>JAGPOW010000304.1:73322343-73379823 GCA_030014935.1 Caiman crocodilus | reverse complement strand
TTCCAGTTCACTTCCAGGTCTGCTGCTAAGCGCACTGGGTAGCCCCCTGCACTCCTGTGGGATGCTTCATCCACCCCAGCACCAGCATTTACGAGTCACCTGCTACCTAGAGGTATGTAGAAAAAACATTTAAAGCTGTATCTATGTCCAAATCCTCAAATCTCTTGGAATTGATTTGAAGGGTTATGATTTGATTCAGAGAGATTAAAAGGTCTCCTAATTCCTGCCCTTTGGGCAGGGGGCTGGACTCAATCTTCCAAGGTCCCTTCCAGCCCTAATGTCTATGTAATCTATGAAATTTGATTCCGATTTGGAGATTTAGCCACCAAATCAGGCCAAATCTCCACCGAATCGAATCAGGGACCAAAGCTTTGCACAGCTCTAACAAGTGAGTCAAGCAAAGAACAGAAGCAGCTGAGTGTGAGATCAGGAAGTTCATGGACTAAGGATCTAAACCAATGGAGGGCCCAATTTTTTAGTGGGCATGCTATAAAATCCCCCCACAGACTCCCCGACAGCCACTCTGATCCCCTTCTCCTGCATGCTCTGCTTTCTGTTCCTTGCTCTATGCTCCCTGCCTGACCTGTCATGCTGCTTCCTTCCCAGTCTGCTACTGTGCCCCAGTTTGCCACATACGACACACAGAGGCTGCATCTGTCACTTGATGCATGAATGCTGCAGATCGGCCACCCCTCATACAGATATCTTGATTGTTCCAAATCAGCCAGCAGTTTCAGTGATCTGAGTGAGTCAGCTGCCCCTCAGTTGGTATTGTTTGGGTCATTTCTTGGAAGCCTTTAGATCACAGGAAAAGCAAGGCATGGATGGTAGTGCTTTAGGGATTACTCTAGTGCAGTGGGCCTCAACCTTTTCTGTCCCATGAGCAACAATTCAGAGCCAGTAGCATGCAGTGGGAAACATCATTCTCTGCTTTCCCAACCAACCTCCACTTTTAACTTTGTGTGTTTCCTATGGCCCCATGGGCAGTGTCACAGGGTTTCCCAGCATGCCTTGAAGCCCTGGCTTGGAGACCACTGTTCTTAGTATCACACTGGCAGCCGTCCTGCTTTCTGCTGGTCAATCCAAACCAGGTCTATCTTCTCCTCTGGGGATTGCATACCTCCCCTGAACTATTCCCTCTTACATGTTTCTGCTAGCCTTGGTATTAAATCCAGCACCAAGGAGAGAGGCTATCTCATTTCCAATTGCTCCCCAGTCTGGGAGGAGTTTGGAAAAATCCAGCGACAACTGTTCTGTTACAGAGCCCCTTTTCCATGAGAGAAAGCTGAGGGCAGGGGGTTCATTTAGCAGAGACAGGAACCCTTACAAGGAAAATTGGAAAAAACAGAAGTCAGTGTTGGAAGGTGTATATCAAAATGTATTGGCAGCTCTTATGCTCTGAATTTCAGCAGACGGCCTAGTCAGGATATGGAGAACACTGTGCTGATAATGGCAACTTGCTTATCCCCAGCTCAGTCTAAAGTCTGCCACAAAAGTAAATAATCTGCAAATTAAAGTTTCCCTGCAATATGGCTGCTTTGCCCTGTGCTCTGTTCTGAAGGAGAGATTAGAGCCAATCTGTGATCAGAGCCAGCCCCTGATCCTATCAGGGTATTACTGTATTATTGAACTGGGGATTGAGGAAGCTACTTTAATAGCTATGATCTTATCAGGGGTCTAGCATTAAACTCCAAAAAAGGTCATGACTTCTTTTGCTTTCTCTTGCTACCAGCCAGCAATTGCAGGGCTCAGAATTCTTGAGGGGAAAAGTAGTTAATCTCAGCATCAACTTAACCCAGATTTATACACAAGTCATCAGTGGGGGTCAACAAGCCTATTATTTATCAGGTGCCAGCTGTGTGCTGGCAGCTTTACAAACATCCCAAGAGACTGTTCCTGCCTCTGGGAGCCTGCTTTCCAGTTTACACACAGAAAGAGCTCCCAGGAGGCTGGGGGCAGCTGAGCCAGACACAGGAATTGGCCACCCATTATCTGAGCAGCCTATATTTAGCCATCTTATTTTTTCCTGTGACCTGAGAAGTGTCCTCCTCCTCCTCTCTTTTCACCCATCTAATTGCTCACCCTCCAGTGAAGTGAGGGGCATCTGTCCAGAGGTGCTTGGCTGGAGCCACTAGCTCCACAGAGGAGCACCGAGCCAAGCAGAAGCCTTTTGTGGCTTGGTGCCAAATTGGCCCATTCATTCAGTTCAAACAGCGACAAGGAGAAGTCACTGAGCGAGCGGAGGAAAGAATGGTGGTAGCACCTCATCTCTCCTGCATGATGATTTTCCCCCTCAGTCACTGAACCCAGGAGGGCAAGGCCTGGGCACACCTTGCTTGGCACACCCATGCTGAATAGTGGCTGAAGGAGCCCAGGGCTAGTAGAAAGGGTCAGACATTACTATCCAAACACAGAGGGCCTTTGGCAGGTTAAGGGGAGGGATGGGGACTGACTGGGTTTATTACATTACCCTTCTTTTCCTTGAATGTAGGTGGTGCTTCTTAAAGGGATGAAGACCCCTGGGCTCCTGCAAACTGTCTCTGCAAAGGATCCTGGTTCTGGTTCCACAGAGTGGTCCCTCTTAAAGGCTCATACTCTTGCTCATACACCAGACAAGCAATTTGGATGATCAGAAGTGAAAGGAGGCATAAACACAAATCTCCTGTTGCAGCAAGGCCAACCTTTTTTGCAGGGTTCACTTTCAGCTGTCTTTGACCTTTTCCTGGGATCTTCAAGGCCAAGGCAGGTGACATAGATGCACATTGGGGTTTGTTGAGGTGGGCTGTGTTTATTCAGAAGGCTGCCTAGGCAAGAGTCATTACAGAGCAGGAGTGTCAATGCATGGCTTCTGGAGCATGACACTTAAAGCCATCCCTACCTCCATCTTGAATATGCAGCCACAAGTGCCACAGACAAGTCTTCATGCTCCATGTTGAGGAGAGGAGCCCCAATCCATACTGGGTCACATCTCTGCCCAGGAGATACAGGCAGCTGCAATTCAAACTCTTTTAAGAAAAATAAAGTGAATTAAGTGCTGCCCTCAGCTAGGAACATTTTGGCATAGCTCCATGCTATGCCTTCCTTTATGGGATACCCGCGAGTGTAGGGACCAGACCCAAACCCCAAGTACTGACTTTGTAACAACAACAACTTTTGTCCTTTGTGGGTGAAAACAACCACATACAACCAGGGCAGAAGAGGGAAGAAGAGAGAAAAGAAGTGGGAAAGAAAAAGGGAAAGAGAAAAGGAGGAAGAAGGAAAAGGAGAAAAAAAGGGAGGGAAGAGAATGAAGTGGGATGGAGGCTAGGTCATGTGAGTACATGGATGACTTAGAAGTCCGATCTTTGGTTTGAACCATCTGCTGCAGCAGGGGCAGCAGAGCAATGAGGACTGGGTACGGGAGGTTTTCACTTTCCTGGCCATGTGTTTCTTCATTGCTTCTGCTGTGGTGTTGTTGTTCAAAGGCCAATGCTTCCTTCTGGATTGAGGACCTCCAGGATGGTCACAAGACTTTGTATATGTATTTCATATTTACATTGAGTGGTCACTACTAGCGGTGCTTTAAATATCAAAGCAGCTCCATCCACCTCATGTGGCACTTGTTATCTTATGTTGCACAGCCTGCTGTGCAATTACCTAGATGGAAGCAGCAGAATGGGACTTGTGATGGTCTCAGAGAGCTGCACACTGTGCGTGGGGGGGATGGGGTAGGTATTAGACCTCTGATTTAATTGAGTATACTGCAGAGGCCTGTGTGAGCTATCCATTACTACAGAGCCTGAGGACCCTACATTTAACTTTAGACTCACTTCAGGAGAGATCATATGGTGAATGTGCAAGTACTGGAGGACTCTGGTGTATTACAGTATCTAGGCCCAGCAGTAAAATGATACCGCCAGCAGGGGCAGACAGGCCTGGTCAATACCTGGGGCCCTAAGCAGACTCCCCCTTCCCCTCACAGGTGGCAACAAATGGTTTGTGACTCAACCCCTTGTGTCATACTCAGTTCTGCCCAAGGCTGCAGTGAGGGGCTTGTCTGTGGCATGGAGGAACCTGAGCCTGAGGTCCCACCTACCTGTGGTCCTTAAGAAGCCAACAGTGCTTCCACCCCCGCCCCAGGTCTCCACACCTCCACTTACCCCTCTCACGTCCCCCTCAGTGACTGGGCCCAGCAGTGTCCTCACAGCATGGGGGCTTAGCTCCTGGAGAGCAACCCGACATCAGCAAACGCTGGCATCCCCTCAGTGTCCAGCCAGATGGAGCCATCCTTGAGCATTTTACATCCACCGCCTCCATCAAGTCACAGGGGAGGAGATGTCAGCAGCAGCCTGTCACTCGCTTCTCATTCATTTTCCCTACCCTTCCTTCCATTGGGTTTTGATGGCTGCTGCTGCCTGGCCCTCTCCATGCCAGGGTGCGCACCCTGGACTGATTCTGCTTTCACCACATTTTTCAAAGTTGGCGGTGGGGGGGGGAAACTGCACAAAGCAACAGTTCAAGCACATTTTCCCCTTCTGCTCAGTGTTGCTCTGCTTCCCTGCCTACCAGGCCTCCTTGAACACAAGAACTTGGACCAGGCTGGGCTCCAGAGCTGGAGCCCCAGCTAGGGAACAGTGAAGTACAGCAAAGGCTTTGGAGTCAAGGGTCCAGGCAGGGCAGTGGGATGGGGCAAGGACTCAGCATTTTCTCTCTTCAGGGTTAAAGATGCTCCAACAGCTGGAGAAGCAAATGGTGAATATTACCTGCCCATCTAAGAACCTATCAGTCTGGCCTTTCTTGTTACAACTGAAGGGGAAAGCCCCTGCTTTCCCATGTTCATAGGAAAGTAGGGCTGGAAGGGGACCTCATGAGGTCATCTAATCCAGCCCCCTGCTCAAGGCAGGACCATCCCTGACTAAATCATCTCAGCCAACCCTTTCCCTTGAGGGTCATCAGATTTTCCACCTGATACCTCTCTGGGAGCCTCTCTAACTAGGTAGCTGTCCCCAGCCTCGCTGCTAGGGGCAGTGGGCAGCAACTGAGAGGGAGCCTGGGTTGCCAGATCCCTGGTGGCAGCAGGCCACACTCCACTGTTTCCCACTTGTTACATACACGCAGCCATTGCTTGAAAGCAAAACAAATGCTAGCAAAGGGAGCTGAGCAAGAGCAGATGAGACATGCTTCTGCTAGAGACGCTGTGGGGAAACAAATAACTGCGCTTGCTGGAATGTACCGAACATGTTTTAATGAGCCTCCCACCTCTTACCATAGCAGGAGCAGAGCGCCAGGCAGCAATGAGAGGAGAGGCCCCCCTTCTTCAGAGGAAGGCAGGCCAGGGCAGTAATTGGATCGTGTTTCTCTGAGGATGCTGGCTAGAAATCAAAGGCTGTCTTCGCCCCCGGTCCCCCTCATGGGCCAAGTCCCTCCCCATGGAGTCCAGAGCAGAGTGACATTTACATGCCATGCACCGAGATCCCAATTAAAGCCAGGCCAGCTTGCCACACGGCACGCTTTAATTAATTTGCCTTTTCCTGTTGGAGAACAGCTTCTCTGACAGATTGGGACTAAGTGGGGAGGGCAGCTGCTCCCAGGCAAGCTGCCTCTTCCATCAGCCTGAGCTGAGCTGAGGGCAGAGAAGCTAGCTCTGGGCCTCTGCTGTGGCTCAGGGATGGAGGGGAGCTAGCAGAGGCAGCAGCAGCAGCTCCCTGCACATGATGCCTTGGGTGGGTCTGGGAGCTCTCTGGGCAGCTCTGCCCTTGCCACATGAAATGATACCCATGGACAAATGCACCAGGAGCCCAATGCAAAGCCTACACAGTGGCAGGGTGCTGGTGGAGACAAAGCTGATGCCCTCTGTCTAAGGGCTCAGCTCATGTAGCTGCTGGCATTTCCATGGGGTCTCCTGCTGCAGCCATTTTGGTCTTTCCCAACACCTCCTGAATCTGCCCTGGGCAACAGGAGTGGGGCACAGCTCTAACAGAGGAAGGTGAAACCAGGTAAGACATAAAGGGCAATACTAATGGCATATGGTGGTGAGCCCCACAGTGGGGTAAGAACATGGAAGGAGGCTACCAAGCATGAAGGACTCACTGTTTCAAGAGTGATGGAGGGGCTAGCCCAGCTGCTCTCACAGGTCCATGAGACACTGTTGTGTAAAGCTCCAGAGGAAGAGGAAACACATCTCTTGAGGGAGGCTTCTGTGAAACACTGTCTTATCATGGGACGGGTTTCTGACTGCACTCAGCACTGCCAGCTGTGAGCCAGGGCCCTTGGCCTGGCATCTAGGAGTGCTGAGCACCTGAAAAATCTTGATTCCAGCTAGAAACCTTTGGCCCTCTGGCTCCTACCCATTTCCTGCCTGGTACTGGCACAGCAGACACTTTTCTTCAGTGCTGAAGATGTTAATAGAATCATATAAAGAAGGCCCAGCAGGGACCTGTAAGATCGGCAACTCCAGTCCCTTGCCACGGACAAGAGGTAATGGGCTCAAAGGAGCTCCAGCCTCTTCTTGAACACCGCCAGCGATGGCGACCGCACCACCCCTGCTGGAAGTGTGCTCCAGATTTTGGTTACCCATATAGAAAAGAAGTTTTTTCTGCAAGTCTAGCCTAAAACTCCCCCCCGCTCCCCTCCCACCCCGACTAGCTTATGCCCATTGGTCCTCATCCTCCCAAGGGGTGCTTTTCTGAAAAAGGAGTTGCTCTCCTAGATCCTGGTGTTCTCCCTTGATATATTTGTAGGCAGCTATCAAGTCACTTCTCAGCCTTCTTTTATTCTGAAAACATCAAAATAAGAGAATCTTGTTACTGGAGAAACTGACTTTGCTGCTCCCCTGCTGCAACCTGTTCAACAAGCGTGACCTGCATTTCCCCTCCAGAGCCATCCCTCCCTAGGTTTAGTATGCTCCCGGCCATTTCTTCCTTCTCTCTCCAGCCTCCCGCTTCCATTCTGGGCATCCAGAGGAAAGTTACCTGTCTTGCAAGTTCAACAAGCAGTTCCTCTGGTGACCTCACAGACATGTGTCCTCATGTGCCTGAGCAGTTGTTCATGTGTCCAAGGATTCTTTTACTTTAATCTTTTTAATTCTCTAATTCTTTTACTTTTACTTTTGAATTTACTTTTGCAGCTGTGCGTGAAGCTCCTCCTGGAGGGGGACCAGGCAAAACCCATTGGTGTGTGTAAGAAGATACACACATCTACCTCTCAGAAGGCCAACAGGCCTCAGCTTCTGGAGGTGAGGTCTGCAAAGCTGCACGCTGCCCATCTCACTGCCCCTGTGGTAGTTGGCTGCAGGAACAGGACTCCTGCACTGCTCCTGTGCCACTCAGCTCAGTCTGGGGGACACCAATGCCCCCTGTCTCCCCTCCCCTCACATACATCATTTATAGCCTTAGTGCAGAGAGAATCAGAACTACTGGGACAGAAGAAAGGAGCATGTCAACAGGGAAAGAATAAAGCACAGAAAGATTAGATGAGGAAGAAGAAAGCAAAAGATGGAAGAGGAGAGAGGAGAGAACTGTCAGGCCACAGCGTGTGAGGGAGTGGGCGGGGGCCTGCCATCTGCTTATTCACCCCACAGGGCTTCCGCACAAGCAAGCTAGGAGCTCCAGCTTCCACTGCTGCTCATCGCTATTTAATCAGCTATCAAGACACAATCCCCAATGCCATCTAATGCCCTCTTGTCCCCCTGCTCTCAAGCACCCATTGCTGTAGCATCCATACAGGCCAGCATGCTACATAAGGCTTGCTTATTCTAAAGCTGCCTTGGCAGTACACAGTTCCGGGTAGGCATCGCCAAATGCCTGCTTCTTGCCATGTTTTCCCAGTGCCAGTCTCCCTGGCTTTTTCGCTCTTCTCACCTAACCTAAATAATTTTGCATCTTCAGCAAATCCTGCCACCTTGCTCTTCCCCATCCTCCCAACCTCCCCCTCCGGCTCATTAAGAGGTTTATAGAACATGAGCCTCCTACTGATCCTTGGGCCAACCCACTATTAACCTCTTTCCATGCTGAGAATTGGCCATTCATTCTGACTCTGCTTTGTATCTCCAACCATTTTAATCTACAAGTGAACTTTCCCTCTCACCCCCAAGGTGACCAAGTTTCTTTAATACCTTCTTGTGAGCGACTTTCTCAAAAGCCTTTTGAAAAGTTAAGCCAGTATCCCTGGCTTCTTTTTTCATCAGGACTCTCTTTGCTCTTCTAAAGGCACCTAGCAGGCCAGAGCCAAAACAAGCTGCTGGTTCCCGGATTATTTTCTGCTCTCAAGCAGCAGAGCTTTCATTTTGCTAGCCAAACAAGGCCAGGGAAGGTGCGTGGCTGCAGCATGGTTTCTTCAGGTAGCACTGGTTGAAATAATGGGATAGTAGGTAGAAGGGAGCATCTAATATGTAGCCCCAGCAGGGTTTTTTTTTTCTATTCAGAACAGTGCTTGTGAGCACTGCTTCACTGAAGGTAGCTACCCCTTGCTCTGACTGCAGGTCTTCTCCTGAAGGGGCTACTAAAACATGGGGAAACCCTGGCAGGTCTCATTAAAGACAGTGTTGAACCCTGACCTCATGCCATGGGGATCAGCCTCAAGGGACCCTGCTGTGCAATTTCCAAAGCCTCCTGTAGTGTGGTTGATTCAAGCACGAGGCCCCTTCCTCCTTCCCTTTGCTGGCCACTCCACAGCCCAGGAGCACTCACCCGTTTCACAGCACTAAAGTCTGTCCAAGGGAAAGAGTAGGACCAGTATCTATAATGGTCCCAGGATTTACTGAGGTCCCAAGTCTGGAGAGGACAGGTCTAGTCAACACAGCCTGTAGTTAAAGCACTATGTAAGCAATGAGCAGGTGGGCACAACACTCCTAAAGGGCTGAAGTTGTGCAGGAAAGGGAGAGGTTTCATGTCATGGGAAAAGATTCTGGGCAAGAACAAATCTACTAACCTTTGTCACAAATGCCAGGTTCCTCACATCTCCCAGGTTTCTCTCCTTTCTCACCACTATGGGAGGGGCTTGGGCCTCCTTTTAAGGGTGAGTGTTTGCAGTCTGCAGATCTTTTGTCTGTGGGAAGTACAGTAAAATGCTGTTGGCTTGTGTAGGCTTAAGATCAGCATTTTCTTCCTGCTGACAGGGTTCTGGGCTTCTTAACCCAAAGATTTCTCAGCAACAGCCCAACTCTCCAAAAGTTTTTGAAGGGCAGGTGAGCTGCAAAACTGGCTTGTCCATCAATGCCATCACCTTCAACTCCAGGCATGTATAAAAACACACCAACCACAGCCTCTTGCAACCTCAGCTGCCTCAGAAACAGAGCTGTATTTGGTGAGAAGACTACAAAGAAGTGGAAAAAAGCTTGTCAATAGGTCTGACTTACTACAGCCACTGGACCCCTTCCCCAGGTTTCTAAAACCTGCAGGAAACTTTAGCTAGAGGCTCTCCAAAAGAAAAGTAGCTTCATCATAGAAAGGAGGCAGTCCATTCTAACTGCACAGAGAAGCTGGGAGCTGCTGCTGCTCCTACTGCAAATTTTGCCTTTGATTTCAATGGTGGTAGGACTTTGAGGAGCAGTGCACACAATAGCTGACTGGCATGATTGCTACAGGAAAAGGACAGGTCTGGCTCTCACGAACCAGACACGACTGGAGAAAACCAGACCAAGACTGTCTCTTCCTGTGCATATGAGGATCTCCTCCGCCTGTTGGCCCCTGGTTTCACAGATTCATAGAGTCAGAAGAGACCCAATGGATCATCGTGTCCGACCCCCTGCCCGGAAAGAGGACCGAGATCAGATGACCCCAGCCTGGTGATTGTCAGGCCTCCTCTTGAAGGTTGTGGGGATGGATGTCTCCAAGGGCTGTGTACAAGGCACTAGCCTAGCCTATCAATAACATACCGGGGTTCCTCTGGGAGAGATTAGTGTGGTACCCTGCCTCCTTTCCCATCCCTTTCTAAGGGGAGAAGCACATATAACCATGGACACTGAGCTTACGTCAGTGCCTGCACTGGCTGAGCAAGGGTCTGGCTTAGTGGGGCCACACACACAGGCTCTCAGCACATTCCTGGTGCAGCCTGCATGGAGGTAGGACCAGGATGTATGAAGCCTTCACCCCACAGAAGAAAATCCCATTTGCAGGCTGGATCACCCATGAGGTCAGAAATGCAACTGGCATAGGTGGGTTTTAGACTCTGATTAGCACCCTACAATGGGGCCTGGCAGTGCCTGATTTGATTTAAGGTTCATTTCCAGGCTGCGATTTAAGAGAAGATTTGCTTAATGTTTTCTAACAGACTCTGACTGGGAGCTGGAGTGCTGCTTAATGACTACCTTATTTATTGCAATGCTCTTGTGGTGCTGAGACTAGACTGACAGGCAGGAGGAGGAGAGCAGCTCCTGACAGGTGCTGGGCAATTATTCAGATACAGAAGGGGAGAGGCACCTCCCAGCAAGTGGTTACCCTTCCCACCCGTGGAGGTGGGGGGTGGAGAGCACCTTCTGGAATAGGCAAGAAATCAGCTATCCTCCCCTTCACAGGAAGCTGGCAGAACAGATAACCATCTACTCTGAGAGAGGGGGAATGTCCCTGTAGCAGGATTGCAGAGGGGGAAGGGAAAATGCATCCTTTTCTTTGCTGTAGGAGGCACTGGGAGAGAATGTGTGTGTGTGTGGAGCTGCCTTGTGATCAAAACAGGACTCTGAAGTAATAGCCCCAGCTGTGAAAGCAACTCTTTGTGGTCTTAGGCCTACCCACCTCAAAGGCATTAGCCCATATCCTGCCTGATGGGGAAGGAGGATGCAGAGGTTACATGTTCATAAGACACTTGCAGCTTTTAAGCCAGAAAGGACCTTGCTATGGCCAAGCACTCAAAAATACTCACTAAGAAAAGACAGCAAGCCAAAGAAGGGTTTGTCATGTTTTAATGACATTGATCTTTGGTGTTTCCCTCGTTAGCACTCACACTCTCCCCCCGCCCTCCTGCCACAAAGCCTGTGAGGAGGGAGAGTTACAAACGAAAAGGAAAATCACATT
Organism: Caiman crocodilus; assembly: GCA_030014935.1. Classification (NCBI taxonomy): domain Eukaryota; kingdom Metazoa; phylum Chordata; order Crocodylia; family Alligatoridae; genus Caiman; species Caiman crocodilus. The sequence continues at coordinate 73,368,835 of JAGPOW010000304.1, read as the reverse complement.
TTAGACTAAAAACAAAATATCAGAGCCTTGATTTCTCCACTAGAAACTACATGTACAAGGTCAAGATTTCACATGCAACACCGTACATCACAGACCCATACCTCACACCCTGACCTAGAGCTGAGAAACTCTCCCTGCCACCTACTGAGGAAGTGCAACCCAGTCCTGGCACCGCAATACTGCCAGGATGGCTCATTAATATTGGCACAGCAGGGTGCATGAACTATTAGATTATCCTTGAGTAAACTTTATCTTTACTAGGGAGCCATCCCTGCACACCTAGCCCTGATTCCCTTTCCTCACCTGTGGCAGCTCCAGTCAGGTTCCCAATCACAAACTTGAGCTGACACTCAGGTTTTCACTTCTGAAAGGCTCCAGAGCACAGAGACCACCAAAGTCCAAGCCTGGCTTCTGCTCCAGCTTGACCCCACTGAAAACTGCCAACTGGCTAGGAACAGTGTTTTTTCAAGCTACTAAAATGCTCCATATCCTGGAGGGGCACCAGTTCAATGCCATGGAGTGGGACTCAGGCCTGGAAGACTCCTCCACTCCAACACCACTCAGTCAACACTGGACATGTGGTTTGTCCCGGGGGGGATGCTGCAGGTCCTTGCCTGATCTTTCCTTTACTGATCAATTCTGGTGGGTGGAAGGAAGGAAGGAGAAACTAATTGTTTTAGAGAGGGAAACATTCACAGCACTGCAGGGTTAGGGCCAAGCTAAGGAGATTACAGTGGCTTGCCAAAGGACACAAGGCTCAGCCAAACACTGGTAGGGATGGTCAATGTTCTTGTAGAAACTGTGCAGCAAAACATGGGTGCTGGGAGCTAAGAGAATAAAGCTTCTCCCCCCTTACTGCCTTTAAAGATTTGACAACTGCCTTTCCATTCCCCAACCCTCCCCCTCCCCCTCCCCCCTTTCCCAGTACAGATGTCCTCTAAACAACCAAAATCTTGTCAGAGCCTCAGTCTCCCACCCACCACTATTCTTCCAACTCCTGGCCAGCTGTGAGGTACAGGTCTCTGTTGAGCAGTACAAGGGTAGCACCAACATACAATTCTTCTCTACCTGTTTCGCGACCCCCCACTGGTGCTGTCGGTACTAGAGAAGTTGGTACTGTCAGGAAGATGGTTATTATTAGTTAGGTCACTGTATTCAATTGGTCCCTCCATGTCCATCAAGGACTGGGCCTGCTCTGGCAGGTCCTGCCCATTGCTTCCTTGCCCTTCGCTCCCACCAGAGGCTGTCCGCGGGCTCAGGCCATGTTCTGACAGTTGCATGGATTCGGAAAGGATCCGGCCCTCCAGCTCAGCTGCCAGCTGGTGCGAGGTGGACCGCTGTGCTGTGGCACTATCAGCTCCGGTGGACTCTACCCCTGTCTGAGAGCTGCGGTGAATCCGGTGGCTCACAATGATGTTGTTCCCAAAGCCGCCCATGGATGCCATGGTGGTGCTCTGCTCTCGCTGGACCACAGCGGTCATGCCACCTTCAGCCATCAGCCGCTGGATCCTGCTAAGGGCATCTTCCCCGCTGGCCCCATATTCAGGACCTTCCCCTGAAAGAGAAAGCAGAAGAGGCTTTGGTGCACTTGCCAGCTGGAAAGGAGAGGAATAGGGTGGGCAAACACAGCCTACAAACACTACTCTCCCCACCCTCCCCCCAGCAAGCCATGGGATCAGTCACCACACTCCAGAAGGAATCTCACTCTGCTGTCATGGACCACAATCCAGGAGATACTGTATCTCATTAGGGCAGCTCATGCCACCTCAGAGTCAGCAGGACTCAGGGAGGAGATCAGCTCCAGAGTGCTCCATCTCATCTGGAGGCATGCAGCATTTAACCGCCGGAGTTTAACTGTATTTTAATCTTTACCCACAGGCCAAGCAAAAAGGATTTAATTCTGATAACATGTGCCTGGCAGAAAGAAGCCTCATGGCAGCCAGATCATAGCAAAGAGAACTAGACAAGTCCTGCAAGCTGCCATCAGAGGTAGGTAATACTGCCATGTCCAAAGGGCCCTAATGCTGGGACAGCTAGTGTCCAGGCACCCTCAAAGCCAGAGCGCTACCATACAAAACAGTGAAACTACATCTACAAGTAAGCTGCAGCCTCCATATACTACTACTCCCCCCCCAGCAAGCCATGGGATCAGTCACCACACTCCAGAAGGAATCTCACTCTGCTGTCGTGGACCACAATCCAGGAGATACTGTATCCCATTAGGGCAGCTCATGCCACCTCAGAGTCAGCAGCACTGGGAGCTCCAGTACTGCCCCTGAACCCAGACCAGTGGCCAGGCCCATGAAGTCTTCAGTTAGGCCACAGAGAAGACAGTTCAGATTTTTAAAGCCTGTCTGCTGGACAAGAGGCAGCAAGTGCAGCAAAGCACCATCCCTGTGCTACTGCCACATGCACCACCTGCAGTGGGAGAGCTGTTCCCCCAAGAAAGAAGAAACAGGATAGGGTCACACACTGGAGAGCCACAGAGAATCGATTAACAACAGGCCTTATACAGGTCCCACAGAGGGGAATCCTCACTGCCACATAGGCTCTCACTTGTCCTGGGCTCTCTTGGGCTCTAGGGAAAGGGAAGTGTCCTTCTTGAGAATCACACAGCAGAGCCTGGGAAGGATGCAGTTATTAAGCCAGGCAGGTGCAGAGAGAAAAGATCAGAAGTGGAGAGTTTCCTCCCAGTTATGGGAAAAGTCAGTGAGTCCCTGGGGCCTGGAGAGGAAGAGCCCTGCACCACAATGAACCAAACTGCCAAATCGTGAGAGATGCCATGCATCTTTGTGCCCCCTATCCCGCTAAGAATCCCCCAGAGGAGACTATCAATACATGGAGAGGTCACACTTCCAGTGAATGCTGACTAACACGAAGACAGTCAGAGGCCAAGATCTGAACCTGAAAACTATCACAACAGGGAACACACCCAAGTGTCTAGGCATGTGCTCCCCACAGGACATGTGTTTGACTCTTAAGACTTCTGGTCTTTGTCTGCTGATTTCCATTGCAGCAGAGCATTGGTCAAGCTGTGCTAGGCGACTGGGGAAGGGGGGCAGTACTGCATCTCCTTCTCACTGAAGGAAACTGCACCACAAAGAATAAAATGCCACAAAACAAAAAGAAACAAGCAAATAACAAAAACCCAAACAAAGCACAGCTTAAAGAACAACAATTAAAAAAAAAAAAAAAAAATCGCCAGGGCAGGAAGCTCTGGCACTGATCCATTTGTCAGCATACGCCATTAACTGCAAACCTCATCCGGGTTGTTTGGGAAAAGACTCTTATTCACTGGAACATGGTGGAATCATTCCACAGAGGGATCCTTCCCATCTTATTAAAGAGATAAATCTTGCTCCTAGCTCAACAGAACCATCACTGTGCTAATTAGGAGCGAGAAGAGTGCAGTGCGCTCCCCTGGAGCCAGGGGACTGAACACATATGCAAGAGGCTAAGAGCAGGAAAGCAGTTTGAAAACAAAACGCCCCACTGCCCGCAAGGGCAAACTCGTGGCTGCTCATGATTGTGGTGCAGACGTCACGTTTATAATGAAGGAGCCTACAACCAGCTGCCTAACCCATATGGGCTCCCTCCCCAGAACAGTTAAGTACAGCCTCTAATGTGGATGCAATTGCTTCAACAGAGATTACTTTACTTCTTCCAGTACCAGAACAGCTGTCCCAATATCAAGCACTTTTACCCTTATATAACTGCACCCACAGCAGGGAGGCACAATCTGTGTATAGACAAATCCTCCACCACCCGGTGCTGTTGTAGAAGTACTGCAAATGCCAGGGATGAATGTAATGATCTCAAGGAGGACACGGGAGCACAGTTTAATAGTAGAGGTAAGCCAGCATTGGTAGAATTGGCCTGCTCCATATCTGGAATCTCCAAATCCAGACTGGAGGGATCTTCCTGAATGAAATGCCTCTATTCAAGTACTTGCAACCGGTTTGATGCTAGGGTCACTGGATTTTCTATGGCTGTGTTTGCAGCAGAGCACATTAGTTGCTCATTAGGGATGCACTGATACAGATCTCTGGGGCCAGTACTAATAGCCGATTTTTAAGGAGGCACGTTGGCCAATACCAATCCGATTTCCAATACCAGCTGGCACTGGGAGGGGGCCACATGGGGGCTGCAACCACCCCAAAATTTGCTGTAGCCCCCCATAACCCTCCTTTTAGCACTGCCACCAGTCACCCCACATGCAGCCAGGAAGAGCTTGGCACCCAGCCCACCCCGCGCATATTCAGGAAAACATGCTCCACCCATGCCCTCCCAGAGGAGTGGCAGGAGCCACTGGATGAACGGGTGAAAGCCGCACAAGCCGCTGGATCAGCGTATGTGAACAGTGTGCAGTGCCTGCCACCAAACGAGCCATGGCTGTCCAGTGCCTGCCCCACCCCAGCTTGGCAGCGCTTGCCCCAGCTCCTGCCCCACTCCTCCCTCACTGTGAGGGGGATCTTGATCTGTGCCCCTCCATCATGCGCCTCCCCTTCCACCACACCAGACTTACCAGCTGCACCCAACTCTCCAAGCTGCCTGGTGGTGCTCCTCACCGCCTATATGCTGCGATGCAGCTGCGTGCATGCACAGGCCATTAATTGGCCAAATCAAGCCAATTTCTGATACAGACAATTTACTTTATATCTGTTCCAATCTGATATCAGACCAATATATCAGTGCACCTCTAAAGCTCATAAAAGTCCCATTCCAAGCTCAGACAGGGAGACAGGCAGAGAGTAAAAGCTGAGTCTGCACAGGCCACTTCTTCCCAGATGTGCCCATGTTCCTCAATCCTGTCCTGCAGCAGCCACTATGATTTCAACCTGCGCAGGGTTCTGCAGGCACACTTTGGTTTTCACCAGCAGTGCCGCCACCCCCCCACCCCCCGTTTACTCTCCCCGGTAACGGTATCCCGCTCCACTCCTTACACAGCCCCTCTGACTGCTTCAGCCCTGCTGAAAGGAGGGGGAGGTCAGAGGAATGAATACTCTCATGTTCAGATATGCCTTTGGAAGAGGGTCTGGCTTGTGGAAGAGTGGAGATGACCAGGGATCCTGGTTTGCTCAATTTAAAAATCGCAAATTCTCCAATTAAACCTCCCTCCCCGCCCCCCAAATCTACATTTTTTCCACAATAAAAATGAAATGCCACTATATATAGTTATCAGTTGAACATAATGTTTGACTGATATACTTACAATTTTAAAGAATATGGAAGTCTACCAGCGCCTCAATCATTATAAAAAAAAATTAATTCTAAATACCCATAAATTTAGATTTTTGGTTTTTTGTCACAGAAAATCAGAGCTCCCCTGTCTCCTTTGATCACCAGGCCATAGGTCTAGCTGCGGTTTTTCCCCTGTTTTGTGGCACTGAGCAGCCCTGATAAGGTGGTACTCTGTCCTTGCTGTTGCCCTTCACTCCCAAGCCACAGTCCCAAGCCCTGCCACTGCCCCTCACTCATGACCCACAGCCCCCTGTCCCACCCAGCCCTGACAGGAGGCCCCCCCAGCTGCTATGGAATCAGGGCCAGAGCCTGCAGCCCTCTACCCCCCGCCCACAAGTGGCATGGCCAGAGTGGAGCTTGGGAGACAGGGGGTTGAGAATGTGGGCTGCCTGCTGCAGGCTTGGGGCTCCCCACTTTGCTACCCTCCCACTGGTGCCTCTGACGCTCAGCAGGCAGGACACAGCAGAAGAGAGCAGCGTGGCAAGCAGGCTTGGTCCTGCCATCAGAAGCCCCACACGAGCTATGCTGTTGTGCCCCATTGCTGCTGCTTGGTGGACAGGGGGTGCCTTGCCAAGGTGGGACAACCAGCATAGGGCTCCCAACAATGGTACCAAGCCTGCCCCCCGCTACCCCCACCCTCTCCTTCTGCTCTGTTCAGGGAGCCCTGAGCCTGCAGTGGACAGCCTGCATCCACCCCCACCCCACACAAATCTGGGAGGCATGTGCCCCCTCCATGCCACCCTTCCCAGGATTGTGCACAGAGAGGGAAGCCAGGCCGCCCACTTCCTCTAGATGAGCCACCTGTGGTTCCATCCTGCTCCCCAAGCTGGGACCCGCATTCCCGCCCCAGCCCTATGCACGGCCCAGCTGGGCAATACGTCCAACCCCAGCCCCAGCCTAGTCCCTCCCTCACCATGAGGACTGTAATCTGCCCTCCCTCCACCAGACTTACCTGGAGGGAGCTCCAGGAGCTGCTCTCCATGCTGCGTGGCTGCCACATGCATATGTGCACACACATGCACATGGCATCCCTTGCCCATGATCACCCTCCTTCTGTTTCCCCCTTGCCTGTAATCACCCTCCTCCTGCTGGAACTCTGCCAGTCTATAAGGGGAACCTGCTGTTTACTGAATTTTTCTCCCTTAAAGGAGAAAATAAGGGTATTTTTCCTTAAAAGCAGAAAATCCACGTTTAAACAGTAAACAGAAAACCCAGATTCCTGGTGATGAGCCAGGGAAAAGCAGAGGAAAGCAAGGAGCTTGCATGTGATGTATGGCTGAGGGGAGCCTAGCATTGGAACTGGAGCAAGGGCCAGATGGGGTAAAAGGATCTTTGTAGCTACATTCTGGAGAACATGTGCGATGAGACTGCGGGAGGCCAGAGGAGGCAAGTGCAGGAGTAAGGGACCAGGGAAGGCTCAAGTCTGCTGGGAAGGAAGAGTTGACATCCCTGCAGTGGAATCCCAGCCTCATGTATCAGGCATGGGCTAAAACCTCCAGCCACTTTGGATTAATAGCCCTGAACCCCCTTCTGAGAGTATAGACTTCTGCCCTTTCTCTAAGGGAACTAAGAAAGGGCTTTGGCTTTAATTCAAAACAAGGCAGCAGAAGACAGAGCCACTGCTTCCCCCATTCTAATACCAGTGAGATATGAGCCCATGCACAAGTGTGAATGCTCTGTGTTCAACTCCTTCCTCCGTTGGAGGGAACCCAGATGATCTGTGTCCCAGAAGTTTGCCTGAACTGCCAAGCCACTGAACACTCTGGGTCCCAGTCCCTGCTCCAAGGACGTGTAATATGTTTTTGCAATGACTATTAAATGTAGAAAGCAAGAGCACGAGCTCCACCTGTTAGGACACTGCCCTGGAGAGTCAGAGATGCCAGTTTGACCCCCCTCAGGCTGACAAGGGCCTAAGCTTCCAACAGCATGAATGCTCTAACTACTAAGATTTGTTAGAAAGAGAAAGTATGTGGCCTCAACATGCACAGCCATGTTTTGAGCCTGAGTGGAGAGTAGACTTCACAGCCTATGGGTTGTGCAGAGCTAGGCTCAGCAGGCCTTTTCTGAGAATATGCATCAAGATCCCAAGGTGAAGGAAGACCTTGTTTGTGAATCCTGATGGGATGCAAGCATGTGCAAGACACAAAGACGCTTAGCATGGTCAAGATCTGGAAGCACAATTTTAGGCAGCTGAAGACCTTTAAATGTCAAACCCTCAAGCACCTTAAGCCATTAGGTGCCTCCAGGATTAGGTTCAGCTAAATGGGGGTTTTGAGAATCATGATTTTAGACTCTGGTGCCTCAGACTCCTTGTAAAACTAGTCGTTTGGCTTTTGTTGCTAAGTATCTGGCAATACTAGACATGGGAAGCTCTAGAAATCCAAGCCATTTAATATGGACTAGCAGCAGGCACACTAGTTCTTAACTGCATGGGCTGTTAATACTTAATAACTAACTATCTCCCCACACAGACTCCTATGGACTTAGCCAACAAGACTGCCAAATGGTGCTCCTGATTCTGAAGTTTTCACACACTGGGAGCACATATTCTACATGAACTCTTCTCCAGGGGCAGAACAACACACTGCCCTCTACTCTATCCCCCATCCCTTCATTGTGGCTGAAGGGTGGTCCAGGGTTTGAGTCTGCTGTCCGGAGAACAAGCAAGTCCTGATTCCGTAACTAAACAACATGTTTCTCAGCAGCTTATTGCAGTATGAGCAATCAGACTGAGACTTGAAGGCAGAGAACTAAGAATGCTTGAGCTTCTGGGAAATAAGCAAAGAGGACTAGCATATCAAATCTCTCCAGCCCCAGCCACAGGCAGATGAAGAGCCCAGCTTTGCTTCTTCTTGGTCTATGGTGTCCCTTCTGCTTCCTCTCAAGTTTATAGAAACTGCTTCAACTACTGGCCAACAGCCTGTTTTCATACACCTGCATCAGCAGCTGAATAAGCCCAGGGCAACAAGGAGAGAAGGCTGAGCTGGTGACCAGAAGCTCAATGAGCAGACAAAGTGACAAGGGATGCCACTTCTCCATCCAGAGACAGCTGTTACTCTGTCCTTGCCTTTAAATTACAGTTACTAAATATGAACCTCCCAGGCTGTGCAAAGCAGATGTGCCTAGGCCAACCTGCCTCTACCTGGCTTTTCCTAAGAGAGTTGAATCAGCTTGCCCAGTAAAGAAGATTTCACATTATATCAATAAGATATGCACAAAAACATATGTTCCTTTTTGCTTCTGGATGGGGTATGACCCCATGGTGCACAAAGGCTGGGTCTTTCTGAGGAGGCTTATGCTGTCCTTTGGTTTTAGGGACACTCCGGAGTGTCAGAGGACTTGATGTAATACTAAGGAATTCAGGAACAGAAACTCCACCTGGCCCCAACTCTTTTCCTGTGGACCATCAAATCCTTAGTTAACAGCATCTCTCAAAACAAATAGCAATGAGTTAGGAGTGAAAAAGAGCTACCAGGACAACTGGCAAAGCAGATACCTCTATAATGTTCTCCCTAGAGTGGCATGGCCTAAACCAAGAAATAAAGGCTGTGCTTTTGTCAGGTCAGGAAAAGCAGCAAAGACCCTACAGCACATCAGAGGCAAGGCAGCTTACAAAGTGCAGGCAATGAATGGAGTGTGTATGCAGGCATCATGCACAGGGAGGAAACAGCTGCTCATCTTCTACCTGGGCTATTTCTGTCAGAATTCATCCTGGAGCAGCAGCTGATCCTGAAACACTTGGGTTACTTTGCCATATAACATGGGATTGGGACAAATCAGTTGTACACTTTTGTCAGTCACAGAATCTGGCCACAGAGCCCTTCAGAAAGCCTAACGCCAGCATGCTTGGGCTTCCCCATGGAATGCAGTGGATTAAAGGATGCTGCCTTTGCATAGAAGTTGTTTTGTACTTCTAAGGATTGTAAAAATCTTGTTCCTGTTCCAAAATGCATGCAAACCTACAGGCATCCCACACTTTGGTGCCCATCTTAGGTGGTTGTCTGTCTGTGCAATTGGCCTTGACAATGTATGCCTGAGCATGGCAGAACCCTACTCCCCTCCAACTATTGGACCCCTGTTCAGAAGTCCTGGGCTAAAACTTCTTTAGGAAGGCAAATATTTTGTATGAAAAAGGCAAACAACAAAGAGGAATGTTATAATAGGCTCAAACAGGATTTGGAGGCACAGGGCAGGAACTTTCCAGCTATCAGAGGAAGCAAAGCACCTTCTCCAAGACATGCAGTGGGTGTGACATTTATCTTTCCATGTAGGAAATGGCATCATAACACAAGAATAGCACAGACCCAACAGGCGGCTGGCTGTTCAGCGGAGCAGCATACTTGGCACCTCCCCTCAATATGTTCCTTGCTTCAAAAATACAAGCTTCCCTTTTACTTAAAATCTCTAGCTATTATGCTTGCAAACAAAGATTTAAAAAATAAGCACCAAGAGTAGGTAATGCAGAGATGCCTGCAGACTTGGAGCTATAGCTCAAAGGTGTGAACTATCCAGTTAACTCAGTTCCTTGAGGCTAATTAAAAATGTCAGCATTGTTAACGGTTTCATTTCTCGGGCAGATGGAACTTGCAGTCCTTCACAACTTACTGACAGTGACACGCAGTGTCCTGTTCTGGGGTCACAGAGATACCGCTCCTTGTTTTTCTCTCCCAACTGAACACACAGATCCAGGGTACCCTCAAACTCCATAGAGGGTGAGAGAAAAGGCATAACTGTATTCAGAACACCAGCACAAGCAGTGTCTCATCTTGACAGGTCACAGGGATGTATTCATTTTACAGGCAGAACTGAAGAGTATCATCCGCTTTCCTGCATGGAAAGTCATTTTTTTAAGAGAATGCTGCAAAAACCTGAATAGAACATGTCACTAGAAAATACTCTGCTCTCCCTGGGTAGTGTCTGTTACAGGATCTCTTATAAACAGAAATGGATATTCTTAACAATACAGTATATTATAATGCACGTGTTACTGACGGATAAACCCAGGCACTGAAAGGTTTAGTGATCTACCTGTGGTTCTACTTTGAAAGTCAGAAGCCAGGAGATATAGGAATATTGGCTTCCAGTTCCATGGATTCCAACAATCACTTTATATAGGACAACAGCACAAAAACAATTTGTTCTCTCTTAACAGAATGATACGGCCATTTTCTAGCAGTTTTCACAAGGCACAGAGTCCCCACTTCTGCACCACTCCCTTTGCTCTGTGAGCACTGCTGAGGTCTTCAGAAGATGCTTCATTTACTCCATCATGCTAGGGGCTTGTGAGAAATGTATCCATATGGCATATCTCCTAACTACTCGCAGTTTCTTTCCCTGCCCTATTCAATTTCCTATTTTCAGAACCTCTTTTCACTTGAAAACATCCAGCTCGTCAAGTTAAGAGAAGCAACATCCAGAAGCGCCTGGGTCAGCACTTATTTGTTCTGGGCTGTAAACAAGCTGGTTTGATTTCAATCAAATTAAAGACCAGGGAAACTCATTGAATGGCATGAGCCACTCCGCCCTCATCACCCAATGGACTGGCAGGATGACATAAGGGCAGCAGTTCGCTTTTCTGAGCTCATACTGCACCAATTTGCTCAATGGGCATTTAAGTGTCTGAATGGTAATTCCCAACAACAGGCAGAAGCAGGGATGACAAATGGCACTTGCTTAGATTCCCTCAAGGTTGTTTTATTTAAGTGAATTTAAAAATTGTAAAATTACTGCCAGAGCCCCAATATACTGCAGGCAGCTTCACTCGCACAGCTCTGCCAACAGTCTTCAATCCTGGCCCGCAGCACTTTTCCTCGATATTCTGGTCACAGACCTCTCTTGGCAAATACTGACAACTGGGTTGGGTACGAGGTGGACAAACATTACCTAGGGACCAAAAAGGAACCACCAGACTGCCATCACAAGTGATGTGGTTTAAATTAGATCTCATGTTCCTAAAAGGTGAACACACTGACATGCTAATCCACAAACAAGGGTGCTCCTCACTGACTCTAAAGGCACCGGCACACAAACAAGTTATTGTGAAGTAAAGAAGGGCAGGGATTTATAGCCTATCAGCTGCTCCATAGTAACTGCTTTAAATTACTGTGGGGTAAGTGCACTCAGGCAGTTACCACAGTGTGGTTAATGCACTGTAAATACCTGCCCTTGTTTACCTCATTGTAACTCATTCAGGAACCTATGCAGTCAGTGAGATTTAATCTACCATTACACAGGCAGGGCTCTTTTCCTCTCTCCTCCCCACTTCAAGGGAAAGAACAAATTCCAGCTGAATGCTTTTATTTAAAAAGAGCCTCAGTGTCAGAGTTCCATCATAATTTCTGCCAAATCTGTTAGCTTAAAATGAAGTAGAAGATAGACAGCGTTTCATGAATCAAAGCATCTTTCAAATGTTTCTTAGCGCCTCTCGCAGCTTTTCACCCAAACTCATGTCTCTGCTTTAAGCATGCTTCACAGGTGACAGGCAGTGATCAACTGGCAGGAAAGGAAACCTGTGTCAGAGGGATTTACTTTTAATAAATTCACTGTACATGCATTCTTCCAAAGGAGGCAAGGAAATAATCAGAAAGGCAAAGTCTCTGTAGAGCTTAGCATGGGAAGGGAGGGATAGTCACGCACACAGCTGAATTAGATTTCTGATGTAGTTCTGCACATTTCTTTCTATAGTAAGCACACATCTGTGTGAGGCGCCCTGATGTGGAATTCCCTGCACAGGGAGAGTGGAGAGCAGGTGGTCCAGAAATCCATGCTCCCGTTTCCAGAAGAGCTTGGCAATAAACATTTTCTTTCTTCCCTCGCATCATGTTGGTAGCACTCAGGAAAGCAGGAGGAGAGGGTAAAGGATATCAGGAAATCTTCAGGACAAATAAAGACCTACAGAGTAAGGGGCTCACACTTAGAGAAGATTCAATATTGCCCACTACCAGACTGGCTGCAAAGGATGGCTCCCAATACACAGCAATCCCCTTCCCTCTGCTGTTATTACAGACAAAACAACACAGACAGTACAAGAGAAGGAAAGGAGGCATGTTACCAAGAGCTGATTTCACAGAGCAGTTTCCAAGTGTCTCAAGCTGTGCTAATGCAAAGTGGTATTGGGTTCTTGGAAGCAGTGAGCCAGTAATGCTGTGAGTGTGCTGGTAAATTGGCTGGGATGCTAGTTACAGAAGAGCCAAGTGGGCCATTCTATTCAAACCAGCCTTTCCACTTCACACATCAGAGAACACGGGACTACTCATGTTTGGGAAAGGAGTGGGATCCCTGGCAGTATCCCAGTGTCACCCACTTTCAGCACTTCACCACCCTGTACTCCAACAGGCTTACATTTGTGGAGCACCTGAGTGCCTCCACCCATATTCAGAGCTGCTCTTGAGTCAGAGACATTGAAGAACAATGTCCTGCTCATCTCTTCTGCATTAAACACAACTAGTTTGCAACTCAAAACTCATGTGATAGGTACGGGAGTGTTAGTCTATGCTGCTGGTCAGTCAAAGAACCAGTTGCTGAGCCAGCAATAAAACCCAAGAACCTTTGCTGGCAGTACCATTTTATGAATAAGATAGAGAGGTAAGAGGGAACTCCACTCTCTTCTCCAAGCACCAGACTTGTGGCACTCCAAAGCAGGCACTTAAAGGGGAGGAAGCTGCATAAACAGAGTAGTCAGCCAATTGAACCACCTGAAACAAATTCAAGGGCTTAGGCTCCTGCCACAAACAAGCTTTTAGGTTTGCTTACAAACTGACTTGTACCCAACCCGGTCACTTGGTTTCCAATTGTATTTTTATAACCAACTTCTTGGTCCCACTGCAAACTGGCAGCCCGCTGCAAACTGACTGACCTGCTGAGGTAAGAACACATCTCCTACAACCCTCCCTTCATTGCCCTGTTTTCCCACACATTCATGTTCCCGAGCACTTACCACCTCAGCAACCTTTCCCAACACCCCCAACTTCACTGTCTTAGAAAGTCTGCCTTTCTCAGTTCATGCTCTAGGCTAGTGCGCCCAAAGCTCTACACAAGAGAATCCCTTCCCACACTGATTAAGGGCTGGCTGCAAACCAGCTTCCAGGTCTGAAGATGGAACGCTTGTTACAAATGCAAACAATCAAACCTTCAGGTGGTGGTGTAATGATAGCTGGGGAGAGCAGAGTTGAAGAACAGTGTTTCCACTGTAAAAACGCTGACTCCCCATGAAGTGCCAAGTGCCCTAGTCACTGCCTGGAGGTAATTAGGGACCCACAGCTGCCTGCACACCCACCAGAATTTACTTTTCTACATGCAAAGTTTCCTTACGTTCCCTTTCCTAAGGCACCACATCAGACACAGCCAACGGGCAGGGACTATACTTCCCATGGGCCTGGCATTTGCCCAGCTAGCATAACTTCCACCATGGTTCACATGCCTTCAGCTGCACTAACTCTGCCAGGAGGTTAACCCTGAACCCACCAAGACAGGCTGGCTGGAAATCACTCTCAGATCAAGAGGGAATGTCCTACTTAACTGATGCCACGCTGAAATGTTGGCAGTTGAGTAGCGCAAACTTGTATCTCTGACTGCTGCCTACAGTGGCAAGAACTACAGAAAGGCTCTGTAGCAGAAAAGTGAACACCTGAACAAGCTACCCCATCTCCCACAACAGAGGCTTCATTGTTGAAACCAAATATCCTTGGTCACCTCTTCTGAAATCACACTACTGCTTTCCTTAGAGGAGCTAGCTGTGAACACCACACCACCACAAAGCAAGGAGATCTTCTGACTACTGCTGTATGAGGAAGCCTAACTTGACTTGAAGGGAAAGCATAAAGTGAAAAGAATTAGTACTACTCACCTCTGAGAGGAAAAAGAGGTGGCACAGAAGAGCAGCTCCAGTACTGCTGATTTACTCAAGGAGAAATACTTTAGGATAAAGATTCATTTACTCCTCTAACGCAGAGGCCTACAAGAGGCTAGCAAGGAGGGGTCATGAGTAGGACAATTACTAGGCCTAGATAGACAGAGAAACCACCAACTGGGATTTTCTGTTAAATAAGAACCTAAACCCTCAAGATCTGGATCCCGGCTCCAGTACAGCAGGTCCACATAGCGGACGGCAGCTCAGGCTGGAGACCTCTTTTCAGAAAGATGCCGAGATGAAGTTATTAACAAAGGACTGGGGATTTATGTATAAGTAGGGATCTACCCTATTCATGATTTCATTTTTTTCATGGAAACAATGAAAAAAACCAGTTTCTGTGAACTCTGAGAAAATGGTGATCACCACAATTTTGGTGATCTGTTGCTGCTGATCACCTGAGAGGGCTGTCCATTGTGCAGCCCTGCCCCACTCTGCCAATCAGTGGTTAAGGGTGGGTCACATGATCAACAACCCTCTTGGCTAGTCAGCAAGGAGGGGCAGGGCTGCCAGAATAAGAGATAGGTGGCCGGAGGTTGGGGGTTGCTGTCACAAAAAGAGCATGAAAACTGTGTGGTCCCCTGCGAGCAGCTCACAATTTTTCCCCTCACCTCAGCCAGAATTAAGCAGGTCCCTATGTACAAAAGCTCCCTGCCATCTGGCAGATGCTGGGAAGCTGGTAAAAAGGCTGCTGCTCAAGCTCCTACCTTCTCCAGTCCCTGAGGAGGTAGCTCCTTGCTCCTGCACCTCACGCTCTGTCTGAGTCTCTGCATTCTGCAGCTGAGGAGCCAAGGTCTGGGTCCCCTGTGATGTCACCGAGGTGGTAGGGTTCCGGGGCTGCAAGCCTATGGCGTTCATTAGGCCCATGTCTCTGTCTGTTCTCCATGTGGCTCTACTGGTTCTGAACAGAGAGAAAAAACAAACAAGTCAAGAGTAATGGTGACCTGGCCACTCAATCCCCAGCAAGTATCCTAGCCAGGTACCTGGTGGTCCCATCTGAACATGCTTTGTAGGCAGAGGCATAGCACTTAGGCTCAGAGTAAAAACGTCAGTCAGTTCCTTCCTTCTTTGACTGCTCACAGGATTTTGTTGCAGTTTAATCATGGTAGCATTATCTCATGGGATCTCTTATTCAACCTCCTCCCCTTACCCACCAACCTCACCAAGAGCTTGCTGGTATTACACCAGCCACACCACACCAAGTTTGTGGAACAAACTGTAGGTTCCACTGGCATCACTCCAATCAGCAGGCAAATGCAGCAAGTGGCTGAGAAAGGATAATAATGGAAACTTCCTCTGACTCAAGGGGTAGATCTAGGCTACAAAAGACTTGGCAAAACACATGCTTCTGCTCCCAAGGGTACAATCTACATCTCTTCCTTCTCTTTAACCCAATGGCTTGTCAGATGCACACATCAGCTTTCTTGTGTTCTGGCTTACATTTCAGTCTGTGCTGTCTGGGAGAGAGGATTCTCCTTTCTCCAACGTAAATGTCAGTAGGGCTGTCTTATTGGCTCCTTTTTAAGAACAAAGATTTCATGTGAATTTTACAGGTTTTAAGCATTTACAATGGAAAGAGGCTTTTCTCTGCCTTGGCCTCCGACTGCCTGTGCTGGGAATTGTGAAGGGGCTGCTGGAGAGGTCATCTGAACACACAGCTCTCACTCTGATTAATCCCACCTGCTCTTCTGAGGTTCTAAAACCTGCCTCAGCTCTCCTGTCCTCCAGAAGGAACTAGGTCTTTCCCAAAGGTGCCCTTCTTCCCCAGCTGGTCAAACCCCACTTGAGAGGGGAAAGGAGCAAAAGGGAGAGTGAAGTCTAAAATTTTCCACCATGCAGTGGCTCCCAAGGACATCACACAAGACCTGTGCATTCACACAAGGCAATAGTGGAGTATTAGCAGAGGAGAAAGAACCTCCATCTTACAGAAGAGGGACTTCCATCCTGCAGTGAGACTAAGGACTTTGCATGAGACCATGCAAAGAGCCATGGTCTGCGCCCTGAGGTTTCATTTCCTTGAGATCTCGGAGTTAAGATACCAAATAGAAAAACTTGGTTTAAAAAGGCAGGAAACTCAACCTCAACCATGGTGGCATGTGTGTGTGCAGGTAACCCATAATTCTCCAGGTACCTTCTTCAGCACTGTTTTGCATATTGTTCTCATAGCGAGTCAAACGTGGTTCTCTAGTGGTTTTCCTAAAGATATTATTGATGACAAGCAAGGCCATGGGTGGGAGATGAATTTCAATATCACAGCCTGCACCTGTGGGCACAAAATATTGCTACTGGAAAAATGCCAGTTGGTATCAGCTGGACAGTACTGAGAAGCAAGCTGTGTGTTAAGTACTGCTGGCAAGAAGGGGAAAGGAAGGAAGCCCAAAGATGCAGCATCACCAGAGGTACTAGAGCCTGACAAGGAGGGAAGCAGCATTCACTGCTCTCAATGACCATGTCAAAATCCATCCCTACGAGACTCACCCAGTCCGTTCAGTGCTCCTACTGCTGGAAGGCACAGTGAAGACAGTCTCATTCAGCTGGTCCCAGTAGTACTCAACTCCAGAGTTTAAGGCCCTTGAAATGCCAAAGGGAGAAAACATTAGGAGACAAGATATCTTATCCACAGAAGTGCTCCGCTGGCTGCACTGCACCATCCCTTACCCAGCCTGTGCATTCAGCTCAGCTCAGCTGGCAGCATAGGCACCTACCAGAAAGGTGATCTGGAAAAGGTGTTTACTGGGCTCCTTTGGAAAGGCTCCCATCCAGCTTAAACTTTCATTGAAAGGGCTTTTTGTCACAAAGAACCTCCCAGCACAGAGTGCCACCTTGCCTGCAGTGCAGAGAACAGCCCTATTGTCTTTCATGAAGAAAGGCACTGTTAAGCCATGGTGCTAAGAAAGCAGTTGCACAATTTACATGTGCAACTGCTACAACTGTGTGCGCAAATTACATGTCCAAATAGACAAAAGAAAAGTAACAGTATTTGTCTTCATGGAATTAGCCAAGGTTTCACAGCACTGAACAACAGTTACTCCCACTAAATGCCTAGTTACTAAACAAGGGCCTTTTTCTTTATTCAGGAATATCCATGCAAGCCTCCCAACAGCATTGGCAAATGCTCCATGGAACAGAGGATGAAGTGGCTTGGCTCTACCCACATAATGGGTTAGACAGACACACCAGCCTTCACCCAAGGGTATGGACTAGATAGGGCCTAATAGGACTGGTACAACTAACATCTGATATGGCACAAAAGGACACAGGGAGGGCTATGCATGTGTATGCTGGAACGCAGTGCTCCACAAATCCCTCAGGGTCTGCTTCCTCCTTGCAGTCTAGAGCCAAGCAAGTGATACTTAATCTGAAGGGAGAGTTTTGGCATGCAGGACACAGGGACACTTTTGCCTTCCAGGGATTTCAGCAGTTACATTCCTGAACTGCTGACAGCTTGGCATGTCTAAGAACAACACAAAATGCTTTTTGTTAGTCCAGTTAGCAGGCTTCAGGAAGAAGCCTCAGGTGCTGCTCTTTCCTGGCAGACACTGGATGCAAAGACAGATGATCTCAAATCACAGCAATGCATGTGACCTGGTTACCCCAGAACGTGGACTGCTGAGGCAGGGAGCAGCTGAGCTTTATGGAACCCATAATGGGATGCAAGAAGCTGGGAAACATTCTGTTCCCCAGGGCATGTGAGGCAGCCACACTCAGTCAGCAAGTTTCATGGTAAGTCTAGCAAGAGCAGAAGGGCTTCTTAAAGGGACAGACAGTTAGAGGGGACACATACAGTGGCCCATGAAACTAAAGGCTAAGTGGTGTTTGGCGATTTAAAAAACCACATGGAAGATGGACAGTGCACAGCAAGACAGTTCAGTTTGTTACTATCAGGAGACAGAGAAAAGGATCCTAGGTAGGCTGGGGTATATACAAGTTCAGGCCCAAATTTGCAAGAGTTTAATCAGATGATGCTCAGAATAAGTGACACGGACCCATTAGCCAGTGTAAGAGTTTTGTTTACATATAATTGTGATGACTCAGTGTTTGAATGAGGACAGCTGTGGGCCAGCAGTGAGATACAGCAGAACTGCAAAGGAAGCTGAAGGAGTAGGGATAACCAAAGGCAGAATTCAGAAGCACTGGAGGAACTGTGTGCTTTGGATGCTCAGACCTGGACTGGCAGAGCACAAGAGCTCTGGTATGAGGCCAAGGGCGAAAGCTGAAGAGGAGGAAAGGTCAACAGTGACACCCACCAGGGCTGCAAGAAGCAATCAATCATCATGTATTTTTGCTGAGCTAGCCCTGGTGTGTGCTCAGGCAGCTGCCAGGGAGACCCGTGGATTTACAAACTCCTTGGAATTATTGACAGATGATAGCCCATCACTAGGAACTCACCAACCCCCACAGTGCTCTCTGCCTGCTCCACTGAGATAGCAAAGTGTGACAAGCAAACCTTCAAGGCAGCACCATTCCCTAGGCAAGGAAGACTTTCAGATCAAGGAGAGAACTCCTTCAGAAAGAGCTTAGTTGCTTTGACATTTGAGACTGCTAGCAGTCAGAACTGAGTTGATCTCTACCTGCCACCTCTTCTCTGAAGCTCCTTGTAACCCAAGAGCATGTATGATGTCCACAGTAGCCCACACTACTGCTATTCCCCACTAAGGGTACCAGGTAGACACCAGCTGCCTTGATCATCTCCCAGCAGCTGGAAATATGATGCCATAGGGCTTTTAATTAAAGTCACGGTCAATACAGCAGTATTAAAGCTGATGACATTTAGGGTGAACAGAATTAAGCTCCCATTTCTACCTATCCCTTTTAGCCAGAGCTGGGTACTGCTCCACTTTGCTGGGTTAGAAGGCCCATTCTAACTCCAGGCTGTTGGTTTGTTCCATTCCCTAGACAGAGAAATCAACAGTCAATCCACTTAACACATGATTTCACATGCAAGTTTAAACAGCAGCATTTATCAACTGAGCTTCTGCTGCCAGGCTCCTATTAACTAGTCATTTACTGCCAGAGAGCTGGGGCCTTTTGCTTTTGGCTACCCTGGGAGAGGAACCTTTTGAAAGGATCTGACATTTGCCTCTGACTCTGGGAATGCTGAAGGAGAGAGCAACACAACACAGAAGTCGCTGATAATGAAATCAGAGGATGTAAATAGGACACCCTTTCCCCATTTTGTTTCAGACCTGCTGCCCTGCCCTCTTGGTTTTGGCTAAGAGGGACCCATACAATGCAAGGAGACCAAGAAGACTGTACTCTGCCTATTCTGTATCAGTGCTCTAGGCATCCTCGGTGTCTTCCTTTAGCTTTCCCTTGCCCTCTCAACCCTATCTCAATCCAGTCTCTGCTTGGAGTATATACTTTAATTTAAACCTAATTTATTTTTGGTTCATCTTATATTTGTTTTCAGCTAACCCCAAGTTAAGACACTCTTGAAATAACAAGACTGTCCACCCAGGGCTGGGCACTGGGTTAACTAGATCAGTTTAATGGGTAACGTTTTTGCTTTGAAAGACTTAATATTTCCTTTTTTACACATCATCACCACAGAACATTTATTAGTTTGCCAACTTCAGGCAGTCTTTCTCAGTACCTATGCAAATCAAAGGCTGATTATTTGCTCCTATGAATTCTGCTTACACTAGGGAAGGGAACAGAGAGGTGGTGGTCAGCCATGTTAGTCTCAATCCTCCTAGTTAGTTAATGTCTAATGCCGTGCCCTCTGCCTGGAGAGGGAATCTTTAACTTCTGCCCCAGTATGTCCTTGGAACAGAAATGCTAGGAAAAGAACCCCTTTCACAGAATGAAGTGCAACCTTTGCTCACTGTGGAGCACATCATCTCAGATACGGTTGCAGAAAGGAGGACATTTGCTGCCCAAGGCCTCAGGGTGAGAAATTGCAATTCTCCACGCTGTTTCAGTCATCAGCAATGAAGTCTATTTAGCCAGGTTCTTATTTTCTTCCTTTTTATGGCTGTCAAATGAAAACTCTCTACACTCTCCCTGGAAATTTCCGTTGGCTTTGTTAAGTGGAGAGCTGGTCACACAGGCAGGCTGTTCATTCAGCAAGGGGGTTTTCTTCATGCTTCCCACCAGGCTCATGTTATTTATGTACTTGGAAAAGTTCAGAGCTTAATACTATGCCAAGAACAAAACAAAGACTGGCAGTGGAGGTGTCAGAAACCACAGAAATGACTTAAGTAGCACTGCCTATCTGAGATTATTACCTAATAAAACAAGTGACCTATGGGCAGAAAAGAAACTGCTGCTCCATTTTAACAGGAATGGATGGCAAAATTGGCCTGGCCTCTGGAGGAAACCAAACATCTGACAAAGGCATAGAGGCTTAAAGAAAATTTAACTTAGGAGCTAATTCAGCACAAGTCTAACATCAAATATCTTAGTGAGAACTCACAGCAGGCATAATCATAGAAGGAACTCAGCAGAGAGCCTGGAACAACAATGTCAAAGCTCTGCCAGGCGCAAAGCCTAAAAGGTGATGGCAAGAAGTTATGAAGAAGCCTTCACCTTGCTGTGACCTACAAGGAGCTGCATCTGAAACAGGTGAGCCCACAGGATGTGTAGATGGTTTATTTCAATTTATACCATCCGAAACACATTAGAGTGACATAGTCAAGCAACTGAAACCCTAATACGTGGAGCATAAAAAAAAAATCAACTCAAAGACACTGGGTTTGTTTCTCATGCAGGGCTACTCATATCACTTCCTATGATGCCGAAGTAGGGTGCAACCATACAGGGCAGAGTTTTGAGAGACACACTAAGTCACATACTGCAGAAAAGTATCTAACCTTTAAAGCCAGGTTTACAAACTGACCTTCCATTCAACCAGCACTATCATGGTAGTTCACTGTTTAGATTTTTCAGTAGTTCAGAAAAAGGTTTGCATTTTCCATGACAAAAAATGCCACGGGTTTTTAAGAAAATACCGACATTCCTCCACTGTTCCCATTGGGAGGGGAAGTGGAGGGTGAGGCAACAAGCATCCGGTGGAACCGCACCAAGGAATCAGGTTTTCATTCTTTCCAAATAAGGATTCTGCTCCACAGTTTACCCGGACAAAGCTACCCCAGCTCCCAGCTGTGCTCACTCTCCACAGGCAGCTTTTTTACAGCATGCCTAAGAGGATGGGAAAGTCACATCATTTCAGTATAGTAATCGCACCCATGAATAGCTGGGAAACAGAATCTTAAGCACAATAAGAATTCCCATCAACTGCTTGAAAGTGAAATGCTGGTGCCTTTATTTCACTAATACTAAAGTTCCTACAGAGAGATGGACCACATACAGTTTAGAGAGACACAGGTCACCAGGGGGAAGCTGGCTATGATGCAGGTGTGTAGGAGAATGCAACTAGGATTCCCAGTGCAGTAAGTGGCTCAACACAAGCTTTAGGGAAGATGACAACTCAAATTTGGTACATTATTTTGGGACAACTAACCCAGTAGCAGCTCATTCACAACTATGCAAGCTAAGGGCCTATACATGGGCCTGACATGCGCTCTGAATGCCATTCATGTGACTTGATCAAGATTAGCATTACAGTATAAAACTGGAAATATGGATGGATAGTGTCATTTTTCTGTCTCGCATCATCATGATGTTACAGGCCTCCAAAACTATCCAATTCAGGCTATTGCAGCCCATGGATAGGAATTGGGCATGGAGAATCAAGTCCTCTGCATCTGATATGCTTGTCATTTTCTCTGTCTGGTCAACATTAAATTACCCTTCTTCAGCTAGAGCTACATGCACATGAAGCCAGCCTACTACAAGTATTTTGTTAGAAAGACAGACAAAGTATACTAATGTGTGGGGAAAAGAAAATGCCCAAATGGTAAAATGCTTTCAAATAAGACAAAAGATTATGCTGACTACAACCCAAGTGATTTACCGGCCCCAACACCTTTCTGTAGCTGTGCTCTTCAACGTGCAATGTGGAACAGGTGGGAAGACGCAGAGAAGATGTGCTAGCAGGAAGCGAACAGCAAAAGTAGGGATGCACCGATAAAGATTTTTGGGGCAATATCAATGGCAGATTATTTACCAACCACATAGGCTGATACTGATCCAATTGCCAATATGCAGACTGGAAGCTTGGAGAGCAGCATCACAGCTGGTAAGCCTGTTGGGGGGAAAGGGCACAGGGGAGCAGACCCCCCCCACCATGGTGAGGGAGAGAGTGGGTCTGGGGCAAGTGCTGCCCAGCCGGGGTGAGGCGAGGCATAGGATGGAGCCGCAGTTCATTCAGGCAATGAGCATGGGGGTGAGGGGGCAGTTCCTGCCACTGTGCCCACCTCTGTGGGAGGTATGGGCTGCACATGCCCACTGGATTAGTGTCCAGGGCAGAGGACGACTGTTGATGCGCACTCAGGGCTGGGGCTGCACCTGCTTCTTCCTGGTGGCTGTGCTTGGATTGGGTGGGAGGTGGGCACCAGCAGTGCTGTGAAGAGTGGCTGTGGAGGGAGGCGGGGCTGGAACAGGGGCAGGCAATTATTTCAGGCAGAGGACTGCTTACCGGGTTTTGGCAAACCATCAAGGGCTGCATAACAGGCAGCTAGGGGTAGATAAATATTCATTTTCTAAATTTTTTAGGAGCCCTGCAGGCTAGATAGAATGGTTTGGTGGGCTGCATCTGCCCCGTTGGCCACATTTTGCCCACCCCTGGGCTAGAGCCACCCCACAATTAAGCTATGGGGGCCTCGATCTGTCCTCTCCCACGCTTTCTCCCCACAGATTTACCAGCTGGATACTGCTCTCCAAGCTCCTGGGATGCATTTCTGGCTGCATGCATGCTGTAGCATGCACACAAGCACGTGGCATGTATTGACTATGTTACCAGCCAAAAAAAGCTGATTGCCAATAATGTCAATTTTCCTTTTATCAGTGCCAATATGATATGGACTGATGCATCGGTACACCGCTAGGCAAAAGGAATTAGTCTTAGCGCCCCCCGAGGTGAAGAAACTAAAATTAAGAACCAGGGTTTTGTTTCTTTTTTCCCTTTTTTTTTTCCCCCTCTCTCTTTTTTTCCTCTTGTAAGAGTTCTCAAACCCAACTTGTGAATGGAGACAACAGTATGACGACATCAAGAGAAGGGGAAGCTAGTTCAGCCTGTAATAATGCCAGCAAGGCCATCTTGGGGCTTGATAAGGAGTACTGTAGTAGAGTGAACAGCCTGTGCATATCGTGAGGGACAGAATAAACACAATCATGCCTTCTACACCAAGAAGGGGCAGAAGAGTCTCTTTCATATGAAAGGCCTCAGTGTTCTTACTATCTTCTCTTGTCTAAACTGCAGCAACCCTCTTTTCAGCAAAGGCTGGGCATAGCTCACTACACAGCCTTTCTATGCTACTCTGAACATTAGATTAGAGTTAATATCTCAGACCCTGCTTGTTCCTGATGTTAGTTAGGTTCCTGTGTTGCAACTGTCAAGGCTAGACTGCCAGCCACTCCCATACACAATAGGGAGTGGCACTTGAAGGCCATAATTAAATGCAAACAGTTAGAATTAGCACAAAACTAAAACTGGAAAAGCAAGGCAGTCAAGACTTGAAATTCTAAAATTAAGGTCTGTCACCATCATACTGGTGGGACCTATTGTATATCACATCTTGTCCGCAGGAGGAGAGGAGAAAGCAAGATTCATGTTTACATGCAACAGAGTATACCACCCACATAACAGGACAGAGTAACTGACAGAAGTAGCCCTAACTTTGGAAATGTCCTTGATTTTTACTAGCCTGCATATTCCTCAGCCTTAATACACTGACACTCAGAGGCTTTCTTCATTTAATTCTCTCCAATCTGTTCCTGGACCTAAAATGGAACTGCTGTAGCAGCTGAGTTCCTAAGATTCACTGCCAAGTTCTTTGCATTGGAGCTACCCAGAATGTAAAGTTTGTGAGTTCCTTGAACCATTTGGTTTAAGGCCACCTGAAACTAGGCTCAATAAGTTGTATACATTGTTTACACCAAAATCAGCTGCTTAAGGTGATCATGCACTTTGGCTAACACCACTCATACTACTTCAATTCCTCAGAATAGCTTAATAAGCGGTTTATATGTCCGTTCAGATCTTTTAGTGGCTTAAATTACTTAAGGTGTCTTAAATCTTTTGGGTCAATCAAGCTGCTTAAGCCCTCTAAGAGCGTAACCATCTTAAACTGCAATAAACCTTTACATCAAAATAAACTGTTTCATCTTCTTCCAACTATTAAACTGTTTGGCCTTAGCTAATGCTTAAATCGATTCAAAGTTAGAAACTTCAAGGTAAGCTCATTTTGAAGATCCCATGTATATCAAACTTTGGTAGATCAAAATAAACTGAAGGAAATTGGTTTAAAATGGGTGAAAGTTGCTTCTCAAGTTAAAATTTAAGGCTAGCAAGCACAGCAAATGCTTTTGGATAGACCATTCTGATGAAAACACATGAATCTGCCAATCTTAAATACGTGTAAGCTACATAATCAAATTCTTGGCTTGGTTTAAGTCTCAATGAGATCCACAAGCCAAACCAAGCTTGATATTTCTCACCTCTGTCACACTGAAATTAGCCAAGCACAAAGCTTCAAACTGGAACATGGGGGGGCGGAAGCATACATTTTTCCTGTCCCCGCAATTGGAAACAAAATGTTATACAGTCACTCAAATTTTCCAGGAAAAACCAATATTTGGGCCAAGAATAAGCATGGAATATTTCAACCTACAAGTTATGAGCAACTGAAAATCAAGGGCAAACAGAAGGGAAGCAGGAACTTAATTTGTAGATGCTGCATAAGCTCTCTACACCTTTTTCACTGGAATGTATCAAAGGGACAGTCAATGCATTTCCACAATGAACTACCTCAAAAAAAATGAGGAAAAAAACCTCTTTACTGTAAAAGGCAACGGAGAAAGCAACCAAGCAATGACAGATCAGTTAAGACTCGTAGAAGGAGGGTGAAGGCTTCAAGAAAGCAGGATATGTTAACACTGCCAAAGAGGGACAAGGAACTTTCTAAAAATATCAAGGTGGGAGGGAGAGGGAAGAAAACCAAAGAGAAAGGCCCATTCATCCAAAAAGAAAGGGATGAAACTAAAGATGACTCAAAGAGACAAAATCCTGAACATCTTTCTGCAATCTGCATTTAAAAAAAGAAAATTCAAGAGAAGTTTAGACAATCAAGAAAAAGGAAAAATGTATAAGCGACAGTGAGACAGAGATAGACAGACAAAACACACTTGGGTAAAGGAGGGAGTTGTACAACATACACTCCAGGATAGTAAAAATTAAGCAAACGAGCGTCTTTTGATAAGTTTCCTAAAACTGGAGAGGTATCCAAACAGCAGAGAAAAGCAATCTTTAGACAGGGAAGTCAGATTTAATCTGGCAATTATGGTCTCTATGTCTAAGCCCAGAAAATAATATAAACAAAGGCAGGAAAATAAATTTTTCTGAAAATGACTGAAAACATGAACAACAAATATGGATGTCTGAGAAAGGTGTCAAAGTTTTCTGCTAGATAAGCTCTGCTGACCTTCTGAATAACATTACAAAATTAGTAGAGCTATCAATGAATTGCAGTTAACTTATTCGATTAATGCAAAAACAAATTAACATGTTAATTTTTTTTAATCGCATACATCATTTTGATCACTGGAACGAACCAGCTGGAACCTGTGTGCACAACCGCAACCCTAGCCTGGCCTGTGCCTGCTCCACCTGCCCACACTGAGCAGTGGCAGCAGCGGCCAGGCAGAAGCTGCTATTGGACGTTGGGGAAAAGCAGCCCCTCCCCCTCACCGCTGCTGTGGCCTTTTTGCTGCAGCCACGCAGAGCCTGTACCCAGGCTGCCCTGTGGCTCCTCTCTGCTGCCGGCACTGCCGCCTTTGGGCTGCCCAGTGGGGCAGTGATGGCAGTGCAGAGGAGCTGCATGACATACTGGGTGCATGCTCCAGGCATCTGCAGCGAGAAGGGTTCAGCAGCAGTGAGGGAGGGGGGCTGCTTTTCCTCCACACTGAGCAGTAGCTTCTGCCTGGCTGCCACTGCTCAGCATGGGCATGTGAGTCTGGAGCCGGCCAGGGTTCGACTGTTTACATAGGTTCTGGCTGGTCCGCTCCAGCTGGGGTGAGTCAGGAGCGGACATGGAGTGAGCTGGAGTTGGGGCTGGGGCTGTATGCTACTGGTGATGACAGAGAGGAGCTACGGGGGCATGCAGGCTCCAGGCTGTTAGGGGGAGGGGTGTGTACTGACTATGCTGCAACTAACTATGCAATTAAATTTGTGATTAATTGCAACTATTTTTTAAAATCTCATATTTAATTGCGATTACATTTTTTAATAGTTTGTCACTCATTAGTCAATGAAGAGGGAGATGCAATGCATCTGGATTTTTACTTAAGTGTTTGATAACAAGAATACGCTTCTCAAAATAAATTCCCACCAGCTTAGGTAGGAACACTGAAACATAGACTGAGAGTGAACTATGGAACTGGAACACTGAAGATTACTGCAAGGTCCAAAGGTATTTACATGATATGGCAAGGAGGCCAGGCTGCACACACACCCATATACTTCCTCATCAAGACCCTGGGATCCAAATTGAGGGGTGTAGCAAAGGACAACTAGCGTCACACCAGCTAGTAGTCTGGCATGTCCTGAAGGACAGAAGGAAAATTAAATCCATTAACACACATTAAGCCGGAGGTTTAACTGGGTCTCAACACAAACATGCAATATTAACAAATGTGCTAAGCTGTGTTGTGTGTTTGAAGCAACAGTGTGCCCTTGTTGCAAAGGCGGCCAACGGCATACTCAGCTGTGTTAGTAGGAGTGTTGTCAGCAGATGGAGGGAAGTGATTATTCCCCACTATTCAGCACTGGTGAGGACACATTTGGAGTACTGTGTCCAGTTTTTGGCCTCCCACTACAGAAAGGATGTACACAAATTGGAAAGTCCGACATAGGGCAACAAAAATGGTTAGGTGGTTGGGGCAAATGGCTTATGAGCAGGGATCCGGGTTTTCTGTATCCTGTGGAAAAACAAAGATTTTCTCCTTTAAGGGAGAAAATCAAAGACCACAGGTTTCCCCTTGTAGGTTGGCTGAGTTCCAGCTTGCAAGGAGCTGCTTGGGGCTGGGGGAAGCAGGAGAAGGAACTAAAGTACATCAGCAGAGCTGGGGGGAGGCAGGAGCTGTGGGTCAGGAGTGAGAGGTATTAGCAGGGGGGAAGCAGAGGAGGGGGCTGTGAGTGAGGGGCCCTGGCATGGGCAGGGCACCAACATGTCAGGGATCCTCAGTGCCACAGAGCAGAAAGTGGGGGGAAATGGGAGGGATGACAGGTGCAGCTGGACCTACATCCTGGTGAGCAAAGGGGGCAGGAGGGGCTCTGATTTTCCATGATTAAAAAAACTCAAAAACAAATGCTAAAATATATAGGTATTTAGAATTTATTTTATTATAATAATTAAGGCACTGGTAGGCTTTCAAAATGCTTTAAAATTGTAAATATATCAATAAACAATTGTGTTCAACTGAAACAGGGAGATAGAGAGATTTCATTTTAATTACAGAAAATACAGATATTGGGGGTTTATCAGAGAACTGTGGTGTGTTTTGGGGTTTGTTTGTTTTTTTGTTAACAGAGAAAACCAAGGTCCCCAATTATGAGGAGAGGCTGAGAGAACTGGCCTTATTTTACCTGGAGAAGAAAAGACTGAAGGGGGATTTAGTAATATCCTTCAACTACCTGAAGGGGGGCTTGAAAGAAGATGGAGCTATTAGACTGTTCTCAGTGGTTGCAGATGACAGAACAACGAGTAATGATCCCAAGTTGCAGCAAAGGAAGTTTAGGTTAGGTATCAGGAAAAATTATCTCACTAGAAGGGCAGAAAAAGCACTGAAACATGTTACCTAGAGCAGTGGTGGAAGCTCCATCCTTGGAGGTTTTTAAGACCTGCCTAGACAAAGCTTTGGCTGGAATGACCTAGCTGGGGATGGTTCAGCTTTGAGCAGGGGGTTGGACTAGATGACCTTCTGAGGCTCCTTCCAACCCTAATCTTCAAGTTGGGATGGGCTGATCAACAAAGATCCTGGTTTGCTTGTTTTTAATAAAAAAAAAAAAAACAACCCTCCAATTTTCAGGTTAAAAAAGGGAACCCAAAATCCACATTTTTTTCCATGATCAAAATGAAATGCCACTATACAATACATATACAGTGGCATTTCATTTTGATCACAGAAAAATGTGAATTTTTGGTTACTTTTTTAAACCTGACAATTGGGGATTTTTTTTAAATCAGAGAAAACCAGGACCCCTGCTGATCACTGCAGTCAGCAGGATAGATTCCTATCGCCTTACCAGCACTAATACCCAGGCTCAGGCATGTTGTCCCTATTACTGGATGAGAGAACGTGCAACCCTCAGAGAAGAGACTGGTCTGGCACAGGCAGACAAATCTCAGCAATACGTATAACATCTGAAAACCTTCTACAGGGAAATCAATTTTCACACAACAGGGTCACCAAAAAGTATCACAATGCACACACACAGTAACACTGAATCCATTTGGGACTCAACACCTACTTCCCTAGAAGAGAATTCTACTAGTTATTTGGTCTTAAAACTAAGCATATTTTCAGGTGGTATTTTGAGTCCGTTAGTAGAGTATATGTCTGAAGAAGGAAACTTTCCTCCTCTCATCAATGCCTGAACTGCACAGCTGGCCCTCAAAATGTTTTCAGCTCTTAATTTTTGAGTTACCCTGTCCATGTTTCCCAGAACATGGAGGTTTAGAGATTAATGTTTTCAAATGGCCTGGATATCAAGACTTATCTGAATCTGCTCCTTGTGTACAGGGGAGACTGAAGGCAGAAGAACAAAAACTGCAGCACAGCCCCTCTGCAGGAGAAGCCAGCACGGGGCACTGAACAGCATGTGGTCTGCGCCACTGCGCCTGCTGGCTTCTAGTCTCACATGCATCAGTTCTGGGAGGCCCCGAACGCTTCACCATCTGACATGGTGGGTTCATGACTAATGAATGTGAAAGCTCTTGATAGGACATGATGGGGCAGAAAGGTTATGAAGAGTTAAAAGGAAATTCTTATTAACTCAGAAAAAGTCTTTCCTGCACAAGCCAGGGATTTCAACTCTCATTGATTCCATTACAGTATTTTTTCCAAGTCTTGAATATGTAGAGACAAGGAACAAGAGCAAAAGCTGAGTCAGCATTAGAACTAACCATAAGCACAAGCAATGTCAAGTGAAGAAGAGGAAGCAGCAACTTTAAAGTGGTTATAAAGCAAATGCAAGGCTGAGAGCTTGCCTATGTGTAAAGTTAGGATGCAATGAGTTAGGAAAGAATTTTCTTTGTATTAGCTACTCTGAACCAGCTCCCTCTGCACAAATTCTTCTCTGGGGTTTCAATAAAGTGGAGGAAGCCACTCTCCCACTTAGCATACCCAATGATCTCTCCCTCATTGGTAACCCTGTTACTAGGAGAAAATAAGGTCTCCTTCTTATTCGAAAGGATAAGAATCCAGACAGAATCCTGATATCATCTGCCTTGCCATAATGATGCTGGCTTTTATGTCAACCTGTATAACAATCAAACTATATTTTTGTGGTTGATATTCATGTGTTTCTCATGGCACAAACTGTGGACACACATCACCAATAGTTTTAGTACAGTTCAGGAATTCTGGCTTTAAACCCAGCTGTTATATCATGCCCAGCACCAGTAGATAGATTATAATCAATCAACTTAGGACCTACACATTCAAGTTAAAAATGTATACAAACTAGCTATAGAATTGTTACATATTTTCAAGCACCAGCTTTGTAGCTAGTTGGCTCTTTTTATAGCTGGATAGTAATTTTTATGGTGTGATAATTACTTTGCACATGTAGCTGGTCTAAATTTATTGTGCAATTAACCAGTTAATCGTGTGATATTTACTTCTCACTTGTGGCTGGTCTTACTTCACATATATGGCCAGTCTAAATTTACTTTGCAATTAAACAGTTCATTGCATAATATATGTAATGTGTAGCAGGGGCCTTAACCTACAGCACAAGAGTTTCTACTGTTAAATTGCCAACATCAACCTGGTCAACTACAGACCCCAAAATGCAGGACTGGAAGGAACGTTCCAGTTTACTAAATCTAGTCACCTGCTGTGACTCAGTCACCCAAACTCCACCACAAACTAGTAAGATCTTTTACCACCACTATTCCAGCTGGAAGGCTGTAGTAGAACCCTGCTCTTCAGATGCTGAACAGCATCTTCTAGTTTCCAGCCTAAATTGATTTGTGGCCAGTTTATATCCATTTGTTCTTGGGCCATTCTTATCATTTAGTGATTTTCCTCCATGGTGGGGGATACATTATGCCCAGTGTATTTGCAGAGACTAACTAATCATGCCTTCTGCCAGTTTTCCTTTTGCTAGACTAAACAAGCAAAGCTCATTTCATCTCACGTGAGGCTGGATGTACAGTTCCCACTTCTGTTCCAGTTCAAGTCATTGGTGATACATACAGGGTGCACATGGGTGCATGTGCACCCCCTGAGATTGGCCATGCACCCCCTGGAAACACCACCCTCCCAGACTCGGCACCAGTTGCCCATCTTTTTTGAAACATAAGTGACAAGAACAGTGGACAGTATTCCAGAGGAAGTTTTGTTACTGTCTTATACAATGGCATTACTGCTTCCTCATCTGCACTGGAAATCTCTCTACCCACTCATCCTAGCTGTCATTGCCTTTATTCCCTCCAAAGCCTAAAAGTACACTGGTGGCTGATATTATCCTGTGACCAATTAATTCCCCCAGATTTTTTTCCTCCTGTCATTTCCAACTGATGAGCTCTCAGCTTACTGCAGAGATTCTTATTAGTCCTTAAATGCATGTCCTTGCATTTTATTCTACTAAATTTCATCCAATGTCAACTACTACAGGTCATCCAAACTTCCTGGACAACACAGCAATCCTCTTCCATATTGACACTGCCTTCCAACTTTGGGAGGCAAAAGCAAATTTGTCTTGCAAAACAAACAGCAAATTTCATTAGTGAAAGGTCTTTAGTGAAACTATTAAAGGGACTGATCCTGAAAATGATTCTTAAGAAACTTTACTAGTAATGTTACTCTAGCCCCAATACCACCTTTCAACAAAAACTGTTGTCATCTCTTCTTTAACTAGTTACCTTACTGTTCAACTAATCCCTATTCTTTTCCACTTTAAGTCATTTTTGTGGTGGTAAAATTTTTACTGAAATCCAGATAGGCGAGATCTACTGAATTTTCCTTGTCTAGAAAATCAGGTACGTTATCAAAGAGAACTTTTGGCTTAGCCTGGCACAATACATCTTTGGTAAAACTATATTGCATTTGGTCCTATTTTCCACTTACCTCCACATTTCGAATTATTCATTCCCTCAAACTTTGTTCTAACGTCTTGTATGCTATTGAGGTCAGACTAACAAAAGTCAATAGTTGCTCATATCACCCTCCCACCTCCTTAAATATAGATCTTACATTTGTTATTCTCCAATTATATAGCACTTGATAGATTCATTAAGATGTCTTGTTATCAAACCTTCATTGCTGCCTCCCACAACGTTCTCATTGACAAGCTAAGGGCATGCAGACTAAATGAAAATGCTGTAAGGTAGATATATAACCAGTTAGATCACTGTATTCAATAAGCTGTCATCAATGGTTCAAAGTCTAATTTGGAGGAAGTATCAAGTGGAGCTGCCCAGGGATCTGATATTTTTTTAGTGTCTTCATTAATTCTTTGGATGATGGGACTGGGTGCACACTTAGCAAAGTTGGAGATGACACTAAGTTGGGTGGAGTTTAGACACTCTGGAAGGCAGGACTAGGATCCATAATTATCTGGACAGCCTGGAAAAATGGTCTGCACTCTATCAGGTGAGATTCAGCAAGGATAAGTGTGAAGTCATGCACTTGGGACAGAATAATTACATGAACAAATGCAGACTCAGGAGTGACTGGCTGGGCTGCAATACTGCAGAAAAGGACCTAGGGGTTACAGTAGACCATAAGAGGAATATAAGTCAGCAGTGTGTTCTTGTTGTAAAAAAGCCAAAAGCATACTGAGTGATATTAACAGGACTGTCACTTGCAAATCAAGAGAAGCATATCCTCCACTCTGTTCAGCCCTGGTGAGACCTCACCTGGAGTAATGTGTCTAGTTTTGGGCCCTACACTTCAAGAAGGATGTGAACAGATTGAGAGCGTTAATCCAATGCAGCGTGACAAAAGTGATTGGCCTGAGAAGCAAGACTTATGAAGAAAGGCTGAAAAAAACTGAGGTTATTTAGTCTGAGGAAGAGAAGACTGTGGGGGAATTTCTAATACTTGGAGGGTGATTACAGAGAGGAAGGACGGAGATGATATTTTCTCTGTGGCTATAGGAGCACTGGCCTCAAGCCGAAGCAGAAGAAATTTATGTTGGAAATTAGGAGGAATCTTCTGACTAAGGGTAGTTAAGCATCAGAACAAGCTACTTAAAAGAAATTGTGGACTCTCTATTCTTGGACATTTTCAAGATTTTTTGGACAGGAACTTGGCTGGAATGGTTTAGTCAAAAACAATCCTAGCTTGTACAGGGGGTTGGACTAGATGATGTCATGCGGTCCTTTTCAGTTCTACTTCCCTATGAACCCATTATTCATGGGCCAGGTCTTTCAGAATTCTGGAGTAAGAGTCATCCAGTCCCTTCCCCTAACATGAACACACTCAGCTTTGAGCTTTGTCTCAAAACTGGATATGGTAATTTTCATTTCCATACACTTATTTCTTTTAGCTGTCCTGCCTTTGTGCCCATGTTCAACATCAGCACGCTTACTAAAAACTATTCATTTAATTATGGGTCATGTATTGGATTATCTTTAATTTCTACCCCATCTTAAATGCATAGTGTCCCAACTTCCCTCATTCTGGGGTATTTTTTGTAGGGCTGAAGGTCCTTTTGCTATTTCCTTTGCAAGCTCCAACTTAGATTGAGTTTTTTGGTTGATTTTTACTTTATCACTGCATTTCTAAGAGTTAGCTTTCTCTGTGGATCAATCCTTTTCTCCATTCCTTGGACGCTCTATGCTTACTCTTAATATCCACTGAGGTCTGCATATTTTTCTCTTATATCCCAAGCAATCCCACACCTCCTCCACATCCAAGTCCTTAAACTCAGCCCTTAACTAGTTATCTTAATTTCCACTCTTGATATAAAAACTGTTACAAATCTACTTCTATTTATCCTCCCTCTTAATTTCAACTGAATCAACTTGTAATCACTTGAGCAAAGGTTACTTTCTACAACTGCCTCTATTACAATGTCTTCATTACTTACCAAATCCAAGTCTAAAATAGCATCACCTCTTGTTAACTCAAGGACTATTTGGTGAAGAATCTGTTGGCAATCACACCAAGATCATCTGGGCCCCATCATTATTTGTTCTTGCATTTGCTCTTCGATATATATCTGGAGCGTTAATAAGTCGCCCACAATAATACAATTTCCAGTCATATTTATTTAACATTATACAGATCTCTTCCCATCCAACCCTGAGGGTCAAAAGCCGACTCCAAGTACTATACAGCGGAGGCTCTTTTAATACATCTTTCCCAAAAGCGATTCTGCTTTATCTACACTACTCTATTTCCTTTCCGTCCATTACATTAATAATATACAATACTGCCTTGCCACCTTTAGTTTATTCATTTTTCCTTCAGTACCTGTGGTCTGGTCAAGATTGTGATTATATCATGATCCTTTTATCTCTATAAACATGTGACATAGCATCCTACCCTAGTAGTTCCAGCTCCTCTTTGGTGCCTAGATTCTTTGCATTCATAAGCAAATTCCACTGACCACATCCGATTTCCTAGGTGGATTAAGAGTTGTCCTGCCACTAACCATTTTCTAATCATATTAGTTCTTCTCTTTACTGTTAATTATCCTATCCTATGGCAGTCCTTTACCCCTTGCCATCTCCTTGTTTATCACATTTTCCTTTTTGTGTATTTTAAAACCAAGTATGGAGATTATAAATACAAGAGTCCATTCCAAACTTCTCCCACCATTTCTTAGTTTAAACATCTCCTAATCAGTTATGCCAATCAGTTTAAAGCAAACAGCACCTCAGGTATTCAAGTTCTTATGATGAGATGAAATCATATGTTAGCAGTTTGGGATAGCCAGCTTCTACAGAGCAACAGCAGCTCACTTCTGTTCCGATATGGCACTGCTCATTTGCATGTCCAGGGGCTGAAAAGTCAAAGCAAGTTCCTCAAACAACTCTATTAAAAGTCTGCTTCATCATGCAAAAGTTCTGGGTCCACTGCTCCCCTCAGTCTAAATAATTTGACACCTCCACTTTGTATGCAAGATATTCAGTATCAGAAATATCCATCCATCTACAAAGACTCTTCAGCAACTCCAGCAAGCATCAGCTGTCTCCACTCTTTCTTGTTATTATTTAGCTTGCAAAAATCTCTGCTAATACCCCTGGATATCTTCTGTGGGCCAAAAAATCACTCCCAAAATGCCACAGCATCTTCCACACCCTTTATCTGCACCTTGCTACTATGACAGTGTGCCCACAAAAAGGAATGGTTCATTCACCTGTGTTGAAGCTATATTTTGGAATTCACTGAAACTGAGGTGCAGATGCATGCAGAGCTGAAATCCTAGAGTTAAATGTGCTGGCGAGCTAAGAACACTTCCACGCTGGCACTGGGGAAGGATAAATTATCTTGCAATACACCGTGCAACAACTCTTAAGGGGGCTCCAGTTAGTGAGGTACTCGGAACCCTGGGACATGCATGCAGCACCCAGAAATGCAACATCTATTCCCCAGCTACTAGGGAATACTTCTAGAAGTTTGACAAGCCTAGTAGCAAAGACATATCTAAGATGTCTGCAAACTCAGACAGATCTCCACAATATACTAGTTTTACGTGCAAAGTTCTCTCTGCAAGCACACAACTTACAGATTCTCTTAGATATGGTCTACATTAGAGAAATACAAATTAAAGTACTTCAGAATAACTTGCTAGTGTAAATACTATTTCAGATTAAAACCGACTCTGCTCACATTGTACAGTAATTAATATTTATTCTACTATAGCTGTTTCAGTCAGTTTCCCTGAATAAACAAGGCCTTACAGAAGATGAGATTCTGGAGAAAAAGACAGCAGTTTGAAAGACGTGCTTGATAAGCTGTATCACTATTATTAGTCCAACTCTAATTCTGATTGCAGTTTTACCCTAAAATATTCTACTAAAATAAGGACCATCACCAGTGCAGATTTGCCCTAATTCAATAAGTTTGGCATTTCACAAGCATAACATGCTCAGTCTTGTGCAGAAGACATGGAAATCTATTTTCATGCCATAGGATCTCCAAAGCAGGTGTGTGGACTACAGGATTCCAGCTGCATATTCAGTAGCAATTTGGGATCTCAACTTGCAAAACATTACCACAAGCAGGGATTGGTGGCGGATCAGTAACAGGAAACCAGTAAAGCATTGATATCAAGTGTTCCTGAAGTTCAAGAGAAACTACCATACTCCAGAAGAAACACAGATTAGATATTGGAAAGGGGCACCTTTCCACCTGAAGTATCATGCCAAAAGTCCCTTGAAGAATTGCTCATACTACGAAACAGCACGTGGCCAGGATTCTCATCTTCTGTCATCACTTTTTCCTGTGCCATGTAAAAATTAGATCTAAAAATTAGATTGTGTCTACTTGTTAATCTGTAAAGTATCATGTATATTATGGTACTATAAATAATAAACAGAACTTCCAGTGGTCTGTGTTGCTAGAACTACAACCATTTACCAGATTACTCTGAAAGTCATACCAAAAACATTCTGGTTAATATAACCTTATATTGGATAGTCCATGTCTAGGCATATATGGAACTGAAATAATCTAGGAGGATTGTACAGCAAAGGGGAAGTAGGAAAGCAATGTGTAAGAAACCCTGTCTGTATGTAGTTTCAAGACAGAAACATGGTTATTCACTGTTAAAGATCAAATAAACTCCACAACTGTTCAAAAGAAAAGTCAGATTCCTCATCTGCCAACCACACAACAGCAGTGGAAAACCAGCTTGTGCCAGCTCCCCTAACAAGCAGAAAGACTAGAGGTCCCCCTCCCTCCCCCCAGCTATAGTTGTGCCACTTACTCTGGTCGGCAAATCACCAGGTCTCCCTTGTTGGTGCCATATGCCAAACCGAGACCTGGCTCAGGCAGCCAGCGAGCAGAATTTATGCTGACATGTCTTCTCTGGTCAGCAGGCATTGGGTACAGGACATTGAAGACTCTCTGAAAAAGACAATAGCAAAGTGTTATTTAAGAGGACAAAAAGTCAGGGGAGTCAAGGAGGCTCAAATGTTAAAATCGCCTGTGGCAGAACAGCTGAGAAGGGAGGCTAGTCACTTTACAGGCTGTTCCAAGAAATAAGTAACCTGCCAGCAAGTGTAAGCATCTGATAGAAACATACATCCCATAAATATTTAACAGCATCGTACATAGATAGCTCCAAAGCAAGAAATGCACGCTGCCAACAAAGCAGGCCAAACTTCACTCAGCTAGTGGGCTGCACAGTTGTGTAGTCCCTTCACTGACACTAATTAACCAAAAGTGCTGAGACCTGGTGATGTATTCACTTCATCACTGGACAACTGGGAATTCTCTGGCTCTTTATTAGCCCTAGTTTTCATTTTCATGCAGCCATCACTCAACTGCAGGAATTGGGGAGTCAAGGAAATGTATGGGCTTTCATTGGCAGTAGCCCAAAACGTGATCTGACATGGTTTGTCCATTAAATAAATGGGAACTCCATGTGTCAACACCATAGGGGATCTCTCCTGTGTCCTTCAGAGCCCACTGGAATTCTCTCTCCCACAAAGACGCAGAGTTGAGAAGGAAATGCTGAGCCAACATGTTAATGTTATCCAGAACAGCGACCAGCACAGGTAAAACACATGTATGAATCCAATTAGACTCCCAACTCGGCCCATGTCACCCAATTAACTTTGTTCCCTTGAGGAGACCCTAGAAGCCAGCAGAGCTTTAACACTGTGGAGGACTTTACTTACCACAGCCCCAATCCAGTAAATCTGATCATCTTAGACTACAGGAACATTACATGATGAAGGCTGAGGGCACCAAGCAGCTCTGCCCTCCACTGTTACCTAAACTACAACTAGTTTTACCTACAGAAGACCTCCCTACTCTTACAAGGAACAACAGGTGCTCTGCAGTTTACAAACTCCTCTGCACTCTGTACCTTCTGCTGCCCAAGATTTTACAAGCTGATCCCATGCCATGTAGTCAGAAAATGTGATAAACTAAAAAGAGGCTTAGGCTATAAAACAAGGGACCAGACAGTAAAAAAAGGAGCAACAGTCTGGTTTGGCCACAGGCAGTATATTAGGGCAGCTACTCTGACAGACTGGGCCATCAGTGCAGTTTGTGGTAGAAAGCTCTGAGCATCCAGGCTTTGGACAGAGTAGTTAGGGGTATTTTACTGAAGTCTATTTGCTAAATTGAGGTCTATGAAAGAAGACAGCTAAAACTCTGAACTGGAGTCACCACAAGTGACATGCTTATTAACTATATTTTCCTCTCAAGAAGTCTGGGGTCCAAACTACTTTGGGTCACAGGTCAAAAAAACAACAAAACAAAACCACCAACCCCCAAAAAACAACCCCCTACCCCTCAAAAAAATCTGTCCTCATTAGAATATTTAGCAAATGGTAGCTCATCACAAAGCTCCTGGCAAGTTAGGCCAAACTAGAGATCTTTGCTCAGAGAAAGTAACTGGTAGAGGATCACAGGATGGAACCCCAAGCACTGCAACAGTATGGGAGTGATACAGGTCAGTCCTGTGGGTTTGCAGCCATGAAACCTTAAGAGTGGAACTGACCTGGGATTGGGGAAGTGTGGCCCATTGGATAAGGCAATAAATTAAGACAACGTTCCTACCCCAACTCCACCACAGACCTACTACATGACCTTAGACATCATATCACATCACCTCTCTGTACCCCCAATTCTACTCCTACCTTAGTCTGTTTTGTCTACTTGGATTGTAAAATCTTTAAGGCAGGAACACTCTTAGTATGTGTTTCTACAATGCCTGGTACTAGGGCCCAATTTTAGCTACCGTAATTGGCACAGCTGTGCAACCATATTATTTCTGGCTATAGGCAAAATTTTCAGGTTCCCCTTAAGAAAGTATAACATTTAGAAAAGCTAGAGTCCTTTAGAATTTCTCTGTATGATGCAATTTCTCTGTATGATGAGTCGGTCACCTACTCTACTCTCAGCAATGCTCAGCAGTCATTAGTTTTCCAGGAAGACCAGCGTCAGGGTGAAGGGAGCAGGGTGTTTTCCTAAGTAATTTTCACCCATCCTCAGCTCATCCATCCCATCTCTGCTGGTACTTAGCTAGTTAACAAAATTCAGATGCATGCTGGTAACACCTGTTGCTATGGAGATTAGGGTGCACACTGAGATGGGGAGTCTGGTTTTTAATGGGTGGGAGGAGGAGGAGACAGGGGTTATAGAAGCAGGGAACATTCATTTGAAAAATAAGCTCTTGAAGTCTGACAGAAAAGTCACTAGGGTCTGGCACACACGTATTTTTCAGTCAGTCACAAGTGGGTAAGCAATTTCTCCCTGCTCCTCCTCTCCAAGGAAAGCTGCATCTCGCCCTTAAGAGCTGCAGTTGGTGGAACTGGTTTTTGGGCTGACTCCAACTCTTACCAGAGGGATGGAGCCTATTCTTCAGGAGCTGCACAGCATGTTCAGAGATAGGCCATGTGGAAGGCTGTGACTACAGTTTGTGTTTCACATTAAGGGGCACTCACTGGCAAGCCAAGGGAGCTTGCCCATCTCTGCCACACTGTGAAAGTGCCACCTGAAGGCAGATTGTCAAAGCAAGGCAGAATCTCTGATTCTTCAGGACAGGCACTTCATGCAATCCACTTCTTTATTCACGTCTAAAGAGCCTATAGCTTCAAAGATCCTGTTTCCCCCGGCACTTTCCACTCTCACGCTAATGGGACAACGCCATACAGTGTTAAGGGGTGATTACATCCATGCGTGTGGTAATTAGTAGA
This sequence comes from Caiman crocodilus, assembly GCA_030014935.1. Lineage (NCBI taxonomy): Eukaryota > Metazoa > Chordata > Crocodylia > Alligatoridae > Caiman > Caiman crocodilus. The sequence goes on along the minus strand of JAGPOW010000304.1, from coordinate 73,329,514 downwards.
TAAAAGAGAGTGCAGCTGCACTGGCATAATCACGACTCGCAGTAGTATCCGGGCCCCAGCTAATCAGTCTGATGTAGTCATAGAGATGAGCTGCTTCAGCCGCATCCATTAGCAAGACCCCCTACTACGCTCTCCACAGGAAGACGACTAGTCCCCTTTTACATAGGCAGGTGCCCTCTGCTAAGGAAGGGTCAGAAACTTACCAGGCATGTCAATTCTCCCCTAAATTAAGACTAGACCTTGTTCTTTGTTTGACTGTGACACTAACACTAACAATTTTCTAAAAAGTTAGTACTTGGGCCAAATATACCAATCTGAAAATACATGAAGGAGAAACCAACAGCCTTATAATACTGTGCATCCTTCAGCCTCGTGACAGATGCTTTTATAGGTACCTATTTCCAGTAACAGGATTTGTAAGATGAGAAGTCCTTTAATGTCCACTCTAAGCAGGGGAACTACGGCTCCACCCGCACTCTCCTTACATATTCCTTGCTTGGAGGGTGAGAACCTCATGCAGCACAAACATTAACATCGTTTTCAGCAGTAATGATATGTTTTCAATGTATTCCATTCACCGGTCATGAAGGGGCATCCTTTATTCCTACAACAAGCTCACCTGTTATGACTGGGTTACTGACTCAATGTTTAATGAACAAGAACACCAGTAAACTGCTTTATCTTGGTAAATGACTTGCTGCTCACTTCACATTTCACTTGTACTAAATTGAGTGCCTCAGGGATTTTATTCTTCCCAGCCACCAAGGCTGGGAAATTTCAGGGAAACAAAAGTCTAAGACACTGCCCCCCAAAATAATACAAGTAATCCCTCTGAAGACTCAAGCTCAACAGGCAACAGATATGAACTAAATCATTTCCCTCAACTGGAACTGGCCAAGAAAAGAGGCATGCCAATATCAATCAGAAAATGGCATTTCAGCAAGAACTAGACATTTTTTTTCTATTGAATGGCCATACTCAGCACCTCTCCACCCCACCACCCCAATTAGTTTATGCAGCGTGGCAGACTCAACTTAGCCATAGCTGCAGAAAAACTTGTGCTGTGGACAGGTCATCATATCCATGGGATTACTGTGCAAAACTGGGAACCCACAGGGAAAGATGGGGTCTCACTGAATCCAAGAGTTCAAGAGAAAAAGTGATTTTCTCTAGAAAAAAATCCAGAAGTATCTAAAGAGCTAGGCTCTTACACCAACATATGAGAGAGGGGGAAGCAACCTTTGCTAGGCTGAGGATGATGCATATAGATGCTTCCATTTCATGTCCTTGTAACTGGATGGGGAGAGACTCAGCTGAGTCATTTGTAACCAGGCTTTTACAGTTTCAGATAACTCTCAAAAGCTGCAATTACAAGCAACTGCTTAAAACCTGGGTAGAAGAGAGAGAGTAGTTGTATTTCATTTTTCATCAACCAAGAAGTTGTGTGTATAAACATCACCTTAGAGCCACCTTTCTGGCCAATGAAGGAGCAGCATTCCACTTTGCAGAGTGATTTGTCCAGGATGCAAGGCCTTGAGAAAGGAGGGGAATAAACTGGGGGAGGAGTGAAGGGGAGGCAAAGAAAACAGAGAGAGAGAGAGAGAGAGAAAGACCAAATCTCTGCAATGATATGCACATATTATGGAGGAAGAGGACAAAGGCCATCAAAACTCTGACATTGCTGTTCACCCTGCATCACAGCAGCTGCTCCTGTCATATCAGCATTCAGGAATTAAACTCAATATTTGCTTATGGCAGAGACCTGGCAGACTGCAAATGTACCACGCCTGGGGATGTGTGGAGGAGGCACAGCAGCAGCTGTCCAGTCCGTTCTGCACTGGAGATCGGCAGCTGCAGAAGCAGGGACTGGGGCAGAGGCATCAGCATGTTCCTGACCAGCCTGGCACAGTGCAGAATGGCTTCAGGATGTATGGAGGAGTTGTGGCCACAGCTATATAGTCTATCCCACACTGCACAGAAGGATAGTCTGGGGACATGCTAATGCTTCTGTTCCAGTCCCTGATTCTGAGGAACAGAGGCCCTAGCACGTGTTTGACCAGACATGGGCTAAGGAAGCAGCTGAGTAATGAGCTGCATGTGCTTGCTCACTTGAAATGAATGGGGGCACTCTGTGGGTACAAAACTTCTGAGGTTGGGGGACACTGCCTGCAATGTAGAGTGTGAGCAAGTGCTGCCAGTCCCCAACTCCCCCTGATGTAAATGGCCAGGAACTGCCCCTTAGGGTTTGTGGGGAGGGTGGGAGTTGCTTTGGTGCATGCTGAGTGTCTTCCCCACTACAAAGGAACTAATTGCAAGGAGCTGGTTGGGGCAGGTTATTGAAATTCACCTAGAGAGCAGCGTTTCTGATTAATTCACTGTCAGTGCCAGGCAGATACTTCAGCAGTTCTGTGAAGGAGCTACCCACTGTCACAACATTGTAAAAGATCAACACCACAATAACATTACACACTCTGCCCCTCCTTATGAAAGTGCTGTGTTAAATCTAAAAGGTTGCTGACCCCCTATACCACAACAATGACAAAAAGATGTGACCAAAGGCTTCCAGTTCTGAGGGGAGTGATAGAGAATGAAGGAGAAATGCCTTTGTCTTTGGGCCAGTGGAGTAGGGTATTTCTTATCACAGAACTCAGGGATCCAGGGAAGAAAAGCATGTTTTAAAAGCTGGAAAAAGAGGAGAAAGCCAAGATACAGCCAGCAAAACTCAGCAGAAACTCTTGCCTTCCTTGCTCTTAAATTTGAAAAAAGCAGCAGTTAGCTACTTCTTTGCAAGATGCTGACAAATTTCAGGCTGCTGCCTTGGCTTAGCCTAACTGGCAAACTGCTATGGAGTTCAGTCTTCATAAGAGCAACTGGAGGGGAAAAAAATGTGCAGCTGTTATCTCATTTACATATGATCTTGTCATCTGTAAACCTTCAACCTGGTGGGCAGGGCAAGAGAAATGGCTGGAGTAGGCCAGGTGGATTTCACAGGCACAAGGCTGCAATTACATATTATTATTAGTTTTAAATAGAACCAAGGCTTCCTACCAGAGACTGGATGCTTTGTTCAGAAAACAAGTGACAAAACCATGAGACGTGCTAAGCCCAGTGTGAAGGATGCTGGGTGAAGGACATGTTCAGACATCAGAAAAAGGGGCTGGAAGTACAGTCAGCCACAGAAAGGATCTGAAAGCCTGAGGATGAGGAGAACCTTGACAGCATCTATTCATATTTAAGAAGGAACATTTTTAAGGAACATTATGGAATAAAGAACGTCACAGCAAGAGACAGGCTGCTCCCGAAGTAATCAGTATGGATCTGACATGACAGACAGATGGGTGGACTTAACACACAAAACAAAGTGCCTAGCCATGAGGTAGCAGCAAACCAGTAAGCTTGCCCAGTAAGGTGGGAATGAACTTCTCTCTCTCTCAGGCTTCTGGGCCCAGTCAGCAACCCAAAACCATTTTGCTCTACTGTAGATTGAGCTTTTCCAATCCTTTTTATTCCTGCAACTGATGTACACTGCATGCAGAGCCTTTATATTTCTGTGGTAAAAAGGCAGAAACTGCATAAATACAGATAGCTAGTGCCAACCAGTATGGAACATAGACTCAGGGAAGTCACTATATCACTCCTCATCCCAGGCCTGTGCTACTCCATAAATTAGACAAGGTTTACATTTTAGAGGCTTTGCCAATACAACTACACCTTTAAGCTACTCTGGCATAGCACTCTTTGTGGGGATGGTGCTTATAGTGGCAACATTGCTCTTTTACCAGTGTAGATTATGTCACAGCTATAAAGACAAATGACGTTTTGCCAGTATAATTTCATCTATACTACGGGCTTCTGTCAGAATAGCTGTTGTGGTCACAGGTTGTACCTCCTCACTCTGGCCGGTGTATACCAGCAGAAAGCTTATATCTGGTCTTAGGAGTGGAGAGTTAATCCAAAGAAATGTTGACCTGACCAGCTGGAGATTATCCCAAAGTTAACCAAACATCCTGCCTTGGCCACAAGAGCAGAACCTTTCATTATTTATACAATATTGAAACATGCAAAGTATATTAAAAAAAAACACGAGAACTTATGCTTTATAGTCAGGTATAGCAATGAATGAAAACAGCAGTTGAGAAGGACTGATTTAGGCAAAGATGAGGGCTAGAACAGTAGGATCACAACTCTGACTTTTTCACTCACCTCTGCAGGATTCATTCTACTGATACATCAGCCTGCCGATATCGTCTCAGCACTTTTGGTTGTAAACACCACACTGAAGGGGGGAAATTGTGCGCAACTGATGCATTTTGTCCTTGCATCATTCATTACAACAGAGAAAACCTGCAAGCTTTTTCAGTGTTAATACTGTTAACTAGTTTATTGTGGAACATTCTGGCACAATCATCCACCACACATGCTTATCCTGTGTCCTAAAATTATCTTCTACTTCTTGCAGGTGTTGAAAGCCCTAAGCAATCATTACTTAGGTGCCAGGATCTTCAGCTTTAGCCCTGACTTCTAAAATGCACTCAGGCAATCAACACAATAATCTGTGGCTTACTGACAACTGAAAATGTAGATACATCACCCACTGAATTTACCATCATCTAAGTAAGAAACACTGGACCGTCTGTACTGACTGTCATTCACGTAGCTATTTATTAAGACAAAGCTTCCTATTTAAGAAGTTTCACAAAGTTGTTGCTGAATTGCAGTCTGCTGCACTGCAGTGTTGTGGAATCCAGGTCTAGCACCAGGCCTCAGGTCTGGCTTGTTGCTTAGTACGCGAAGCCTTCAGTGAAAGAGTACACAGCACCTGTTAAGACTGAATTACTGACAGCTCAATCTATCCTCTCTTCTAAACATCAGCACTTATCAATTCCTATTTTGCCAGCAAAGATTCTTGCCAAATCTTTTCCTACTTGGGTAAGAATTTCCCTAAATGAAGATATGAATGGGAGGCTAGTCACTTGCCTAGATATCTCCAAACTGCTTTTGAATCTTTCTCCCCATCCACTTCTTTCTGCTTAAATAGGTGTGCGCGCACCATTCCTTGCAGTTCACCACTGTCAACTCAGATGTTTCTCTCCATTGACCTTCCTTGATGTAATAGGGTTAAGTACCTTCTTTTTTTCGTCATCTCATAGATTTTAGAGATTTCATAGACATTGGGGGCTGGAAGGGACCTCGCAAGATCATTGAATCCAGCCTTCCTGCCATTGGCAGAAAGTTTGCTGGGGGTTAAATGATCCCCGCAAGATAAGCATCCAAATATTTTTTAATGAGTCCAGAGTAGGTGTTTACACCATCTCTGTGAGGAGTCTGTTCCAGACCCTGGACACTCAGGCTGTAAACTTTTTCCTTATGTCCCGTCTAAATTGGCCTTTCAGAAGTTTGTGGTCATAGACCTCGCTACCCCTTGCAGGCCCTGGTGAACAACTGTTGTCCCAGATCCTAGTGCATACCCCTTATATACTTATAGGCTGCCAGCAAGTCCCCCGCAAGCCTTCTCTTCTCCGGGCTGAAGAGAAGAATTTTTTAGGCTATGTTGAGATTGGCGGGTCATTGCCTAGCTCTTCTCCATGTTCAAGCAGAATAAAGTTTCTTCCAACTGCATTTGGTTTCCCTCAAATGCAGCCTGATCACGTTTTCTAAATTCATTTTCGCTTTCTACAGATACAGCAAATCTCATTCTGCTTTCTTCAGCTTTGTCAGCCAGAAGGAAAGCTTACACAGATCCTAACTTCACCTTTCAGGTCACGCTGATTCAACTGGGCACTAACCCAACTACCACAAGTTGATAAAAACCCATGACTGAAGACACCCGACCCATCTCCTGAAACTGAAAGAGAAGGACAAGTTTTTGTCGGGGGAGTTGAAACCTTATTCAATGATTGAGGGCTGTCACATTCTTGCTGATTGTTCCTGATCATCACATAGTTTACTGTTAATCCTTCCATCAGCGCTGGCCTCATTACAGCATACCCACCTTTTCCTTTCTTCAGTGCAGTTCTTGGGGTTGTAGCCTGGTAATCCACCTTGGAAGCCTGTCATACAGTAATTGCCTGGAAAGCTGTTTTTAATCAACTAGTGGATAACTTGAAGAAAATTCAGGGCTACATCTTAGGAAGGAGTTAATCTTCTCAGGCAACAAAGCTACTTCTCCCACAGGGAAATAATGTGCTTGTAGCAAAGTGCCTCATTAGTTTCCTTCATTTACTGCCACTTTCTTCCAAAGGTCATGAAAAAGGACAAGGCAGCCCAGTGCCTCAAAAACCAGAGAGTACTGCCTGGCATTGAAAAAGAGTTCCAAGGCAGAAGAAATAAGAAACAGAACCAAACAAATAAGCCCTGCCCATCAAGAAAAGGGGAGGGGACAGCAGATTCAAAAGAGAGAAGCAGCAGAAGTGTGGAAGGGACAGTCAGTGTGCCAGAAGACAGATAAATATATGTCGATGAAAACATGCCTAGGAACTGAACTGTACAAACAGGATTGTGCCTCAAGCTACTGCTGATCTGGAGCAAAATTACTCTGACAGCTGCCAACGCTGTAACAATCTAATAAAGAAATATGGCCATTGCTATGGAAAAAAATTGATGAACTTCTGCTAATTTTTAGCCTCAACTCAGCCTGTGAGCCAAAAATGTTATCTTTTTGTTCCCAGTTAAATACCACACTGAGAAAATAAAAGCAAATCTACAATACAGTAAAGCTGTACTGACACAAGCAAAGGATTCAGATTCCATCTCTCTGTCAGGCCTCAGTGGAACAGCATGAGATCAAATGTCAACAATATGCTGATGACATAGCAATATGGATCTAATAATCTAGATCAGAAGTAGTTAGCCAGCTGCCAGTGTGTCTGGAAAGAATAAGGACTAGAGGAAGCAGAAGACTTAAAACTAAAGCCAAGATTGCAAAAGGAAGTGCTCTGAAAACCTTGAGAGGATGGTCATGATTTTTTCAACCTAGTTAGCCTGGCACCTTAATCCAGCTCTATGCCTGGATAAATAGATACCAGCTACAAGTTTTCCATTTCTAACTGGTAAACAAACTGAGCTCAAGTCCTTTCAGATAAGGTCACACTGATCTTAGCCCAGTTATGAAATAAACAAGGTAATCTCACAGTGCTTCCTATCCAGACCTGACTGACTAGGCTAGGTGTCA
>JAGPOW010000304.1:73301792-73313578 GCA_030014935.1 Caiman crocodilus | reverse complement strand
TAACCCTCTCCGCTTGCTTCGCTGTTTGTTACGTTCGACACACCAATCTGCCTGACCCCCTGGGTCAGGCACTCTGTAAGTACCCAGAGTTAATAAACCGTGTTCCGTTGCCAAATCCAAGTCTCGACTCAACCTGTTACGAACGCATAACACATGACAGCAATATTTTGAAGACTAACTACAGCCAAGCAATTAAACCCCTGCAATTCCTACAAAAAACAAGGCTTAGAGCAGGGGTTGTCAACCCAGGGCATGCATACCCCCGGGTACTTGAGAAGGCCCTAGGGGGTACACACAGGCAGGTGGGGACAGAGCACCACCACGCATCATCCTGCACACGCTGCCAGCCCTAGCAGCTCCAGGAGGAGCTCACATGCAGAGGCTGCTGCTGCTGGTCCATGTTTGGCCGCGTGCCACCCCTCCCACATCCAGCTGCCAGGGGTATACGGATCTGAAAAGGTTGAGAACCCTTGCCTTAGAGCTTTCATGCTGGAAAAGCTCTCCAAAAAACATCAGCTAAGACTTTAGGAAAGGGGAGTAACATTCAGAGAAACAAATTATTTACAGGTCTTTGTTGACATGAAAGGTATTGTACAGTGTCAAGCTTCCACCAGTCAAAATGAGATGATTTAAAAGAAAAACCCCACAGAAAACAAAAAAACCCCTGGTCCTAAACTCCTGACAGAACAGAATATTCAATGATGATTTGCCCAACTTTCTGGAGCATCACATCCAGATTTCCCCTCCAACAGATGAATAATTCTGCTTCCTCAGCATTCCTTCTGCAGTTTTAGTTGGCCATGATTTTCACCCTCACTTACCATCCAAAACTGTTGTGTACTGTTGCTGTTGAAGAGCTACTGTCTTAGTGAAATGATCACATTACAGGGCTGATCGAAATGATCTGTGTATATTTTGTTTAGTTTGCCCATTGTTTTGGGAGAAGATAAAGGGGTTATGCAAATGACATGTATTGAAGCTGACAGCCTGGTTCTTCCACAGAGCAGCACAGGAAACCTAATCCCCCACCAAAAGATAACACCCCATTCACAGACCTGGCATTTCTGTTAAACTAACCAGAAGATAGCCACTTGTGGGGGGGAAAGCAACAAAAGTGCAATTATTTTGTAGAAGCATTTCTGATGAGGTAAGCACAGCCTCTGATGAGATGAGGCATAGAACAAGGCTTTCCCCAAATCACTAGAAGCTCCTCTCTGTGTAGAAGTCAGGCACTCTTCAAAAAGCGTGAATTAATAAGACCCCACCTAACATCCTAGCAAAAGTGGGTGTGTCATTGCCCAGCAGAGTGCCTACCAGATATTGCTCCCTGGCAAAAGTAAAATTCAACCACAGGATACCCCTAGTAAAAGGCAGGTTACGAACATAAAACTACCAGACTCCTATCAGACTCCAAATCTCAGTACAGTTTCAGAGTGTAGGCCTCCATATGGCATGGAGTTGCTTAGAAGTAATCTGTGGCTCAGTGCTGAGGTGGCTGACTAATGGTAGCAAATTATTATTCAATTACTTTATTGAATAACTAAATAATAAAACCATTTTGGTACCATAAGTCAGCCACCTCAGCACTGAGCAACAGAGCAGCTAGTAAGACTTTCACAGTGTAATGAAATGCTGTAGAAGCGGAGGAATACTCACCCTCATGGAAGTTTCTCCACCATGTGGCTGCTGCAGTCTGAAGACTTGAGCCACCATGTGTTCTGTGGAAGGGTGCAGCAGGATGCGTCGGGAGGCCAGTCCAACCATCACATACCTGCCCATTGGAGACAGACTCACAGAAATGGCATTGGGGCCTGGGGAAAGAACATAACAGATTACATCTGAGAAACTGCACAGTCCCTCACTGATCCACTTCCCTGCTGAACTGTTCCTTCCCCTCACCTGTAATAGGCTCTTTTGTCAGTGTTCACTGTACAAAAAATTAGAAAAAGCCCTGCCACTACCAGATAAGACTCTGCAAAGAGTATTTATATTGCAATGCCCTCCCCTTTGCCATTCCAGTAACTGGTGGAACCTCTTCATAGCAGTGCCTTTATATACCAGAACTGTGTTCAACAAACTAGGCCTCCAGCAATTCAAGCATCTCTGCTGCAACATAATTTCTGTCTGATCAAAATGCTAGCAACAGGATGATCTTTGCAACAGTGACATGTTACGTCACTGTGACCTTCAAATCAATGCATTTTGATGCATTCTGACCATCCTCTTGATGATCACTTACCAAATCGCTTTGTATAGAGCATCTCGCCCAGGTTGTGGGGTGCCAGAGAATACACAGCCAGTATTCCTTCATCAGGAAAGCCCCGCTGACTACTGGGAATGAAGGCTGCCAGGAGCTGCCCATCTGCAGAGATATCGCAGCTGGCATCATTGTAAATCTTACAGTTCTGTACAAGCACATTTACAGAGGCTGCAAAGAAAGAGAAGAACAAGAGTTAAAGGAGTAAAGATGGTGGCAGAGAAGAAGACAAGCTCAAGTCTAGAAATGGAGAAAATATACTGTATACAGAAGGGGCTACAGATAGCCCCCCTCCAAAAAAATGTTATAATGTGTTCAGAATGTTGCTCAAGAACAACCTATTCCTAAATGGAGATCAGGTTTTTTTCGATAGGCCTGGGATTAGATCATTGGTTCTCAACTGGTATGACACCCTTATGGGTGTCACAGCAGCAGTAGCCAGGTAATAACCACCCCATTTATTTTCCTGGCATTATGGCTCTCTAAGCAACTTAGAGGCAGCAAAGCTGCCAGATACTGTGCAGTGTTTCCTGGTCAGAAGCCCCCTACGTTTCTTCTGGAAACAGGTGCAGGTGGAACTGTCCCACCCACTGGCTTCTAAGAAGACTGCAGGGAGCATCAGATCAGGAAGGGTTACACAGCATGGGGCTGCTCCTCCTTGTTTTAGGCTGATTAGAGAACCCTAATGCAGAGGGGGCATATGCACATGGCATAGCTCTTCACAGGCTGGCCATGCAGTAGACACATGGGGCAATTTCATTTGGAGGCAGCAGACCCAGATGAGAAGCACAGAGATAAACTGAGGCAGCGGAAGGCGTGGTTCTCAGCCTGGGGTGCTGCCACATTAAAAAAAAAATGGAGATGGTGTTCCCTGATGCTGAAAAGGTAAAGAACCACTGGATTAGATCCACTCGCCTTCTCAAAATCTTCAACTATAAACCTGAGACCTGAAGACAATTGCATCCAACATGCTTTTCAGACTGAGATTATACCTTGCTAAGGTTTGCATGCTTTAGAACAGGAGTTACCCAACCGTAGCCCCTCTGGGCACCTTTAATATAAGGGGCACTAGCTGTTTATATGGTTCTGGCTCTTCCTTGTGTCAGTCTACTAAATGCATTATAAGATACTTACTGCCTTTAGCTACTCTTCTGATATTTACTTTTCCACATCAGTAACTGTGGTAGTTGCCACAACCATGTTTTGTGTTTGTGAATGGAACAGAAGTAGGGGGCCCAGGTAACAGCAAATTCTGAAAAGAGATCTCAATGAGAATCTCCACATTAACCTGCAGCCCATGCTGAATATATGAGAAACTTTGGTTTTGGATATTAAAATGCACACAATCAAATTAATCAGCCAGGCAAAGAGTGAGATGTCCTCAATCTCAAAATTCAGCAGGGGTGCCACTAACAGCTGGTAAACCCATCTAATCATCACATTTCATACAGAGCTGCCAGCCCCTAAGCTATGTTCCCTTTATCTTCAATAAATGAGATAAAATGCACTCTGTCCTCCAGGTGGGGGAAAAAAAAACCACCACACTTATATTTGACGGCAGCATTCCAAATCTACCCTAGAAACAGCTGGCCAGAAAGGGCAATTTTCACTGGCAAAGTACTCTCCTCTGATCAGCCCTAATACTTCATCTTTGGTCCACCAATTAATTATTCCAAGATATAAAATAAGTGAGAAGAGGAGATGCACTATACGATATGATATTTAAGAAACCATGCGATTAACAAGGCAACACAAGGCTGGGACCCAGGAGGCCTGAGTTTTACTCCCACTTTTGCCATGGATCTGGCACATGACTGTGCCAGTCATTTATCTTCTCCAAGCATGCACATGGCCAGGGGTACGCAGATCTCAGGGACTTGGTTAAATTTTCCCATGAAGTTTAAAACTGTAGCAGTTTAAAACTTAGAGGGCTTAATTGCAAAACATGCTCAACAGAGTTAAGGGTGGAATTGCACAGGCTCTTTCTAAAAATAAAGAAAGTGAAGGGTGTGGACACCGGAACAATTCGCCACTGGGGTGAAGGAAACAGGGCTTTACCAGCTACTTTGCAATAATCTCTTAGTGCAGGAAGGTTAAGCTACTGTGGTTTATTCTCCATTTTTCAGGGGGTAAGAGCATGCGACAGACAGTCAATGTGCGGCAGCTGATACATGCAAAGGCTCCATTCTGCTTTGACGTGGTAGTAAATGCTATGTCCATACCTGAAAACTTCACTTTCCAGAACCTGTAAACTCTAGATTGCAGGATTTTTTCAATCTATTAATTTTAAATAGCAGGAAGTAGAACTGTTTGGAGACCATGCAACTGAACACCTTGTCTTATGCACATTAGCTTCAGGGTCCTATGGAGCGCTACCAAAACTCAAAGTACACAAAAGCCTTTCCTGCCTTACCAGGCCTTCAAGCAATCACAAATGTGGCTATCACCAAATATACTGAATACATCAAACACTTCCAAAGCTGAACACCTTGTGAGTTTATTAAAAAACGAAGTCTGCTGGGTATAGTTGGCATAACTTTGCAAAGGACCCAACTCAAAAATCAACCCAAATGAAATGCAGTGGTACAAAGTGCAGTTTTGCACTTCAGATCTCATAAGAATTTCTGCAATAACCTGGGAGCTTGCTAGTGGGAAATGACAGAAGCGGAAAAAGACCTGGAGGTTATAAGTTGATCACAGATGAAAATGAGCTATGAACATGATGGAACAGTGAAAAGAACCAAAGTCCTCAGGTGAAATAGTTTCCAGTAGGACAGGGAAGCAGTTATACCATATTTACTCAAATATACAATGGCCCCAATTATAAGATGACACCCCCCCCAGTAATTAGATTGTATATGTGGAACATTTATACATTTGTTGTGATTTTCTAGGTATAAAATCTAATTATTGAAGGTTTCCTTTGAATTTGTCCCTTTCTCACTCCTACAACAGGGAAAATAAATTTGGGCAGGGTGGTCAGATAACCCATTTACCCTCTGCTTCCCCCAATGTCTTTCCCCGACAGCTCCTTCCCCCTCTTCTCACTGTCAAATTCTGCTCTCTCTGAGCAGGGAAGCAATGCACAACAAAGGAGTAGTCACAAAGCAAGAGCGTACATGGGAAGAGACAGTGGTGCATTTTGGGAGACAGGTAAAACCACAATTATACAGAAACCCACTCCAATTATTCACCAGATACTGAAGAGAGATGATTAAAGCCAAAACTATTTCTGAGCTCCATAGAAATAACTATCCCATGTCTAAATTATTTCTGCTGCACAGTATGCATGTAATTCTTTGTTCTACATCTCAAACAACTGTGCCCCATAACCTTGTGTCTCCAGGTCAGGATATTATTTCATCTCCCCAGTGCTCACACCACTGTCACCCAGTGTTCAAAGGGCAAATAAGACGATAGAGCTTGGGGTCTGTCATACCAGATCATATCAAGAGGCCTGTGTGTCCATTCTCCAGTTCTTGACATTAGCTGCTACATGGTCCTTCAGGAAGAAGTGCAAAGAACACCTCAGTAGGCACTTACAAAAATAATTTGTGAAAAGGGAAAGTTGCTTTCTAACCTTCACAAATTAAAGAGATTGCCTTCTGGAAAGCACATATCTCTTCCTAGCTTTTAACTATTTAGTTTCCTCATATTTTGTCCTACCCATATTGTGTTGTTTTCTTATCCATAGAAATACGCAGACTTTTCAGCATCTACTTTTACCATATTCACTAAGTAAATAGCACAGTATATATATATATATATATATATATATATAAAAAAATAAAAATTTAAAATCCGTTTAATCAGGCTTACATTTCTTGCCTTCCAATGTTATTGAATGTACTTCTGCTCTTACATTATAAAATAGGATAAATTATCCTGATTACCTTTTCTCTATCATTTATAATTGTATGTACCTATAATATATGGCCTATGCATCTCCTCTCCAAGAAAAAAAGTCCCAATCTTTTCTCTCTCTAATAATTTTCCTTATATGTCTATGAATACCTCTATTCCTGTTGTATTCTGTCTGAGGTAGGGTGCCCCCCCAAAAAATCCATGTAAGATGGCATTTATCAAATAGCATATTTTCAATGTCATTTCTTTTCTGTAACTGTGCAAACTAACATCTTATTCGACTGCACTGCTATACTCTAAATATAGGTCTTCACTGAGCTGTCCCCAAGGCACCCAAAGGATTGTGATGTTCTTTTTTAAGTTTGCTGCATATGGTGAAGCCCTCTCAGCAACACAGACTGCAAGCTCCATCACCAGAAGTGAGATAACTACCCCCTGATGCGTGTTTAAATAAAATTAATAAATCACAGATGTCAGATATAGTATAAGAAGAGTATCCTTTATTTCAATCCTTTCAGATCTTATTCACGCTGACATTGTGAAGGTGCTTTTTGCTTTCCTCATTTACAAAGAATGAAGGTAGATGTTGCAATGACACTCAACATGAGGGATCCTAAAGTGAGTGGAAACTTTCTTCACTGGCAAGAGGTACAGATCTCAGCACACCCTGGGAGATGACAGATATTGGTAGCTACTTATAGGCAAGGGGATTTCAGAAACATTTAGGCCAAGGTAGGCAGAGATCTGTTTCCTTCAGAAGTTTCTATGAAGTTAACTCTTTGGAGTCTGGGGCCTGCTTTATGGGAATACAGCCAACAGAAGATTTTAGGGAAAGTCTGCTTGTTCAGAAAAATCATTTGAGACTAGGCTGTTCTTTCATCTCCTGTTTTCTTTTGCACTGCTAATGGAGCCACTGAGTTAACAGGACAGAGCAAACAAAACATCACAGAACAAATTAATCAAGCTGGTTTGCCAACTGTAAGTGCTTACACCTACCACATTAATTATGCTTAAAACTGATGAAGGTCCAGAACACTAGCAAGAACAACACTGTTTTGCTAAAGGTAACTCCAAAAATTATATCCATAATACCCTACCCATTTCCCATATGCTCTGAAGGCTCATGGGCTTCTGTATACTGCTATAATTGTTTATTCAAATCCCTTGTGCAGCAGGGGAGAGGGATTTATAAATCAGAGGTTACTGACCTTCTCCTTCCTGACCCATGTTACAGATGAAGATGTATTTATGGCTTGTGGTTAAGTGAGGCAAAAGAAACCCAGTTTACTCAAAGCTGCTGGAAATCAAAACGCTATGCAACTGGCAGCCCAAGAAGACACGGTATCTCTAAGAAGGACATGCACAAAGAATTAAGTTCCGCCTACCTTAGCGTCTCATTTGGAAGGGGCCATTTTAAAACATTGTGCATTAAACTGTATCCATTTATTTACTGGATATGGCTAACTTGTTGCTAAGAAATATTAACAAGCAACATCCAAAGAACATGAAATAAACAACAAAATTTAGCTCTGCTTTTGCTGAGAAAAGTTCCCCAGCCCAATTAATGATTATGGTGCAGTCACAAGGAAGTCAGTCATTAAAATAAAAGGCGAGAGGGGATTTTTAAGTCTATTTGTAAAATGGAAAAAAAAAGATTCCAGCGAGAAAGATAGGTGTTTTTTTCAGTCTTTATCCCCAGGGACTACTGACTGCCCTTCTTTTTAAAAGTTTAGGATACTCCCCTCCCTCCAACACCTGGAGCAAATTCACATTTCATAGGATCCTGCTGCTGAGATCACTTTTGAATCACTTAGGACTTGTTTCTCTAACAGGTGCTCCCTGCCTTGCAGCTGAGGTCACAAACAATGCAACTAACTAACAGGAATACTGCCACCAGCTACAAGTTGTTCACAGTGAAAAAAACACCTCTCTTTCCATCCTACCTTTTAGTTTAATTGTGACATGCCAACAAACATCCTCTGACAACAGGTAATTCCTAGTTTGGGATATATCTTTTTGTCAGGCTTAAACTTGTAAGACACTCGCATTTCTCAGGGATTACTTGGACACTTAAGCCCATCCTTTCCAACAGATAAGATCTATTTACATTGAATTCAAGATTTTGGAAGTAGGGATGGGAGGTGACCAAGACTGGAGAAATAGTCAAGGCTATGTACAGATGAAAATCTGGAAATGGGGGTACACATGAAATATCCTAGTTGGCAGATGATATCAAGTTATTCTGGGTAGTCAAATCCCAAGATGACAGAGAGAAGCTGAGGAAAAATTTCACGTAGGTAAGTGGGTAGGCAAAAAATAAAATGGCACATGAACTTCAGTGTCTACAAGTGCAAGGTAAAGCACATTGGGGAAAAAAAAAACAAAACAATCTCAACTACATGTACAAAGTGCTGCATTCTGAACTAGTTCTTACAACTCAGGAAAGAGACCTCGAATCACTGTAGACTAGGGGTCGGCAACATTTCTGGGCAGAATGCCAAAAATGCCCACAACTTCGACTTTTGAGATGTTGATGTGTCAGCGATAGCTGGCAAGAGAGCCATGAGGGGCCTGATCCCTGCTGTGGCAGTGCAGCTCTAGCTTTCCCTGATGTCTGCCTTGAGGTGTGCACGCCAAGCAAAATGCCAGCCCGCCATACTCTGGCACCTGCACGCCCGACCTGACATAGACTGTTCTGTAATATCAGCTCAGTGTGCAGCAGTGACCCAAAAAGCCAATAAAATGTTGGACATCATTAAGAAGGGAATTGAAAACGAAATGGAGAGCATCATCACACCATCATACAAATCCATGACATTCACATCTTGAATACTCTGTATAGTTCTGATCTCTGCATCACAAAAGGGATGTAGTAGAATTGGAAGGACAATCAAAATTATCAGGGAGATGGAGCAACTGCCATATCAGGAAGGACTAAAAAGGCTAGGTCTCTCTAGCTTGGAAAGGAGGCAGCAGGGGAGCAATATGACAGATCTATAGGATCATGTATGGTGTGGACAAAGTGAACAGGGAATTGTCATTCACCAAGTCCACAAATGCTAGAACTAGGCATCCACAGAAACCATCAGAAACAGGTTTAAAACTAACAAGTAGAAGTGCTTTTTAATGCAATGCAGAGTTAACTTGTGGAATTCTTTGGCACAGGAGGGGAGAGAGACAGACAGCATAGTCGAGTTCAGAAAGACTAGACAAATTTATGGATGATAGCTGTATTAACAGGCATTGAACAAAATGGATGGAGATGTTTCCTCTGGTATCCGTAAGCCAATACTGCTCTCCCTCTAAAGCATCTATCCCTGTTACTGTTAGAGACAGGATACTGGGCTAGATGGATAATTGATCTGACCCAGTATGTCACTTCTTATGTTATTATGAATCACTTTCCCTGCAAGGGATTCAGTTTGCCATCTTCAGCATGTTTTGAGAAGCTTCTTCCCTCTACCTCTTTCTAGTGTGTTAAAGCTTCACAATATTTTCCCTTGATTTTCATACCCTCAGCACTGGGATAGCTGCTTGTGGACAGGGGAGAGCTAGAAGAAAAAACGTGTTACCCAACTTATTTTGTTATTATCTTCCAGAAAATCGCTGTGTGTTTTACAGACTGTTAAAGTAGGGACCATCGACCCCCAACAACTAGAATATAACCATCTCTGAAATAGACCACAACAGCTATTTTAACATTTGCAGAGCAATCCTACATAGCATTTTCTAATATTTTATTATGCGACAGAAAAATAATTCCTCCACATAAGCTCCAAAGGCAATTTTAAATAAGTACTAGTAGATAGAACCTGACCAAGAGATTAAGCCTACCCGGACTAACCTAAGCAAGATGTATAATAGAATTTGAAAGAAGATTCCAAGCCTCTCTTCACCAATGGTGGCAGAGGAACAGTGTAATGAAGTGTCTACTGGAGGTATCAAATTCCTAGTAAGCAGAAATTGCTGAAGCAAATTCCTTTGTGGACATGCTTCAATTTGTTTAAATCTGTTTACTATTGCTTCAGCATTAGGATGACCATGGGAAGTCTGGGACACTCTCCCTGGCCCCACTAATTCAGCAGCGCTGCTGGAAGCAGAGGCAGAGCACCATGATGCACCAGGCAGGCAGGCAGCAGTGGTGAATGCCCACCTGGCACACCATGCTGCTCCGCCAGAGTGCGCCCCCGCAATTCCAGAACTCTCTTAATTTTCACCAACTGGCCAGGACTGGCCTTCGAAATCTGAGACCGCCCCAGCCAAACTAGGATGTATGGCCATGCTATTCAGTGTTCACCTGAAAATTTAAAGGCAAGAGATAAGCCAATACCCTACGTTCCATATCACATTGCCCATAAATGTATTGAAGTAATTGAATGTAACATTGACCATAAATGTATTATTGAAGTAATTTTAGTTAAGCTGGTGAACTACATGAAGAAATGAAAGCAAAGAGAACAATCTGTTTAGGGCCACAGAGTATGGCAACAGCCAACTGCTGCTCAGGAACTAGTGATTTTCAGTGCTATGCACTGTCCCCTCTGCTTTAGATCACCAGGCCTTAGTTTTAAAGCTCAGGGGTAAGTCTCACTACAGAAGTTGGAAGAGCAGCAGTTTCAGTTAACCACAGGCTCTTTAGTATCTCACTGGTTTAGCCAATAAGCAACTAACCTTGCTTTAGCACATAAGCAGGCTTGGCAAGTGCCTGTTTTAGAATGAAAGCAGATGCTCTATCTTCACCCTCCCACCTAGACCCTGGAAAAACAGATACAGCTGGAAGATGTACATGTGCCATAGCTGGGTGCAGCAAGTGAGGAGCAGAAAAGAGAGAGAGAACAAAAGAACTGAGTATCTTCCAAAAAAACAAAACAAAAAAAACCCCACCAAAATTTGGGCAGCCTGGAGCCAGTCATTGGACAGGCACAGTACAGACAGCCAGATGGGCACAGGACAGTCTTGCAGCAGGAACTTAGCTTGCAGGCAGGTATGATGATAACAGGACTGAGAAATCCTCAAGTCCAGTAGCCTGTTAATTATAAATATTTGAATAGAGGCATCCCAAAAGGGGAGGAGGAGGAGGAGTTTGAAATATTCATGCCTCAAGAAGCAGATGGTTCTTCCTTTCTATGGGGCTCCATAAATCACATACAAACACCTTGCACAAAATATTACCAACAGAACTGCTACTTGGCAGTCAGATGAGGCCAGAAGAGCTATTAGCAGCTGTACCTCTTTTCAAAAGGCATTAAAAAGCTTGTGGAGAATCCCAAAGGTATTTAAAGCAACAAAGTTTCTTTCCCCCAGCTTTTCCTTCTGATCCCTCTGCCAAGATTTGTGACTAATAGTGGGGACATTTCCTGTGGTCAACAATCTGTCCTTGGGCACAGTTCTGCTCTTCAGACTAAGCCCCCAGATTAGCATGACAAATTAATCCAACTGCTGGCCCAGTACCTGGGAACACGCTGCAGAAGCATCTAGTAATGCCCATTATGCCAAGGCTACTAGCTGCTGTTTCCACAGAGATGCAATGTTTCTTGAGGACAAATAAGATACCATTTAAATTAGCTTTCATAGTAGTTTCATAGTAACTAGGGTCAGAAGGGGCCTAGAGCAGGCCATCTAGTCTGACCCCCTGCCAATGGCAGGAAACAAGTGCTGGGGTCAC
>JAGPOW010000304.1:73284305-73298414 GCA_030014935.1 Caiman crocodilus | reverse complement strand
TGCACCAGCAGTATTGGAAAAGATGGAATTTCTTGGACAGTTCCACTTCTGATATGTGCCAGACAGACCAAATGCTCTGACAGATGGCTAGGAGCTTGCTATACACCAGTAGGCACAATGGCAAGCAAGGTGAGCTGACCAAAATGCCTGAATTCTTTCCTTCCTTTGCTCCCCCCACCTTATAAACTCCTAACAGAAAGCAAGGGGGGCCTAAAAGACAGGGCTTGAAAACACACCAAACAGCTTACACTCTACCTACAAATGAAAGTGGGAACAAGACATAAAAGCAAACTCAAGAACAATTCTGAGGAACAAAGTGGAAGACTGAAAAGCAGCTGCTGGCCTCATTCTCATAGATAAGCTGTCTTAAGTCTTGCTTCTTGGTTCCTCTGAAAGCTCAGACAATACGCTCAGGGCAAGATTTCTGAGCAGTCAGAGCTTTAGAGTATATACTTGGTTGTGCCAGGCTTCCAGCAACTAACAGCCCTATATTGTGCTCTGCTTGGTCTCTCTCTCTCTGTCTCTTTCAGACATACACAGATCACATGGAAAGCAGAATTAAGAACATTTTCCATTGCTGTACATCTGCCCAGGGCCTTTCCTCTACGCCCCCCCCCCCACTCCATGCACAGGGCTCCTCAGAGAACAAGACTATACTGAAGAACACAGATGATAGGATTCAGTGTTAATGAAACTATTCTACACCCAGGATTAATATACAAATGCTGGGGAAGTGAAAAGGAGATGTGTTGTCAGAAGGAAGCTTACTCTCTTACACAAAAGAGCAGCAAGATCTACTCTCAAGTCTGTCTTTGCACATAGCTGCAGTCTGCTTACCATGCCTCCCACCTCCCCCCCCAGAACAAGGGGAGAAGAAAAAGGGAAGTGTGGAAAAACATAATTGATAGAGCTGACAGAGTGGGAAAAGTAATGAACACCATCCTCACTAGCTGCAGTAACTGTCCTACAGAACTGGGTCAGAGAGGGGTTTCTCAGCTAAGGAGATACTCAGCAAGGAAAGGGGGCAAGAATTTTCCAAGCAGGACACTTGCACCTGAACAGTAAGAGCCCTTCCTGGTCTGTGAGAAGAATGACTATTATGGGATGAAGAAGCAGTATCCACCCTTCAGTTGCAAAAGGGAAGCCCAGCAAGCTCCCCAATAACACCATGAGCAAACATATCTCCTTCCAAATCCACGTACCACTCAATCTGAAAGAGAGGACACTTCTTTCCCTGCAGGCCCCACCTGTCATCTGTACCTGCCTATTTCATGTATCAGAGAACACTGGACCACCAACACTTGGGAAAACAGTGGGCTCCCTGGCAATATTTCAGTGCCACCCAGTTTCAGCATGTCAGCACCTTGTGCTCCAACACACCTACATTTGTGGAGCACCCAAGTAACCCACCCATATTCAGAGCTGTCAGTGAGTCAGACATACTAAACAACAATGCCATGCTGCTCACCTCTTGTACCTGCTTCCACATTAAACACAAATAGTTTGCAACACAAAACTCCTGTGGTAGGTAGGGAGTGTTAATCTGCACTGCTGGTAAGTCAGGCAACAAACTAGTGGCTGAGCCAGCAATTAAGTTCCAGAAGCTATGGTGCCAGTCCCCTACTTTGAATAGGGCAGAGCAGAAAGAGGGGATTTCATTCCTTTCCCCAAGTGCCAGACTTTTGGAATTCCAGAGCAAGCACTGAAAAAGGGGAAACTGAAGAAACTGAACCACCTGAAAACCCCAATTCAAGGGCTTAAGCTCTTGCTGGAACCAGTCTTTCAGGTTTGCTTACAAACTGACCTGTGTCCACCCAAACCACTTGGCTCCTAATTCCATTTTAAGTCAACTTTTCTGTCCTATTGAGGCCTGCAAACTCACATCCCAACCTGCTGGGGTAGGAACATCTCTCAGAGAACCTTCTCTTTAGTGCCCTGTTCTCTCATGCATGCATGTCTCTATCCAGGCAAGCTCCCTGGGACTTATCACCTCAGCAGTCTTTCCTAACACCCCCCACTTCACTGTCTTAACAAGGCTGTCTTCCCTGGTTCATGCTCTTGGCCAGAACACCCAAAGCTCTATACAAGAGAATCCCTTCCCACAGTGATCAAGGACTGGCTGCAAACTAGCTTGTGGATTTGAAGGTGCTCAATCCCTAGTCCATATTCTTAAACTTGTTGGCTGTTCTTTGTGCCTTCCTGGGTCTTACTGCCACGAACCAGTCATTGCCTCATTAGTGAAAAGTATGACATGACAATCTGACAGCTGCATCTATTGCCATGAACACCATCAACTGGAATCAATTAGTAAATAGTTTCTGAAATTTTCCTCCAGACTTCTGCACCCTTTCAGACCAGCAACAGTAGTCCTTCTCATTCTATTCTCCAGACCCTCTATTAAAAGAGTGAAAAAGGAGTTCTTCCTTTGTTCTTGCTATTAAGATTCCACTTTGCCCATTCACTCCAGTGGCAGGCCTTTCCAAGAACAGGCAGCAGGCAGAAGGTAACACAGCAGATGGATGTCACTTCCTCAGGTTCAACCAGAAAGTGACAACCAAATGTAAAAAAGCAGGACAAAGGGACCAAACACACAAATAGTCAGATGTGCATGGAAGTCCATGGTTAAAAAGCTTTAGGCCACTTCTCAAGGATCCAAACCTGTTCACCCTGCAATAGTGCCTACTCTGTAATTTACATGCCTTCATTAAGTAATTACCTGCACTTATACTACTAATTATGTAATTGAGAAGTGTAATTATTAAATTAGATCTTGTTACATGTAACAAATGTCACTCCATTTGGTTTCACAAACCCAGCCAGAAAACTCACATATGCAAGCACCATCCTAAACAAAGGACAAGAGTGAGAAGCGAAATCTTGGACACTCAGATAAGGGAAGACATTATAGCTTATATTTCCCAATATACAGAGGCAACATAGTGCTGCCTTATCTTTTTCAATTCATCAGTCCAATGGAAGGTAGAAAATGTTTGAACCCAAGGCAAGTGAACTTAAGAAGAAAGCAAAAAACTGTACTCTTACTGAGCAATTACCACTTGTAAAGCAGAGTCTCGCTGGTACTGCTGGCTTTGCTAAGCTAGGGTATGAACCCTAGGGTATGGTATGCTAAGCTCAGGTATGAACCCTGGAAGGTATTGTCGTCTCCTAAACTCCGCTGCAGCCTGCAGGCAGAGAACACTTCAGCTTCTTAAGTCTGGACCACAGAAGATCAGCCTCTACAGGGATCCATTGTCAGCAATCACTTGACAGATGGTTCTGACTCCTGAAGCTTCCATTGTTTGGTGGAATCACAAATGACTGGAACAGGTACCCAAGGGTCTCAGGCTTGTCATCACTATGAACAAAATGACCTTTTTCTGCAAAGATGTAGATTTCAAAATGCTGAAATCTGAAGTGCAGGGAAATTGAAATGCAGTGAACGTGGGTTTGACTGGCAGCTTTCCTGCGTCTGTCTGTCACTGGGTAATAAACACTGGATGATGGCAGAAATGAAGATAAATGCTTACTGTAGAAACCCCCCCATCCACCCCCACTCAGCACATGACAAGAGAGTTTAAAGAAAAAAAAAAAAAAATCAGTGTTTTAACAAAGAGATGGCTGAAACTTTCCTTATAGGTTACCTACATGTGACAGACACTCACTCATCAGTCTGTCCCTTCAGAGGGTCCAACTCATCTCACCATGTGGAGGGATCAACTTTTGTCCATCAGCTATTGCTCATTTATGAATCAGGCCACACAAGCCAAATATCTAAGCTTATTTTGGACCCAAGAAAGAAGAGCACCGAGCCAAAAAATTCTAGAGCACACTAAGCTCCCTCTGTGAAGATAGGATCCTTGCCCTATTTCTAGATACACTGGAGGATTTAGTAACACTTTTAACCACTATACAGACCTTGTGGCACCCAATGTTGGGGATGGGAGGCATCTACAACAGAAGCCTTCTCCTTTACTATACATCTAACAAAAGCAAGAGCTCAAATTCTTCCAGAACAAATTCTTTACACAAAAGCACAGGTCACCCACAAGACACTTGAAGCCAGATTTACAAAGTACTCAGGGGCCTAAAAATAGAGAAACTGAGTCTAGGAGGATTTACAGGAGTTAACAAACAGGAAGCCTGATCCAATGGAGAAAGACATTCAACACTTCTGTAAATCCTACTATAACCCCTACCTGCACTTTAGGCACCTAAACATCTTTGAGAAGTATTTAGCCCTTCTATCACATTCCATGAGCCTGTGCGTTATTTGTGATCAATAGAGACTTTCCTTTGAAGCTGTCTACTATTGCATGCATTCGCAGAGAGACCCAAGCACATTTTCAACAGTGGCTTCTACATCTCCCTAATTTGGTGCTGAAGTACTTCTAAACTTTGTGGGTCCCTAGGGCCAGGTGGTTATAAACACTGGATGGATTCACCCTTTCTGTCAAGAGTAGTGGGCTCTTCTCTCTATTAGTCAACATAAAGAATCTTCCACTGAAAGAAGGCTGGCCCATTCTGGTCTCCAGAGTGGGAGGGTACAAAGAGGACAATTCTGAACCTGTTCAATTAAGCTCTGCTCAGATGTTACCACTGGCTATGATAATCAGGTGAGGTACAAGATCCCAGTTTTCTACACAAACCAAAGTAATTGTTTCACAGACAGCCATGTTTCTGAGCCACCTCTGACCACAACATATGCTTTAATATGCTACAGGATACGACCATTATCCCAGTGAGCTTCCCCTGTTTCTGGCCATCAAGAGGCATGGTCTTTCAAACCAGCACAGATGGTAATTTAGCACACTCACCCAGGGTAAAGAGCTGGCATTCTGGCAAAAGCCAACTTCAATGACATTTTCTAGCATGCCAGAAAAGCTCATAGCAGATGAAAACAGTTCATACCTTGGCAAAGTTCTTACCATTTTAGTAAGAATTCATGCATCCATTCATAAAACAGCTCAGTGTATGCTAAGCACGGAACCTTGGGCTCTGTGCCATGTTAACGAAAAAAGCATGTCAGAGATGAGTGGGCTCTGGACGCTGAATCCTTTAAGAGAGCTTTTCTCTTTTCCTTACCCCAGATGTGTTGTGGCAAGGAAAAATATAATCCTCTAACCATGCTCATTCCTACTGCAAAATTTTTTTTCAAATTGGAAATCTTCAGCCTAAATATGAGTCCTTTGCTCAGGGGTCAACTGGGACATGCCCCACCAACAGATTAAGACTATGACTGAGTTCAAAGTTAAATAGCTACAAATCTTACTTCAGTGGCAAACAATGTATACATCATACAGAAAGGAAATCTCGGTGTTGTGAGCTATGGAGATGTCAAAAAGGAGATCAGTCACTTTGAAAGAAACAAGGATAAAAGGTGAGCAGATGCTCAGCCCAAAGCCTCCATCTCTGCTATTGTCTTGATAGTTCCTTGACATCTTACCTTGCAGACAGTGTAAGGTCTTATTTTTAATGTTGGGTCAGATAACAATTTGATAAAGAACTACTGGGGCACATGTCTGGCTTTAATAGTAAGATGATTTCCCTAAGGGAACCCAGAAGAGGTTAAGATCCCTTTCAAATGCTTTTCCTCTTGTCAGAATTATTTGCACTTCACCACATCAAGCTAGTAATTTTTCTCCCTGAGAGAAAGAAATCCTGCTGCCCAAGTCTCTGAAGACAACCCTATACATACCACTGCGCAGAGGCTTGTGAAATACAATAGTAAGAGATTAGGCTACAAAAAAAGAGAGCTGCCACTTCTAGAACCTGCCCTCTCTCTTGGGACACCAGCATCTGGCACAAAATCCCTCAGCCCACGACAAGCAATATATTGCAGAATTGAGGAAATAGTATAAGTCAGCATGAAATCTGCATGCACAGGTAACAATAACCATCTACTCTACACAACACTAATCCGTAGAAAGCACAGTTAGCCATTCTCTTCCAACCAGCACTAATAGCAAGGGCTCTTCCATTTCTTTTGATTGCTACCAAAATGCAGAGTAAATCATTACATTCTCCAACCCCTGAAAAACATTTTTCCCCCCTATCATTCTTCCCCATGCAAAGTTTTGCTATGTTGCACTGAGCAAGGGGAGTTTCAGTCTCCGATCTCCCAGGAACCTTTTTTCACTACCAATCACTCCCATCTGAGGTTAAATTATTTGGCACCCAGGAAACAAAAAGAGTAGAGGGAAGTAGGGGGGGAAGAGGAAGAGGAAAGAAAGTAACTGATTACTATTGCTTCCTAGACCACCACCAAAACAGCCCTGCAGTGATGAAAAACTTGACTAATAAAAGGATTTGAAACTAGAGATACTTGCCCTTTATTCTCTCCCCCCAAGGTTATAAGAGTCTCCTTTGTAGCATCAAGAAGAATATGAATAATGAGAGATTCCATCAGAATTGTGGGAGTACCCAAGTATCTTTTAGTCAAGCTTCACTAAGTAAGAAATTAAGATAAAGATAACTATTTATTAGCAGAGAGATGGAAGGACAACAAAAGAATCTGACTTTGGCAGACAGGATATAACTGAACACATTGTATTTATTATGGATGTGTAATTATTTAGCTTATAAAAGGATAATTAATTTGAATGGTTCTGATGTTCACTTACTGTGGGAAAGCAAATATAATACTGCAAAGAGAAACACCATGTACTTGCCAGCTCTGAAAGGAAGACTATGGGGCCTGACTGTGCTGTTTTCACTCTTTAGCTTCCATAGGATTAACAAGGTTGAGAAGGGCATGACCATTACTTCCCTTATCTCAACATCATTAGGAAGAAGTGCAAAAGATCACCATTTTCAGCTTCAAATCCAAGTGTAACCATCACCTGCCATGATCTTGGTCCAAGAAAGGAAAAATAAGTTTGATGGCAAGGAGAGGAATATATTCAATTGACTTCTGCTGTATGCGAGAAAAACCATTCTCAAGCTGCTGCTTTTGTGTTTCAGGAATACCACAGAATGGCTGAAGCATTAGATTTCATATATACTCCAGTATTATACCAGCAAAGAAAGAGGGGAATCAATTTCCTGCGAGGCCCCTACCTGGAAGCAGATATTATTGGGCTGGAAAATCCATGGAGAGGTGCTTTCTAAGGGGCGGGGATCACATAAAAGGATCAAGTCTTAAGAGTGTTTGATAGGACTAGATTACAGAGACTTTATTTATAAGAATACTTGGTTCTTTTGAGAATGGAAAGCTCTGAGCTGCCTGTGAGCCACCTGCCTTTGAATCTGGGGAATTTGTTAGGGGATGGAAGATATGACTGGAATCTTTGAGACAGATGGATGCTTCCTGAATTGCATTTCCATTTCTACAGGTGCTGCTGCCTGGACTCCTTTTTGGGACAATCTCTCTATTTCCATGTGGCAGTGATTAGTTTGAGGAATTTGTTTCATGCTGCCATAATTTGCGTGGTAAAACATGTTCTGTTTCATGAGCAAATTGTAGACTCTGCAGAACCACTCTGGTGAAAGTATTTATAGTGCTAGGACTGTCTGTTTGTTTTATTTGCATTTTCTTTCATTGGTTATTTTAGGTTGTTTCAACCTTTCCTCCAGATTTACAGGCCTTTAGGCTGTTTTTGTTTTCTGTGGATAGTTTATGTATTGTTTAGCTTTTTTTTTTTTTTTGTAAGAGAATGACTAAATAGACTTTTTCCTCTTTCTAAGTTCTATGATTCTGGGGGAAAAAAAATCCCTCCAGCTATCAAGGAGAGGTTCAAATGCAACAACTATTGAATGCTGTCTAGTCATGAGACACAGGACCCTGCTGTAT
This sequence comes from Caiman crocodilus, assembly GCA_030014935.1. NCBI lineage: Eukaryota > Metazoa > Chordata > Crocodylia > Alligatoridae > Caiman > Caiman crocodilus. The sequence continues at coordinate 73,290,625 of JAGPOW010000304.1, read as the reverse complement.
CTCCTTGCATAAGTGGGAGAGATTAAATTGACTGGCAGCTTCCTTTGTCAATGAAAGAAGAAATAAGGATCAAGGGGAACACGCACACATTTTTCAGGCTGGAAGCAAGTACTAATCTACTGAAAGGAATGAGAAATAATACATCCAAGACCACTCTGCCTCCCAGGCTTCAGATGTTGCAGCAGGAAAAACAATTTCAGAACGAACATGGTAGAAGAAAATGGGAAGACCTCATAGTGCAGGATGTGAAGGCAAAGTAGACCCAAACTTTCAAGAATGGTAAGAACACAGATTCTCTCTACTTAACTTCACTCAAACCCAAATGTAAGGTTAACCCTTGTTAACCCTGTGGAAGCTTGCAACTTCACTCAAACCCCATGTTCACAATCCTCTTTGCAGCTTTCCATAAACTGAAGGTAATTTTTTAAATCAAACTGCCAAACCTCCTGCCACAGGTCTGTACATGTTTCATGAATCCCTGTGAACCTGACTAGTGGGACCTCAAAAGCTAATCCATGATTTGTGTCATTTGGACTCCTCCCACTGCCAGCTCTGTCTTTTGCAATGCCTCCACTTTATTTTACTGCTGAGTCCCTTGCATCATTTTCAAAGCCTTCATTAAATGCTGTTGGAAGTCTGCTTTTTAACCTTCACATCTGTGTTTATCCTTTACACAAAAACAGAGCAAAATTTGCGCCTGGCAGGCATTTCCTTTTGTACAAGTCCCTTTTCCTTCCCTTTCTGGCTTTTCAGAGCATGAAATGCGCCTGCTAATCCTAATTGCCTCAGATGGTAAGTCTTGCAAAGACAAGACGAAGGGGGCAGCCTTCCACCAATAAGCGTAACCCTGCACAGTTCCCACACCCTTTGCCTGCTTCTAAGCAAATGAACCTCCAGAGAGATCCCATCCTGCTTTAGTGTCACTATGAAGAATAAACTAAGGAAAGGTTGTGCTTGGATTCCTCAGTCCTTGTGCTTGGATCTCCAGGCATGAAGCTGTATTGGAAAGAAGAATTCATTTTTCTCTCTCCCTCAGTATAAGTTCATGCATTCTTCTGTCCTCTGTTGCTCTGTGTTCAAGATTGGCCAGGTTATGAGAGCTCCTCCTGGGGTACCTAACCTCTGTAGGGTTAGGGTCTCCCAAATATTGCTACTTTGTGTCACAGTAAAGATCCGAGATCGAATTTGAGTGGGGCATTTGTATGACTACAAAATTGCAATCTCAGCTTCTCTTTTTCAGCAAGGAAAGAATGTTATGGGCCCTGGCTGCCACCAAAAATTCTGGCACTTTTGCCAGTGTTACCAGTGCTTGGGAGCAAAAAAATACTCATTTGAAGCAGCTGAGGTACACCTAACCCTTTAACCTACTTTGTAGGTCAGGTCCACTTCCTGGTTCACCACAGGTTCCTCCCAGACTTGGAGCAGCCTCTTTGACATATCCCCTTAGAATGTCTCCATAAGTCTTATTTGGGAAGCCAAAAGGTTTTTCTCCAGCAACTGGGGTGACCTTGCACCAAATGGAAGGATCAGCCCAGCCATAGCCCTCTCTAGGCCTCATCTAGTTCATTTCATTACTTTGAGGCACAATGTAATATTTGCCCCTCCAGTCTTTTCTCTAAGACTTGCCCTAATATCCAGTTTTAGACAATTCAAGCAAGACTCCCACTTCATCCCCAAGAAGCTCTCTCAGAGCTTAACACACGATGGACTGAAAGGGCCTCCTGGAACAGTTCCCTACATTTGCAGACAATCACTCAAGGATTCCCTGCCTTCTCACCTTCTGTTCAGGAGTGTGGATTTACTGCCCCAATACAAGGCACAAGCTCTATCCACACTAGCAGCCCTTCACTGAAAGAGAAGACTAGTATTTCTACAATAAAACATTCCTACTGAAGACATGGTCCTACCAAAACCATACATTCCCCTGCCCAGGCAGATAGGAGAGGGTAAGAGAAACTTGCTACACATTCCAGAACTCACATTTTCAGCACTAGTTTATAATGTAGTGCCCCCCTTCTTCCTGCTGTAATTCTCACACACGGGCAAGCACACACAGTTGATAATATTTCACAGCTATGATATCCTGTGACCAGGATAGCTCTGCTCAAGAGATATCTGCCTGCAATAAATTTGCGTGTTGGGGAGTTTAAGGCAAAGCCATGTGCCCCCTGGGGAAAATGCAACTCTATTAATAAGAATGCAGGTCCCGACAAATAAATAAACCCTACAAACTAACACAGAGTCATTGGGGAAAAATGCTGACAGATGGTGTTTACGGAATGCATTTTAAGAAAGCATGGTGCTCATCAAGGGCGCCTACCCAGTGCAATTGCTTGTGCACAGCCATTGCATCTGCAAGGGAAGCAGGCCTTAACCTCATCTAAAAAACAAGGAAGTTGAAGGACAGCACCAAGGGAGCAATTTATGATTCCTCCTGAAGCTTGGATAAGGAAAAGGAGAAAAGGCAGAGTAACCACTGGGAAGAGGGAGGGATAAACAAACAATTTTCTGGGTGGAAGTGGTGCGTAAAGGTGGGGAGCAGGAAGAAGAATACATGGAAAGGACCAGAGTAAAAATACACTGATGATGCAACTGGTGGGAAGTAAATCAAGGCAAGAGATGATAACTAAGGTGGGAAGAATACCTAACAAGGAGAGGGTTTGCTCAGACTGAAAAAGAGCAGGGGTGTCAAACTCACCCTGGGCTAGGCCTGGACCACAGAGGCTCCTCCTGGGTCAGACCCATGGAGCCAGCAGCAGCTTCAGTGCATGTGGATCCAATGGCACATGTCCATGTTCAGGCAGTGGCACAGGTCAGAAACAGTGCAGCAGTGATGGGTCCAGGGCAGACTGATGTATGGGTCAGGGAACTGGAAGGCAATATGGGTCTGGGGGTGAGCAGCAGAGTGGGCTGGGGACTGCATAATAGTAGAGTAAGTGAGGGCTGTATCTGCAAAGTCCTCACTCACCCCCTGCAGCCAATGGCCAAATTCTATCAAGGGTGCAGGGACCCAAAATTCTGCAGCAGGCCATGCCCACTGGCCTTGCCCCTTAACTTCCAGTAGTCCACTGGAAGATTTGGCCTGTGAGTTGTACATTTAACACCCCTGGAAAAGATGGTTCAATGGGAGCTAGGTTAAATGACATAGTGGGGCCTCAAGGCAATGGAAAAGGTAAAAAGCTTTGAAAAGATGATCGCAGTTTGTCACTATTTGGTGAGGGGTACTAAGCCTTCTTCTCCTTTTTTGGGGGGAGAGGGAAGGGGAGGGCACAGGGTTGGAAGGAGATGTTCAGTCTAGAGCAGACACCAGAAGTCTTTGCTGCAACGTGAAAGCCAGAGCTTTCAGAGTGCAGCAGGGAGGGAGTTTTAGTGTACAAAGCAATCTTCTAGCTTATGAAACACTGAATTCTATACAGCATCTAGACTCTAGGTGATTTTGTGTTTCCAGAGGTGATGTGGGTACCAGAGGAAACAGTACAGTACAAAATCCACTGTGGAAGATAATGCTGTGATCAAGATCTAACAGAAGACTAGAATGGTAAGTACCAAGACACACTGGCAAGTGATGGGATTTTAAACATCCAAGGAGTTAAACATTCACAGCAGCAAGCAGCCTGCCATGAGAAAGCAAAGCTGAGCATAACATTTAAAGTTACCTCCTTAAACTCCTGATACAGCAGAGCTCTCAGTAGGAACCAATTCACAGATACTACAAAAGCAAGGACAAGAGCAAAAAGATGCTAGTGCTTTTATTTCTTTACTTTAAATTGTTACAGTCAAATTTTAAGCCACAGACAGAGAAACTAAAGTCAAACTTGAGCTCAAGGCAGAAGCAGAGCAATTCAGCTACTTGGCATGCAGGCCCTGGGCTGGGAGAGGGACAGCTTCTTCAAACAGGTTCTATTTCTTTTTAGGGCAGACCTGACCTTAACCCAACTTGAACTGGTTTGTACTATTTTTAAAGGATACTAAGACCTGAACAAGAAGCTGCTATGCAGCATAATCACAGCATGACACGACTGACAAGTCTCCAAACAGAAGGTAAGGGAAATTAAGACATGATATCATAGTTTACCGGCACATAGCTGATTCTGTTAGACTACACAGTAAGCCAAATTCCATGACAAAGAAAAGCTATGCAGCCACACAGGAAACCCTGTAGGCACCCCAAAATACCATGCTAACAACAATGGAGTCTAGAGTACCATGTCACACAAGTGCAAAGTACCAGCACTGGTATACACCAAGAGATGCTGAAACTGGCACAAGTAGCCTCAAAGTCCTAAGGCTCATTATGAACTCCATCTCACAGGACCCCAACTAATTGTCTCAGTTTAGTGGGATAGAAGAGCTAGTTACCATCTCACTCCACGCACAGGAACGGGAAAATAAGCGCTTCTTCATACACTTGGCCAGGCAACCAGCTAGAGGGGTGCAGTGTTACCAGAAATCCTCATGCTTATAGAAACAATTAATGTAGTTAAGTAGATTAATCACAAGATTGTGGGCGTGCACAAGAAAGGGACACAGTGAATTAGGACTCAGCTGATGGCAGAAAAGAGAAAGGTCATTAGCTAACTATAAGCGGTATATTTGTCATCCCAACTAGAAAACAAAACATTAATTCAGCCTACTTTAAAGAGGGCTCAACCACTGTGGTTGTGAGGTTCTCTATTAATACTGCTATTAAGTCTAGCATTTTGTTCCACAGTGCTCCCCACTGAAGAGGTTGGGCTTGTAGTGGCTCTCAGCTCCCCAGTGCCAGCTTTCTTGTAGTTTAGAAAATCAACATTTGCACACCTAGTGCACTCCACAGCAGTAGATCAATAGTTTCAGTTCCAATTAGCCATTTAGCAAGTAAAGTATGCATGATGATGCTATGCCTTCACTTTCTGCCATCTCTGCATCATTGTAAATAAATGTGCCAAGAGTCCTTCCATGGCTTCCCTGGGATCTTACTTGACAGAGTAGTCACATTTGTTTCGTTTTTGAAAGAAAAAAAAAAATAGTGGTTCTGGATCAGACTGTGAGGAGGGAGGAAAGACAGAACTGGCTTTCTCTTCTGTTTCTGCTACTTCCAAGCCTTTCCCCTTTCTCTCTCATCTTCTGAACAGCACTATGCCCACCTCTTCTCTCCCGCTCTTATCCATCTTGCTGTCACTGTCATGCACCCAATTCCTTCACATCAGATTTACACTCCTGGATCTCTCACCACTTCTCCTCACCCTCTGCCCCAATCACACACACTTTGAGCCATCTCCTGCCGTGCCGATGACCCATCCAACTCCCTGTCTACACATTTTCTCATTTCTCACCTCCTCATTGGAAGCTCTGCAGCTAAGGTTTAAATCTCCCACTCACCAAAAGGGACATTCACTTGATTTGGTCTCCAACACTGCTCTAACTTATCTGTTGCTGAGCCCTAACCACCCCAGCACTTGGTCCTTTTCCTCCTGCTTTGTCATTCTGTTTTTCCATGATTTTTAGGCCATTAGTACAACCAGTGACTTTTCTTCCCTTTATTCTACTGGTAAGACTATTGATGCTTGAAGTGGCTGACAGGTCAGAGGAAGAGGATGCTTCAGTTCTCCCCAACACTTGACTATTCTCTGTCCTTCACTCTATGACTGCTCAACACCAGTTTCCTCTGCTTCTGCTCTTAGCATTGTAAAACACCTCAGAGGGAATCCTATCACCAGGCTAACTTCTTCCATTACAAATTCTCTCCCCTCTGCATTCTGCCAGCCTTCCTGGCACAAAAAAATGTCCACGTCTCCAACTTCACTGAACCCAGTGCCTACGAATCTTAGCTGCCTTGTCATCACCTTTGACTAATTCCTCAAACCCTCCTCTTTCCCTGCCTCCATTTCTTCTCTACATAGGATCTGAGTTTCTTCCAAGAATGAGTTTCTTCCAACCTGACAAAATGACATGCCTTTCCTCATTCCCTGTATTTTCATTCCCTTCCTACACCCACTCTCCTCCTCTGCCCTCTCACAGGCACTGAAGTTCTCATTTGTTTTCCTCCTCTAGCCTCTCCATTTCTCTCAGGGACCCTATCCCATTTCCTGGTCTCCCTTGCAGCCACTCTCATCCCCTCCCTTACTGCTCATTCTCTGCTAGTTCTTTCCCCTCACAAATCAACATGCTTTCATCTCCAGTCTTAAAAAAATCTTTTGATCCCACCTACTTTTCTAACTACTGCCCCATCTCTAGGTCACTACATAGTTTCATAGTAACTAGGGTCAGAAGGGGCCTAGAGCAGGCCATCTAGTCTGACCCCCTGCCAATGGCAGGAAACAAGTGCTGGGGTCACAGGA
>JAGPOW010000304.1:73263277-73277881 GCA_030014935.1 Caiman crocodilus | reverse complement strand
CAGAGACAGCAGAAAGTTCTACAAAGATGATCTCAAGATTTCATTTACAACACAGCTGCCCGCTAAAAAAAATGCAGCCTTACTTAAACAAATGGAAATAGGAAGATGTTCTTATGTGAACAGGGCCCACTTGTTGTGAATGGACTGTTAGGTATATGCTTTCTGTCCTGCCTTAGACCCAGTTCTTTTTAAAGCCAAACCCAGAGTAAGATGCAAAGCAAAGCAAGAATGGATAAGGACACCAAAAAAAAGCTATCTTGGTTATCTGCTGAAGCCGGGGCATGACATCAGGACTTTAGCCCCTGTATTCGGGTATCAAAACACAGAAAATAAGCACATTCTGAGCAGGTGAGCGGAAGGAGAATATTATAATATTCATCATAAAGCAGCACGCTAGCTCTCTGCACCCTTGTCTTACTGCCAAAAAGCTTTAACTTCCATCAGTAGAACACACGCAGCCACTCCGTTGCTGCTGTTTTTACATCATTTATCTCATCAAACATCTCTCCTCTACTCAGTCCTCTCCTAGAGAGCAGGCTTCCTGCACTCCTCTTAGTGAACACACACAGGTGTGCATTCCGGCTCCAAAATCAACTCAGATCCTTCCAATTCAGCAGGCTGAATTGACCTGCACAGAGGCCACAGAAAAGGTAAGAAAAGCAACTGAGCCACAACAATTTTTAGGGGCCCTTGTAATGACATTCTGACTCTGCTGCTGCATTCTTAACCATGTCCTCAGAGCGAGAGTGACAATATTTTTATTATTTCCAGCACCCAGGTGTCAGATGTGCATATATCTACTTGCACAGGTTTATGATGGGAGTCTGAGACTGGTTTTGGAAAGCTCTGTGCTAGTAGTTAGAAGAGCCTGCTTGTGTTGCAGATCACAATTAAGGCCTCAGTACAGGTCCTGATAGTCACAGCTCCCTCTCTCTTTGCAGGCCTCTCAGCTTTCTGGTTTGATGCAGGTTAGTGTACCTGTTCATTCTCTGTTGCTTTACATTTCCTTTCTGTCTCTAATTTATTTGCAGACTTAAGAGTACAGTCCAAGAAAAGCTGAAGAAAGGTGAAAGTTCAAAAATCTTCTGAACCTGGACCACGGTTTTGTTGCCCAAAGGAGAAAAGGCTAGTGTAGTATAAGGGGTACTGTTATAACCAGGCAGACAGACTTTGGCTCTTCCCATTCCAGCCTCATATCAACTATGCCAGTGAGACTCCTCTTTAGACAGCCACTCTGGATGACAAGGGCCTATAATGCCATGATCCACCCAACAAAATTACCCTGCCACATGTGCATGCTGCTCCTGCTTGTGCATTGGACAATGGATATGAGAGGACATAAAAGACAAAGGTGACTAACAAATAGTCTCTTGCCCCAGAAACTACCACTAACCCAAGGGATATCATAGTTAGTATGGAGCCAACACAGTCACTGGGTCAGCACAACATTTCAAGTCAGCTACAGAGACGGACAGAGGCACATGTCCCAGTGTCAAACACAATGTGCCAATTATGCCTCTGCCACCATCAGTAGATGTCTAGCAGCTCAGATCACTGTTTAGCTCCCCTATACTGTAACCACAAAAACCTGCTGGGCTCCTCTACCTAGGACTGGTGTTTCAAAGGGAGATGCCTGGGGTTCTTCTAAATGCTACCTATACTATTTTCCTCACTGCCTTCACTGTATTAGGTTACAATGCTACAGGACAACACAAACCACAGCAAGGAAAAAAAAAAGACAGCAAGGCTGCCCATTAAAGCATGAAACAGTAAAAGAACGTATTTTCACTGATTTGCACACCATAATGCCTAGGTGGAGTATCCAGCTGCTAGTACTACACATGCTTTACAAAATGGAACAGTCTAGAATTCACCTGCTTAATCCTGACAATGGAGATAGCACAAAAGAAAAAAACCCAACTACTCAGACCTCAGAAAAAGGGCCAACTCATTTCAATGGTTCTGCAGAGTTCATATCTTTCTGGGCATAGCAGAACCAGACACTGAATTCATATAATACAACTGCATTAAAACACTGAACAGATATTCAAGCTATACTGTGTGTGAGAAGGAGGGTTTGGTTAGGATACTACCCCAAAAGTTATTCAGCTTCCATAGTGGAGAGGCCCTAAAGAACACTTAGCTTCTGGCAGCCTAAAGTTGCCTTTAAAACCTATTTTCTCTCTCTTCTATAAGCCAAAATGTAACCAAACCAGTGCCTGTGTTGAACTGGAAAGGCTGAGAGGAAACACTGAGGGAAAGGAAGAAAACCCCAACTCTACAAAGACGTTGGTTACACTCCTGCCAATGGCAAAACACGGCTCCTGGAGAGGAGGTAGAAAGCAGGGAATTACCTTTTTGTAAAGATGTTCATAATATACAAGACCCAATCAATTCCTGCTCACCTTTCCATGGCATAGTCAGTTGGTTAAGATACTCCCAGAAAGGAGACTACTGTCCCTGAAAAGAGCCTTAGCAAAGCTCAGAGCTCCAACCCAAGCCCCGGTCTGAGCAACTAGGTATTATGCAAGCAAATTCAAGGAGTGGAAGATTTCAGAAGAGTCTGTAGATTACTGTGAGATCTGGTGGCACCAGAAAGGGAATCAGCCCAGGCCACCTACGAAATGGGAAACAGCCAGCTTTCCAATGCCAGGGAAGTTGGAGTAGCTGCCTGGATTACTGTTTCCAAGGTAACCAAACCAGTCTGTTATCAGGTTCATTTTCATCGTTAAGGCAAAAACAAAAAGGTAACTGGATTAATTATTGAAGTAACACCAGCCAAAGCACTACTACTAATTGTCCATTTATCAGGGGCTTATAAACAGTCACTTTAATTGGCATTGGGCTTGAACATACCACCAGTGCATTCACCTACCCAAATCTGCTTCAGTACGAGCATAAGGGGAGCAAGAAAAGAATGGGAAGACACATAAGAAGGACAGATGGATAACCGGTATGGTTTCGTAACTTGGACTCAGAAGACCCAGAGGTCCTAATCCTAAACCTAAAACACTGAGTGACCTTGGACAAGTCACTTCCTCTGCAAGCCCCAGTTTCCTTACCTGTAACATGAAAAGAACAGTTACGTGCTTCGTACAGCACTTCAATTCAGGGATTAAAAGCACTAAAAAGAGTTTTAATAGTTCCAAGCAAAAAGCAGGGCAACTAAAAGGGTTTAAAGTTAAAGCTGAAGTTCTGACTCACTGTATGACCTCAGGTAGATGATCCAGAAAGACCTCAGTAACTCAACCTGGGTTAAAAATGGGATATAGTGCCTGGCTTGGGAAACCACAATTGAATGGATACTGAGCAGTTTACTGGGGTCATTGGTTTTCATCAAGCATAGGCTGACAGTGACCAAAAAGTCACTCTCATCAGAACTGTATGGTTACCCTTATAGTAAATTGACATGATGAGTTCAGTTCCTAAAAGCCACCGCTATTAGTACTAAACAGGAAACGCACTGGTACAATAAGAAGAAATATCTAAGCATCGTACAGCAAGTCCTGCATCAATCAGGATTCAGGTATGAGATGTAGTGGAGGAAGCCTGTGCTACCACAGCTTATCCTTCAAATAAACAGAGCTGTTCAGTCTCTGGGCTGTCAATCTAGTACTCCATAATGCGGGTGTTGTACCAACTCTGCAGAAGGCAAAGCATATCTGCACTATCCATCAGTAAAAGGGTTCAGCATATCTGCGCACTCCAGCAAAGGGCCCAGCATGACATGGAAGAAACACATGCAATCTGTTTTCATAAAGAAAAAATGTTAAATTCATTAAGCTGTCTCCATGCCAAGGCAGACACTCGAGACAGTGATCGTGTGGGACAGAAATATTTCCTGAACTCAGGTTCCTGGGTCTTAAGTTGGCAGACACCAAATGTAAGTCTCCTACTGAGGAAAAGGACTATAAACAAGCTTCTCTGTCCCTCCATAGTTTTTAAAGCCCTTTGTGAAGCTGAGAAAACATATCTGATCCCGTTATTTGGTAAACATTGATTTTTTTTTCTCCCCCAGTGCTTTCATTGAACTGAAACTAAGGTCTGTTTTGTTTTGGGTTTTTTTTTTTAACTTTTCTTCTATTACTTTGTCAGCATGTCCCTCCCTAGCTTGAAGAATATAATTGTCGGGTAATTGCCATAAAGCCTGTAGGGGAAGTTAACACAGATGAATATGAGGCCTTAAAGTTTTTTTGTGACAGTGGGAGGGAATGTCAGTTTTTATTGATTTGAAATAGATATTAGACATACCTTTCTCTCTCATCTAATACAAATTCACAGCATCTTGTCTAAGCTCTGACTTCAGTTGAGAAAGTCTGTGCAAAGGAACACTGGGTATGGGTTCAGCTCCAGGGAACAAACAAACAAGCAAAAAGACAGCAACGCAGGTAGTGCAGGACTAAAGCTGGAGCTCTGAATAGGTGATTCTAAGCATTGTGGTCAGGAACCAGATAGATCATGTGAGGTAATTTCACAACTACACTGGCAGCTCCATTTTGTAAATCGTGAAGTTGTATTTCATCCCATGAAAAATCATTCTTCTCTATTGTTCAAGGAACAAACATATTCGGAAAAATGCCAGATGTCTAGTGCAGAGGGAAAAAAGCCCAAGGGTTGGAGGCCGGATTGTAAAGCATCCCAACACCTTTTCACCATGTTCATTGTGTTGTCTGTACTAGTGTTCCTTAGAACATCTCACGCCAGGCTGCAGTACACTCAAAACACAATCACCCTGTTCTGTGTGTGCTAGGTCCAAAGTAAAAGGTAGAGAAGCCACTTCCACAGGCAATGCAGGCAAGTTGTTGGCTCTGCCTCTCAGCTGTGCTAATTAGCCCACCCATAGCATTTTATGAACACAATTAAATCATTTCTAAGTAGAGAGGTAGCATACATGAAGCAGCACAGAGTGTCTGAGCGCACCACTGCACTACCTGGCACGGTAAGTTTGTGATGTAGGCACATTCAAAGGAGCCACCTACTCATTTCACAGAGCACCAATCCCAGAAAGCTCATTAAAGTAAACTGGGTTGCTCCCACACATCACAGGCTTCTTTTTGTGCACCTATACATGAGCAGCAAAGCTCTCCAAAGCGCTGTAATTACAGTGCGTTGGAGCAGACTCGATTAATCAAGTCTGCTGGAGGGTGGTAATTACCATGCCCCAGCAGCCTCCAACATTTCACGTATCAGCATCCCTCATCACTTAAAAATGGTGGCAGGGCACTTCATCAAAGGCTGGAACGAGCTTTAGATAAAGTACCCCCGACTGCCATTTTAAGCATAGGGACACTGATACACAAGAGACTCCAGGCACTTTAATTAGAGTGGCTCTAAGCACCACCCCCACTTCCTCAAGCATGTGTATAAATGCCCTATAAGTTTTTATCCTCGATTACAGGGGGTTTCAACCTTTTTTAATAAGTGTACCCCTGACAGCCAGATACACAGTTGTGGGGGGAGGTGCATGGCCAGGTGCAGTGGGGATGGAGCGTGGCCAAACACAGAGCGGTAGCAGTGTGGGATGGTGGGTGAGAGCAGCGGTCTCTGCATGCGACTCCCCCTGTATCTCCCCTCCAGTGCCTCCCTTCTTCATCTCCACCTGGCCCTGCTCCTGGGAGGTGGTGGGTGGTGGGTACTCCGTCCCCACCTGCCTGTGCATACCCCATATGGCCTTTCCGCATACCCGCAGTTAACATCCCCTGCTCCATAGCATAATTCTCACTATTACCGCAGAGTTTGATAGTCTGACATGGAGAAAGGCTGACACAAGGGTCACTGACAAACTTTAATGATGTGCCCAATGCTTTTAAAGATCTGGCCAAGAAGTTCTCAAGGTTTTCAATACATCTTGGAATACTAGGGAAGCCGAGAGGAATGGAAGAAAGTCAACAGCATGCCAATATTGTAAAATGTTAAAAGAGACAACCCTTGCTTTACAGTAGTCTCATGAGCTTCACTTCCAAGCAAAAAAGAATACAACTTCTGATGTGAGACTTAATAATGAATTAAAGCAGGGCAATAACAATTAACGTCAGTCAAAAGGCTTTACGGGAAAGCACATCTTGTGCAACTTAAAATCTTTCCTTGATGACATTATAAGTTTGAGTGATAAAGCTAACAGAGTTGATGAAATAAATGTTTATGAGGCAGTTCACTTGACGCTACACAATATTTTCATCAAGAAATAAAAATGTAAAACCACCCTGGAATATACTGATGTATTAAAAATGAGCCAACTGATAGCTCTTCAGAGTGTAATGGTAAACAAGAAGTCATCACTGAGTGCAGCAATTTCTACTGGGATCCCAAAGGTGTTACTTCTTGGCAGTTATGCTTTCTTAGCATGTCAGTCAGTGGCCTGGAAGAAGTCTAGATCATTAACGATAAAGCTTGAAGATTATTAAAATGTTGGTGGAATGGTAGATAAATGTTATCTGGATCTCTTGGTACACTAACATGGGTTCACTTGGTACACTAACTTGAAACCAACATGGATTCATTAGGGGCAGGTTCTATCAGACCAACCTAGTTGCCTTCTGTGACCAGGTCACAAAATCCTTGGACACAGGTGTCACAGTGAATGTAGTCTTTCTGAACTTTAGGAAGGCCTTCAACACTATCTCTCATCCCGTTCTCATCAAAAATTAAGTGACTGTGGCATTGATGCTTACATAGTCAGATGGGTCGCAAATTGGCTGGAGGGCCACACCCAGAGAGTGGTGGCGGACGGGTAATTTTCAACTTGGAGGGATGTGGGCAGTGGGGTTCCCCAGAGCTTGGTCCTGGGGCCTGCACTGTTCAACATCTTCATCAGCGACTTGGACAAGGGGGTGAAAAGCACCTTCTTCAAGTTTGCGGATGACACTAAGATGTGGAGGGAAATAGGCACGTTAGAAGGAAGGATCAGGCTACAACTAGATCTGGACAGGTTACAAGGGTGGGCAGATGAGACTAGGATGGGTTTCAATACCAACAAATGCAAGGTGCTGCACCTGGGGAGGAAGAACCAGCAGCATACCTACAGGCTAGGGAACTCCCTTCTTGTCAGCACAGAGGCAGAAAAGGATATTGGAGTCATTACTGATTCCAAGATGAATATGGGTTGCCAATGTGGGGATGCAGACAGTTAAGGCCAACCACACCTTGTCATGCATCCACAGATACATCACGAGCAGCTCCAAGGAGGTGATCCTCCCCTTTTATGCAACACTGGTCGGGCCGCAGTTGGAGTACTAAGTCCAGTTCTGGGTGCTGCACTTCAGGAGGGATGTTGACAGCACCAAGAGGGTCCAGATGAGAACCACTCACATAAATCAGGAGGCAGCAGGGCAGGCCTTACGAGGGGAGGCTACAGGACCTGAACCTGTTCAGCCTCCACAAGAGAAGGCTGAAAGGGGATCTGGTGGCCATCTATAAACTTAGCAAGGGGGACCAGCAGGGAACGGGAGAGATCCTGTTCCCCTTCGCACTACCAGAAGTAACTAGGAATAACAGCCATAAGTTGATGGAAAGTAGATTCAGGCTGGACCTCAGGAAGCACTACTTCACAATCAGGCTAGGATCTGGAACCAACTTCCAAGGGAAGTGGTGTTCGCTTCTACCCTGGGGGTCTTCAACAGGAGGCTAGATAATCACCTAGCTGGAGTTGTTTGACCCCAGTACTTTCCTGCCATGGCAAGGGGTCAGACTTGATGATCTGCTCAGGTCCCTTCCGACACTACCAACTATGAAACTAGACACAAGCAAAAAAACCTGTGTGGTTTAATGCAGACAAATATAAAAATACACACCTAGGAAGCAAGCACAGAGGCTTTGATCATGGGGTGGAGATTCTGTATTTAGGTCTGGTTTACCACAAAGAACGCAAGATGAACTTAGTCATCAAGAGTACTACAGTGTCTTTGCTTCAGTGAAGGAACTGTAAATTCCTTGCCTGAATAATCTCTTTAATTGAGCAGGGCACAGAAAGGGTGTGCACAGTGGTATATTACATATGGGGGCTCAAAGTTCCCCAAACTGAGCCAGGCTTGAGTAGGGTTACTTTTCACCAGAAACCCAAGACAACAGAGAATACGAGAATTTCTGCTCTAATACAGAAATGCCAGGAGATGATACATTTCCTAGCAGCAGAGGATCAGGAGACCTGTGGGGGGAGGGGCAAAGGTAGGTGCCTCCAAAGCCAGGCTGGAGAAGAGTTCTGCAGTGTTGCCTGGCAGCTAGTAATTATCTGCCAGTGAACTGTTTCCACGTGCTGACAGCCAAAATACCACATAAGCATCAAGTATGGTGATGGACGTGTGTCAGCTAAAGCTAAAGCTAAGGGCTAGATCCCCCATCCTTCAGGTAGTAAGGTACTAGTGTTTGGCAACTTTGCCTTTAGCTGCTTTCACAATTGCTCCACCAAGGTGAGCAGAAATTAAATCAAGAACTTAACTAAGACACCAAGTGAGACACAAAGAACTCGAAGAGACTTGGAGTCTGATAAAGAAAGAAAGGCTTTAAATAAACAGTCCACTGCACTGAAACTACACAGCCACACTAAACCATCATGGCTCTCTCCATGTCCATCTTGTACAAAGACACAAAGCAAGCAAAAACTGTTTGGGTGTCCCTACCTTTTCTGCCTTTCTGGCATGTGCACTATTTGGTAACAGAAGCATTGGTTCTGAGGTCTTTATGTCAGATGTCTTCTGTTCCTTTCTCTAGCTACACAAAATACCTGTCCACACCCCCTCCAAGACAATTTCCCTACGCTGGTATAATTACAAAGCAATTCAGACTCAACCAAAAAAGCATCTTAAAAAATTATGCCATCTATCATATAACTATTTCATTCACAGGCTGCCGAAGCCCCACTCCTCTTCCCTTCCGCCCCCGCCTGCCCTTTAAGGCTCCCAAATGCCTGTGTGCTGTATGTGGTGGCAGCCGAGGTTTTAATACGCACTTATTAAGATCCTAATTGAATCCCGCGCTGCCTTGTGAGAACCTTGCCAGCCGGAACATGAACAAGGCACCCTATAATTCAATTAGAAGGACCTGCAGCAAGTTGATCATTAGGCTGTCAGATTGTTAAAAGAAGACATTTGGGATCATGAGGCAGTTAAAGGCAAGATTATTAACTGCCCCCCCACCCCTTGGGGCTCAAGGCAGAGGCTCCCCTAATATGTACTTGAAACATGGTATCTGCAGCCCAGAGAGCAGATATCTTTCTAGGCATGTGACCCAGCCCTACTACACAATGTAGCTTCTAATTGAAGCACTCTTAAGACACTACCCATGTTGCAGACAGAATCCCCAGGCACTTCCTGCCAGACTGAGCCCACTATGCACAGATGTTGGAGAGCATATGACCTATGCACAGGTCACAAAAAGGGCATTTCAGTACCTGCCAAGACCCTGTTAACAGATGAGTGGGTGGCCAAGCCAGGCTGTCCACGTTCATGGAAAATCCCAGCATAAGGCAAGTACTCCGGCAGCAAGAAACGCCTAGGGGGAGAAAAGAGAGAAACCGTTTACACACTGAAAGCATCCCAGAGCATTACCAGGGAACTGGGACTCTGGACTAGGAATCTCTACTACCCTAGGAGATTAGTACTGCAGTTCTGGGGCTCTAAAAGGGGAAAAGTTGATCAAGCAGAAACACCTCATGAACCAAGTGCTTTATTCAGCAAACAAATAGTAGTCCCTAACTTAGGAGATGCCTTCTGTCTCCCAAAAATGATTCAAACCAAGATGACACTGAAGATCATCTGAGCTACATCACTTATGTTATCAACAACTCTGACACGGTTTTTAACCAAGCAGGCTTCATGTCATCAGCTCTTCTTCTCCTTTTCACTTTGGCTTCACACTACAATGACCAATCTCCAGTTAGGAATAATTTTTGAAGTGTGATTAGGAAAGCTAATGACAGTCAACTCCCAAGACAGGCTGAGCATCTCAGAGGTCCAGGTCACTGCTAATTAGCACACAACAGACCAATGCAAGGAAGTAAATCAGAGTTTCCAATGATACCCATGAAACTCTAAGAGGCATTATTGAGCTTTTTACCTTTCCCTGGCTGGTGTGTAGCTCTTACCTAGGGACAAAACGCCCCAGTGATGGTGCAGACATGCGGGCGTTCCGGGGAGCTCGGTGCCGTGATCTGTCTCCATTGTCCCTTCAGCAGAAGATAAAAAACAAATATTACGTATTATGAAAAATCCCCAAAGACAAATTTTCAGGAAAGAGGCATCTGCAACTTTAGTGCACTACCCTGAGTGATGCCAACAAGTTCTGGGGACACATGCTTCTCACATGTTGCACTTCTAATACATTTAATTCACACAAGACCCCCAAAGTGCTTTTACACACCTGCTGGAGGTGGGGGGCAGAAAAGGAGGTGCACAGAACAGGGAGACAGGCTTAAAGGATCAAGTAACCTGCAGCATTTCAATAAACCAGAGACAATATCAGAAACTCCAGAAATCACAGTTCTTAAGCTACTGACAGTTAAAACAACTCCACCAGAATTAAGGGCATTTAGAAAGTCAGTTATGGAACAGGTTTAATTAAGTGCTGTTTAACCCATATCTGGAAATGTTAGTATAGAACTGCTCAAGTCTCTTCTTTTTGGTGGTCAGATTCCAATGACTCCACAGCCTCAGACAACTGCACATAAAGCAAGTTTTTTCCAGATAAGTTAAAGGTGCTAGAAACAACCCCAGCTACAATGTCATGACCCCTCAAACCTCTCAAGTGTTCTTTGAATGAAAGGAGTAAATGGCCCTACTATATCATCAAGTCATGCAGCCTAAATACATTACCTTCATTATTAGCCTAATAACTTAATTAAGCTACAATGGTAGCAGGCTGGGGAAGTACCCCAAAAGGAACTGAACATCATCTCTGACCATATAGTTTGCTGTTAAGTAAAGAGTAGGGATGTTCCTAAGACTGATTTGTTGCATGAATTTGAGTAAGCCTGTTCTCCTTGAGCCACAGAGCCCTATCTGTATATTGGAATATCTATTAACCTTCCAGTAAGTCATGGGGTGAAGGTAACACTTGCTGAGCAGTCTGTAGGAGAGAAACATTAAACGTTATCTCTGCAGCAACAGGATCTCTAGAATGCTAGGTCCTTCACATGCAACAAATTCTGAAGCAGTGAAATTCCTAACCCACTCTAGCAAGCTGTGCACATAGTTTGTTTTCATCAGTGAGTGAGGAAATGTGGGCTGAAAAGAAGGGCCCATTACGTGGCTGTTTCCCACGCATTTGAGGATCCAGGAACAGAAGAGCAGAGGTTGTACTGCCTTACTCATTAGCATTTTTAACTTTCCTTCAGCAAAACCAAAGCCCAGAGAAGGCACCACCTGTCTGCCTAAGGAAGTCACATACATGTGAACTGCAGGGCTCCTGAAATATGTAAATAAAAAAGCTGTGTGCATGGCTCCTGGCCTATTACAACATGGAACAGCAGCAAGAACGCATGACAATAAGGATGCTGTATATCAGCATTCAACTTCACACTCCTGGCAAAAAAAAAACAAACCCACAGTTACTTTCTCCTTAATGTTCTTCCCACCATCTTGTGTCACTGCAGGACAAGGGACACAACACAAGCAGGACAAGGGACAGCACAACTAGTTAAACTAGTTAAACTAGTACTAGTTAAAGCTAGTAAAAGACTCAGACAAATGAATCATACTTTAAAATCTACATGTACAGGCCTCAAATTATACTGATGTTTGGTCCTGAGAGGAGAAAGGCAGAACTGGTCCACAGACAGTCCCTTGGACCAGCAATGCTAAAGCATCTGGCGGAGTTGGATACCACTTCTAGCACTGGTGAACAGCAGCAAGGGGGAAGCCAGCAGGACTGAACTCCATAAAACTGCAAATCAAAAGAACTTCTAAAACAGGTTTGAAAAGAAAGAGAAAGGGATTCAGGCAGGGAAAAATAAAGGAAAAACTAAAGGCATAAAGCCCTAGAGTTGCCCTTGCAACTTGGTTCAGACCTAAAGCACCAGAGTAACCAATTATTATTTTGATTTTTAAAATCTCTCTCAAACAAACTATTACAGGAACTTCAACAACTCAGTGTCTCAAGACAAACTCTTTCAATCCCAGACCTCTCCCACAACACACCACATATACCCATTCAATCCTCTTACTCTTCCTACTTTCATCACAGAAAAGAGGCTAAGAGAAGGGACAGGCCTTGTAATGAGAAATGAAGGTAAAAAACATGCAAGCTTTAATTAATCAAATCCTACAATGTCAATATTTCACCTGCATTCCCCCATACCTCAAAAAATCTATGCCATACCCCCACAGTAGCAGGATTTGGTATAAGAAAAGTTGATCATGTCCTGAAGAACAGTAGTCCCAATGACTGCAGTCTACAGGGCAGGGTGGAGGTGTGGGGATCAATTTCATTAGAAAATCATATAAACAGCTTGAAAAGAGCATAAGAGAGGAAATAATACAAGCAGACACAATCTCATTAACTTGAGTATCTTATAGAATCTCCTGCATCTAGTCCCATGCTTGCCACCATGTACTGAATGCCTCCATGTTATCCAAGTGCCTTCAGTGTCTAATACTGAAAAGCTGGAGCAGCTGGTGTTACCCTGATGCCAGATGAAGATTATTTCTGCACCTACTAAAAAGGAAAATAAAAAACCCTACAGATTGGTGAAGACGGGTGGCACTTTCTGTGTTATTTCTGTATCACATATAGTCTGCTGACAGAGGGGGAAAGCAGATGTTAACACGACTTCAGTGCCAATACAAAGTACTGTTGCAAGAAATGAAACAAGTTTCCAAAGTTTGCCAAAGAACTAGCAGGGAACTTACGTTGCAGTCAGGCAGCACACACAGGTGCAACCTCAGCTTAGAATTTAGCTCTCCAGTGTCAGCTGATTATCAGACTCACCAGCTGGACTGGAAGCAACAGAAAGACCTGAGTGCAGTTCACTGCAAAACACACAAGGTGTGAAAGTGAATTGCACCTATGGAGAAAACAGCTTCCCCTAGAAAGCAACCCAACAGCCTCCCCATCAAACAGAGATAAAGGAAACAGGGAGCTGCTGCCTTCCAGGTGGCAGAATATGTACTATAACAAGGCCAGAGTATCCTGAAGTATCCTGGCTTATTATTATCCATGCCAACAAACCAGAAGCAAAAGGGAGGACTTCTGCAGCAAAAAAAATCATGACCATGGAACAAGGCAGGGGAGTCTTAGCACTATAATTAGTACACAGACTATAATTCCTCTGAAAAGGAAAGGAAGCAAGGAACAAGCAATGACCAACATGGCTTCATGAGTTACTGACTCAAAGAATAGAAGTTCTGAATAGCTAACTTGCTCTGGTATCAAAGTTTGGAGCAGAAATCTCAACAGCAATATGAAGAAAAGTTTACAGAAAAAGATAATGGTAACAGGTTAATTCTAACATGGGGTTTAAGGGCAAAAGAAAAGACATTATGCAAGTAAAATCAAGGAGAAAAGAGGGGAATTCAGTTCATTAATAACACAGGAGGTAAATGAGATTATCAAACTGACTAAGAAAGAAAGATCTGCTTATTTAAAAGCCAATAAATAAAAGTAACAGTGACTTAAACAAGAACTCACAGAAAGGTACATGGAATATCAAAACATGGGCATCTTGAGTAAGGAAATCAGTCAATTAACCAATGCATTTGTAATTTAAATAAACGAAGAAATAATTAAGAATACAGCAGGCATAGAAGACCAGAGAAAAGCAAAACAAGAAAGATCTTTAGAAAAGGAAAAAACAAAGAAGGATCCTGACAATTATTGTCCTGTATTTTAAATGTTGTTTCTTGATAAAACAACCATTTCTAATCATTTAGGGTGGGTTTGTATAGCTCTAATTCCAACCATAACATGCTGCTGAGTTGATCTAACTACTTCCACTATAGTCCGTGTTAAAATTTCTGCTAAATATGCTGGACAGAGCTGAGTCAATGCTAATTTTTATTTTTTAATCCTGGTTAAATTTATGAGAGGCAAAAGAAATGGGCAGCACAGGTTCATCAAAATCCCACCCTGCCAGGCAAACTGTATTGTTTTTATATAATTATTAAGTTAGCAGATCAAGACACTACAGTAGATGCACTAAAATCCATATTTAGAGCATTTTACACTGTTTCATGAAATCTAATTTATAAAGTTAGATTAATTTGTTTCATAATTTAATCACATTTCAATTTCAAATCACAAAGGCTGGAAACTGAAGGACAGTACAGAAAGCAAAATTTTAAAGAATTGGTAGAGGTAGCTTCTAATTAAGTGCTGCAGGCCTTGACATCAGACTCTGTTTTACCATTTTCTTTAATGATATTGTGGAGAATGCTGGCCATTTTTATGTTTTTTCAGTGAATTTTATAAACCTCTTCTTGCTTGTTAGATATTCTACATAACTGCATGGAGTTAAACCAAAGGAGATTTAACAGAAATAAACAGAAAATTGAATAGTGATAGAGATAAGATACCTACAGCCGGCAGTGTGGGGAGGCAGTCAAGAAGGCCAACGGTACCCTGTCGTGCATCCATAGATGCATCTCGAGCAGGTCCAGGGAGGTGATCCTCCCCCTC
>JAGPOW010000304.1:73252794-73263177 GCA_030014935.1 Caiman crocodilus | reverse complement strand
CATCTGACCCCGGTGCTCTTTCCTGCCAAGGCAGGGGGTCGGACTAGATGATCTGCCCAGGTCCCTTCCGACTCTAACTACTATGATACTATGATACAGAGAATACCAAGGACCTATAAGAGAACAAGGTAGAAAACTGAGGATAGGAGAGTATCCACATGACTGTCTCCTGCCAGGTCAGCATATTTACCTTCTCAGGCTTGAGCATGGGACCAAAACTGAGTTCTTAAACTGTTAAACCCCAAAGCTAACTGAACCGTTAAACCCTGCTTAGAGAGAAAGGGGAGTGGGTGGTCAGTGGCAGATCAAGGTAACCCTGAATGATGCTGCAGGGGCTTGCTCTCAGTTCAAGAATAGGGGCTATAGAGTAAGGAGGTATTTACAAAAATTTGCAATGGGAAAAGAAAGGTTAGATAGGAGTTGTGTTAGTTCTTCGCTTAGCACTTTTCAAACCAACAGGTGCACAGTAGCCAATTCAGAACATCTGACAAAATAGGCTATCATCTACAAAAGCATATATGCCTTTCTAAATGAGTTAGTCTTAAAGACACCACTCTGCCCTGCCTTCCACTAGTAATTAGTAGGCAGAGCTCTGTTTGAAAAAGGCTGAACTGTAACACAACCAATGTTTTCAGACTATAACATTTGCTAAAGAGAAGATTCCCTGAGGAAGCCAAGCCAAATTAGCCATACCAGAAAAAAGGGTACAGTAGGAAACATGTGTGGAAGCTTACAGATGCTTTAGAGTGGCCGTGTTACAGGACTCTCTGCTGAGTGAGGAGGCAGCCTAGAGATTGTCACTAGAATATATGCATCCGCCAGAGGATAAGACATAACGCATTTCTGATCCATGACAGACGTGAAAGGAGCAAAGAGCATATTAAAATGAAATTTGCAAACAGTACTCTGGGTGTGTTTGTATGTCATTCTACAAACCCAAACTGATAGATAAAATGTGTGCGCTACCTGGAGGAATAGTGCAGCAGATTAGTTACTACTCTACCCTAAATTAGGAGGCGTTGTGGATAGTAAAGCCAGAAATAAAAGGGATCTAGTGTCTGATCCTAAAATATTTGAAGTCCTCCTGGCACTGTGTCAGTGAGAGCTGGGAAACTTCCAAAAGATCAACAGGGCAGAAATAGGAGCAAGAAACACATCAAGCTGAAAAAAAACCACAGGTCTCCTACATTCACAAGAAGGGAGCCATCTCAGAAGTAGAATTCAGAAAGAAACTTAGGTATGAAAAAACAGGCAACAAACTGGTCATAAGAGATGCAACATGGCAGCAAAAAGAGACTCCTACTGAAACAGCAAAAAGCCTCTCTCTACAGAGCTCAGGAAGATCCCAGCCAGGTACTGTCCACTCTGCTCACAGCACATCAGACTCTGAGGACCTTCTGGCCCACAGCTCAAAGGAGCAGTGTCACACAACTCTTGGGATATGGATATCCCACCCAAAATACCACATACCATGACTAGAAAGATGCAGACAAACTGGAGAAAATTCAAAAGAGCTGATTTCGATTTCTTTGGGACAGGAAAGTGAATGTGGACAGCAGCTGGCAGACTGCAAAGTTAAAAAGAACTAGTGAACTTCACAAACAGTTAAGGGGCTAAAGAGATTGATTCAGAACAACTATACCTATGTGATTTTGTAAAAACGTGCAACACAGATACAATCCATCTACAAGGATCTGAATGGTATAATCACCACAGGAGTATTAATATGTAAGGTGGAATATAGGAACCTTTCCTGGAACACAGGAATGTAGTCAGAAGGAATGGAGCAATAGTAAACAAAGAAAGACTTTAAACCACACACACGCGTGCACATTTACTGCCAGGCAGCTGCATTAAGAAAGCAGAATAATATCCCAAAGGTAGCAATGGAAGCTCTATAAAATTAGAGGATAAAGCACTAGAAATAGACTGCCAGGAAAAACCTCGTCTCAGCTGGAGACAAACATACTAGCAGAAAAAAGTATTTCCTATATCAACCATAACTGCCATATTGGTTGTAGCATAAATTAAAAGCAGTCAAGACATACCTCACTTCTGCCTTCTGGATGATACAAATGACAGCCTTTCATTAGCAACTTTTACAAGGAAAACGCTGAAGAAATCCTTACCAATTTACCAGCTGGACTCCTGAAGCTAGCAGGACTGTAGAAGACTGGGTTATCAGTGGCTTACCTGACCACCAAAAAGAACACAGCCTTGATTACCTCTCAGAGGACTATTCAGGGGGGGAAATAAAATGACTTTTACAAGATAAAAATGCACTTCAAAAGATTGAGCGACTCAGACAAGCACCATGTACTAGAGGATTCATCACCTGGTCAAGAGAAATACAGCAACAGCAGCCCCCTTACTTAAAGGCTAAGGATTAATTGCTTCAGAAAGAGACTAATTTGGAAGCACAATGAAAAGCAATCGTATGTCTACTGTATATGATCTGACAAAGTAGCAATTGTCTCTACTCTGGGCCTACCTGTCACACTGACACACAATTACTAAACAAGTGGTATCTGTTAAAAGTAGATTAATCAACCAACTGGCAACATAGGTGTCATTAGCCACTGTCAGAAAGTATCAAAATCACTTGAACAATACATCTATGGACCTTCTATGTAGATCACTATCACAGTTCCTCCTGGACAAATAGGAAACCTTACATCAGGCACCCTCTTTTCACAACAGCTCTAACAGCAGAGATAAAAATCCCCTGCAGTTGGCAGACCACTCACCAGAAGTATACCTGGGATACTGACATCATATCTGATCTTCACAACAAAAACACTCACAGCATTTGGCACTGCAATCTTCAAGCAGTTTACAGCTATGCAACAATGGCCGCTCCTTGTGAACTTAACTGATGTCCAAGTCTAGGATGGATATTAAACATAAAGCCACTTTTTTGCTGCTCACAGAGCCATTAACAGATTCTTGGATTCTCACATAAGGGAAAAAGAGTTGAAAATATAGCTTGCGTAGAAGACCCTATGTCATTGATTTTCCACAAATTTGGAATTGCAATGAACATGAGATACCAAAAGCCATGCAGAGCTGATCAGCTGAAAGCAGCAAATGTATTTATTCATTCAGAATAGGTTCCCCAGTCTATCAGTCACAAGTTTTTGGTCACTCCTGCTCATCCAAACTTCACAGGTACAAACTAAAAGCAAGCAAAAGACAATGAATAGAATACAACAGTATTCTATTACAGTCAGGCAACAGCAGCAGAACAGACAGACGGACAGCTGGCTGGCTCTTGGAGCCAATAAAGATTATCATTTTAATAGTGTCCTGGTCTTGTTGGAAGGCCTCAAAACTGTTTTCAAGAAGCTTGAGCCAATGATGAAAAAAAAAAAAAAAAAAAAACAATCAGAAGAAAGTTCACACAACTAAAGCCTCAGCTTTCTAAAGGGCATTGAACTTAGCAACATCCTGCTACAGAAAAGCTGACCATACTGTAATAAGTGCCATGTCAGGACACTATTCTGTAGAAACTGGCAATGTCTTGCTAGAAATGATACTCCAGAAAATGTAGTAGTGTTAGCCTATCAATAGATGCATTAAGATCAATAAAATGGGAATACAAAAGTTAAGATAGATAGATGAAAAACCCCTAATCAATCTAGATTGTAAAAGAATGACCAGCATCATCATACTATCTCGGTTCCTCCAATGTAATCCAAACCCCAAGAGACCAGGGACCTCATTTATTCCCCACTTCCTCTGCCTGTATGGAAAACCTTTACTGAGGAGGAGGAAGAGGAAAAAGGGGAATAAAGAAAGAAAAGAGGAATTTGCCAAAGAATACTACATTTTTGCCTCAGGTATATCAAATATAACAAAAGTACTAAAATGATTCTGATCCTTTCTAAACATTGCCAGTGAGATATGAGAACATTAAGCTATGGAAACATATGAGGCTTTACCCTATCCTTCATTCTTTAACATCCTGCCTGAGGCTGGTAAAGGAAATAGAGAGGTTAGAGTCACAAATGCTTGGAATAGGCAGATTGCCAGCTCTACATGTCCTTACCTTTTTATTTCAAAAGACATACTGCCTGGCTGAGACCAGCACCTGGAACAAAGACAACTGTCTAAAGCTGAATATAAGCAAGACTGAGGTGGTAGGAAGAAAGAGGTCACCATCACATCTTCCTCTATTGCTTCCAGATTGTCAAAGCAGACCCAAACCTTGAAGACATCTTGGATTTCTTTACTGCTACAGCTGCATGCAGTATTTTTATCTGAGATTATTGGAAAAAAAATCTTTGAACTCCACCCCATCTGAATTGCCCAGAGCAATACCACCCTGGAAGGCACAGTCCTGCAATGTGCTACCTGCTATAAGCATGATGACTTTAATGTTCAATTAATTCATCATGCAACAGCTGCCTCTGCCACACCACAAACTCCTCAGAGCTTGTGACACTGGAGCTCTGGTCACGTCACTGATTTTCCTCTCCAAAATATTGGTATAAACTTAGTCTTTGGCCTCTTTGGAGTTGGCAATGCATTTAAGATTGTTCCTCTCTCTGAGATGACAACCACCCTCAAGTACATCAAAGGAAGCAAAGTGGGAAATGGGCTTTCATGGCAAAAGGGGGCTTTGGAACCTATTATGGAGGTAGTTACGGTGACTTAAATTTCATCAGTTTAGAATGGAGAATGGAACTGTGTATACCAGCACAGTAATTGCAAATATCACAGGACAAATAAAAGGAAGGAGAAACAAAAGAAAGATTAAAAAAAAAAATCACTCAATTACTTGGGACCTGTTCCACGCCTACCCTTAAGATGGAAAGCTCTTTTCCCCCTGCCCGGCACATTCAAATCTCTCCTAATCATCATTTCTGCTGCTTCAATTATAGCAAGCCAAGACAAGAATAAGTAAACAGAAAACTAAACCAGCCAGATGTGTATATCTGACTGTTTAACCAAGAGTCACTGTTGTTGTTCTAATGTCCTCTTCTACAATCGCCTTTGCTTATTTATGAACCTTATTGCATAATGTTACAATTAAATCACTATGCTTCCAGGCAGATATCAACATTAAACAAGGGTAGATATAAAAGTGTTCTGATGAACTAATACAGAGAGAATGGACTTGGGAGGGAACTGATAGGAAAGAGTGACTGAATCTTTGAGACATTCCAGAGACTGGCAGCCTTTTGCAATTCCTGGCCAATTGTTTATTCAACTAGGTCTTTCCCTAGTCTGTTTTTTCACACATGCATTAAGACAAGCTTATAAGCTTTACTTCTCAGCTGGACTGAAATAGAAAGTCTACCTTGATAAGGGAGGATCAAGTCTCCTAAAACAAACACTTTTTCTAGTCTGAGGAAAGGAAAGCAAGAGTCTGCTGTGCTTCTTACTACTGTTAATAAATGTACTGGCAAAGAATACACACTTTCCCAAAGAAAGTGAAAATCTGAAGCTCACAACTTCTTGAAGGCGAGACATCCCCACAATTTAAGCCCTCTGGCATTCATGAAATATAGGTCAGAGGATGCATCTCTTAAATGTCTGGGTCTTATTTCTTTGAAGGTAAGAGTTGTGGAGGAATTTTGAAATGACATCTCTGACCCCCCCGCAATGTGAAAAGTCAATCCAAGATGGTAGAGAAAAGAAATGGAAGGCTTTCATTAAATGGAAAGCACACAGCCTATTCTACCATACCTACAGAGCTGAAATTGAATATACCTTAGCTAGTCTCTGGAGAGGAAAAAAAAAGTAGTTCTTGGGGCTGTGAATCCAATGCCCCTTCTTGAAGGCAGCTGATCTGCTCTACAAGGTAAGAAGTGGTTCTGGGAAGCCATAATCTAGTCCATTAAGGCTGCAAAATGCTTGATGTTTCAAACTTCATACTCCAATCCAGGTATTTCTAATGTACTCCAATATAAAATCAAGAAGCCAAACACCCTAATGGTACTTTTAGTCAGGGAGGCCAGATCCTTGCGCACAGGATATACTGATGATATCTGTTCAAGTTACATCATGGGTACAAATCAGAAGGGACCTTTTCCCAGCAGTGATACTTCTGAAAGAAATTAAAAGTGAGAACGGTTTAGCCTGACAGTTCAATTCACAGGACTGCTCAGATCTAATAGTGATCCCTTCCAGTGAGACAAGTGCCATCGCTTTCAAAATAGGAAAGGAGAAGTAGTAGTAATATTAAACAACTGTAATCATCAAGCTATTTCCAATCTATATTCTACCAGGCAATCCATTCTCAAAGGCAGACAAGCAAGAGTCAGCCACAGTTGCACCTTGAAGGCCTTTATGAAACTGTGGTGAAGGATTTCAGCAAGGGTTTTCAGACAGCAGGGCAACATTCTGTCCTAAGGTCTGCCTTTCAGTCTTTGACGAACACAATGAATCTGCATTCTCTTCCAGGCTCACTGCAGACAGCGACAGGGAGATATATGGCAAGAATTCAGGATGTGGAACTATTTCTGCATATGAATATGCCATTCAATTTGAACATACGTGCAGAATTTAATCTGCTGATGTCCAAGGAATCCCAGGAGCATCATCTACTGCAAAGATTACTTCTGTGACAACTGCTCCAGGCCAAAGGAAATCTCTAGAGGAGACCTGTTAGTGCAATTCAATTTAAGGAATATTAAGCCTGTAGGACTTCTTAAAAATCAATAGTATTGGTGCCTTGCCCCCATTAACTAAAATTTACCACATTCTTTTCACTTCAAATGTGCTGGTGGATCACAAACAACATTGGGACATTTCAGAGCCCAGTATATTGTACAGTATATTTAGCCAATATAATCTTCTGTATGGATATTCTAAATCGACTTACTTTTTCAGTTGTCCAGGTTTCTACTGAAGGCATCAAAGCAACACTACAAAAAGCCATTTTCATTCTAGATTAGGAGTTTTCACATAAGGAGAGTTACCTATGTAGTTTAAATTCAGACTTTAACTTATATCAGTATAATAATATATCAGTATATAACCTCAAGATTATGGTTGTCAGTTGTATTTTATATAGAATAATGTTACGAGGCTGCAAAATTAAACATATTAGCAGGTGGGTTTGAGTCTGTGGGCTGTGAACAGTCAGGCCTGGGCAAAGAGCCCAATAGAGCAGCAGAGGAAAGAAGGCTGTTTTTCTGAGGGAAGGGCAGGTATTAGTAACAATGCAACAAGATTGCACATGTCAGCCAGACAGTGCAGGGGACCAAGTATCACGTATTCATGACAAGGACACTAGGTCAAATCTGAAAGAACACAATACTACATCATAAAGGCTTTAAAACCTACAAGAATTAGGCATGAGCAAAGCCTAACCCCCCCGGGATCTTGAGCAAATAAGGAAAGGAAGGAAGGATGTTAACTTATTCCCAGCTCAGATATCTAGATCTATTAAAATTATGGCTAGTATTAGTATATTAGTACACTGTGTGTACTCCTTCCTAGGGAATAAAAAAAAAAAAAGAAAAAATTACTAATCTGAATCATCCAGAACAGAAAGACAAGGAACTAAGGCAGCTTACTAACACTTCAGGGAACTGAAAAAGTTATCTAGGATTCCAGAAGTAACCATAAGCTACTGAGAGCTGAAAGTAGGTCAGGGAAGCAGAGGCAGTATTGACCATTTCCCTTTTCTTCAGCACAAAGGAGAGGAGGAGCAGAGAAGCTAGACTTCAGGGAAAGAATCCATGCACAAAGCACAGAAAGGATAGCTGGAAAGGCAGGGAGGATAATGGCACTTGAAAGAGGAGAGGAACCAACTTTCACAAGATAGACACTTCATTGTAAAACAGTCAATGGATGAAACCAAAGAGTCACAAGGCAAGTTCCCACTCAAAGGCCCCTACAACAAGCTCCGTTATCAGCTGAAGGAGATAACTGAACAGGGAAGGAAAAAGGAGAGAATGCCCTGAACATGCAGAGATGCAGGGTTCACTATGGAACAATCAGACCCCAAAAGCTCAATCAGCACAGAAGGAAGAAACACTTCTTTACGCTCAGCATGAAATGAAAAACTGTTTCAATCGGTCTGACTAAATTGCTTCCTTGAATGGGGCCCATTGCTACATGAATATTATCTGCAAGGGAACACATTTCTCTACAGATATCTGCCTGGCTATGTAAAGAGAAGATGCACCACTTTTTCTTCCCCAGCAGAACTGTCTTCCCAAGAGGATGAATGAGAGGGGGAACAATGGAAACACTAAGAGCTGTGCTTGCTGGGCTTTCCCCTCACACAATAGACTCAGTTACTGCCACATTCCTGCTCTTCCAGCCTGCACACCTGCTGAGTGAAAGCTATTAGGTGGCTGACAGTTTTGCCTATCTCCCCTCATTTACATCTTACACAAACAAGGCCACAATGAACAGGGCCGCTCATTCTCCCTGTGCTTCCAAGTAGTTAATTGTTGGATCGTGAAGTGACAGCTCCAAAGAATAGCATTTCAAAAAAATTCTATGCCCTTTTAATCCTTCCCAGGCAAAGGATTTATCTGTTGCTACTCAGGGAGGGGTTAATTTAATAATTCTCTCCAGAAGAGGCTTATCTTGAATTTGAGACATAGTGGGGTAATGCAGGTGATACTGTAGAAAACAGGGTGCAAATTCCAGCAGCAGGAGACAATCTTTCTGATGCCAGAGACACTTTCGAGAGTGAGGAAACCAAGCCCACCAAGATGCTCATACAGCTTCTGGTGTCACAGTACCCCTGACCATACTAGCAGTCATCCTAGGCTTTGAGAACATCAAATGTAAAGAGGAACAAAATAAAGTTATTTCAGTGCCTGGGAAAATTCTACACAGAAATGGAACAACAGAAGGAAGTCTAGAAAGATTACAATCAGCAAGGCAGAGAAAGCAATGGATTTGCATCTAAATACTTCTAACAACTACTGTTCCTCAAGATCTCAGAACAACTCTGTTGCTGGGCTGGACATTTAGTTCAACAGCTGGGTGTAGAGCTTCATTCTTCCAACTACTAAAAAGGACTTGCTGAAAGTCAGATTGTCAGGACCACCCCACTTATCAGCAAGCACTGGACATCCCAGTTCAAAGCAGAGACCTAGGTTCTGTGCCTCGCAGAGGATGAACTATGGATAAGGACTTTATGTAAGAATAGTTCAGAGACAAACAGATCCAATGAAACTGGAGTACTCCTGTTCTAAGCTCGTGTCTCAGAACAGAGCTCCAACCAAATCACCTGTTTATCTTCTATGCTAAAACCCAAACTTTAACTGGAGGTGTGAGGTCCACAGCCGTTGAGCACTTCGAAGAAAGAACTATTAAAACACTCACCAGCCTGCCAAGCGAGTGGAAAATGGAAATGCATGCTAGCTATGGTCCTATTCATAGTCCAAAAAGGCACCCTGCTTTCCAGCAACATCTTGCTTTACCACAAAGTCATCTCTGACTTCTGGCCTCAATTTGAAGGGTAAGCTAGGATTCTACTTTAACCAGCTCTCTCACGTGGTTTAACCAATACTCCAGCTGACTTGCAGCTAGAAACATTATATAATATGGTAGGCACCCTGGTTTGTTTAATTTATTTGTTATGAAAGTGCAGAAACACAACTAATAACCAGTGCTGCTCTAATTCCTGATCACACTGTTTAATTGAACCTGTTCCTATAGGAAGTCACAGATGCTTTTGTCTGCTGATCAGTAAGAGTCTGCAGTGGGCAGACAATGGAGTGGAATGGGAGGGACAGGCAGGGTGCAATACTTACTCAAATTCTTCAAACTCTAAATCATTTCCCTCTACAGAGGAGCCCTGGGTCTCTGAGCTGGAAACAGAAGAAGAGGAAGAGCGGAGACGGTTTTGTTGGTATCGCATGGAGCGTTGGCGAATGCTATCCCTTCGGGAAAGATACTGGATCATTCTCTGGGCATAATATGCAGCAGGTGACAATCTGAAGGAGGGAAAAGAAGAGAAATTATGAACTGCAACTCAAGAGCTCAGAAAGTAAAGAATGACAAAACACAACCCTAACCTGCCTGCTGATCTGAGCTTCAAGATGAGCAGGGAACACAGGACAACATGCCCTGCATACAATAGGCCCATACAGTTAAAAACAGGTGGCTAGAAGGCAGAGGGGCAAATAAAGAAGGTAAGTGCAGGGAAAGGAATACAAGGAAGTTTTTGCTTAAATAGAGCCTTTCCATAGCACTCCCCTGTTAAGGAGAGGGATAACACAACAGAATGGCTGTGGACAACTCCAAAGGTGAACAGTAAACTCAAGGAACAGACTGCTGTTTGTGTCTCCCTTAAGGTTTATGGAAGCTCACCCAACTGATTCCAGCAGCAGGCTTTGAGGCACCACCAAGAGCCAAGCCCATCCATAATATAGACCCTCCCATGCAATATGAAAAAAAAAAAAAAAA
>JAGPOW010000304.1:73177982-73252411 GCA_030014935.1 Caiman crocodilus | reverse complement strand
AAAAAAAAAAAAAAAAGAACAACAGCAAATCTTCAAGACAGACAACAAGCAGAGGTCTGTTCTTGCCACTAGACTCTAGAATACAGGTTTCGCTTGCTTTATGCTGTACTTGCATTCCTGGAAGATGGTGCATAACTCAAATTCACATAAAGGGAACCCATTTTACAATGTAACAAATAGGGATACGTTCCAAGATTCAACTACACTGACCCCCAGACCCACTTCTACAAAACTATTTCGTAACTTGCTGTGACCTGTACATACAAGCACAGGTCACTATCATAATGGGGATGGCAACTACAGAAACATGTGTCACAGGTAATGAGCAAGGAGCACAGGTCCACACAGGAGACGGTATTTTGATGCGCATCACTCCCACAATGTACCGCACAAAACAGCTGACTGCGGGGCTTCCACCACACCAATCGCAGAAGAGTAAATTTACCTCGCATATAATGAATCTTTGGTATAACAAGTGTCATTGCATAACAGTGAATTTGCACATACAGAACCCACATAAAGTGAGGGAAACCTATACAAAGTTCAAGGGGAGTTGTTTTTTTTTTCCATAACGAACTGCAAGTAAAGTCCCCCTTGAAAAAATAGTCTAAGCAACTAAATTATAATGACATGGTCAAGGTCTCTACTGAACAAGCAAGCTTTATGATCTAGACCAGTGATACTCAACCTTTTTAGACTTGAGGCACCTCTTAAAATGTGCCAGCTCTTAGTTTTCACACTTTTTTTGCCTACAGAAAAATCATAAAGCAATGGGTTTTTTTGTTAAAAAGAACTCAGAAAGATCACACATCTGGATTTATCTTTGAAATCTCTGGCTTTATCTTGTTAATCATGCTTGTAAACCTAACAGTGCCAACATTGTAAGGCACCGTGCTACACCCTTGAAAGGATCTCAGGGCACTCTGGTTCAGAATCACTGATCTAGGCTAGGTACAGACTGTAGGGCAGAAACTGATGAGAGTCACTATGGTCCCAGGATATAACTTTTTATTAAAGCACCTTGAATTTTTAACAAAATTTAATCCACCTCTGCCTTTTTCCAACTACTAGCGATCCTGCTGCAACAGCACTGGAATCTGGATATTTGCTACCCCTAAACTACATATAAATCACCTCTGCTATAGCAGAATATTCAAATGAGTGCCTACTAGTAGTAAACACTGTAAAGAGCTGACCAAAGCAGATCCTCGTCAGGGGATGCACCAAGTACAAAATATCATCCCATTTGACTGAGCCTTGTAGAACAATTCCTCCTCTGAAGACAAGTCCAGTAAGACAACTGGGATCCTGTGTTAGCTTTATTTATTAGGCTGATATGCCATCCTTCCCAAAATAGCTCAGGGATGCTTACAGTAAAAACAGTACAACTTATAAAAGCACATAAATTATGAAATATTATAGTAACACTGATTATGTTTTGCATGTTTGACTTCTATAATGGTACCTTTGTATAATCTTCATCTAGATACCATCATCATGCAGGTTGTTGGGTTTTTTTTAAGAGCTGGGAGGCTTGGGGCAAGTGAGGCAGCCATTGATGGGGCTGGGAATGCGGGCAGGGGATAGGGCCTGTCTGATTCAGAGATTCGGCCGAATCAGCAGCAGCCGAATTGATCCGTGACAGTGATTCAAATCACTGAATCAAATCACTGTCCCCCAAATCAGCCAAATCCAAATCCAAAGCCAATACTAGCCATTTTGCACAAGCCTACTATTCATGCCTGTTTTCACTATTTGTAGGTCTGGCTTATGGTGTCTGAGGTTAAAGCGTGCAGCTGTATAGGGAAGGTGAATCAAATTTGTGTCCACCAGCCCTCCCTTCCAAATTTTTAAAGTTTGTAGGCACACAGATGTTGTCAATGCCAAGTTATACAAAAGTCACTAAAAGGTAAGCCCTCGCTATAACCTGTATAGAGGTCTGTAGTGGTTGCCCTCAGTTTTAGGGCAAAGTTGATACAGGAGAGCACCTGCTGTTTTGGTTGGTGTAAGGGGTAGAGGCCTCAGAGCAGAGCAGCCACCCCTGGCAGCACAGTGCAATAGGGCCTCTTGCTATTCTGACAGGCATAGCTGGTAAAGCCCCTAGATGGCAGCCCTGGCCGAGACTCCCTTCCCAAATATCTGGGCTATGTTGTAGCTCCCCAGGTTGGTTTGCCAGTGACTGAAATTGTGATCTGGCTTGAGCTACTTATGATTTGTGATCTGTTCTGAGCTATACCTAAGGTTTAAAACAGTTATGTTTGATCTTAAGGTATGCATTTGCTTCCTTTTCCCCTTGTAACAAATCCTGTTTTAGTTGAACACTTGCGAACAGGGAAGTTAGTTCACATTAGAACATTCAGTTAAAATTTACTTTCCTAGGTTTCTGGGTGGGGGCTCAAGCTAAACTTAAGAAATGGTGTAAAACCCCTTAAGTTGAACTTTGCCCTTTTTACTGTTGTGCGGTGCCTGCAAGAAGGGTTACATGATACATAGGTATAAAACAAAAGCACCTGAAACAAAACCCCAACCTAACCTTCCTTGCAAAATGCCTACCCAAATAAAAAGGTCTTGTAGCACTTTCTGAAGATGTCTAGACTCAGGCTCCAGTAAACCACAAGGAGAGGGAGCTCTAGAGGGACTGTTACTGAATGACCTTCTGGGTTTTTGCCAAACAAGTCTGGCATACCATATTTACAGGAGGTTGCTCTCAGCTGACCTTGGGGATCAAGGTGAGATTTCAGGAAGAAGGAGATCTGTTAGATACACAGGGCCCAGACCTTCCACATGACAGACTAGTTTCTCGTGCCAAGCATCTCCAGCACTCCCTACTTGATAATGTACAGTGCCAAAAGGAGTAAGAATTCAACAGCTTTGTCTTAAACCCCCTGAGAAGGTAAAAGGCTTTCATCTAGTAAGTGAATACTGCGTTTCACTGCATATCTACTGCATTTCTTAATTTAAATAGGAATCTTGATGTTCAAAACATACTTGCATTCTCATTACAAGCCTTCCTCCACATTTAAACTCTAATTCCTGCTCAGATGCAGCTCAGGTCTTTGCCTGAGCCTGATATTATTCTCCAATATTCTCTAACTCCTGATATCAAATGACTGCAAATGCTCTCCCTTTTCCTCCTGTGGATGTATCCACCTACTCTACATTTTAAGAGTTTCTATGATAATGAGCTATTAGGAAGTTATCAAAAACCTCAAATACATAGGTAACCATCTCCCCAGCATCTTGTTTAGAATATTTGTATTAGAACTGACCTGTACTTGCTTGCAATGGATTCTAACACCCTGCATGGTATGTATTGACCACAACACAACAGAATTGCTGAACTTGTTAGAAATCTAAGTATTCAAAACATCTATCCTGTTAAAGCTCATTTTGGACTTCTAGCCTCTTCCATCCCCGTGAGCTACAGAGAAAAGGGGGAAAAATAACGTCTCTACACAGACACCAGATCATATTTTAAGTGGTCTGGAGAAGTACATACCTCACTTCCCTCTAGAAATGCACAAGGAATAAGAAAGGAATAATGGAGAAAACAGTTCTAATGTTAAAGGGTACATTAAAGTGCATTTCTATTCTGAAGGACTTTAAAAATATTGGCACAATGTGAAACAAGAATAGTCACCATAATTAAAAACTGTGGTCTCTGTAGATCAGTATTCTTCTGTTGACACAGGTTTACATTGCCATCATTAAAAGGAGAGCCTTATGGAAGGATCTCAAAGCGGGAAAAAAAAGAGGAGTTTTGAAAATGCTGATAGAGATCTCCTCCCAAGAGGCAGTAAAAGAAAAAAGCACAAAGATACTTGCTTGTAAATGCAACAAACATATTGGGGAGGCTACCATTATGGGCCAATTGCTGCTGGGTTCAGCCTTCTGATAGTGAAAGAAAGATCTGCTATTTATAGGGTCAACTCACAGATCCATCATACTTAGTGTCCTATGTCACACAAAATGGGTGCAGAGTGTGAAAGGGACAGGGCATGTCTAGAATTTTCACTCCAGGGTCCCTTCCCATTGCAAGTAGGAAAGGATAAGGGCCTTGAAATAAGATAAACTGTTGATGCCTGACACAATAGGAGAGAGTCAGTGATGGGATGCAAAGTTGCATGCCATGGTAAAAGCAAAAGTTTTCAAAACAATGATTTTTTTCCAGCAGCATTTTGAATAGATACCAACTGGTGCAAAATTGCCTCTGTCAAGGCCAAAGAAAAGGATGATACAGTAACTAAAGATGGCTACTTGACTCATTTATCCTCTAGCCAAAGTTAGTCCATCAGTTGGATAAGCATTATTAGTCAACAGCAGACTTAATATTGTTAGCTCAACTGTATCTTTTGCACAGGTCTTTAATAAGGCCATGACCATGACAAAAAAAAAACAAAAACCAAAACCAACACCAAATCAGTTTCTGTCTGCAGGGCAAAATGCTGTTTTTATCACCACAGAAGCCAAATTAACTAAGTAACTGAGGTACATATGGGTTGCACAGATGTTTGCAGTGGATGGAACCTAATTACTAAGGCAGATGGCACAGAGTAAGAGAGACTGAGTTAGTAGAGATGCTCACTGTGAACCCTGGGGGCAATACCAGCAGTGCAGAATCCAGCACCAAGCAGCGACCACCTTCTCTAGCAAAGGCTATTTCATGGCAATCTCTCTAAACAGCCAGCAGTCCTGGCGAGCTGACAAAGAACCTAGAGAAGAAAGAACCAAAAGCTGCATTCCAACATTTGTTTTTGACTGCACTATAGAGCTTATTGAATGGTATAAGGAAAGAAATTATTGAGCACTGGAAAGTCCTTTTTAACAGCTTCTAGGCATCTAACCCATCTGGTCATGCAGTTAAGTGAGCAATGAATTTCTGGTGAAAGACTGCATCTCTTCAGAATGGAGATTCTCCAGCTTCAAGCATCCCTACCACCTCCTATTTTTCCTTCTTTATAGAAAAACTCTCTTCCTGATGAAGAAGGTCTGGACCATATGCCTGGAGATACTAAAAGGATCATTAAAGTGACATAGGTACATCGCTGTTCTTGGGGGGTGATGCACTGAATTTGCAGGCCCCAGGAACAGTAACATGTCTCCGTCCACATCCTAGTGTTTATGCCCGAAGTATTTCAAGGTGGGCTAATTTCTGCCATTAATGTGAGAGACTCATCAGTCAGAACACATTTTAAAAAATTTGTACAGTAGAAGCCAGACAGTTCGTAGTGTAAGAGTAAGGTTCCTTGAAAGATGATTTGCAAGACAGATGTGAATTATTTACCAACACAGCAAACAGCTGCAAGAGATCACTGGCATACTCCAGTCAATTGCTCCAGCTTTATTTCAGAGGTCTCCATTTTTCCAATCAGCTGTGCAGAACCATAGCTGTACTCCAGCTGAGTGGGCAAGTGGGACCCTTTTTAGCAAAAGTGGAAGCAAACAGCCGCATAACTCATTTTTCATTCAGCAACCTGTTGCAAAATAAGCAGCAATCTGTCTTGCATAAATGTCTTGTAGATTGTGTTAAGATCATATACAGAAAAGACTTAACAGCCAGACTGATCTTTGTGAATTTCAACTGCTGATACCTCCAGAGATACTGGCAGATCCTTCCTTCTGCATCATAAGATTATTTGAATGTTGAAACACTCTCAAAATGATCCATGTTCACCTCACTCCAGATCCTTGGTCATTCAAGCCAAGCACCACAAAGAGAAATTATAAAAGTCTAAAGAAAAATCATCTTGGACTAGATCCTCTGAAGTACAGCTAGAGTTTTAAAGCTCCACTACAAAACAAGACTGCTCTCTCTCTAAACATGGTTTATTTTAGCTCTGTCTCTATTCCTTTTTCCACCTTTCTTTCCAGGAGAAATCTAGCAGTCTCTCTTGGTGCAGCATCAGAAGATCCTGCAATCTGCTCACAGCTACCAGTGGCTGCCAATTTCCCCCATGACCACCCTAGAAATTTAAAGGAAAATGTTAGTGTGAGAGTCCACAGTCTAGCACCACCAATAAGTGTTCCAAGCACCACAATGTTCTTACTTCAACTCCAGTTAATGGATCTATGCATTCTGAAGGGAATATAGAGCTGTTGTTATTGAAACAAAAATTAATTTTCTTTTAAACACCCCCCCAAAACCTCAGCTTTTCCTTCCAATAGATGTTTGTAAATCCAAGCAGTCATAAACCCCCCCAGACCCTAAAGCCCTCCAAGTTCCATATGGCCAGTGATGGAACTTTTGTTAAAAATTGTGTTTAAGCTGCAAACAGCATTTGATTCCCCCCCCCCCACAGTAATATGTGTCTGGAGTAGTCATCCTTTCTGATATGCATTAGATTCCATCCCCCAAACCACCAAGGCTAAAATTTATCTTTGCAGACATTTTGCAAAATTTCATCCACTTAACATTCAGGTATTTTAAATCATTGGGGAATCTTCCATTTCTTATACTACACCTAGTAATTGACAATTCAGAAAGTTCCCCACATTCAATTTCATTGCTGACCATGTATTCCTAACATTTAACCTCCTCGTAATTCAATTCCTTGAGCTTCCCTTTAGCTACTCTCTCAAATAGTTTTACATGTCAACATCTTTCTGGTTTTCAGTTGGCCAAGACATTCCACAGCATCTCAGATGAATTTTCTAAGACCCTCATAAAAAGGGGCACCATCAACTCCATCCTGCTCCACAATGACAAGTCCCAGTGCAATGCTATTTTGGGACAGCATAAGCAAATACATTGGACATCATGGTGTATCATTAACCTAATCACATTCTGCCATGTTCTCACCCTTTAGTCTTTCCCAGGCATCTCCCTCCCGTTGAGTTCCAGGGCTTCAAAAGATATTGCTAGAGTTTTATTAAGCTTATATTTTTCCTAAGATAAACTAAAGAGTGTGAAATGTCAGTAGAAAACTCCAGCAGACTTGCAAGCATTAGTTATGTGAAATTTCATTAAACTAAGGTTAGGCAATTTTTGAAAGAGCGCTCCGCAAAGGTTCAAACCCTGTGAGTGCAGGATGGTCAGTAGATGACCTGAAGATAACGGCTATAAAACCTCAGGAACACAATGTGAAAACCAAGTCAGAAACAAAGTAGATGCATGTATTTCCTGCAGCATTTTTACAGGCAGAAAACAAACCCTGTAATACAGGCCTGTCCAACTTCTGAGTGGCCAGGGGTTGCAGGAACCCCAGTCACACAATATGCAGCCCAGTCACTGACTGTGTGGGCCACATGCCAAGGCATGAGCCCTGTTCTCCCTCCCCCCTCCCCCTCCCCAATCCAACATACTGTACAGGTCTCCCTGTGTACCCCAGCCACACCACACTGACCCCCTGACATGTGAGCAAACCAGTGCTGTACCACATGGGCCCCTGTTTGTGTGGACTTGCTGTGCTATGAACATGTGTAGCTGCACTATCATGCAGGCCCTCTCTGCCCTTCATGCACCACCTTCAACCCCTACTGCAAAGTAGGCAACTTCCGCTGTATCACATCAGCACTGATACCATGCAGGGTCCACAGATCCTTCTGGTCATGGGTTCCCGAGGCCCCACAGATAAAGCTGCTCCACCCTACTCCCAGGGGTGGAAGGCAGCAAAAGCTGGAGGAAAGAGAAGCAGCACAGGGACTCCAGTGGCAGCAGCAAAAAGGAAAGGCAGGAGCAATGCCTGATCTAGGAGCCCAGGGGCCAACTAAACAACCCTGATATAATGTACAAAACTGATTCAATATATGAAACTGGTTATCACCACCCGCAGGATTGATGCTACTTGTACATGCAATTCCTTCTAAGTAATGTTGGATTGTGTCTGCATACTTCAAGATGTTGTCTGGGAGATGCTTCTTAGTGTCTATTAAACAGAATGCATGTTCACTGTCTGATGTTTCATCTGCTACTTCTGCCCCATTCTGCATTTTTACATCAATAATTTTTATCAACAATGGAACAGTCAAGCACCTCAAATGTCAGACTACCATCTTCAATACTGATGTCATCTGGAGTGCCATTCCATGAGGAACACCAGTTTGCTCACAGAACATGACCCTCACTTTTTCTGGTGATGGTTTATCATCTTATTGTGGAGATTCCTTTGGCAATGTAGCTACTTTATGCCAGCAATTGGTGATAACAGATTGGCTAAATTCTTCTACAGGCAACCTTTACCATTTGAATGGCATGAAGAGCATTGTTGTTCATAGATTTACAATGGTTTTGACATTCCTGATCATTTACCTATTTTGCTATTATGAACAGCTGCAACAAAGGCACAGTTGGGAGAAAAGAACTCCACTTTCACATTTTCTAATGTTTTGAGGACCAAGTTGTAGGTGGAACAGTTATTCAAAAGCAAAGCAATTTTTCTTTGCATCTTCTTCATGCTAGCTCTGCAGTCATCCAAGCCTATGTTGCATCGATAGTCACAAAGCAAACTGCTCACATTTTTAACAAACCTAAATCTTTCATATTTGCTAGTTACTGATTGTTTCAGCTTATCTATGCCACTTACACTGCAGCACAGAAGAGTTTGTCTCTATTTTGACTATTTCTCCCCATGACAGTGACAACCCTTCATGGCTAGAATTCTATTGGACATCAGCTGGTAAGAAAAACAAACAAAACAAACAAAACTCATGACTATTATAAATATCTT
Organism: Caiman crocodilus; assembly: GCA_030014935.1. NCBI lineage: Eukaryota > Metazoa > Chordata > Crocodylia > Alligatoridae > Caiman > Caiman crocodilus. The sequence goes on along the minus strand of JAGPOW010000304.1, from coordinate 73,243,745 downwards.
GAGTAATTTTTCAAAGTCGTTAGCAGTTCCTGGCAGGTGAGTGAATTTAGCCATACACTCTGAACCAAAAACAAAGACTACTCCTGGGATCAGAGTGTCCACACAGAGAATTATACTACTATAACAGTGTAACAGTTGAAGTATACAGTTAGGTTTTCCCTATGTGGACAAACACTAAATCTCTTTTCCTTTTTCTCATCACTGGCAGCTGATGAAATTCTCAACCTAGCATCATTGGTAGTAATATGCAGGTTTACACTCTTCCAGAGTAAAAATAAATACATAAATAAATAAATAAACCAAACAAATACATAAATAAATAAACCAAACCAATAAACCAAATTTCCTGCAGAAACTCTCACAGACTCACTGGATATTTAACCTCTATACAGTCCCACTTGTTGGACTTTATTTTATTTTAAGGGACCTTTCTATAAGCTTTCAAATCATTCAATAGTTTCAGAGGTTTTGAGAGAAGCTATACCAGAGAAATTTACATCTGCTGAATTCTCCTCATTCACTAGCTTTGCTAAATCTATCCAAAAGTGATCATGTTTGTCACGATTTACTCTTTAAAAACCTACAATGCTGTTTATTGCTCATGATGCTGTTCCCCTCTTCTGACAAATTCCGTGGGTCACACCATGCCATCTGTTGCTTTTTTTGCATGCTGAATGGTAACTGCAGAGATCAGTCCTTTCTCTTTCTTCCTTTTTAAATAAACTGCCATATTTGTATTTTCAAATCCCCTAAAATAATTAAAAAAACAAAAACAAAACCCCCCAAAAAACCCCACCTTCCAATTCCTCTCTGGGATAAATAGCACTACAGGTGTTTCTCTTTTAATGTCAATGATTCATGATTCTCCAGAAATAACAGTCAGTAGAGAGACAAATTTAATCAGACTAATTGACTTAATCTAATTTACTGATGGGCCTGTTTGCCGTCTAGTATTCCTCACCCCAAAATGGTTGCTGAGCTCTTATTATACTTACCATAGTCAGCAGCAGCAATTTACCCTTCCTTTTGGCTGCCCTCATTTCTTCCCTTCAGGGTCTGCCAGTGTCTTCCCCTTTGGCTGGCTCCCTTGTTTCCTTCTTTCCTCTCAGGTCTTTGAGCCATATCCTTAAAAACAGTCTCCTTGTTGCCTGAATCTGCTTTGCAGTAGAATTACACTCTACTGCACTAATGGCTTCTCTAGCCTTCTCTTGTATTTATACACTGCACACTATGCTATATCATCTTTACTCAATAGCTTCTTAATTTCCCCAAGATTTGCTTTTCTGAAATCAAATATCCCCCTCTACCACATGCTATGTGTCTCTATCCCTTACTGTGGATTGCTGTTACTGACTCTAAGCCATGTTGGGCATTTTTACACGTACTCCAGGAGGCATGTGGGAAGGGGGAGTGAGGGTGGTGCTTTAATTAGAGAGCCACACTAATTAAAAGTGCTTGAACATCATGTGTATCAGCGACCCCAGCGCTGAAATATGATGGAGCGAAGCTTTGAACTAAAGCTCAAACTAGTTTTAGTTTAAAGTGCCCCACCGCCATTTTTAAGCTCAGAGATGCTGACACAATGCAGAAGGCTGTTGGAGAGTGTTAATTTCTGTGTTCCAGCAGACTTGATTAATCAGTGCATCTGAGCCAGTTGCCTGCATGTCTATAGGAGCCCATTATTAACACTTCCTCACTCACTCACAAGTGAAGTAGCAGATCCAAACCAGAAGAAATCACCTTGAATTCTCAGATTTGAGGATAAGCTCATGATCCAGAAGATTACTAGAAATCTCAGGTGAACTATGTTTTCCCTATACAGAATCCTTTCTTCTGTGGCATGGTTTATTTTAGGTAGGCAAGGATGGTTACAAATTATCCATCTCCAGATGTTTCCAAATCCAACACCGACCCTTCACTACATGAAGTAACACGTTTGGAAAGCAAAAGATTCCCCTGTTCACCTTTGTCCTTCCATACGTGATGCATGTGCTGTGTCATAAGTGGCCTAGCCTAGCAGGGGAGGACTAGATATAGGAACTGGGGAACCCAGAACCACACTGAGGGGCAGGAGCTAGAATCCAAGTTATTGAGTTCAAAGGAGAAGTGAAGAAGCAGAGTCCACGTCACAGCCTGAGACAGGGACCAAATTACCGAAACCAGGCAGAGATCCCAAAAACCAGAGTCCAGAAGCAGAACCAAGCAGACCCCAAGAAACCAAAGAGCTCAAAATGCCGACAGGCTTACCATAGCAGATCTTGTGGCATAACTGCTGGCTGGCCTGCAGTCTTCTTCCATAGGTGGGAGGCTGCTATACCCAGCAGTCTAACAGGAGACCCTAACAGTGGTCAGTTGGTTCATAAACCAGAGTGGGGTGGGGTTGCTAGTCAGAGTCTCTGGCAGGTTTGACCAATGGAGCAGTTAGTCCAGGCTGGACTGCCTGTTAGGGCCCAGACACCTGATCTTATACATCACTCGATTCAACAAAGGCTAGCATGGATGGGAGCTGTCAAAAGGTCAGAGTGCATGCACATCTCCAAACTAAATTCCAATCAAGGGTGAGCTCACATACCAGCATTATTCTCAGAAAGGGCAATACATTTCTCACACAACAATAATACTTCTAGCTGTGAAATTGGAGTGCATTTGGATTGTATTTAGTCCTCCTTACCTGGCTGGGTCAGGGTAGATAGGGTGCTCCCGGGACCCTGCTCCATCATACCGTGATAATGAAATGAGGGAAGACTCCAGCAGCCTCCTAAAAGGAAAAATAAAACTACATCAGTAACAAAAAGGCTCCACGGCATCCTCTCTGTATGCCTGGTTTCCTGTAGCTCATTTACTATTATTTAACATTATGGGTATGTATGGAGCTGTACATACAAACAGGATCAGCAACAGCTGACAATAATTCTGTTGCTAGATAAAGATTTGAAGATTTTGCTGTGTCCCCCACCCCCGCACTACAGAAAGGATGCAAACAAACTGGATAGTCTGGCAGAGAGCAACAAAAATGGTTAGGGGGCTGGGGCACATGACTTATGAGAAGAGGCTGAAAGAACTGGGCTTGTTTAGTCTGGAGAAGAGAAGACTGATAAGTGATTTAATAGTAGCCTTCAACTAACTGAAGAGCAGTTACAAAGACAATGGAGCAAGACTGTTCTCAGTGGTGGCAGATGATAGAACAAGGAGTAATGGTCTCAGGTTGTAGCAAGAGAAGTTGAGATTAGAGGATATCAAGAAAAACTTTTTCCACTAGAAAGGTAGTGAAGCACTGGAACAGGTTACCCAGAGAGGTTGTGGAATGTCCATCCTTGGAGGTTTTTAAGACCCGGCTAGACAAAACTTTGGCTGGGATGATCTATTTGGGGATGGTCCTGCTTTGAGCAGGGAGTTGGTCTAGACAACTTCCTGAGATCCCTTCTAACCCTAATTTTCTATGATTCTATGAAGCCTGCGTGCAAGGTCCCACTATACAGAACAGAAAATTTTCAAATGGGTTTGAGCCCCTGGTTAGAGATTTCAAGATGACTGTTTCTTCATGGGGGCAACCTGTCCAAAATTGCAAGGGCTTGAAAAACTGATTCTGTATCTGTGATGATCAGACAGATTTCTGCCTACCCATTCCAAGGACTTTAGACATAGAATGAAGGAGCAAAGAGGGAAAGTTGCTTAGTATTTACACTTTTATCATTGGTCCCCAGAGTTTCTAATTAATTAAGATCAGATTTCAGCATGCCCTACTACGAAGCTGGCAAAGTCACTATCCAAGCTTACTGGAAAACATCGGACTTTAGACTTGAGGCTTCACTGTAAGAGAGTCTCAAAAGTTAACCAATTCAGTCGCCCTGGCTCTTTAATCAGATGTGGAGAGGCAGATGCCAGAACAATCACACAAAATCTGGGTGCATACCAATACAACCAGACAGTCTGAAGAGCTGAGAATCAAGTTGGTGATTCACAAAAGACTGTGGACTGAAAGCAAAGTGCATGACAGCTGCACATGATGCACCCTGGCCTCTGAGCACCTGCCTCTCTTCCTTCTGTCACAGAGCTTAGCACAACGCAGATGACTCATTGAAGCCTGTTGCTGCCATTACACTCAAGTGCCCACGATGAGATACAAGCTAAAAATTCAACTCTCAAAGCTTTAAAGAGCTTCCGAGTCCTGCCAGGAAACTTGGCCAAACATCCCCTTTAAGAAGCATTTTGCTACTGGGGTAGCATACTTGCTGCATTTTCATTCCAATGACTTACTACGAGCATTCGGTTGGAAAAGGGCATTTGTGACTAAGGGTTCACCTGCCCCAACACTCCATGCACCTCATTGCCTTGTAGGACACTACGGACTGTTGCTCTACATGTGGAGGCATATAGCTAGGTCAGATGCACCCAAAATCAACACCCCACCTTAAACCATACAGTTTTAGTACTTGAGAGAAAATAAGAGGAGAACCTGAAGATAGATCCAGCAGAATATTTCTGATATGGTGTCCAAATCTTTTAAAATTTCACTGAAGACCACAAGAGATATTTTTTTCCTTCCCAGCCATCCAGAATTTCACAGAAATTCTACTGGCCAACAGAAAAAATGTTATTCCAGTGCTACATTTCAAATCTGAGATTTGGCAAACAGCAAGGGATGCCTTTACTAACATTTCCTAGTTACTTTAAGAGGATGGATGGGATGACAGCCTTTATACCAGCACTGTCCTGAAGCTAAGTGCCTCCCCAGGATGGAATCTGATGCCCTTCTGCACAGGCTCTCTGGTAGAAGGCTGTTAGGATATCATTTATCTTTTCAGGGATAGGAGAGTGATTAAGAAGTCTCCAACTTCTAGAAATGACCTTAGATATCAGATAAGAGGAGCGTTTTAAAACCAGACACACGAGGTGGGGTGTAAGCTCTCCTTGCACAACTCTGACATGCCTTAGTCCTGTGCTACTTGCTCATTGAGGAGTCCAGGCTTCTATCAATCCTGACTTCACAGCACCCTCTCTTGTTCCAGTTGCAGCTAGAGGTAATACATACAGATGTAAAGTTAATCCAGTAGAATAATCAACACAACAGTTTTGAGATGTGGACATGAGGTCATTGTCTTGTGAAAGAGGCAACATTTACAAGCAGCTCTCCAAGGCTGCATGTGATTTAATCTAGTCACTCTGTGGGACGGGAGAAAAGCCAGAAAGGCTAAAAGATACTGTTGATTTGTGCATGTTTACTGCCCATTTCTGACCCCCGTCCTCTCCCATTCTCAGAGTCCAAGTCATTAAGCACCAGGAAGTCCACAACAGAATTGAGAGGGGGAGTTGCTTGTTTTTCTAAAAAGTGCTTACACAGAGCTCTCCAAAATTCAGAAGCCTCCAACCAACCCTTATGGAAATGCTGAAACTGTCACCCTGTCAAATCCAGCACTGCCTAGTCATAGCATGGATGTGTAAATCAGGGAAGGGCCCATTCACCATTCTGGACCAGTCAGTGATCCCATTCCTGTTACAGGCTCCATTACTGGAAAGCACAGAGGATGTGGCTGCAGTGCAAAGCTTTGCTAAATCTGTAGGGCAGATTTCTTTTTGCTTTGTTGCATGCCTAGGCCTGATGGTGATTAAGTAAAACACTTAGGTTCTCTGAGATAATTGTCTTCTCAAACAAAATTTCTCTTATGGTTTAAAAATTGACATAGATGACTTAAATTATAAGAGGAATCCATAAGACTCAGACTTCACACACTGACAGTTATTGCTGAGTTATACAAGCTCTGGGTTACTTTTCCAGGGCCGAGATCCCTGTGATTTCACCCAAGTCTGCTTTCAAAAAAGCCACTAATACCTCCTGCTTCACAGCATGACCAGATCTATGACACCCAAAAAACAAAAACAGAAAAAAAACAACCAGCCTGGATTTTTCCTCATGTTCCTTCAGGGAATATCAAATGACATGCTCAGAGGCTATACTCGGAGACTCCACCGTAGCCTCTTGAAAACAACTTTTTTTTTAAAAAAACCCCCAAACAGACAGCATTCTTCAGGGATCATTATGTTTCTCTGTGAGATAAAGTCCATATCCACAGACAGAAGAGCCACTTCAGTTACCCTATCTCAAGCCATATGTATTATCCCCTACCTACACTCAAAGGCTACATTCAACCCACTGGTGCACATTCAGCTCAATAGCCCATTCCCATCAAATGCTACCACTGATTTTAAAATCAAGAACTGGCATTGAGATGCATCTTGTAACTCTGTCCTCTCAGAGTACTGAGACCACTGAGCACTCTGGATGTCAGATATCAATGCAAATAAGAGAGAGGAGCAAAGCAAGAAAGCAAGGAGCAATTGTGCAGGAACCAGATCAAAAATCTTCACTTACTGCTCCAGACAAGGAAACCCACATCTAGAACCACAGGTAAGAGAAATTAATTGTATTAACCAAAATAACTGTTTCAGACTAAGGCCTTGTAGACCACATAACAGCTCTGAATGTACTCCCCAGGCCTGATAAATGGGCTCAAAAACAGATATGCAATTATAATAGTCAATAAAACCTCAATGATCTGTAACACTACCATCACGTACAATCCCCAAGGAAAATGGGATACTAGCTTTTAAAATAATACACTTTTGTATTCTTCAGACGTCAAATCCTGTATCTTAAATCCCTGTCATCACCCATCCTCCAGAACATGCCCAATGCAACGGCGCCCAATTAGAAACAGCTGCCTCAGCCAAGCAGACCTACTCCAGGAGACAAGGGCAGCTTGTTTTTCTTCTGAATCCAGGGGCTCAGGCAGTCAGATGTGCTGCCAATGATACCAAAGTTATTAGCCATTCTGTCTTAGGTGGGAAAGAGAGGTGACCCACGAAGGAACAGGAGCTGCAGTGACTTATAGGGAGTGCTAGCCATGAAGTGGCAGATCTTTTCATCAAAAGTTGAGGGTGTGAGGAGAGGGGGGAGAAATGCACTTTGCTTCTTTTCTCTCTCAAAGCCCTTCCCACACTTACACTCAACTCCAGCTTCCCGTCTGGGGCCCAAACATCCATCCTCCAGTGCTGCCCAGATCCATAACAGGCTAACACTAGACTTTGCTGAAGAAAATCGCTACACAATCTCTGTCTAGACAACATGAAATTGTCACAAATGACATCTAAAGTACAATTAGCAGAGAAACTGCAATTTCCACTCTCCTCCCTCGCTCACCAGGAGAATCACACATTAGCATCCTCCAGATTGTCAATCAATGCCTCAGTGATAAAGATTAACTCTGCACGCACTGGGAGATGCTTCAGTCCCAGCTTGCTAAAATAGGCTGCACTTTTTTTTTTTCCTTACTACACGGAGATATAAATTGCCTTCTGTTCAGCAGGACTCTGTTGTGATCACAGCAGACCCATGGACACCAGTAGCTGTAGACAGGATCTGAGAGTTTCCATGCTACCTCCCTCTTCGATTACCCTGGGACTTCAAACAGAAGCAGTAGCTAAGAACAGGGACCCAGAAGTCCAAGCTACAGGGCAACACAATTTAAAAATAAGAGAAAGCTGAAGATAGGGAATAAGGCGAGAAGCAACTTCTCCTCAAGCTGCTCCTATTTGGAAACGTAGTGATCAAAAGAAGAACAGGGCAAATGAGAAAGCAAAAGAAAATAGGGAGAAGGAAAATTAGGGACGACTGGGCAGCCAAGCATCCCTAGAGTAGTTCCTTGCCTCTAACCGTCCAAGCATATTGGATTCCCAGCAACTAGCAGAGTTTCTCCAGCTGGGAGCAGCTGAAAGCCATAAGCTACAGCTAAAGGGAAAAAGAGCTAGGATACAATCCCCCTGGTGCTAGGGCAGTTGCCATTAATTCTTCCTATATCTCCCTGCATTGGCAGCAATGCTTCATCTTCAGGGCCACTTGGGACAAGAGTTATTCATCCAGACAGGCTATAGAGAGATGTTCAAATGCAGCAAGTTTAACTTCTTGGGACCAATTTCTAAGAACATGCAATTCTTCAAGCTTTGTAGCCTAATGAAGTCTCAAGCCTACCAGCCCAGCATTCACAACAGTAAGTTAAGTTATTCATACCTTAGCAAGCGAATGGCTTCCCTCCCCAGGGAAGATTCTAACTAAAGAGTCATATGCAAGAGATAAGTATTGAACATGTGACAGATGTGCACCCCAAAGCACACTATTGCTCAGACAGCCTCCCCCCTCATCCCCATATAGTGTCAAGCAAACACAGAAAGCAAGCTACAGCAGTCTTATAAGGATGGAAAGTCTCCTTAGCCCTAAAACATTCAAAACCTGCTTCTCCCCTTGTAACTAATCAGGGAAGAAATTCACTCCTAACATTCAGTCTTGCATTCTCCCCAAAGGCAACATGATCTACCAAACCAACAAAGAAATACAGTTGAAACAAGACTATAAGCCAAATCCCTCCCCTTCATTCTGCTCTGCTCGCAGCTACTGGTCGGGTCTCCTGGGTTCTCATCTGTACAGATGTGTAGTACCACTCGCCTGCAGTTCCACATTCAAACATTAAAATAAAACAACAACAATGTGAAGTTAAGCTAACATTCTTCCCACTACAAAGTCAGGAAAAGCTGAATCACCACAAGAAAGGCATCACCAGCTCTAACACCAGTACCCATTCAAATGCCATGCCCAATTAACAGAGGATATCATAATTAAATTTCTATGAACTTGGAGAGTGGTCTTTCAAATTGTAAGTCTATGTCCCATCCAGTCCAGAGCTCTCCAAGGGGCAGGCAAAATTTGTTTAGTCAGAAATCCTCATAGTTTCTGAAATTTCTTTGCAAGAGAAAATTCTGCATTTCCTAGGACAGAATTCAGCCCAGTTGTCCAAGGGCACACAAGCAGAAACCACTGGGTCTGTCCCAGACATGAAGAAAACAGTGACATTTCATAACTCTAGGATCAAAAATAACCTATTTAAGGTTGGCAAAAAGAAAGAGGCAGCCAGGATACAGCTCTAAAGATACTTTGAAAATAATCCAATTCAGGCGTCACGTTAGTGAAATCTACTCATGAACTTATAAGATAAAATTTCCAGTCTATCTATTATTTCAGCTTTTGCATGGTTAGAAATATCTAACACAAGTCTGGCACTAGGACTGGATTAGTAGTCAACAGCACTGCTCATAAGCAGAAGATCAGGAAAACAGAAGGGTCATCCAGCAGATAAGGGCACAATTGATTCCATTAGTCTTAAATCATCTCCAATACTTGGATGTCTAGCCTTGCACATAAATGTTTTTTCAGTGATGTTAACGCTGAAGACTGACAAGGCAAGTTTGGGAGTTTTCATTTTCTCCTCTATTTAACTTGAATTTTCCTTGTTACATCTTAACCTTTTGGACTTCTTGTCTACAATGGCTAATAAGAATTGATGGTTGCTTTTCTTACAGTTTTCCATTCTTGTCTGGCCATTTTCAGCCATTTGTTCAGCTATGCTATGGACAAAAGGCACCCTTCTGTAATAAACATCCTTGCCTTTACATGAAACAGCAGTATATGACATGGGTACAGTTCATGGTCCAAAGCTGGCCTCCAGCTGAGCATTCCTGGCAAGACAATCATGTTCAGAAGCTCTGGAGTGGGATGACAGAGTTTGTAGGAATACCTCTTCCCTGATCATTCCATATGTATTACCCAAAATCTAGCCCTTTGAGGAAGGGGTTGGTGGTTAAGGACAGAATAAAATACATTTTCCGCTGGTACAGGGTAAGCCTAAAAGAAATAAGCATTTCCAACTCCACAGTAATCAGACTCTCTGCTATCATGGGAGAAAGTCTAGACAAAGGGGAGGAGGGCAGGGAGAAATAGATACACTTTGAGGAAGGAAAAGACTAAGCTTTGAACTGTAATGTTTCAGAAAAGTAATCCTATGCAGGGAGGAAGGGGGGGACATAATTGGATTTTAACCCTGCTCATCAAGAGGCAGAGGAAAAAGGACACCAAGCCCCACCCCCTTCCTTAAGAAAAACAGCTAATGTTCTGGAATTTGTATCATTTAAGAGAGCTAATGTAATGCTGGTCAGTTTCATCTCAACTGCAGTTCTCTTTTGGCTCAGCTGTTCACTTCCATTTACTGTCACATGCCACAAAAGCCAGCCAGTATTTTCAAGAGAGCTCTCAACACGAGGGAGGCAGAGGTGTCAGTGAGGATAAACTCCTCACCTGGTCCCAAAGTCACCCTTATAATCTGTTATTTCACTTGCAGACAATGGCCATGAATCAGAACAGGAGATGAAGAAGCATTATAGAGAGGTCCCTAACACAGAGCACCCAGACAGCGATATATGGACTGGTTCCCAGGCATCTGCAATGGACATGCTATGGGCCAAGAGAAGATCAGACAGTGCTCTTTTTAGTTTGGCAAGAACTCTACTCAATGAAGACTACCTGAGAACAAGACCTTCCATTTTGCTTCGTCAGCACTAGTTTCACCAAGCTTGAGGTCAAAAAAGAAGGAGCATGAGCAATTGTTTTCAAGCAAGTTTTGTATCAGCACTCAGAACTGAACAAGTTCCACAGACAGGTTTGAAGGCACAGGCACTAGGGCTGTGCAAAGCTTTGGTTGCTGATTCAATTTGGTGGAGATTTGGCCCAATTCGGTTGTCAAATCTCTGAATCCAAATCGAATCGGGAGACCCTTTAATCTCTCCGAATCGAATCAGAGCCCTCCAAATCAATTAGGTCACAGACACAGCTTTAAATGTTTTTTTCTACATATCTCAAGGTACCAGACAGCTCATGAACACTGCGATGCTAAGGAGAGTGGAGAGTCCCACAGGAATGTGGGAGGCTCCCCAGCATGCTCAGCAGCAGACCCAAAAGTAGACCAGAAGCACTTCTGGCCCACTTCTGGGTCCATTGGGGAGTGCACAGGGCCCCTTGCCATCTCCCCTCCCCAGCTCGGCAGCTAATACTTCCTGGGTCTGCGGGGGCACCCGGGGTCTGCCTGCAGCCAATCACCAAGCCAAGGCAGTATGGGGGCCCCCTCTCCTGCACACTTACCAGCAGACCTGAAAGTAGACCAAAAGTGCTTCTGATCCACTTCCATGTTCGCCACTGAGCATGCAGGGGCCCTCCCCTGTGCTCCTGTGGGATGCTCCATCTGCCCCAGCATCAGAGTGTTCATGAGCTGTGCCTGGTATCTCAAGGTATGTAGAACAAACATTTAAAGCTGTGTCTATGGCCAAATCACTGACTTGCTGAATCAGCATTGGATCTTCAGATTCAGCTGAATCGAATTGGGGACAGTGATCTGAATCAACAAATCAAATCACTGTCCCTCATTCAGACCAAATCTGGATCCAAATCAAATACGGCCCATTTCACACACTCTAACAGGCACTACAAGCCTGTGCCTGGACTTGAATCCTGCAGTTACATCAGGATCTCAACTTTACTTGAAATAAATAAATAAATAAATAAAAAGTAAAGGTTTCTATCCTGCTGCCTGTGAAGTAAAGCTTGAAACCCTTACTTGAACATACCCAATACAGCAATGTTTACACAGTCTTTGAGACACCTTATTACTACAGCTCGGTTGGGCAAGCTGGCCCAGACATCTCAATAGGATGTCAGATGTATGACTCCCCTTGCTCATCACCAGCCATTTGTATTGTAGGAGCAGCAGAAATACTCCAACAGCTTTGTCCTCCCACCCAGCTGGCTATACCTCAGTTCCTGGGCAAGCATTGAAAGCCTCCTGTTTCTCCAAAGAATAATGGAGGAAGAATGCAGCCTTTCTAGGAGGGAAGAAGGAATTATGTCCCCCTGCTATTCTCTGACAGTGTTCCAAGCCCATTGGGAGTAGAGTAGCTGAAGTCCCAATGCGAGTGTGTGCCTAGGACTCCAGACAGCCTGTCAGTGGTCCACTGGGCTTCAAGGTTTTTTTTATAACACCAACCAGATTATGGCAATTTCAACTACTTACCCAAATTCCCTCCCACCCCCACCCTTCAAGAACAGAGGGAAAGGGATTTGAAGTCAATGCAATTCAGAAAGAAAAATGAGTCAGTTTCCTGGAAGATAATAAACTCAGTTTATTCAAAGACTTTGGTTCCAGCAGGTGCTTTCTCAAGAAAAGCAGAAGGTGGTCAGTTGCATCATCACAAAAGCAGCCATTTGGAGCAATCAGTCAAATATGTATATAGAAAAGTGTTTAAAATGCATGTTAGTTATTCAACAGACCAGAATGGCTCGATTGGAGAAAACCAGAGTCATCGTTATTTTGGTTAAATCTGTATTATAGTGTCAGACTGTAGGTTTCTCTCTCTCTTTGCTCCAGGCCCAGAGCCCTGCTGGGCTTCAGGCCTGGGGGTAAATCTGTGTTTGGCTGTAAAGTCTCCAGCCAAGAATTCTGTAACAAGGAGCAAATAATTGAAATCAGGGCAGCTTTGTCCCCAAGCACACTTCATTATATATGTTTATACGGAGTGTATGAAAGCAAGTGCAAGTCCCATATGTCTAGGAGAGATCACATCTAGCAACTAAGGGCCTGGAATAATCATAACATCTATAATTCACCCAAACCCCATCTTCTGTCTCTTTCCAACTCCAACATCCTCAACCCCTTCTAATCCCAAATCTGGAAAGTACATCAGAATGAAAGCAGAGTTGGAGTGATGTTGTAGCCATGGAGGTTCAGGAAATATGTGAGAAGCAAGGATTATTTTGGAGATATCTTTCATTAAACCAACTGGTGGTTGGAAGAGATGTTAGACAAGTTTTCAGACACAAGGTACCTTTCCCATGGAAGGAAGAAGCAGACAGCTTAAAGTGAATGAAGAAATTAACCTCTACCAAGAGCTCTAGCAAACTGCCTAAAATTTGTTTCTTAGCAAAAAAAACAAACAAAAAACTGGAAGGGTTATTTTTGTTCCTCCTCCAAGCTGAGCAAACAACCAGGCCTATGAAATGTAATTTCTAAGTTAAGCAGCCAAGAATTTCAAAGTCAGCTACTGATCATGGTTTAAAAGGTCTTCATCCCAGAAAATACTGCAAGTTCATAAACCCTATGGATTTGAGGGGTTATAAGAGAAAGTCAAATTGGAAAGCAGGAGCAACTGCTCTAGATCAAGATAGTTTGAATGCCCAGACTTGACTCAGATGGAGCTAAGAAGTCCTAGGAAAGTAGGCAAAACTGGCATCTGCACCACATAGGAAAAAGCCAGTCTAAAGGCTGCCTGCACATATTCAAATGATCTGGGAGGATTCTCCAATGTTTGTATTCCTAGTACTAAAACTTTCCCAAAGATGCCTGAACAGACATTTGAATGCTGAGCTTTCTAAAGAGTAAAGATCTTGCAGTGCTGCACAGCCAGGGGACCTCTGCACACAAATCTCAGTATGCTCCTTCAGGCTAAGGACATGCATTCAAAAAGCCTGAGCCTGAATTGATTCAGTCTCTGCAGGGTAGTCTAATCTGGCTAGGCTAAATCAGTTTCTAACTGTGCAGACATCCCCTCTGGACTGAAAAAAATGCTGGTGCATGCCTGCAGTGGTTCAGGCTAGAAGCCAGAGAGCGCTAGAGCAGCCCTCCCTACTCTTGCACAAAGATGAGAGGGGTGTAGTCAGGCCCTGGCAGGAAGCTGTGATTAGGGAAGGGTTGTTCCCACCTTGATAACAGAGTATTTATCAGCTCTTTTATCAGTATTTAACATCCCATAAGAAAACAAAGCCTCGCTCATTAGTTCAAGCTCTTCTTAAACAGCTTTTTCCAAAGGAAGAAATGTAGGGACATTACCACCTGACATGCTGATTAGCTCCAAAAGCCCTAAGCGGACACTGTCCTGTCTGCCTTATACAGCATTAGCTAGCATACCACATGCTAGCTACAGTCTGTGTTGTGGGAGAGAGGAGGAAGGGATCTCTGCTTAAGCAGTAGGGGGTCAGGAGAGGTGGAACAGGGAAGCTAGCAGACCCCGCCATGCCTGTAAGTCTCTGCCAGAGCTGCAGCCACGGAGCAGAGGAGAAGAGCCAACCCTGCTGTGGAGCAGACAGCCCCACCCAGCCCACAGAGCATGCTGGGATTCTGGGGGAGTCTGGCTTAGCTGAAACCAGCAAGCAGACTGGGACAGACATTTCATAAACCAGCTTGATCCAAATCAGTTAAATATGACACTACATTCAATCAGGTTTATCTTAAACTGGTTTCAGCCACTTTTAGACTGGTTTATGTGCACAGAACATCTGCTCTGTTACAGGTTTAAACCAGTTTCTGATCACTTAAGCCAGTTTATGTGTAATGTCTGTCCCTAGCCTCAGTCTACCCAGAAACAAATGGCAGCACTATACAGGGCAGCCCTGATAGCTGCTCCAGCTGAGCAGGGAGCCAAACATGCTCCCTGTACAATTCCACACTGTGCTGCAGAGAGAGACAGGCTGATGCCAAGCAGCTGAGGCAAGCCACAGTCCAGTGAACAACATACTGGCTCCTGGGAAGTGATTTAATCCTCTCTCCTGGAAGTTATTTAACTCTGGTTGTTCCCAGGTTATCTTTTCTCTGGGAGATAAATCCTGAACATCTGTACACTGTCTTCCAGGAGTAATTTAACCTTCTCTTCTGGGGGTGATTTAACCCTTGCTGTTTCTGGGTTATTGTTCTCCTGGAGCAGCCATTTTTGGTTGAGAGAAATTCTTGAATAGCTGTACACTGATGGTTTCTCCTTGGAGAGCAATAATTCTGCCAAGAGAAACTGAATGTCTGCATTAAACCTAGGGGATTCAGAAAAGGAATAACTTCTGAGAGGAGTAAGCCATCTCTTTCCTTTTCTGTAACCAGTTAGAGTACATTATCTATTTTCATGAAACTTTGGAAACATTAAAGAAGGCCATTTGTTTCAATTCAGTCTTCCCACTTTAAACAAGTTCTGTTTTTGGTAAATATTACTGTTGTAGTAAAATTTTGTACACCTCCTCAAGGAAAAAAATGAACTCCATAACCTCAAGTAGAGGTGCTGAGGAGTAAGGAGTTGCTGGAAACTACATCACCATCTTCTACAAGGAGCTTGCGGGCCAAAAGGGTCCACCTGGAACAAGTTGCATTGTCATCAAGTTGTATCAGACAAATAAAGATGATCTTACTTAATAAAAATGAGAGCAATGAGGACACAGATGCTCAAGCATGTTTTCCATATGTAGAAATGGACATGTGTATGTATCTACATTTAATATGGGAAAGGTTCCTTTTGCTCATCCTCCTCACATTCCTCTTGTTCCATGAATGAAGAGGGTGTGTTACAAATTCAAATATGATAGGAGAAGTTATATTCCATGTTACACAGAGCTTGACCAAGAAGAAAGGATCATACTTTAAAATATTATCACTACCAAGATACATCTTTAAGTGCCATGTCTCTATGGAGCACAATAGAGTCTTCTTTCCAAGAGGGCAACATGGATCATTTTGTATCATGTTAATTCGGTCTGAGCAGGTAAGGGCGTACCAGCCAAATCACAAGATGGATGTTTACACACTACAGCCCCCTTTCTGGACCCAAATCTAGGCAAAGTAGTCTAAGCATTCTCCCAGATTTGGTGACAGGATATATACACTTCATTCACACACGTTCAGAACAGTTCTGCAACAGCAGCAGAGTCACCTTTGTTAGTCACTATGGGAGGGAGGGTGCAAGCATCAGTCTTCCCTCACCAACCCTCCGTAAGAAGAATCAAAATAAAAGGGCAACAGCAACTTACATTATTCCTAAAACAGGAAACTACAGTGGGTGCAGGGAAACTTGCGTAAGAAGGAGTCTCACAAAAGAAGTGTGAGTCAAAAATGAAACAAGGGGAGAGAGTAGGTCTGCCTGACTTTCGTCAGCAATGATGCCAAAACATGGAAAGGGGGTGGACTGAGCCTGGACTAGCCTCTAGAGCATGCTAGCATTTCTGACAATCCTGCTCTCCGTTGCAGAATCATTAGCTGTGGTATACAGCGTCTCAAAGGAATCAAAGAAAAACAAAGACTCATATCCCAAAGACTCGAGAGAGCTTAATAAACTCTGGCAATGTGGGATTTCAACAGTAACAAGGCTTGGGGAAAAGGTTACTTCTAAGCATAAAATCTGATGGCTGAGGAGAGCTGTAGGCCTTGAATTAATTACAGCATTAAATAAAAAAAGTGTAATGAAATAAGAGAAGTGGATGCAAAGTTAAAAAATGGAGAGTTATGTATGTGACTGCAGATCAAATAAGCATTTCAAAATACCATGTTCGACTCTTACCTGTACCATGTCTGTTTATACTCTAGGTTCTTTGAGGCAAGGATTATTTTATTCTGTATATTATTTATTACCACTATACTTATGGCAAAGCACATATGTAAACAAAAGCTTCTACAACCCAACTCAGTACCCAGCATAGTCTGGAACTAACAGATCACAAAAATAAAGCCCCCATTTCCCTAAACAGGGCACTGACTCGGAAGTCTATTGATTATTTAGGTATTTAGGTAGAGCAATTATAATTTCTTCACAGTTAAAGCTGGATCCAAGATTCCATTATTAATTCTAGTTTACTCTTGCCTTTACAAAAATCAATTAAAAAAGAAAAAAAAAAAAATAAACAGTGTTTGAAGCAAAGAGATCTGTAGGAACCCCACTTGTACCACACACCAGCCATGGGGTATAATAACTGCTGGCACTGCCAGGAGTCAAAGCACAATCTGTAGGCATTCAAGGACTAGCCATTTTAAAAGGTTACCTACTACAAAGGAGGGGGGTAGTCTTTCAAAAGGAAAGCCAGGCAGAGGAGAAGAGCTAATCAAGAAGCAGCAAACTAGCCAGCAATCAAAATTAGGCTCAGATAAATGCAGTTGCTCAGGGAAGAGGAGGGGTATGGAGCAAATTAAAAATAGAAACCTTAAAGGAAGATACTTAGCTGACAGATAAAAAGCTGAGGAGGAGAAGGCAATGGGAAAATCAAGTGATTCCACAAAGAGGTGAGGATATAGTTTGATAGGAAGGGAAAAGATGAACTTTTGAGAGGGTTCTTGCCACAGGGCTTTGTCCTCTCTCCAACTCCATGTTAATATATATATATTTTTTAAATCAGCTATCATCTCTATGCTGATGACTAGGATCAACCTCTATTTCTGACCAGTTTCTTTTTGCCCAGATTAAAACCTCATCCTGTCTGACATTTCCTCTTGGACAACAGCGATTGAGCCAATCTCAACAGAACTAGAACAGAGTCTTTAGTTTCCCACCACCATCCTATCAGTTACTCAGGTCTGTAAACTGAGTATCTTTAACTTTGTTTTCTGTCCAGGTCCTCACATCCAGGGTCTGTCAAAACCCTGCAAATTTTCACCATATAAGATCTCCCATACAGCCACCACTACTCCTGTGCAGCTAAAACTCATCAGGCACATCTCCTGGTACACTGCTGCAACATCCTTCTTTTCAACTTCATTATCTCAAATCTTGTCCCCACTTGCATCCATGAAGAATGCTGCTACACACATTCTCCCAGCTCACTACTCTATGTTGTCCCTGCTTTTGAAACATTCCACCAGCCTTGTCAAGTATAAGCTACCTGTTTTCAATTTCATGGCCCTTAATAACCTTTCCCATCCTATCTCATCTTCTATTCACTATAAAAATGTCAGTTCCTGCCTCCAATGCCTACCTGTTAAACTTCTGAACCATCATCTTTTGCACTTTTTCCCCTACAATGCTCCCAAGGTTTGGAAATATACCTCATACATGTCTACAAAGAGATACATCATTATGCTACTACAAATCCTTCCATAAACCCTTTTCCAAGATACATACCAGAAAGCTTAATTACAGGTTTGGCTGCTGGTGCACTAAGATCACTTCCTTTTACAATAATCAACTGTCTCGCTGTTCCCTGTACCCCTCTGTTGGTCTGCATCCATCCACTGTTATTCAAATTGGACTAAGTTCCGTGGGGCAAAAAACTCCTCCATGCCAGAGACTTCCAGAGTCTACCTGGTACACAGCAGACAAATGGATTCAAGAAACTGGTATCAAAAGAAAGGAGACTATGTTCATGTACCAGAAAAATGATGAGCCCAAGTAAAGGGCCCTGACAGAAACAGACTCAAGTAAGGGATGGGAAAGAAGAGGCCAACTCATTTTCTGTTGCTGGAAGGGAAGTTTTAGACCCAGAGTAGGAAACACCCCCAGTAGTGCCAACTTTCATTATAGTGCCCCTCCCAAAGGCCACAAGGCAGCATATTACCCCTTTCCCCATTCCAGCACTGTACAGGGAATAGGTTTTTGTCATTTCTGAAGACACTGCATATTGGTTATTGCCAGAGACAAGACCAGACTATGGAATGGTCAAGAAAACCATAAGTACTGAACATTGCTAATCAGAGATGTAAGCAAGGCTGAATATCTGGCTCTGCCATAGAGCTCATTTGTGACCTTGAGCAAGTCACTTAAATCTTTGTCACAGATAGGGACCCAAGCGAAAGGGGATACCATACTACTTATTTGCTTCCAACCTTGGTCTCTCTCACAAGGTATACTTTCTATTTAGAATGCAAACTCTTCAGAACAGGACCTGTCCCTTGCTAAGTGTTTGTACAGCACCTACCACAGTTATGGCCCTGATCTCAGTTGAAACTTGTGCAATTTCAGGAGGTTCAGAGGGCTCACACAGAAACGAGCTTAGTGTAAGTGGCTATTTTTAAGCTAGTTGGGGCAGGAACCATAAGCTCCTTTCTATTTGCTCAGTGCCTTCCAAGTTATGCCAGCAACCAGAAGCCAATAAATAGATACTGGAGGTGTCAATTGCAAACTCCAGCTGATCCAAGTGGTCTGACTGTTTGCATCAAAATGGAGTATTAGATGACGGGATTCCTAAATTCCTCATCAAGCAGTAAGAATGAGTGTGTTTCTCCATTTTATAAATAGTCACTCTTGTAGACCAACAGTGGGATTTGCTCCTACTGTCATTCTGATTTAAGCCACAGTCTACTCTCAGCTTAATCAACAATCAGCACCTTACCTACAGCTTGGGCATGAAATATGCACCCTCTTGTGGTAATGAGAAAGAAAGTTTGTATAACATCCATTTGTTTTAACCTAAATCAGGGATGGGCAAAACGTGGCCCAGGGGCTGGATGCAGCCTGCCAAGCCATTCTATCCAGCCCACGGGGCGCCTAAAAAATTTAGAAAATTAATACTTATCTGCCCCTGGCTGCCTGCCATGTCACCCTCGATGGCTTGCCAAAACTCAGTAAGGTCCTCCGCCCGAAATAACTGCCTGCACCTGACCTAAGTGCACCCAGAGGCTAATGACAGGTGTGCCTACAGATCTAAATAATTGTTCAAGACTGACTTGGCACAGAGAATAAATGCAACTTGGTTTAAAAGGTGAACAGCTAGCCTCTAGCAACACCTCCCTGACTTTCCTCATGAGAAAAAAAAGTCATTTTACACAGATTACTGAAGTCTCCAAAAGAAGGGGTAGGAGCCATTTAGAATAGAAAAAAGTTCCTGAAGCAAGGATAGTTGGGAAGATGAATTAGACAGGGCTGGATAGAGATTTCCCAGAGCTAGCTGATGATTGTATAAGCACAGGTTCCTCAAAGACAAACATGCACTTCTTGTACCCACAAAAAACCTCTGCTGCCTCTGCTACAACCCAAAAGCATATATTGCCTCTCCCACCCAAGTGCCGAGGACAACTATGAAATACCCACTAACACCACAGTCTCTGTGAACCTTCTCCCTCCTTCCTAACCCATGTTCTGGAAGTACTGCAAGAACCAGTAAAGCCCATGGTATATATATGTATAAAAACTGTAATTTAGGATTCCAGGAAAAAGTAGTCTCAAACCACATTGTTTTGTTTCATATAGCTATTCAAAGACATTTTGAGTACAAACGGAAGTAAACACTCTCCCCTTGTGGCAGGAAGATGATATGAAAATGGAATATGCTCAGGGAAGCTACTAGCCTATCTCTTCTAACATTACTTCAGTGTTTTCTCCAGCCAAAAACTTAACTAGGTTCATTCACAAGATGAAAAGTACTTGCATCTGCCCTGTAAAAAGCGGGAAAGAAAGAAACACATCTTCATACTGTAGACAAGTCATGCCTTTAACTTCTTTCATGTTCATACTTGTACTGCCTAATCTGGGCATAAATGGACTTCAGTTCTGGAAGAGTAGCTGCCTCACAAACTCTCACTATGTGGCAGACCACAATGCCTAAATCCTCAAAACAAGCACCAACCAAAAGACAAAAAACACCCCCTAAATCCCACGGCACAAGGTATCTATAAAACCTATATTCATTTGCAATCCCGTCTATGCCTACTGGATCCGAAAGATGAAAGTACTTCTCATGTCAAAACCTCAGCACCACTCTAGCCAGCTGAGCTCCCCAACAGGCATCACAACAACAATTTAAAACAAGAACATTAGAGATTTCAACTTTTGTTGACTTCTCTCAAACATAACTCTAGAGTTATAGGTACAGAAGCAACTGGAAGGAGATTAAAATTGGCTCCTCCATCAGCAGTACAAGCCATCACAGCATACAGCAGTGAGACTGCTGGGGGTTTGCATATATTCAGTAATCAGTCTTGCCTTTTGGCATCTAATTTCCTTCTATAATCTTCTAATTTGCAAAACCAAAGAACTGAGTGGAAGAATAACCTTATGCTCCCCAATTCCAGCACAAGGTTAAAAAAACAAGACCAAGGTTTGACAAAGGAGGAAAGAAAGGGATCAAAGTAGCTTGGGTTGAATGACAGACAAGAGTTTCTTAATGGTAGGACTTTAACAGTTCCTGGTAGACATACAAGATATTTTAAAGAGGACTGGATGCCTCAAGGGACAGTTGTACAACAGGAGTGCGCACAACTTTCAGTGATAGGTTGCTAGTCCAAAGTCACTAGCCAAACCAGTAAAACACTACCCTGGTAGCCACTATTGCTGGTAGAACTGGGAATGACCAAGGCCTGCATGAGCTATGAAGACTAAGGGGCATTTCTTTTTATTCCTATGAATGACTTCACTAAGGTCAGGGTTGAGGCATGCTGACAGTGGATATCATATGGCAGAAACTTGCTCTGCTGTATGTTCTAGAGAACTTTGGTCATAGGCTGTCAAACCAGCACTGTGTTCACAGAAGAACTCACACAATTTTTAAGACAAAACTAGAATGGACAAAACTCTGAAGAGACCAGAGAAGATGTACCAGAGAGGCCAAAGGCTTATCAGAGGAGAAGATGTACCAGAGGGGCCAAAGGCTTATCAGAGGAGAATTTTATAAAATAGGAAGATTATAGAATCAAAGGAAAATAGAGCTGGAAGAGTCTAATCCAGCCCCCTGGAGGCTGAGCACGCAAAATCGAAACCAGAAGTCCTGCCGTGGCATCCCACCAATTGAGAAACCTTGCCTTATAGCCATAGAGAAAAGCCCATCTCCATTCTCTCTACAATTAACCCTCAGGTACTTCAAGACTTACCAAATCCCTCCTCAGATTTCTATTCTTCTGACAAAATAACCCTAGTTCTTTCATCCTTTCCTCATAAATCTCATCTCCCAGGTTCCTAATAATTTGTGTCACTGGGCTGGACTTTCCAATCTATCCACACTCTTCTTGAAATGCAGGGCACAAAACTGGATGCAGTACTCCAGGTAAGGCCTCACCAGTGATGAATAGAGCAAGAGAATCACTTCCCTTGATTTGTACATGACACTTCTATTAATACAACCCAGTACGCTGTTGGATTTTTTTGGTTTTTTGCACAAGAGCACACTGTTGCTTCATATTCAGCTTAAGGTTCACTCTAGCCCCCTAGGTTCTCCTCTACAGTGCTGAACCCTAACCAATCATTTGTCAATCTGTATCAGTGCATGAAATTATTCTGTCCCAAGTACGGGACTCTATACTTGTCCTTACTGAATCTCACCTGACTGACAAGGAGAAATGCAAAGTGCTGCACCAGGGGAGGAAAAATGTCCAGCACACCTACTGCCTAGGACGTGACCTGCTCAGAAGCACGGAAGCGGATAGGGATCTTGCAGTCCTAGTGGACTCCAAGATGAACGTGAGTCGGCAGTGTGATGAAGTCATCAGCAAAGCTAACTGCACTTTATCGTGCATCAGCAGATACATGACAAACAGAACCAAGGAGGTGATACTTCCCCTCTATTGGGCGCTGGTCAGACCACAGATGGAATACTGCATCCAGTTTTGGGCGCCACACTTTAAGAGGGATGTGGATAACCTGGAGAAGGTCCAAAGAAGGGCCACTCCTATGGTTAAGGGCTTGCAGGCCAAGTCCTATGAAGAGAGACTAGGGCACCTTCAGCCTCCAAAAGAGAAGGTTGAGAGGCAATCTTGTGGCTGCCTATAAATTCATCATGGGGGCACAAAAGGGAATTGGAGAGGCTTTAGTCACCAAGGTGCCCCTGGGGGTTACAAGAAATAATGGCCATAAGCTAGCAGAGAGCAGATTTAGACTGGACATTAGAAAGAACTTCACACAGTCGGAGAGGCCAAGGTCTGGAATGGGCTTCCAAGGGAGGTGGTGCTCTCCCCTACCCGGGGGGCCTTCAAGAGGAGGTTGGATAGGCATCTGGCTAGGGTCATCTAAACCCAGCACACTTTCCTGCCTATGCAGGGGGTTGGGCACAATGATCAACTGACGTCCCTTCCGACCCTAACATCTACAAATCTATGACTGCACACCATTTTTCCAGGCTATCCAAGTCATTCTTAGCCATGCCCACCAGAATGTTTGCAACTCCATCCAAATTGGTGTCATTAGCAAATTTGCTAAGCATGTAACCAATCTCATCATCCAAATCACTGATGAAGATGTTGAACAATGCTGGGCCCAGCACAGACCTTAGGGGAACCCCACCTGATAGCTCCTTCCAACTACAATGAGCCACTGAAGATCATCTATTGAGTATGATCCAGCCAGTTATATATCCATGTTACAGTACTTTCACCTAGTGTGCATTTCCTTACTTAACATACTGAGAATGTTGTGGGAAACTGTCAAAAGTCATGGTAGATCACTTCTACTGCTCTCCTCTCATCCACAGAGCACCTCTCTTTGCCACAGAAGGAAATCAGTTTGGTCAGGCATGACTTGCTCCTGGTGAATCAAGCTCTTCCTGATTACCCAATTTTAATCTAGAAGCTTCATAGTACAAGCCCTTGAGGACCTGCTCCATGATCTTTCTAGGTATCAAAGTCAGGCTGACTGATCTGTAATCCCCCAGATCCTCCTTTACACTTCCTTATAGATAGATGCTGTATTTCCCTTTTTCCAAGCATCCTTGATCTCACCTGACCTCCATGAGTTCTCAAAGAGGCTACCTTAATAGCTCTAAAATTACCTCAGCCAATTCCTTCAGTACTCAAAGGTGCATCCCATCCAGCCCCAATGACTGGAACGGCACCTAGTTTCTCTAAGTAATCCTTAATCTGTTCTTCTGCTTCTCTATGCTCTTTGCCTCCTTCCCTATCTTTGCTTCCAACTGCACTCATCATATGGAAGCTGTCCCTATTTGTGAAAACTGAAGTAAAAAAGACATTATATACTTCAGCCTTCTCTGCATAACTGGATTGATTGCCTTCAATTTTCCATAAGGGATTTATAGTTTCTTTGGTCTTCCTATTACTTTTGACATGTAGAACCCCTTTTTTTACTGTCTTTTATGTCCCTTGCCAACTATCTCAAATTGAGGCTTGACCTTGATTTTCTTCCTGAATGTGTGATATACTCTTCCCTAGTACCTTCACCAAGTTTCCTTTTTTATAGGATTTCTTTTTGAGTTTCAACTCCTCAAAGAGACTGTTGTCTAGAATTGCACTTCCCACTCTTCTATGGCACTTGGATAATTTGTTCTTGTGTCCTTAAAAAGGGCCTCCTTAAAGTAAAACCTGAGTTCCTCCACTCCTTTCCCCCTTCAGACTTGCCTCCCAGGGATCCTGCCCACCAGCTTCTTGAGCTTATTAAAGCCTGCTTTTTTGAGGTCCATGTCATTTCAGGGATCACTGTCACCCAAGTTGCCTTCCAGCTTCACATTCTCAACCAATTCTTTTGTGTTTGTGAGCAGCAAGTCAAGAAGAGCTTTCTTCCTAGCAGGCCTTTCTGCCATCTGTAGCAAAGTTATCTCCAATATACTTCAGAAATTTGCCTCAAGTACAGTTATATTAGACAAGGGATATAAACTTTCTTGCTTCAAGCATAAAACCCATGATTAACTGATAAGATTTAAGAAAAATGTTCCTTGTAGTGGACTACAATGATTTCACTGACCCTCTTTTGAAACATTTGGAACAAGCCCATTCCTGACTGATTGATGGAGAAGATAGGCAACTTATCATTCGCTATTGCAACTCCTGTATTATAATCCTGCTGTCATACGGTTGGGATGGTTTAAAATAGAATTTAACAGACCTTTTCCATCACTGAGATAATACACTTATCTTAGCCCATCTTCAAGGTTATTCAGAAACTATAGCAGAATATATTCCTGAAATCATCTGCTGTTCATTTTCTCGTTATGTAGATCTTATCTACAACTTCCATCATAACTCAATGCTCTGATTCTTTAGATGTATATAAATTGCACTTAAAGGATTTCTAAGAGTCCTGTCAACTTGCCAAGCAAGGTAGGCAAATAGATTCTTTCACCAGGTGACTAAATGTTTGGCAGAGAAGTCATTTTTCCAAATACATCCAAGCTGGAGAACACTGCATATACAAAAGCCAGAAGTAGCCTGCTATTCTGTAAAGCCAACTGTACATTCTCCACAATTCTATCCCTTCTCAAATATTTTTTGTGCCACTGATGTCATCATTCAGCTGCCAAGAGTGCAAATCTGAGTTCAAAGCAGAATGTTCCCAATGCTTGCCTCTTCTGCCTTGCTGTCAGACTAAGCTGAGGTGAGGGAAATATTCTGTGCCATACTACAATATGTTCCTGTTAATAAATAGTGCCAGAGTTGTCAGTCAGGAAAAGTTTCATTACATGCTTATTACTGCCTTCATTATTAGCCCAGGATAATTATACTAGCAACATCAGAAAGAACAGAATTCTTCCCCTACCCACCTGTCATAGTTGCAGTAAAAGAACAGAGAGAGAAACAATCTTCATTAGCAATTCATTAGCTTCATTGACCCTCTCCAACAATGACTTCCTATGCAAGCTGCTTCTCAAGCAGACAAGCCAGGTCAAGGAACAAATTCCACCCACAGATGGTGAATGAAACATGCTGCCTTCAAATGCTAGTTTTCTTCTGAGTTTCCAGACAGATGCTCAATATGGAACACTACTGCCCAATGCTGACACCTGCTGGAGAAACAGGGCCACTAACAAGGCTGAAGAGCTAGCAATTAACATAGTGTAGAAAGGCATTCATCCCTACCTGAGCCATGACACACAGTGGTCCCTAGCTATAAAACAAGTTATGCTCACTTAAGAATACAAATGTGTGCATAGCAAACAACAACATGTTCTCTCACGGTTGCAGTCCTCATCCTGTCATTTCCATGTCCCTTTTCTTGGGTTTGTCCCCACTGTTAACTGTACCATGTAGCTTAGATCATAAGAGCTTTAGCAAAGAAACCAGTTGCCATCTCTGGCACACCTAGCACACTCACAAAGTTGTGTAAACTAATGAGCCAGTGACTAGAATTCTAACCCCAGGGATTGCATTCTTAGATTGCCCAGTTTTGGTAGCTGAGATCAGGCATGCACAATGTCCATCCTACCAGAAAGCTAATTAATTAATGAGTACCAGCTGGTTTCTTACTGCTCTGAAAAGGAGTGAGTTTGGGGGAGGTAAATGGGTAGAGGGCAGTGGGGTTCCATGTTCTTAGCAAAGAGATGTTATAGAGCTTCCCGGATCCAGACATGTAACCGAGAACAGCCAAATGGGTTTGTTCCAACCTAAATGCATAAAGTTTTAATGCCAATTTTTACAAGCTGCTCAGCATACCTAGCATTCTCACCCTGCTACACTGCCTTTTTCCCACTGGAAGGGATGTGAATGAATTCAAAGAATGGCCCTGAAGGCAAAAAAGCCTCAGCACAGAAATAGGAGACAGGGCGTCCAAGAGAGCAGGGTACCTGGCATGGCTTCTTAGCACTGCTTTCCAAAAGAAGCTCTGCCAGGGCCTTTTGCCATGGAAATCCCCATGGAATTAATTCCAAAGTGAGCCCAGGGCATTATACCACTTGTTCCAAATTCATTTAATCTTGGCAAGAAGAATCTGTTTGCACAGGCGAATGACTAACTGGATGGTTGACTGTGTACAGGTGCTGTAGCTTCAGAACAGACAGCAGTAACATAACCAGCTGTGACAGCTATAACAGCCCAGAGAATGAATCATAAGAAACTGAAGATAAAAAAGTCTTTTTAGGTAATGACTAACTATTCCCCTGGGAGCCAGAACAGAACTGCTTCCACCAATAAATACTCTAGTCCACTGTTAAGATGCACATGAGGCTCTGTGCCCCCACTCCCTGAAGATTATACCGTGGAACCCATTAACATCTGACTATCAGTGTTCTAAAAATCCATTTGGTTTGCTTTTTTATTTCAGCCATTACCTAAGCACGTGCAATTACTTAACTAAGAAAGGAGATGAGCAAACATGAGCAAAGAATTTAAAGTTATAAAAAAAATCGTCAATCTTTCCCCTCCCTTTTTCTTTCTCCCATAATAATTGAGATGATATTTGATTAAAAACAATGCTAGGTTTATTTAAGTACAAGAAAGTAGCAGTTATCATGTAAATTAGCTTGCAGGATTCACTAAATGGAGACTGTAAAGAACTGGGGCAGGGATTCAGAGGTAGCTGAAAAAAACTGCATGACCACCAGCACACCACCTATTTGCAATGCAGCTAAGATAACAATCAAGGCAATTGCAGCTCCTGCTTCTGAATGTAAGCTGATTATTAAGTACAAAGAAGGACAACAAGAAAAGACACTTTTCCTCAGATGCCCTCATGAGCAACATTGTTCAGATGGTGACGTGTCCTGGAAAAGGAGATTTCACCTTCTCAGACAGTGGTTCCCACTGTTTTTGTTTTTTTACCACAGCCTGGCAGGAATGAGACAGCATGCAAAGCCGGCTGCCTCCCCCTCCTGGGGCTCCCCCGCCACCCAGCTTTAACCCCGGAAGCTGCTCAGCCAGGCAGACAGATGGGACTCTGAGCAGGGGGTTCATGCCATGATCCTGCAGCCAACCTGCTGCAGCCAGGTGGTTGGGAACTTCTGTTCTAAGAGATCAAGCATCCCACACCAGGTAACAAAGGACCGGACACTTCCTCTGAAACATCTGGTAGCAAACACTAAAAAAGAAAGGAGGCAAAATAGACCATGAGCTTAACTGAATGTGAAGTAAAGCCTGAGTCTCAAAAATGGCAGACTGCTCAGCTGCTCTGTTCCACACGAAGTCTGGAGTCATCTCTAGAAATCTCAGTGCTAAATACCAAAATTTGGGAACGATTAATATGTTCCCATTCAGATACGTTCTTGCACTGAACTCTGAATGTCAGGTTCCGCAAAACAGGGTTTTCAAGGGGTCAAATGTCTGGAAACTACTTTCAGACCCTGCCTACTCAATACCTCTCATGGTGAAACTATCATCTGTCTAAGTTAAAGCATTCAAAATCAAACCTGAAATACAGGCCTTCCCTCCAAGATGAAATATGAACTCCCTTCTTAACCCTGCTATAGTTCCAGGATGGGTTTCTCTTGCCCTCCCATCCCAGCAGGTGAAGCACCAATCCAGTCACAACAAGACATTGCTTCTAATGAAGTAATTGGCCGTGATCTTTGTGCGACTGACCTCAGGGTAGGTGCTACACGTGCAGCAGTCACTGCAGGACATATTGCACAGGCAGCACATTGGACCATGCAACACAATCCATGTCCAGTCATTTCAAACTTCTTCAATCAGAAAAATTCTCAGAGGTGCAATTTGCTCCAAAGAACCAAAATTCAGCATCACCTCACTACCATCTGGACCATTTACCTTTCCGTTTTAATAGGGACGGTCTCATCTCCCAAACCCCAAAGGCACAGCTTTAAAACCGACCTCTGGTGCACTTCCCCAATTTGTTCTAACAAGTGTAAATAGCACATAAGCACATCAGAAAAGCCCTAGGCACCATTTAGACTAGAAAGAAAGGGTTAAAGAACAGAACTGAGGAGGAATGCAAAGTGTACATCTTACCTCCTGAGTGAAT
The DNA here is from genome assembly GCA_030014935.1 of Caiman crocodilus. Lineage (NCBI taxonomy): Eukaryota > Metazoa > Chordata > Crocodylia > Alligatoridae > Caiman > Caiman crocodilus. The sequence continues at coordinate 73,215,515 of JAGPOW010000304.1, read as the reverse complement.
CCTCCTCTGAACTTTCCTCAGGCATTTCCTGGTTTAAGGCCTCCTGTGATACATTCCCGGGTCTGCTTGAAGCTGACTGGCTGTAAACTCTTTCCCAGTGCCCCGTCTCCTGGTTAAACACCACTCCCACGGTCCTTTCCTCTGATGGGTTGGAAGAGCTTCCCAGCTGCAACCTGCTAGAAGTAGAAGCTCGGCCCTCGGTTCTCTCTGCAGGCTGCACCTGGCTGCTGCTTGGTGGCACACCCTCAAATGTGCTTTGAACCTGCCCTGATGTGTAGCTAGGTGTGCTTCGTTCCCAACGTAGTGTGTCATTGTTAAAGGTCAGGAGGTTGTGACAGGCGCGACAGCGGTTCAGGTGACCCCGTGACAAATTGGAATTGTTTTCACTGCTATGTGGAGTCTGCTGGTGAGAGGGACCCGGCCTATCAGGCTCAATGTTGTTGTTCAGCATTTCCTGAGCCTGTTGTGACTGGCTGGGCTCCCCACCAATCCCTTGATCTAGCTCCTGAAGCCGGTCATATTCCAAGAAAAAACGTCTCAAGTCACACTGAAGCTCATTGCGGATGCTGGATGGATTGCTTGGGCTAGCACTGCCACTGCCATCTGCTTCAGCTCCTGGTGCCAAGAAGCCCCTCCCTTCTGTAGCAGATGTATACACAGATGACTGAGAACCTCCCTCCTGCTGCCTCAGCACAGATAGCAAGCTCACTGAAGAGGCACTGGTTCTAGGTGGAGGCATGGCTTCCAACTCTGAGCGGGAACTCATGTTCAGCACTGTTCTAGTCCAATCAGACCCTCCTAAACCAGGAGCCATCTCTCTTGTAGACTGTTGGTACCTGGACGGGTGCCCTGACAAGGGCCCGCTGAGGGACCTACGAGTAGGACCCAGGCTAAGGTTGCGGAGAGTGTTCCCAGCAGTGTTGCTCTGAACAGTGCTGAAAGCAGATGGCCTGTTAAGTATCCCCTGGTCCTCCTGTACAACAGATGCCTGCTCCGGTGGTTGATAGGGCTCTGTCTGCACAGAGGAAAAAGAAGTGCCAGTGACCCCAGAGGATGTGGAAGGTGCATTTTCCTGGTGTGGGAAGAGAGAAGAAGGAAGTCTTGCACTAGAGCATCGGCTGCAAAGGCACAACATTCCCAGATGCTGGCAGCACTCTGCTGTAGGGTAACTGACACGCTCACGGAGCCTGGTGTAGGCTGAGGCCCTGGTGTTCTCGTTTGCTGGAGGAGGCGGTGGGGGCAGGGATGGGGTAGCAGAATCTTGCACGCTGTTTTGCTCACCAACCTGTATGCCAGAAGAGCGCGAGGATAGCATATGCAGGAAGTTGTGGAGAAGGGGAGTGCGCCTAACGGGCTGAGACTGGAGAATAGAACGCTGACGGTAATGTGGCATTTCTGTGCTGTCCACAGGGATCTCCACTTCCTCATCACTCTGCAAAAGAAACCGCCAAAGCTCAGGTCACCTGACAACAGAACTGCATATCTAAAGCAACCTTTAGAATTCAGCTAATGCCCAAAACAGATGAAGGAAACAATAAACCTTGTCAAAGAAAAAAGGGAAAGCCTTAGCCAAGAGTTACATGAAGCCCTGTAGCTTTTAATACAACAGAAGATCTTGTACATAACCAGACAGACACCATACCAACCTTACGGTTCCATAGTACACCAACCAAATGAACAGGGAAGTCAGCACCTGCCAGGGTGAAGCGCCTATGGGGCTGCAGCTGGTAATTGCATAACACTGTCAAAGACTACAAAAATCCAGCAAACATCTTCAGCACAATGACAGAGCAATGCCATGAAAGCCTTTGCCCCAGAGCTGATGAGGCAGTGATAGCCAAACAGCAGCAGCTGTAGAGAACCCCTCAACCAGCACTGGGGATCACTGTGAAAGCAACTGGCTATACCTCTAGTTACTGTGGCCTGGGTGTTACCATAATATATCTGTAGGAAACAAGCATAACCAAAGAGTATACCTGTGACTGATTTAGATGCGAAAAGTCAAAACACAGGCTTCCAAGGTTAATTACAGTATCAGGGCACCTAGGGACTACTAGAGTTTGCATGTATTTAAAGCAGCTTGTAATTAGTGCAGACATTAATAATATTCTCACCTGTTGGTTGGAAGGGTTAACAATTGCTGTGAGCAAATAGTGTCCCAAAGGATCAAATCGCACCAGCCTAAAAAAGAAGAGAACTGGGAACTCAGTTATCCAGTGACATTACAGACTGAAAGAAAACCAGACCCTGAATGGAACAGTTCTTACACATGGTTTATCATGGAGGATATAGCACTTACAATAATTCCTCACCTGAAGGCTCCCCAAAATTTCATGCATTTAAAAAGAGAGAAGATATCCACCAATCCCTGAAATGTAGCCACCTCTCTAGGGGAAAACTGAAGCTGCAACAGCATGAATTATAACTCAGCCTTGGACAGGAAGTGAAACTTCCCATATCCAACTTAAACTACTAGTGAAACTTAAGGAGGCTACAAATACAAGGGAAATTATCAAGGGTAGAAGGTTAAAACCTCTGATAGACATGGCTTGGGATCTCTAATGTCCCCAGATTTGTCAGAGCCTTGTTTTTTCCATCATTTAAAAAAAAAAATAATAATAATAATGGGTGGGCAGTTCCCCACCCCCACAACAAGACCATTCTGGAATCACTAGTTCAGTACAGATTTAAATGGTAAGAAATCCTTTCCTGCAGTATCTGCACTTTAGCATCCTAGTAACAATCAGGATGAACCCTACTTCACTGGTGTTACCTGCAGGTCAGCCTTACAAGTGGGGGAGCTGAGAAGGACACTGTGGCATGCAGCGGACTGACTTGTTAATTCACTGATAATCCAATTTGCCTTTTTTATGTCCGCAGCTGCTGTTCTAATTTTGTGGGAAATGCAAAGAATGAAGCAAGACAGCTCCAGGCAGCAAAAAACCAGGGTCAGGGAGAGAGGTTATAGTTTGTGTGTGTTGCAGTTCCAAGAAGAGCACTCCATAGTTTCCCACTCTACACCATTCCCAAGTTTGGATACAAGCAGGTACTCACCGGACCCGTTCCATCTCACTGGCTGTCTTCACAACTGCAAAAGGCTCTCGACGACTCCAATCCCAGAAGTGAATTTCATTGGCTGTTGCAATCAGCAGAAGCTGAGCCGTAGGATGGAAAGCAAGGGATGCAATGGCATTGTTGCTATCTGTGAACCAGCTCTCACTTCCACCCTGGGAAAGGTAAATTTACATTAACAGCTTAACACACAAAACTAGGCAACTATGATTCCAAGTACACACACAACATCCTCCCACCCTCAACAAAAAAAGTCCCAAAGCATCACACTTACCTGCATTCAACAAGAAACATCTGCTTTCATTTTATCATATCACCTGGCCATACAGCCCTCCCAGCAATCTTTACATGTCTCAGCTGATAGGTGTGTCCCAAGCAGCCTATACAAATACCATTCCAGAGCAATCACTTGGACAGAATAGATCCAAAAACAAAAATGATGGCATGACAGCTTCCTGAGGCAGAGTGAAAGTTAACTCCCATGGAACAAGCAAGAAAAAAACAAGTCTTATACAAACTGAGAGAGCTGCCACAATCAGAGCCACATGGAGCTTTAGAGTATGACACACATCACTCTTGGCAATTCTGAGGTGGAGGCCTCAGGACATATGGATATTTAGAGCAAATTAAAAAAGAAGTTGAAATCTTGTATTCTTAGAATGTTCTTATTCTCTTTCCATAAAGAGAGGAATGGTGATAACTGTTCTTCTGTGCATATATGCAGCTTCCCAAAGGAGCTTTCAGCTGGTCAAAGTTTGTATCTTATACTTGGAAAGAATTACTGCATCCCAAATACTAAAAGTTTGAATTTTTTAGAAAAAGACTTACATGTAAATCCCAGATCCTAACCTCCCCATCAAGGCACCCTGAAGCAATGAGTCCAGGGATGGTAGGGTGAAAGGTCACACACCAGGGTGTGCGCCGATGTCCAACCAGAGAATGCACACACTTTCCCGTTTTCACCTCTGTGATATAGATATTGTGGTTCACATGGGTGGAAGCCATGAGTGTCCTGCAGAAGGGGAAGGACAGTATTAACATTGGCCAAGACAAAGGAGGACAATCAAAAATTAAGAGCATAAATCAACCAACTGAACCAACTCCATCAGGGTATGGCTAGTTTTCATCTAATCTCACAGCCCTCGCACACAAAGAAGGGTAAAGGACATTGCAGCATCACACAAGCCACAGAAAATCTGTGGGACCAAACTTAGAGGGTGGCTTCAAAACTTGAATGTATCGGCATCCCAGAGCGCAACGATGAGAGGAGTAAATTCCTGTTTCAGCAGTCTAGCCCTTACTTTCGAATGAGCAAATTTTTCGCTAAAAGGATTAAGGCTAAAACTCAGAGACAGCCAGCACATTCAAAAAGATCTGTCCTTTCAACTCTCCTCTCCACCAGACGAGCAACCATCCCAGGTAAAGTAATATTGGGAAGGAACCTGGGCTCTCACTTCCTCCCTAGTGCCAAGACATTAACCCTGCATCATTCAATCTTGTTTTTTGACCATTACTCCCTTTGTGTATGCAGTGAAGCTGGGGACAGCAGAGTTAACACCTTCTGCCACACAACAGTTTACCATAAACCACTTCTAAGTCCCTGCCCTTAACTTTCACCACAGATGGGCAGATCCTCTTGGGGCTCTGCTAAAACTTTAAAGAACCACAAAAAAAAAAAATAAAAAAAATCAAGTGTTAAGTGTTTGGGGTTACACAGCTGAAGAGTCATGTGGGCTGCACTGCAGCTTAGGATCCTGTGATCTCAAATCTGCTGCAAACTTGTGGTCTCCCAAGGGGCACAAGCCTTTGTAACTGTTGTTACCATAAGGAGACCATTTAAAAACTAGAAAAAATCAGTTACCTGTCTGGACTGAAGGCAAGCAGGAAGGTGGACCGTGGGCTGTCTGGTAGCTCAACTTTCTGGAAAAGTGAACAAACCGGGAAATGCTGAATACTGCCTGGCCATACTTTCTTCACTCTAATTCACACACAAACAGCATGGAGGTCCCCAAGCAGCATACAACTCCAGCACAGTACCTGAGGAACCAGGCTGAGCCAGATGGAGCACAACCAGGGGTCTCCCAACACAAAGTGCAATGCATAAAAATATCAATATTGAATAAGTGGTCAACATTAACAATACTGAACAAGTGATCTTAAATCTCTACCCTCAAACTTAGCCACAAGGTTGTGAGCATCCCACCCACAAATAAATTCCCCTGGCCTGTGACCTCACCTTGCCCTCCCATTTCATCCATCGGGTTTTATCCTCCACCAGCTCCTGTAGAAGCCGCTGAGCACCCAAGGCTTGGGTGCCCCGTTCTCGTCCCCAAAGGATCCGCACAGCATTCTTTTCTGGTACAACCTTCATGGTTCTCAGGGTCCACGTTTACACCAGGCACTGGGATGAGACACTTCAAACTCCAAGTCACAACAGCCAAGAACCTACAGACAGGCCATCCACATTTCAGTTGTCCTCATGGAAATCTAGGTAAGGAAAAAGAATGAATCAAACGCAGGATGGTATGGGTGGGAAGAAGAAAGCTCCAAGTCCCAACACACTATGTTTGAAGGAAGACCTAGCCTCCACACCTACCACCTTTGGTTCCTTTTTTCAATTACCAGACACTGGATATTCCACAAGTCTAGAGCTCGAGAATTTTTAGGAGTTCATTTGTTTTGCAGACTTGCAACCCAGGAGCTAAAATTTCCAAAAGGCAACCTAAAAGGATGAAAAATTGGACGTGCGCCCATTTTTGCTTCTTTATGATAGGAAGTTAATGAAAAGAAGATAGTTTTTTACATTTGTTTTTACATGATAAAGTGCAGGTCTTATCTTGCTGACTACAGCAGCTAGAAAAAAATGCCCATATCTCAAGAGAACAAAGATTTAGTTGTTAAGGGAAAAGATTTTTTTAGTCAACCTATTTAAATCTTCAGTGTTTTTGTTTCTAGAGATATCTGTTCAACTTCAATGGCAAATTTATATTTTGAGCATTTATCAAAGGCATCCTCAATTCAATACTTTCAATACATATTGGAGCTCACATTCTTTCTGCCTTCCCACAGTTCCTCTAGCAAAACAGAAAGGGCAAACCTGAATTCCTGATACTTTTTAAATGGAAGAAAATTAAATCTTTCAGGCCTTCTCCATTCATTGTAAAAAAAAGTAAAAGACAACCCTTTATCAAATGCTGGCAAATCACTTCTGCTTGTGAAAACAAACAAACAATCTAAATGTGATGCAAGTATAAACTGGCAAAGTATTCTCTTCCAACTCCACAGACAGAGAGAACAGCCCCAATAGTCACAATGGTTAGATTCAGTTAATAATTCAAATGTCAAGGGTTAGATACACGAGGCAGCTAAAACCAAAAACCCAGCAAGGGTTAGCTACTTAAGTATTTCCACTGCTCCCTGTTTAGCGCACACACTTCATAAACTGGAACTGACTACCACACCTTCACATGCAAAAAGCCTTTGCAATTAGGTTAAATGCAGACTGCCTTATCCCAGGTCTTTTCATTGAAAGTTCTCATTGCATCCTTGCCAAAAAACACTGTCTGCAACACTAGAGAACTCATTTTACCTGGCTGTGCCCTGCCACCCCTAATTGTACTAAACACCACACGCATGACCAAAAGAGGGATCCAAGAATTCTTATTAGAAACCCCACTAGACAGAGAAACAAAAAATGCTTCTAATCTGCTGATGCAAGACTGTAGCTGCTTATACGGAAGAGTTATCTGAAGATTTTAAGCAAGAAATTTAAACCTAATGAGGTAGAACAGTTCTCCTTTGTTAGGGAAAGAGAAGCCTAAATGTTGAATTATTAAAGCTTCAACCTAGCTAGAAGATGGAAGCATTTTTCCTAAGAGAAAGGAGAAACTAAAGTTAAGGTAAGCTGTTATAAGAACAGAAGTAGTGCTATATTGGGTCAAACCAAGGGTCCAGTCCATTCAACTCGGAACTCCGTCTCTGACAGTGGTAAGAATGGATACTGTAGAGGGTGAGCACCGAACAAAGTATACCTAGTGATTATCTCCTGTCCGTTACCCTCCCAGGTATCCCCCATCATTGGTTTAGAGATGTCATAGGATGCATTTCTGATTGTCCTGTTTTTGCACTGAAAATGCCCTGTTATTCACTAGAAACTTTTAGTGATTCATCAGCTATCACAGCAGCAAAAAAGAAAAAAAAAAAAATCACAACTGCTGGCTTGTCTAAAACCCAATACACAAAAAAAATCCTTAGATCAGGACAAGACCTCACTCAAAAATCTATTCTTAAATCACATGAAGAGTAGATGACTACCCTCTGGCAAATGAAAGCCCTAAAGGAAGTAAAGCAAAAATAGAAAGAGTGTTGTCACAAGTAAAGAAGCCACAAATTGCCTGAGTGAAGAAAACTGTGGAGGAAGGAGGAAGATACTGCCAAAGGAGATGTTCAATGCAGAGCTTCAAGACCTCCTAAACACCAGGCCCTGTTTTCCAAACTTTAGCCAAAACCCTAGTAAAACCTTCCCTAGAATGTTCTATATAATTTTTGTCACCCATATTCAAGAAAAAATTATTCAAACTGGAACAGAGACAGAGAAGGCATCCTGGGATGGAGGGAATCAGAGACCCTACCTCATGAATGGAGAATGTAGCTTGTTCTACACTCCAGAGTTTTGCTGGCGTAACAGAGCTGGCTAAAGGAGTGTTGCCTGTGAGAGGCAGGAGACTGGTCATGATAGACTAGGCAGTCTCTTCTAATAATAATCAAGTCAAGTAGTTAAAGAACTTCTTTAAGGTGCTCTTGCTCTCAAGAACAAAAACAAAAAAACCAAGAGTTGCTTGCTACTTTACAGTAATTATCAAAACTTGCTCTGTATATTAGCAGTTACAATTATGCTTATTGAATCATGGGTATTCACCGTGTGGAAATGCCAAGCCTTTAGGTGCATAACCATTTTCATGTTGCTATCTTAAGTCATCCTGCCTAAATCTTTACAGTATATATGCATGAAACAAAGTCATTATTAAACAGCTTATGCCAACTGCTCAGGGGGAGGTGGACAAATGTCATTTAATCTACAATAATTACATGGTCTCACTTTATACTTCAACATGAAAAAAAGACTTAAATCTAAGCTTGACAGCTGACTGCATGGAAAGGATTATGCTGAATGAGAAACAGGCTTTCCCTGAACCCAGTGTCAACTCTGCATGACCTGCTATCTGGAACACACTACACTCCTTGGTTTGCAAAAAAACACTGTGTTGAAGGAGGTACTTCAAGAAGGTATTACACTTAGGACATTCTTGGGAATCTCCTGGTTATAAAGACTGGCCTCTTGAAATGGGAGGCAACCACAACATATAATCCCTTTCATAAATTCATCAAGCTCCATCTTTAAACTAGTAATGGGAAAAACATGCAAAACCCTTTACTGAAGTGTTCCAGAAGCCTTGGAGAATTAAAAAACCTTTTTGTATTTTTGGTTTAATGTATGTGTAGCCAGCTTTTACCTGTTTGCTCTGTATTACTACCAAGGGGCGAGCAATTATTTTGGGCAGAGGGCTGCTTACTGAGTTTTGGCTAGCCATTGACGGCCACATGACAGGCAGCCCAGGGCAGATAAAAATTAATTTTTGAAATTTTTAGGGGCCCAGCAGGCCGGATAGAATGGCTTGGTGGGCCACATCCGGCCCCTGTGCTGCATTTTGCCTACCCCTGGTTAATATCATCATTCAACTTAAAGAGCTCTTCTCCTCCACTATGATTTTATCCAACGGTGTTTATTTATGAAAAGTATTCATACTCCCTCACTTTTCCAGGCAAAATAAAACAAGCATTTACTCTCCACCTATAGGACAGGCCCTTCATTCCCCTGAGCACTGTAGTCATCCTATTGTGTTCAAGTTCCACTTCCTTGAACACAGATTGCATACCAGATTCAGAACTATGTCTGTCCAGTGCTGTTTACAATGGAATCAAATACTTCCTTATCTTAAATGAAAATATGCCTCCTGATGCTATCCTACAATCTCATTTGGTCCTTTTCATAGCCACAGTGCATTGTGGCTCATAGCCATTTTATGGTCAGCTGCTATATCAAAGTCTCTCTCCTCTTCAGGTATTTCCAACAGATGAACTATTATCATTGTTGACAATAAATTCTTGTTACTGGTCACTACATGCACAATTAGCACTTGGTGCTGCTGAATTTCATTCTATTACTACTCATGGACACCCAAATCTTCCTGTACAATATCCTAATTCTTCCTTCCATGGAAGATGTCCCTCAACTTCAAGTAGTCAACATCTCACGTGCCAGTTCTAAATTCACAGATTACTGGACTGAGGTACTATCTTAAGAATGCATATTTTACACTGCAACAACTTCTGTGAAGCTTGGTGTTGCCATATTTTGGGGTCTTTTACCTCTTTAATACCCCTTGTACAGGACCTTTTGCTTCCCATTGTCCGAAAGACTGCAGTAGGTCTTGGCAAACTGGCAGGCTCCACACATTCTGTAGTGACCCAACGTACACATTTCAGCAGAGCTGGAAGTCCTTCAAAAAGCAAACAAACAAGTATTGAGCGCAGGTATGATTCTATGAACTCCAAAATACCCCCCACAGGCTAGCCCAAAGAAGTAGTACAACACTTTCCTGATTTGGTGACTGCCAAAATATGGTGGTGGGGGAGTCATTTTTGAGGAGATGCTCCAGATATGTTTCTAGGTTCTGTTTTTCTCATATCTAGTATAGGGATGGTCACTAGCTACATTCACTGGCTTTATTTACAAAAACGGAGGAGACCCTTCTCCCTCTCAATACTGAATTCACTGTCCATGATTTTCTAAACTAAGCCAAATCTTGTTGTCCTTCATCAACATTCCCACAACCCTCAGATGGCTTTTTAACTGAGGAAGGAAAGAAGGACCATCCCCCAACTATATCATCCCATCCAAGGCTTTGTCTAGATGAATCTTAAAAACCTCCAAGAATTGAGATCCAACAACCTCTCTACGTAACCTGTTCCGGTGCTTCGCTGCCCTCCTCACAGGAAACTTTTCCTTATATCTAACCTCAACTTCCCTTGCTCTAACTTCAGACCACTGCTCCAGTGGAGGTCATCTGCCACCACTGAGATCAGTCTAGCTCCATCCTCTTTGAAACCACCCTTCAGGTAGTTTAAGGCTGCTATTAAATCCCTCCTCAGTCTTCTCTTCTCCAGACTAAATAAGTCGTTTCCAAAACCTTAGTTCATAAGTCATGTATGCTAACCCTCCAACCATTTAGTTGCCCTCCACTGGACTCTCTCCAATTTGCACACAATTTCTGTACTGGGGGGCCCAAGTTGGACACACTATTCCAGATGTGACCATACCAGAGCTGAACAGAGGGGAAAAATCACTTCCCTCAAACTGCTGGCAACAGTCCTACTAATGCAGCCCAGTATACGGTTAGCCTTCTTCACAACAAGGGCACACTGTTGGTTCATATTCAGCTTACTGTCCACTGTAATCCGCAGGTCCTTTTCTGCAGAGCTGCTGCTCAGCCTGTCAGTCCCTAGCCTATACCAGGCCTAGGATTGTTCTGTCCTAAGTGCAGCATTTTGCACTTATCCTCATTGAACCTCATGAGATTTCTTTTGGTCCAACCCTCCAATTTGTCTAGGTTTCTCTGAAACCTAGGCCTCCTCTCCAGCATATCTACTACTCCCCACAGGTGTCATTTGAAAACTTGCTAAGGATGCACTCCATCCCATCTTCCAGATGGCTGATACAGATATTGAACAAAACCAGCCCCAGGACCGACCCCTGGAGCACTCCATTTGATACTGGTGCCAACTAGACATCAAGCCATCAATTACTACCCTCTAAGCCCAATGATCCAGCCAGTTTTCAAACCACCTTACCATCTATCCATCCAACATGTTGCTTCCTAAGCTGCTTGGGAGAAGTGCAAGGAGGCAGAGTCCAGAGCTGGGAGACCCCTGAGCCCCGTGCCCTGCCCCAACCAGATGGCATCCCTTGGAGGCTGGATGGCTGCAGCCCATCCCCAGAGCTGCACAAGCCAGGCCCAGCCCCACCTCAAGTGCCACTGGGCACCCCCACCCCCTCAGCCATGGCCCAAGTCTGCAGAGCACAAGGGCAGCCCCTGCTTTCTTGCAGCTGCCACCTGGTATTTACTGTAAAGCAAAAATAAAAAAAGCAACTTTTATGATTATTAACTATATTAAATGCAGTGACCCTGCCATGTATACCCCCTCAACCACCCGTGTTTTGTTTTTCTGGCATGCCAGCACTCTGGCACTGTACAGGGTAGACATTGCAGGTTTTTTGATACTCTGACCAAAAACGCTTCTTACCTCTGAACTAGAAGATAAATCCTGGTTAGGTCCCAGCATACCAGAGAAACTAGCAGTAGAAAATCTGCCATTTAACTTTTGGTGTCTTTAATGCTTTTTCCCTTCCGCCTATTTTCAGACACCTTCAAACTGCTTTGTCTGAGTGTTTATGAGTATAAAAAGAGTATTACACAGCCCAGACCCAAGTCTCCATGCCAGCTGTCCTCAAAGAAGTCTTAAGAATCCCAAGCCCCTAAGAGCACAGCCAACCCAACAGTAATTGCCTGCTTTATAGAGTCTAAACCTCTATTAATGTCAGAGAGAATGCAGAACAGAAGATAGCTAAAGGACTGTTACACTCCAGGAAAACATACACTGAAGAAGAACTTTGTTGCAGAAAACCAGTGGGAATTAACCAGGCATTGGGCTAACTTAACGAGTGCATGCACCATAGGCAATCATAGAAAGGAGAGTCAAGAATACATCATTGTGGAATAGAAGCAGGTGGTTTATAGTAATTGGAGAACTTTGGCCTGTTACACAGATTATAGGTCTTGATCTTTCCTCTTCCATTACCCTGACTGCTGTTGGTTCTTCTCAAGTCTCTATAACACTGCCTTCAGGGAACAGAGCTGCATTTGAGGAAAGATTTCAGCCCTATGCATCAGTCAAGTATGATTTCACACTATTGAATTTTGTAGTAGGCACCCTAAGAAGGAAAGTCATCTCTTCGGGCCTTAAGCTTTTAAAATAAAAATCTCCATTTTCTACCACGCTCACGGGCTTGCTGATCATATGCCTCATCAGCCGCCAAAAGACTTCCTGAATGAAATCAAGTGGAAAAGGCGGGATCATCTCCACCAATAAGAAGACTACAGTCAGCATGTTCAAAGAAGTCCTTCCGTGGAGGGAAGAGACAACATCAAAAGCTACCTCTGAATCCTGGATGTCAACCGGAAGCCACAGAGAGAGATTTTGCACAAACCTCCCCAAGAAAGCATCACTGACTATGTAGGACTGAACTGTGTTTGCCATCACTGGCTCCTGACCTACAAAATTATCTCCACAAAATTCACAATTCTAGGATGTTATTTGTTCTATCAGATCAGTATGCTTCCAATGGTCCTTCTTCAACATAGGCAGAGAGCATGCACCACACAAAATGATGAAACTCTTCCTGCACTGTTCTCAAGTTCAGTGCCATGCTGCTGACCTACAAGGTAACAAGCAACAAGAAAAGACTAGTTTAGAACAAGACTTTGTTCAAAACTTGGTTCCAGGTTCAAAGCACAACACTCCATCCCAGAAGGTAATTCTCCAAGAACAACAGGTTACAAAGAGAGCAGTGTCATGTAGGGCTAGAAAAAAGTATTTAATCTCCACAGTCAGATGCCACCTTGATACCAGAAGGACCGGTTACTTCTACTGAGGATGTAGCAACAGATGCTGCTAACTCTTCAAAGTGCTTCCCCCAGCCACTAAATATCCATTCCATTTTGCTTAGAACTGAACACGAGTCTGACCTCTTTCATCAAGGCCTTATTTCAAAAGAACAACAAAAGACCACCATACACAGTCGAGAGCGAGCTTGGTACTACCAAGGATGTCTTCAAGAAATCTTCAATATCAAATGACAGAAGAACGAACGCCAACATTCTGGATTCAGCAAACACCATTGGCACTGAAGCCATTTTTATAAAGTACCACCTCTGCTGGACAGAACAAGTCAAAAGAAAGCCTGACAAAACAGATCCTATGCTCTCAGCTCACTGATAGTCACCAATCCAGAAGTGGGCAGAAGAAGAGATTCAAAGACACTTTGAAGGCTAATCTGAAGAAATGCAATATTAACATCAATATCTGGGAGACTCAAGTATGAATCAGTCCCAATCATGTCATGAGGTACCACAAGGTACCAATCATTTCAAGCAAACTCATCTCATTATGGAGGTAGATACATGAGAGACTAAGGAAAAAAAGTTATGACCCAACAATCAGGATCTGTTCCTTCCTCCTGTATTATTTCCATGTCTGCAGTTGAACATGCAGATCTTGAATCAGTCTCCTCAGTTATCTATGGACTAGGAAGCCTTGCATACAATTAAAAAAATTGGATTGTGATAAAACATCAGCAAACTCTTACAACCACAGATAAAGGTACAAGAAGAACAGCAGGTGCCCTTCACAACATTCATAAACCTATGCAAAGTGGTGGTAGTGGGGAGCAAAAATAGTGCAACACAACTCTGTCCATTCCTACTAGGTCCAGCAGGCAAGACCCTAGGATCTATGGCTCTGAAGAGATCTCCAATTAGCAGCAGCATCTTTCCCAAACTGAAGCCCAACTGAAAAGATCAGGAATGTCACATACAAGAGGTGCTGTTTGAAGGAGCTCCCACAATCTTACCTGACCTTATCTAAGGAATAAGAGAGGCAGATGTTGGCCAAATCATTTACTTCAGATACTAAATCAACAAGTAGTTCAGTAATGCTGGGAAACTGCTGTCTTGAGGAATGTGTTGAGTAGGAACGCAGCGCAACTTAGTGTATAGAGCAGTGAACTTCATGGAACCTGGGTTAGACACCATGTTGAACTGCACTAAACTCCTGGGTTCCCTAAAGCTACTCACTTCCCCTTCTGTGCCTGTGTCCTCATAATGGGAAGGACAACACTATCCTCCTTTGTAAAGTCACCAGAGAGCTAAAAAGAAAAAAAAAATACATTTAAGTACACTCCGTAAGAGCTAGGCATTACTATCTTGATCAGAAGGGAAACAATTTTCCCACAAGCTTTCATTAATTAAATAGGGTATTAATTCAGTTCACAAAGTGGCAAACCTTTTGGTCCTTTCCACACCCCAACATGCCAGACAGGAAGAGAATATTTCCCCTTCCTGCATGGATAGTGCTGAAGAGTCCAAGCAAATCAAAGAGACTGTTTATATTAAAGTAGTGTGACAACTGCTTGAAAAATAAAATCTCTAGTCAAAACTATGCAAAGTCAGTGCAGAATGATAATACAGCCCTTTTTAGATCAATGGAATTGTTCTGGTTACTTTGCTGCTGTCATGGAAGTAGTAAAGGGCCTCTCAACATCTTTCACCATTGTGCAAAGATCACAAACTCTTGAGGTTGATCAGCTGTGTAATTTGCGTTCAGCTTAATAACTCTAACCCTCTGTCTTTCTACTTTGTCTGCTGCATGTCCCCTATAACCATGTCATGATGCTCTTGCAGTCTGTTCTCCTTGCTTTTCATGGAGGAGAGCTCTTCAAGGGCTCTAATGTGACACTTAGACATTACTTTAGAGACCTCTGTTTCCATTACAAATTCACTACAGTGTATCTTAAGCAAGGATCTCAGTGTGCTAAGGAGCTACGCCCAACATCTCCCATAAATGGATATAATTCGTAAAGATATGTAATGGCTTGCTACACATTATGCATCAGCAGAGCAGCAGAGCCAGGACTAGATTATCAGAATTTCACTCCTATATCGCCCAGCCTAAACAGCTTCTAGGTACTTAATTAAACCATTTGAGATGAACAGTAACATAAGAAACTTTAAGCAGTGAACACATGCAAGTTTCCACTATAGTGCATTGAGCACCACACTTAAATTTTCGCCTATTTCTCATTTTAAACATTCCTGCAATGTCCCCTTGTTGACCTACGTCTTATAGTACAGGATGTGTCAACAAATCCTACTGTCTAACCTTCATTGTCTAGCTCATGCAACATTTGTATTATGGATTTCACTGGAAGAAGCAATAATTTGGGCCAATTTTGGCCACTGACTCAGAGCTCTGAGAATATGTCAGCTGTCACACAATATTACAATGCAGCATCACCAAGATGCAGCAGTTGGGAAACAGGGTGAAGGATGCATAATTGCCACAGAGTAAAAGGGATTTAAAAAACAAAACAAAAAACCAACAGATTTTGAGACCAAGCTTCCATAGTACAGAAAAAGGACTTGCTCTCATTGAAAGGTCAGCTTGTGTGAAACAAAATAACTGTGTCCAAAGTTATGACTGAGAAGGCGTTTTCATCCAAAGGCCCTGCTTTTATACTTTTAGACATTTAAAATATTCATGAAGTATTATCCTGTCGGCTGAAGTTTTACCAGATTCAGCCCAGAGAGATTTGGCATGTTGGGTAATTTTAATTCTGCCAGTATTAAGTTATCCAAAAAAACAAAAAAAGGATTAATTTTTGCTACTTTAAAGGTTAGGTTTAAAAGATCTTGAAACTTGCCAAAGAGCAAGTTCTCAGTAAAATACAAAGCCTTTGGCCTTTCTGAACATAGCTGATTTAGTCAAAGAAGTTGTAAGAGCTGCAAGTTTTTAATATATCAAGTGCACTGCTCCAAAGGAATATGTACCCTCAACTCTGCATACTTCATTCTCTGAAAGCTTGTTCCATGGAAAATGACTATTGCTTCATTTTTACAGAAGGCAGATTCAGAGCCAAAACATGCTTGAATTTAAATAGGACTGGGAAATTAAACACATCAGTCAGTACATTCACAAGTTAGTGTTGGCTTCAGCCAGCATTAACCACCATGCTGCACAGAGATTAACAGCCCATTCATCAATACAAAATCCTGAGAGCTCAACAAGAGGTTAGTCGCCCAAAGAATTGTCTCTCTTGCTTCTTCACTTGAGTTTGCATCCCCAGTCAGAAGAATATAGTGGCCTTTTGCTTGATATACAAAAAATTAGTGGCCAATACAAGGATTGAAGAAGTATTAAAGACAGAAGACTATAAATATTTTCCAGGAAAGGAGCAAGAGTTAGATACCAGCAGAAAGATTATGAGTAAATGGAAGAAAAAAAAATACCAAGGAAAGTTGGAGGGTACCAACTGAAGGGCTGAAGAACAGATTAGAAACACTTGTAGGGAAAATGAAATGGAGAAATTCTTCGAAATATACCTGATCAGATCAGCTGACCAAAGGGTCTTTTCCAGCTCTATCTACCATTAATAACACTAAGCATTTGCATAGCAATTTCCATCTTGAAACAAACTTCACAGCCCCTTGAGAGCCTCAACTGACCAGTGAGGTAATGGACAGGGACAAAGGAACAGTCCCAAAGCCATAAAGCAAGTCACTAATGCACTGAGATCAAACACTACAGCTCCTTCAAAAAAGCAAGGAAGAAGGGGGAAATAAATGTAAATGGATCTCTAGAAGATAGAGAGGTCAAGAACTTCATAATACAAGACCCTGACACCACAAACACTTAGAAATATACCAAATGCCATAATATGGCATAGTGCCATAGTCCAGTTCCATTTAGTTCATTATATCTCAATTCCAACAGTAGCCAAAAAACAGATGTCACCTTCTAATTTCAGTGGGACTACTCACCATAATGAGGTCAGCATATAAGGGTTCACAGGATTCAGGCCTCAATCAACCGTGTTTTCTGGCTTCAAATTGAGACCAAGACATGTGCTCCAAAAACAGCACAAGAAAAACAAACTGCAAGCAAGCATCTCACTTATACCTGAAGAGATGGGAGAAAGAAGGCTTGATCTTGGGACAGGGAAATATGTCAAATTCTACTTGGAAACCAACAGCACAGAGTTATTGCTTTGTTTAAATGACTATTGTTAATTGGAATCATGCATTTCCCTTTCAATCCGTCTTTATGCTTAAGTTCAGCCAATAAGCCTCACCTTACCCTGGAATTTCTGACGCTGAGTCTCAATCCAGAAAAAAAAAAATTGCAGAGACAACGCAGCCTCACAGAAGTGATAATATCCAACAGTACAGCTGAGAGCTTAAAATCTCATCTGAAGATTCCTCATGGGTTCAGACACAACGGTTACGACAGGCATATGGACTATGATGATTCTCCCCTCCTCACTCAGCTCCAGTACTCCATACCTCTTGAAAACTACAAGGAATAATACATAAAAAATTAGAAACTCCAAAGCTTTATTAGGCCACATTATACCCACATTCTTGAGTACCAAGACATGATTGCTCTCATCTTCTCCCTGGGCCTTAATCTATGAAGTCTACTCCTGTTTTACAAACAAGCCAAGTGATGGATCTTCATTAAGACAGTATTTCTGTTTAATAATCTAAGCATTAGAAAAGACTGCCCTAATATACAGCCTTCCCTTTCATTCAGTTTCATTCTCGTAGTCCCTTTTAAGGGTCCCTAAACCATTTCTCTCCAGTCTCTTCTTATTTGGGCTCACATTTTAATCTAATCTAATCCAATCTAGTTTCACTGGCAAGCTAATACACAACTAAGAATCCCAAGTATGAATCCCATATCTATTACCCAGCAGAACTTTCACCAGACCTACAATAATATAGCCTCAATGAAAAACTAGTAACAGAACATATTTGTTAAAGTGCCCCAAATCCAGTAAATTCTCTAACTATAACATTAGCAGTATGAGGTTCCAGAGGGGTTGAAAGAGGGGAGAGGTTTAAAGAATCCTACAAAGGAAAGGAAGCAACAAGATAAAATATTCAAATCCATAAATACATAGGTGACTGAAAAATTCTGACAGATCCAGTTCAATAATCCACAATTCTGCTATACAGAAGGCAAGCACCAACTTGATGACACAATTTTGCTTGATTTATTAGATAAAAGCCAACTGGCAGTTATTTCTAGATACACAACAAACAACAGGCACTCATACTCTCTCATGATACCACAGGGTCAGATGCTATATGGCATATAGCATCTCATGAAGTAATTTGTTGCCTATGAAAGTTCATGCCTTTCTAAACCATTTAGTTGCTAAGGTGCCACCATTCCCTGCCACCTGCAAATGGCAGTAATAGTGGATAAGAGAACTACTATAAGCAAGGTTTAATACTGACAGATCTTAAAAAGGGTTTATTACTATTTGTGACATGTTAGTGGATGAACAGTCAATGCTACATTTGAAATTTAAACACAGACTTTCAAGCCTTGTCCCTTCTCTTATTCAAAACTGATTCACATGTGCTTAGATGTGACCTTATTACATAAAGAAACACCTAGGGTGGGAAACTAAATTTAAAAACAGCAATGTAGTGAACTAACAGTACCTAGTGATACCACAGGATCCTTGTCAAGTCCCCTTTTAACAGCTTCAGCAACAACTTGGAAGAAGGAAAGGAAGAACAGTGAAATCTGTAGAAGATGCCAAACTAGGAGGAGCTGCAAGCAGCAACCAATGGAGCAATACATATCAGATTCTTATATAAATATTTGAGTGCCCTTCTTCATGGAGGGGGAACAGAGAACTTCAGGATCTGGTCTAACTGGAATCCCTCCTGAAGAGCAACTACTGCAGGGGTGGGCAAAATGTGGCCCTCAGGATGGATGAGGCCAGCCCGACCATTCTGTCCAGCTCATGGGATCCTTAAAACATTTAGAAAATTAATATTCATCTGCCCCTGGTTGCCTGTCATGTGGCTCTCAATGGCTTGCCAAAACTCAGTAAGTGGCCCTCTGCACAAAATAACTGCCCGCCCCGATCTACTGTCATGATGCCTGTAAGGCTCCTGATTACAGCTAAGGCACTAACATTCAAAGACACTTTCTTTCTTATCACAAAGAAGCAGTATAAAGAAAAAAAAAATATATTGCTGTTGTCAGTTACTACTTCATTTCTGTCATGATCCCTCTTCTTTGCTAGCCTTTTACCTATTTTTTAAGACAAGCCCTACAGTTCTCATGTTTAGGAAGTGACTAACACACCACAGCCACAATCAAGACAAATTTAAATAAAAGTTAAAAAAGCACAAGCATCTAGATCATTGGTTTTCAACTTTTTTTGTACCAGGACCCATTTGTAAATAACAATGGCCAGTCCCAACCCAGTGCTCCAGTCTTGACCCTCTGCACCCCACCCTCAGGCCCTCCGTGCGTAGGGCAGGAGGTAGGTGCATCGGGCATTGTGAGGATTCCGAGCAGCCCCTGGCAAGCTGAAGCTCTGCCAGCCTGCAAAGGAAAAGCTATGGTTTCTACTTTTTTCTCCTTTAAAGAACCCATTTTTAAAGCTTATTGATCCGTTTTCCAAGTTTGGTCCCAACCCTTTCATATAGTCTTGTGACCCACTTTTGGGTTGCAACCCACAGGTTGAGAAACACTGATCTAGAAGACTGATTTAGGAAAAAGGAATTGAAAACAAAAATGTTTTAATTTTTTTTTAAAACTGTATGCAACCAAAAAGGTGACAAAGTATTACAGTATCACAGCATCATTTGTAAAAAAATCAATGTTCTGCAATACACATTTTCAATACTCTACAATCAACTGAACATGGAACAAAGGATGAAAGGAAGATAGAGACAGTGACACTTAGGTCAAGATGTAAGTTGCCTTTTGCCATATTGTGGGCATCTTAAAAGTACTACAGAGGGAGAAAAAAAAGCGATGGATAGAATAAAATGTAAAAAACATTCATTTGGAGTCTAGGATATTTTCAGGTCCTACACTGGCTCTCAAGCCCACCTGCCAGTTCTACAATCAGCTTGTGTGGGCCTGTGTTTCCCTGATTTCTGTCTCCCCTCCTCCAGTCACTGGGACATACAGCTGGAGAAGAAACTGACCATTTCAGAAACATTAGCATGCTACAAAACCTAGGAAGTAAATTAGAGAAAAAAAAAATAATATAGAGGCCTCAAGTGATTGCCCCGGCCACGATTTCAGAAGACTCTTGGGCACAAATCATCCCAACAGCAGGTAACAGGCCTCCTGGCAGAAGCATGAAGTCTCTTTCTCAGACAGCAGGATCCTTTCAAATCTACACCCCAGGATTAAACAGTTTACTCCCACTTCCTTCTTCCCCCTTGCATCACCTCCCCGGGTTCTTCTGGAGAGGCGCGCTCCTGCTCCCCTCCCCGGCCGGGCCGGGGCCCGCGCCTGCTCCGCTCCGGCGCGCTCCTAGGCGAGCCCCAGTCCCAGGGGAGCTCCAGCAGAAGGCTCCGGGCCTTCGGGACAGGGGTCTCGGGAAGGAGCCGAGCCCCGCTGGCCCCTCTACCGGTGGCTACGGAGACAGCAGGGCACGGAGCTGCTCCGCCCGCGGCCGCCAGCACCGCACCAGGCCCCAGCGCCTACCTGGTACGGGCCGGGCCGGGCCGGGCCTGGTCCGGGGAAGCAGCGCAGCCTTCTCCGCTGCCGCTGCCGCCGCCGCCCGGGAGCCAGGCCCGAGCAGCCGAGCCACGGGCAGCGGGACGGAGCGTCGCCGAGGCCCGAGCGCTCGAGTGCAGAGCCGTGCCAGGCACAACCAGCCGAGCGGCGAGGGCTCCACCCCGCTGGTACAGACCGGAACAGCCGGGGCGTACGCAGGGGACCGGCTACAGCAATCGATCTCGGAGAATAGGATGGGGCGAGCCAGGAACTTGGCGGGGGCGGGGCTAGCCTGGGCTGTGGCTTGGGCGCCTTCCGTGGGCCGCTTTGGGGCCGGGGGTCTGGGGTCTCGTGTGGCTGGGTGGAGAGGCGCATTACCATCGGTAAAAGCGTTCAATGTGCCCGATCTTTTTAGTGGCAGCTCACTGATACAGTATATACAAAACCCAGATCAGTCTCAGGGAGTCTGAGCTCACTTTGGGGTTTGCTGTCAGCGCCTTCTCATGAATGCTCACCTGAAATGCTTCAGCTGTGACAATGATGACCCAGTTCTCACTGACTAGCGATTACAGTGAGCAATACAAAGTAAAGAAGAAAAAGGCTTATTTGCATATTTTTCAGTATACTGCTGGTTTTTCAGCAAATAACGAGAATTTTAGGCTTGCAATACCACAATTTTGTATTTAAGACCTGGTAATGCTGGAGGTGTCAGACACGCTTTGAGGCATGAGCTGTCCTTTTCCAGGCCCCTGGTGCCTGTCACCCCCAGGCACCATGTCTCAGGTTTCCCCCAGCAATGCCTTTGGCCACACAAAGGAGGCCACTAGACTGGTCCAGCTTCTGAGGAGCTGCTGCATCATCCTTAGAGGAGCCTCCTCCCTCTGCCCTGGTGCCCCTGAGCTGCTCCTGTGCACTGCTAGGTACCAAGCAACTGCCCAACACTGCCTCATCGGGAGCCTGCTGCTGCTGGGTGTTAGCTACATAGTTCCCCCACATGGCCCCACCAAGTGCTGGGACCACCCAGTCAACCTCCTCCTGACCCTCGCTAAGCCACCCACTGACACCTGGACACTGTGGAGCTGTCTCCCTGCCCCATCTCCAGGCATTGTTTCACTGGGCACTGTCCATCGGCTCCATGGTCATATCTGAGGGCCAGTGGATGCTAGCCCATGTGCTCTGCTTGGTGTCACTCACCTTGAAGCACTTGTTATTAACCTCTGACCCACACCTTTCTCTGTTACTGCTCTAGTGGTCCTAAGGAATTAGTTGTTATGTTTCCCATGGGTCTTCCTTTTCAGGGGAGACATCATTTTACTTGGTGGCCTAAGCCCACCATCCCTACAACATAACAAATTGGCCTGTCTCTCTTCTGGTCATGACACAATTTCACTGGGCAGTGTCTACCAGCTCCTTGGACTTGTTCAAGGGCCAGTGGGCACTGGCCACCATAAGTGCTCCCCCTCTGATCCTCTCCCTGTTATTGCTTTAGCTTTCTCAAGAACCCTGCTGGTGCTCTTAAAAGGCCCCTCTAGAACCAGAGGGGGCTAATTGCTTCTGTGTGGGCTCATGCCCATGATTCTTTGTGAACCAAATATGCCTGCCCAGTACTGGCCAAAGATGTGAAGTGCTAAGCCTTCTGCTTCTAAATGCTGCTTGTTGTTTTTACTACTTTCCTTCCACCCACCATCCTCACACCAAGAGGTCAATCCTGCATTGCGCTTGACTTCATACAAGTGAATAATCCCACATAAGTCAGTAACCAACTCACATAAAGTTAATACCTCTCCACAGTAATTCAGGTCCCTCAAAGTTCTCAATGAGCATTCCTCTCCTCATACACCTGACCCACCCAACCTCCTCATAACTTCCAGTTGCTTTCAACTGCCTGAAGCAAGCTATCCAGTCATCCTCCTTATAAAAAAGCATGACTGTTTGTACCTCCTGGGAATTCTCCCTCTAATGTCCTTCCAGAACATTATTCTGATCTTGGGACTTCTCTCTTTGGCTCATTATTACTAAAGATGTTGCTACATGAGCAGGATGTTGGTTTCTTAAAAGTTCAGTCACCTTCTGCGGACTTCACCTCCACCGCCAACTACAGAATCTCTATAGCGGTTGGCATAACAACTACCTGGAATGTCACAAGACCATTGTTACTTCAGAAGCTACTGATCTTTTAACCAACCAAGCATCCAAGTTATCAGATATGAAAATGAACCACCCCTATTCTTCTGTTCTTTAAATTATCCTGTTCTAATTTCAATTGGTTAATCATGCATTAAGGATATTAAAAGAGTTCCAGCACATTACACAATGAAGAATATTTTGGAACATGCAGGTAAAGTGTACAATAAAATGCGAACATTGAGAAGTATAGAAAATAAATGAGTCTGCTAGCACAACTGTTTGGTAATCAAAAATTTCCTGGAAGCACTTGAAGGCCTTTCAAGATTTGGATCCTGACAGAAAAAAACAGCAGGAAGATTCAGTCAAGACAGTTCTTCTCATGATGAGGTACAAACAAAACGTGATGGAGTATTCCCACTACTTCCTCATCCTCCAAGAGTCTGGCTTCATCAGAGACCTGCTTGTAACAATACCCATGCAGCATCCTCTTTGAAAAGGAGTCTTGGAGGTAAGTTCTTACTTTGAATTAGCTTTTAGCATTTAGGTCTCGCTTTACATCCCAGTACTAAAGTCCTTTTGTAATATTTAGCTGAAATTAGGATAGAGTAAGGTTAAACAGGTCAAATCATAAATTCAATGTTTCTAATCTAAGGGAATCCATAAATAAAAGCCTCACTAAAAAAAGCAAAGTAATTTTTCAACACTTTAAAAAATTAAGGTAAAAATCCAGCAGTCAACAGAGAACTATCCTGTTTTTTGTACTGGGTGCAGCATATATGATTACCTTTCCCAGGTAGCAAACAGCTCCTGACTCTGAGAGAACAAGTATGTTTTCTTGAGGCTAGGGTAGCAGAATTGGAGCAGCTAAGGCAGATCAGTTCATAGATGAGGCTTTCAATGACATTGTAGAGTAAACCCACCTCCGTAGCAAAGCCCATGTTGCTGAGGAGGATGAGCGCCTCAGGCAGGAATGAATCAGAGCATCAAGCTGGGAAGGAGCGACCCACCTTCCAGCTGATGTCAGAGTGTCCTCTTGTACTAAAGATATTCCTCCATGGGAGGGGACCACAAAGGACAGAAGGAAGTAGGTGGTTGTAGTGCAAGGGTTGGGGGGGTTGATCATTATTAGCGCATAAATAGCTGGGATTGTGACATCTAGGGGGGACCACATGGTGACTTGCTTGCCCATTGCAAAAGGTAGCAGACCTCACAAGATGCATAGAAAGGCTACTAGTGAGCACTGGAGAGGAACTGGTGGTCATGGTCGATGTGGATACCAAAAATGTAAGGAAGTATGGGAGAGAAGCCCTAGAAGCTAAAATTAGGATGTTAGCCAGGAGGTTAAAGTCCAGGACCTCCACAGTAGCATTCTATGAAATGTTTCCCATTGCATGTGCAGGATCAGAGAAACAGACAAAGCTCTAGAGTCTCAATGCATGGATGAGATGATGGTGCAGGAAGGAATGGTTTAGGTTTTATCACGAATGGGGGAACCTTTTGGGACAGAGGAATTCATACAGAAAACAACAGGCTCTACCTGAACCAGAATGGAACCAGGTTGCTAGCACTAAAGATTAAAAAGGCTGTACAACAGTTTTTAAACTGAAAAGTGGAGAAAAGCCAGCAGGTGTGGAAGAACACACAGGTCAGGGCTGAAAGAACCCCAAAGGGGGACACCATGCAAATTCTATCACAGCTTGAAGAGGATAGTAGAAGAGTAAGAAGTATAACTCTAGATAATAGTCAGGATAAGTCAGTGTGCCAAACAAATAGTGTGAGCAGTAGGCAGCTAAGCAAAAACAAAATTTATAAGTGCCTCTACACACACATCAGAAGCCTAAAAAATACAAAATGGGTGAACTAAAATGCCTGGTATTAAATGGTGACTTCATCATAAAAGGAATCTCAGAGACTTGGTGGAAGGACAAATCAGTGGGGTGCTATTCTAACATATTACATACTATATAGGAATGACAGAGTAGGATGCTGGTGGAAGAGTGGCACAGTAATGTTAAGGATAGTATAAATAGTAGCAACATAAAAAAATACCTGAAAGGAAAACTGCCATAGAATCCCTGTGGGTAGTAATTCCATACTTGAATAAAAATAATATAGAGCTAGGATTGTACGTTGATCCACCTGCACAGGAAGGTGAAGATGATTATGAAATGCTCAGGGAAATTAAAGAAGATGCTAAAGTGGGAAGCGATGATAATGAGAGACTTCAACTATCCTCTCACAGATTGGGTAAACACCTCATCTGGGTGAAACTTGGAAATAAACTTTCTGGATGAGATAAATGACTGCTTTGTACAACAACTCATCTTGGAACCCACAAGAAGAGAAGCAGTTCTAGGCCTAATCCTGAATGACACAGGACCTGATTCAAGGGGTATCTGTTGGTAAGCCACTCTTAATAGTGACCATAACATAATTCCATTCAACACTTGCGTGGGAGGGAGTAAGACAAAAATGTCCACCACACTCATATAAAACTTTAGGAAGGGAAATGACATAAAAAATGAAGAAGTTAGTCAAAAGTTTAAATAAGCATTCATAAAAGTAAAAAGCCTGCAGGCAAATTGGAAGCTGTTTAAAAATACCATATTAAAGATTCAGGAAAAGTTTATACCACAAATCAAAAAGTAGCCCAATAAAACCCCTGCATGGTTCAATAGCAGAATTAAGGAGATCATTCAAGGCAAAAGGAATCCTTCATAAAATGTAAAGTTGTGCCCAAATGAGGACAAGAGGAAAGCTTACAAATTATGGCAAGTCAAGTGTAAAAGCAAAATAAGGCAGGCCCAAAGGAGTTTGAGAGGAGTTTAGCAAATATGACTTCTTTACATACATCAGAAACAGAAAGCCAGCTAGAGAACCAGTGGGACCATTAGATGACCAGAGTGTAAAAGGTGCTCTCAGGGATAATAATGCCATAGGAGAGAAGGTATGATTTCTTTGCATCAGTGTTTACCGCAAAAGATACTGGGAAAATTCCCATGCCAGATAAGTTCTTTCTAGGAGATGGATCTGAAGAGTTGGACCACACTGAAGTAACAACAGAAGTTTTGGAACAAATCAATTAGCTGAATACTAACAAATCACCAGGACCAGTTGGCATTTACCCCAGAGTTCTGAAAGAACTTAAAGGTGAAATCGCAGAATTGCTAGCAATAATATGTAACCTATCATTATAAACAGCCCTATGCTAGAGGATTGGTGGGTTGCCAACATAATTCCCATCTTCAAAAAGGGTTCCAGTGATGATCCTGGGAATTACAGACCAGTTGCTCTCAATTCCATCCCTGGCAAGTTGATAGAAATGATAATAAAGAATAGAATCAGCAGTCACATGGACAAATATGATATGTTGGGGAAGAGTCAACATGGTTTTTGTAAAAGGAAATCCTGCCTCACTGGTGGCTAGAGTTTTTTAAGGGTGTCAATAAGTATGTGGACAAAGGGGATCCAGTTGACATCATATATTTGAACTTTAAAAACATTCGATAAGGTTTCTCACCATAGCTTTCCAAAAACCTATGGTACCCCAGGATTGGAGGAAAGGTTATTTCATGGACTGAGATCTGGTTAAAAGATAGGAAGCAACAGGTAGGGCTAAATGGTCACTTTTAAGGATGAAGGCTGGTCAGAAGTAGGGTCCTGCAAGGATCTATACTGGACCCTGTTTTTTCAACATTTTTCTCAATGACCTGGAAATAGGGGTGCGTAGTGAAATCTCCAGGTTTGCAAATTATACCAAATTATTCCAGGTAGTTAAGTCCCAAGCCAAAGGAGAAGAGCTACAGAAAGATCTTGCCCAGCTAAGTGAGCGAGCAAAAAAAAATATGGTAGATGAACTTCAATGTCAACAAGTGCAAGGTATTGCACCTGGGAAAAAATAACCTAAATTATACATACACAATACTGGGTTCTGAACTACTTGTTATATGACTCACGAAAGAAATGTCAGTCATTGTAGACCAGTGGTCTGCAACCTTTTTAAGTAAGAGATCACTTTTTAATTAAAAAGCAACCCAAGATCTACCATGTACCACCCTTCCCCTCTGCCCAGCAGGTCAATTTGGGGGGAGGGGATGGGATCAAAGCAGAGGAAGAAAAAATTATTTGGGGGCGTGCCCCTCCAGCAGGTAAGTTTGTGGGGGAAGGGCAGGCAGTGGGGGCAGATTGAAGCCCCAGTGGTGAGGGAGCTGGGCACAGGCAGGAGCAGGGGTTGGGAGTAGTGGGGCCCCAGACAGGCCAGGTGGTGGGACAAAAGCAGAGGCCCAGGGTGGCACATGCCCCCCAGGCCTCCGCTTGTCATCCCCACCCCTGGTCCCTGCTCCTGCCTGTGCCTGGCTCTCTCCCTCACTGCTGGGACCTTGATCTGCTCCCACCCCATGGCAGTGAGGAAGGGAGTGGGTCTGGGGCAGGGGCAGGCCCTGCACAGCTGGGATGGGGCATGGGATGGAGCTATGAGCAGCTTGTCTGGGGGGGGCACAGGGAGAGGGGAGACATGCAGCCCAGGACAGCATGGGGGCATGTGACCCCAGATCTGCACGCAAGGTGGAGCGCACTGGGACCAGGGTGGCGCCAGGCTCTTCCCAGTGAGGATGTTGGGCCAGGTTGCGCTCAAGCCGGGCAGCAGTGGTGATAGCGCTGGGAACGTGATCACTGTTGTCAGTTCTTGAAAAACATCAGCTCAGTGTGCAGCGACAACCAAAAAAGTCAATAAAATGTTGGGCATCATTTAGAAGGGAATTGAAAACAAAATGGAAAATATCATTATGTCATTACACAAATCCATGGTGCACCCACATCTTGAATACTGCATGCAGTTTTGGTTCCCACATCTCAAAAAGGTTTCATAGAATTAGAAAAGGTACAGAAAAGGGCAATCTAAATGAGGAGCCTGGAGCAGCTGTCATACCAGGAAAGACTAAAATGGCAGGGACTCTTCCATTTTCAAAGGAGAAGGTGGGGCCTTATCGAATTCTGATTTTTTCTAGTTCCAGTCACTGGATTTTACTACACCTTTGTCCGCTAGATTAAAGAGCCTTGTATTATCAGATACCTTCTTATGGAGATATACTTGTAGCTCTTAATCAAGTCACCTCTGAACCTTCTTTTGAAAAAGCTAACCAGATTGTGCTTCTTTAGTTTTTTACTCTAAGGCACAATTCTCAAAACCTCAAATGTTTTATGTTACTAGCCTAAAGATCAATATGAGAAAGAAATAACGTGATTAAAGAAATCAGATAGAAAAGACAATAACAGTGAGACACACTTAGAAAGAAAAGCTGCAGATAAAGATAGTATCAGACAAAAGTTGATTAAAAAGAGAGATTAATTTAACTAAAAAAGCCAGAGTTCTATTATTAATTAAGCACTGGCATTTTGATTGGTGCTCAGCATGACACAAATATGAATGTCAGCCCTTGAAATAAGGGACAGGATGCACTGGGAAACTGGGAGAGGGCAACAGTCTAGATTTCTGCAGTACTGTTTACTCACTTGTGGGTATCACAGAGGAAGTGAGTTCCTGGAGGGACTTGAGTACAGGGAAGGAAGTGGCTTGGCAAATTAGCCTGAGAAGAGAATTCAGTGCATGGGCATCAGTTTGGAAGGGTACTCAAACACTCAACTGGGAGAAGATTTAGAGGACACCAACGCTGGTGTCACCAGTACAGCCAGAAGGACAGAATGCAGTAAGAGATGCAATTGGAGATTCTTAAAAAGAAAAAAAAAGAGAAAACTCAATGTCAGAGTTTGTAAATGGGATTTTATTAGCAACATGTTAAAGCAAAGAGAGCTTGAACACTTTAGAATCAGAAAGCAACTCACTAGGATGTCTCCGAAAAGACATGATCTACCCTTTATTTTTCCCTTTTGTTGCCTAAGCCTCAAAATGAGACCCCATCAAAAGATTATGGCTATAGGAAGACAAAATCCTGTGCTAAATACATTCCAGAAATAGCATCCCTCATGACATTACAGTGCTCTCTGCTGGACTACTGTGAAGACTTATGCCACCAATTTGTCATAAGTACAGTTAGAGAAGGTGTTTAATTAAGAATGGTAGTTTTCTTATTAACTAGTAGTTTATTGTACCTGCGCTCAGAAGATTCATCTGGCTCTGGCCTCCCTTGTTCCTAATCAGCTCTTGCTTGCATTTGAATGATAAGATCAGGATATATTAGCACCGTCTTTCAGAAGCAATTATAAGAAAATAATTACTAAAGGTCTCTTGTAAAGGAAGTTCAGACATATGCCTAGCACGAAGAACAGACCCATACAGAGCAGCAGGAGTTCTGAAGCCACTCTGTGAGAGAAGATACTAGAGAAAAAGTGAGTGGATCAATCTATATGTACATTTGGTAATTGAAAGCTTTTACAGTTTGAATAAAGGCCTCTGGTGAGTCTTGTTAAATTCTTGGTGAAGTCACTACTTACTATGTAAATGACAGTAAACTTTGGGTACTGGCAGTCCTTGGCAAAAATATCCTGGCAGTATCCAATTCCAAGCCTTGTGCTAGCACCAGGTAATCAGTTTTTTCTGTTTCCCCACTTGTCAAAGCTGCAGGCCATAATCGCCTTGTTTCTTCTACAAAGAACTCTGAGATCCAATATGTCACATGCTGCCAGTGTAAGCGTCAAAATCTTTTTGCGTGAGTCACTAAATTCTGAATTCCATTCCATTTAGTATTACATAAATGGAAAATAAGTCACTGCCCAGGATAAAGGGTAGAACCTATTCAAGAAATATGGTAAGTTTCCCAAGACTGTGCCATCACACTGGAATTCAGCAGGACTGGTGGATGAGTTTAATGTGAATTCTTCAAAAAGAGAAGACGTTATTAGAATGCCTGAAACACACCAATAGTTTGCTTAAAAGATTCATGGGTCCATAAAAGCTGCATAAACTGAAATCTGTTTATCTAAAGATCAGGTACAACATGGAAAATGGTAGTATGCCTCATGCTATGTTTCTCTTCTGCTCTGAACAAATCACTTCTGGTGGGAGAAGAGATGGGGAAAGTTCAATCAATCCTGTTTGTCTATAAGAAAAAAACAACTATGGCTGTGATGGGTGAGTATTCAGTAGGAACCAGAGTTAAGTATGCTATCTTATTTCCCATTGTATGTCAGGTAGTTTATGTTAGGACCTCTCTTTTCCCCTTAAGTTTCACTTTAGATTAATGTTTTTAAGGAAACCAATGTTCAACCCTTAGCTATTACTTGGGCATCTGCACACAATGCATGTGCCCTTTGAAATAATCTAACTCTTTGCCTGTGCAAGTGTTAACATTTGCACCCAGGGCCAGTGGGTTTTGTGCATGAAGAGTTGAACACTTCCATGTGTATTGGTATCAGAATATTTAAAAGGTGGTTGAAAGATGTTAGCATGGTAGTAAGTGTTAGCATGGGCAAACTGCAAGTGTAAGTGTTTTAATGTTTTCACATGTGTACAGGTTGAGACTAGGTACCGGCCCAGCCGAAAACTCACCCCAAAAGATCTGGAAATTGTTTAAAACTCACTAAGCATGGACAGGCTGGACCACTATAATAATAGAGTGACATAGTTTTGTTGTTTTTGTAATGTATAGAGACTTGTCATAACTATCAGAAAATTATTTCCCAGTAAATCACATTCCTGGCACCTCTAAACCAGGTGGGACTCTGGGGTCTGCATAGGCTAGAGTATAGAGAACTTAAGGATCAAATACAGTATTTACAAAGGAATCAAGAGTCTAATATTGTATAAAACCTAGAGTAAATTTTTCAGTGCTGTTTTTTCTTCTTCCATGCTTGCCCTAGTCCTTCATCTTACTAAGTGAAAGGAAAGGATGAGTATATTGCTCCCATGTTTTTTTCAGGTCCCTCTTTAAAAGTCTCTCATTTTTCACTGTATTAATTAAAATGAGTAAGTAAAAGCTCCTGGCGGATATTATAGGCTTCAGAGTCCATAGATTCCATTTGCCCATATTCCTCCTCTAGTTGTTCCATCTGTCCTGTTGCTGGGGTAGACCACACATCTAACCCATGTTCCAGAGAGATATTATGAAGCACACAGCAGGCCAGAATAATGTGGCTGGACTTCTCTGGAGAATATTGCAGGGTGCCTTTGGACCCATCCAGACAACGAAACCGTGATCTAATGGTTCTGAATGTTCGCTCAATTATATTGTGAGTGGCAGAATGTGCCATGTTATAACGGTATTCTGCAGGGGTCTCAGGGATATGCAGAGGTGTCATTAACCATGTTCGGAGAAAGAAGGAGCTGTCACCTGTCAAAGGAAATAACCAGAGAGTTTACGTGCAAATACTAACAGCAGATCTCAGCTCTTCATTCCTAAACTAAGTAGTGTAAAACTAGGCAACTCCCTAGCACTGTGTATAATGATTTCTTTGGCTTTGGGTGAATCTAAGCAGACATGAACAGCGCGTGCCCACGGCTGCACTGGCAGCGGCCAGAGCGTGGTGGCTACAGCAGGAGCATGGCAGCAGTGAGTGCGGAGCTCCTGCAGATGAGGCCGGCATTGTTGGCAGCAGAGGGGAGGGTGGTGAGCACTGACTAGGGATCAGTGACCACCTGCAGGTGGTAGGGACTGCTGACTGTCCACAGACACTGCTGGTGCCGAGTGGCGACCGCCACAGGTGCCACTGACAGCGTTGGCGGTGACTTTTTGCAGGGTATGCACTGCCACGCTCAGGGGGTGCATGTGCACCTACATGTACCCCCTACGTGTCACCCTTGCAAGCATGCGTGAAAAGAACATGGTTAGGTTTGCACATGAGCCAACAAGAAGAACACTTAAGAGCAATTCCATTCTACCAGAGTAAATAAAGTCAGTGGGAAAGAAATTTGGAGAGGGCACAGTTACTACCATTTGCAAACATTTTGACTAGAAGCACATGTAGAATAGAGGATCAGTCTAGGGAAAAATAAACTGAGTTATGAGGACAAGGACTAATGGGTTCTAAGGAAAGAGCTTTCATAGGCAACAACCTGTTTCATCAGATGCTACGAATGGACCAGACAAGGACAAAACAGGACAGCTATATACAACTGCAGTTATTAGATTCTGTGAAACAATAAGTAGGTCACTGCTCTTCCAGTTCTGTGAGCCAGGCAGAGCCCACTTATCCTTTAGATCCCAGGATGGGTTTGTGAGACTGCAGTGAGAAATAACCCATTTTTACTTGTAAACGAAGCGCAGTGGATCCAAAGTCAGATAACCATGGAACCCCAAAGGCACACTTACAGAGTTAATTTTCAGAGTAGGACCACATATCCTACCCCCCCACACACATTTTCCATTGAACATGGCCCTAGATAGCTTTTCCCTTGTATTTGCAATTGCGTAGGTGTGCTCTTATAGACAATAGTAAAACAAGTGACATGTGCCAGTGAGACTAAGAAAGACGTCCCAAGTCAGCTGGGGTTCGTTTGCACTAAAAGTGAACCTCTGTCAGTGATATTTCAACCATGAGTCTAGTCTGCTGCCTTCTCTGGTTGTTCCACCTGTCCTGTCATTGAGGTAGACCACACGTCCAGCCCATGTTCCAGAGAGCTGTTACAAAACACACTGTAGGCCACAGGGGACAATGGGAATTAACTTACCAAGCAACCATCCATCTTTGTGCAGCCTAGCTTCAAACCAGCTGGTAAGGGCTGCCTGCTGCAGCACAGTGCAGTCTTGCAGGCTGCCCGGACAGTGTGTCTCTACACTCAGAAGTACTCCTCTGGCATCACAAACCATCAGGCAGTTTAAAGAGTGCAGGCCCTTTCGGTTCACATAGGACAGGTCCTCAGCATTTGGTGCTTTGATTGCCACATGGGTGCAGTCAACCACCCCTAGCACTCCTGGGATCCCTGCCAGACTATAGAAGTCATCCTTCAGGCTCTGCATTGAGGCTTCATCCTCTGGAAAATGAATGAATTGTGAGGCTCTTTCCACCAGTGCCTCAGTGACATTGGCAACACAGCGGCTCATGGAGGCCTGGCTGATGCCAATGGCATCTCCCATCCTAGTCTGAAAGGAACCAGAAGTATAAAAACCTAATGCAGCAAGAATCTGTGTCTCTGGACTGATGGCCCTGGATCGCTGTGTAGGGCGAGAGAGGCTGGCTCCCAGAAGATCCACCAGATAGTAAATGAATTGTCGGGGAAAGCCATACATGGACATCAGATACTCATCAGTGACATCCTCCAGCTTGAAGCGATCCAATGTCCTATGTCCACGGCCATACAGCAAGAGGTCACAATCGAGAACTGCTATAGGTACAGCCATAGCCAAAGCCCAAGGAAGTGCTAGGAGCTGCTCCCAGTGTTTTCACCTGCACAGAAGCAAATGGAAGGGAGATTCAGAACAGTTTAGAAAATTCAGCCCATTGTCATCTTCCCTGTGTCCAGGTTACTGCCAGCAGGGTAAGAAATGCTCACCTAAGAGAAATTGACAGAGCAAGTCTCTTTTTGTTACCAATGCTGTTTGATTTTTTTTAAAGCTGGGATCAGTTTTAGTGGCCGAGGGAACTGAGTCAGTCAGTCCAGTCTGAGACCAAGAGCAGAATGAGTTTCTCTGCAGTCCTATCACTATGCCTTCACTTTTACAAGAAATGACCTGCAGCAGGGCTTGGAGTGTTCAGCCTCCTTAGCTCTTCCACTGCAGATGCCAAGGGGCTAGTTGTGGTCTTGGTTTTCATCCCATACCTAGTGGGAACTGCTACTGAAATCACAACAAACCTGTATTTCATAAACAGAAAAACTTCCAGTTGCTACCAACTTGGCTCATGTGTTAACTAGTCATCAGAAGACATATAAGCCACTGGGAAATTTTCCTCTTATTTCTGCTCTGTCATTGAACCAGTTGAGCAAGTTGGATGAGGATGATTCTTCCTTTCTGATGGCAGGGTATAGACTTATGCACCTTATAAACTTAACTAAATCAGAGATACACAACTTTTCATACTCCCCAGCTCTTTGCATTCAACTTTTTTTCTTTCAGAGCCAGTTTGTTTTATGAAAAGCCTCAACTGAAGCAGGTGAGGGTGCGCAATCTCAGAATGACACAACCAAAGATGCACTCTCCCTAGAAAGTTGGAGAAACAAATACTCGCTCTTCCACTTCACAAGATCACATGTCCTCGACAGCAATCCCCTGAGTCTCCTTTGACCATATCAGGTCATTGAGAAGGCATGGTAGATCTGTACCTTATAGACCGGGGTGTTCAACCTCCAGCCTGTGGGCCAAGTACAGCCTGTGGAGTTATTACATCTGGTCTGCAGGGATCCCCACAAGTCAAGAAATCTGGCAGCAAGGAGTAGGCATCATTAATACTGCCACCCTCTCCCGCTGCCAAATTCCTATACCCACACCTCTCCCACAGCCAGATCAGGCTGGGCCCCTTTTCCCCACATGGCTGGACTGGTTGAGCTAGGGCTGGGCAATGCCCCTTCTCCCCTGGCTTGGGGCCAGGCTGTGCCCACTTCCCCTCACATGGCTAGATAGGAATTAAGCTTCCCACTGCTCTGTCCACCCAGCTGGATTGGGCCCCACGGTGACAGCCTTGGGCCCCAAATCAGGGCCACCAGCTGGATCCAGCCTGCAGAGGGGTTGGGCACTGCCCACCTGGCCCTCTAGGGAAAGAGGTTGAGCCCTACTGTTAGAGACTAGCCTAAAGCAGACAAGTAGTAGGTAGGTATAGATACAGAACAGGTTTTTGTGAGCTGAAGTTCACTTGGCATCCCAAGGAGCAACAGGAGCAACTACATGGTGCCTTGCAAAAACTGCATGTATGACTTCAGGGCAATCAGGCGACCCTCCCTGTTGGGTAGCAGATGCCGGGCTTGGAGATGCCTGGTAGCCACAGACCAAGGCAGGGGAAGCAAAGGGCCCTCTGGAAGTGGCCAGGCATGTCCTGGGGAGACCCTGGGACACACTGGTGCCACATGCACACAGGTGCTACACGCACAGGCCCTACACATGTACACACGCCAACACACATGCTACACTACATGCTGCACACACACACTGTGCTGCCGGCCGGAGGTGCAGCGGGCAGGCAACTCCTCCCGGCCCCCCGAGGAGCTCCAGACGCCCCCGAGAGGCAGGTCAAGCTCTCAGCTCGGGGCAGCGTCTGCGGCGGATAGCGGACACCGGCTCTGCCGGGAGGAGGGGGCGAACAGGCAGGGGACCCCGGCCGATACCCTGCCGTAGTTACCCTGCGGTGCAGAGGGGTGTGCCCCCGCCGCCAGCGCCAGGCGGAGCCCAGGTTCCAGGCCGGGCGTCGCGGCCGGGCTGCGCATTGGCTGCAGCAGATTCCGTGCCCGGCCAGACTCCATCCCCTCCCCCCCCCCCCAATCAGTGCCTGGACTGCTTCCCACCTCTGGCCCGGCCACAGCGCTACAAGCCAGCCTGAAGCCGCTGGGAGCCAGCGGCGGGCGAGGCGCTGACGTGCAGAAAGTGCGGCGGCGGATGCGCAGGCCGCGGCGGCGCGGATGAAAACAAACAGCGGCGATGGCGATGGCGGCGGCGGCAGCGCGGCGGCGGCGGCGCGCGCGGCCCTGAACACCCGGGGGGCCTGCAGCGGGCCTGGCCCGGCCCCGGCCCCGGCCCCGGCCCGTCTCGTCTCCTCTCGTTTCGTCTCGTCTGTCCGCCCCGCGCGCCCGGAATGAGCCCCGAAGCCGGCCCCTCCGCCCGCCCCGCGCAGCAGGTACCGTGGCCGGGCCGGGGCGAACGGACGGGGCTTGTGCCAGCGCCCGCGGCTGCCTCGGAGCCGGGCCTCGGGCCTCCCTGAGCGGGGACTGTGTATGTGTGTGTACACACGCATGTATGCACACGCACATACACTCACGCTGTGCGGTTAGTCCAACACATCGGTTCGACCGGACGGGGTACCCCGTTGGACGTTTGGCGAAGGCAGGGGGGGATTGTGAGTGGGGGTATTTACATACTTTTGGTTGATTGGTCATCTTTCTGGACCCCTTAGACATAGTCTGCAACCCACGGGTTGAAAACCACTGGTTTTAAGGTGCAGATATACATGATTTTGTCCTCACCCACATTTAGACAGATGCACATACATACTTACTAAAGTATGGGGGGGTGTACATGCGCACATGTATACATACACGCATGTATGTAAGTATATGTATATGTGCATATGTATATGTATGTTTAGACACATTGATATATACATATATACATGTACAAATTCACACGTTTGCATGTATTTGCACATTTTAGATTAACTAAATTGTGTGTGTACATACATATATACACATGCATACATAAAGGTATATGTATGTGTATATATGCATATGTATGGCAGTTTTGTGTGCATATGTGTATATATGTATTTGCACATTATAGAGTAACCAAAGTGTGTGTGTACACACATACATATCCCTATACACATACAGACACATGCACACATACTTTGGTTAGTCTATAAGGTAACACACATCTGCTTTGGTTAGTCTTAAGTTACAAGCATATGTACATATATGCACATCCACATA
This sequence comes from Caiman crocodilus, assembly GCA_030014935.1. Taxonomy (NCBI): domain Eukaryota; kingdom Metazoa; phylum Chordata; order Crocodylia; family Alligatoridae; genus Caiman; species Caiman crocodilus. The sequence goes on along the minus strand of JAGPOW010000304.1, from coordinate 73,179,358 downwards.
CATATATATGGGTATGTACACATATATGTGTATGTGTGTGTGTATACATACCTATATATGTGTATGTATGTGGGTGTATATATAATAAATGCATATATGTTTGTACCTTTGACTAAGTGAAGTTGTGTGTGTGTGTGTGTGTGTGTATACACAAACACAAGTATATATATGGAACAAGCTTTTGCTGACTGAAGCTCACATTTTCTTCCAAACAGGGTGAACTCTCAGGCCCTGTGCTCCTTACTACTTCTGGGGTGATGTCATAAGTTTCCTTTCCTTTGTATTTTGTATTTTTAGACCTAATCCTTTTTGCTTCCTAGTTATTACTTGGGTGTTCAGTCCTTTTAGCAGTTAAGGCAAAGGACACTGTTTTGTTCTGTTCTGTTCTGCTGGTGGAGATGGCAAAATTATCGCTGAAGTTAGTGGGAGCGGGAACAGACCCCATATCCTGGTCTGGTTGAAAAGGAACATACTGTACTTAGGAAAGACTACAGCGCCCTGGCCCAAGAAGAGCATGATGAGTCAGGAACCGGGAGCATGGCCAAGTCATGCCTGACCAACCTGATTTTCTTCTATGATCATGTGACAGGCCATGTGGATGTGGAGAGAGAAGTGCATGTGAAATACTTTGACGTTAGCAGGGCTTTTGATGCTGTTTCCCACAACACTTATTAGCAAGCTAAGGAAATACAACTAGAGAAAAGTACTGTCAGGTGGATACATAACTGGTTAGATTATCATACTCAACCAGTAGTTATTGGTGGTTCAATGTCTAGTTAGATAAAGGTAGCAAGTGGAGTCCCCCAGAGGTCTGCCTGGGTCTGGTATTATTTAATATTTTCATTAATAATTTAGATAATGGGATCAAGTGCACAATTAGCTGATTTGTGGACAACACCAAGTTGGGTGGTAAGACTAAATCCATAATGACCTAGATAGACTAGAAAAACAGTCTGCAGTCAATGAGATGAGATTCAGCAAGGACAAGTGCAAAGTCCTGCACTTGGGATGGAATAATTTCATGCATAAATACAGATGCGGGGGGTGACTGCCTAGGCTGCAGTACTGCAGAGAAGGACCTGGGGGTTACAGTAGTAGACCATAAGCTGAATATGAGCCAACAGTGTGCTCTTGTAGCAATCCCACCCCCCCAGCATCGTGGGTTGTATTAACAAGGAGTGTTTCTTGCACATTAAGGGAAGTGATTCTTCTACTCTGTTCAGCACTGGTGAGGCCTCACCTGGAGTACTGTGTCCAGTTTTGGGCCTCGCACTTCAAGAAGGATTGGACAGAGTCAAGTACAGAGCAACAAAAAATGATCAAGGTCCTGGAAGACAAGTTACATGAAGAAGCAGTTATTTAGTCTGGAGAAGAGA
>JAGPOW010000304.1:73146694-73177882 GCA_030014935.1 Caiman crocodilus | reverse complement strand
GGATTTCTCTGGTCAGCCAAGGAAGCCTCCTGGCCCCTTTCCCTCTTTTTCCTCGCATCGGGATTGTCTCCCTTTGTGCCTGAAGGATCATTTCCTTAAGACACAGCCACCCTTCTTGGGCTCCCATCACTTCAAAACTCCTACTCTGCAGTGCATCCTGGACTAATCGCCTGAGTTCATTGAAATCAGCTTCCCTAAAGTCTAGCACTTGCACCCTACTAGTTACCTTACCCACTCGACATCTTATGAAGAATTTTATTATTAGATGATCACTGTCCCCCAGACGGCTAACCATCTGTAGGTCCCCTACCATGTCATCCCCCGTTGCCAATACCAAATCCAGTAAGGCATTCCCCCTAGTGGGACCATGTACCTCCTGTGTCAGGTGGAGGTCCTGTACACAGGATAGGAACCTGTGTGAACGGTGGGACTTTGCTGTCTGCGTCTTCCAGCAGATGTCTGGGTAATTTAGGTCCCCCATGACTACCACCTCATTAGCTTTTATGGTCTCCGAGAGCTGCCTCAGGAGCCCCAAATCTATTTCTTCCCCTTGGTGTGGGAGTCTGTAGCATACCCCTACCACCAAATCCCTTTCTCCTTGCCCCCCATGTAGCCTGACCCACAATCCTTCTATTTCCTCATCCTTCGATTCTGTCTTGATGAGGGTTGATGTATTTTGCTCATTGACAAAGAGTGCAACCCCACCCCCTTTTTCCCCACCCTGTCCTTTCTGTACAGTCTATAACCCTCAATATGTACCGCCCAGTTGTGGGACGAATCCCACCAGATTTCTGTTAGCCCTACTAAGTTATAAGTGTTTTCTGCAAGCAGGAGCACTAGTTCATCCTGCTTGTTCCCCAAGCTCCTAGCATTAGTATATAGGCACTTGAGCCCTATGACTGGTGCCTTTGCTGCCCCTCCGCTCCGAATCCCAAGGGGCCCCTTATTTCTTACCTTCTTGTTGCTTACCTGTGCTGTAGTGCTGGCCGGTCCATGGCTTGCAGGTTCCCAATGTTCTCCTTCTTCAGGCTGGCCTGTCCTTGGGGGTGCCACATGGTTTAGTGGTCCACAGCTTCCCCCGTCCTCATCTTCCCCTCCCCTCGATGATCCTAGTTTAAAGCCTGCCGGAGGAGATCCGCCAACCTAGAAGAAAACACACGCTTACCTTTGGGGGACAGGTGAAGCCCATTCCAACTGAGCATGTCCCTCGTCGTGATGTGCAGGTTGTTGTCCAGGAAGTCAAAGCCTGCCTTGAGACACCACTGCCGAAGCCACCAGTTGGTCTCTCTGATGCAGTTCTCATGTCTTCCATTCACTGGTAGGATGGAAGAAAATGCCACCTGCGCACCGAACTCCCTCAGCACGCCTCCCAGAGCACTGTAGTCCGCCATCAGGTGATTGAGGGTTCTCCTGGCTGCATCATTAGTACCCACATGGACTAGGGTCATGGGGTAGTAATCGGTGAGCGTGATCCTGGCCTGGATTACTTCCGTCACATCCCGAATCTTTGCTCCAGGCAGGCAGTAGACCTCTCATGTTGAGGGGTCCTGGCGACAGATGGGCCCTTCCGTACCTCTCTGGATGGAATCACCTATGACGAACACTCGTTGCCTTCTCCTCTGGGTCCGCTTGGATCTCTTGACCTGTTTAGAGTGTGGAGAACGTGGTGTTGCTTCCTGCCAAGGGCTTCCTCCTCTCCTTCCATCTCCTGCAGGGTTGCCAGGGCCTCGTACCTGTTCTCCAGCTGGACTGGAGGAACTGGTACCTATTCGCTGTGAGCAGCTCCGGTCCTGGATGTGACCGTCTGGATTACTGGATGTATATGGAAAAATGTTTAGAGGCCAAAGTATTGGGTGGGTCCTAGCATTTTACTGCTACTTATTTCTTTAGTGTCCACCAGAGTATGAATGTGTGAAGCTTCTACCTAAACTCTTTAGTTTAATCTTTTTGTATTTGGAGTGGGAGGGATGTGAATTGTCACAGTTGTATGAACTTGAATATTGCAAGGAGAACAGACCAGTCATTTGCAGATAAAAGTACATGTTGTGAGCATGTGACATGTCATTGCTGCACATATTGGGTTGAAAGATAGTAAAGTAATTGAAAGTTAAGGGAGGAGGGAAAGCATCTGCTGGAGCAAGAGGCTATTGCTAATCTGAGAACATACTTTTTGAAACTGCTACTTATTCAGAATAATTAAATTAGAGTTTGTGAACCTGGAGTTGTGAAGGCACGTGGCATTATTTTATTTCTTATTGATAGTTTGCAATAGTCCCTCAGGCAGGATAAACTAAAAATAGCAAAAGTCAGAGAAAGTATGGACCTATAAAATAACTACACTGAGAAACAGTATGAAAATCTACTGTCATGTGAAATCTTCAACAGGCTATTTCAGCAAGGTTAAACTGGGTGGGAACTAATGAAAGTTGAATCTGTACTGAAATACCTCTCTCTCTACCTGGTAATGAGGTTATGCCCCAAAGTAAATAGTTTGTACTAATTGTTGCTTTTCTTAAAACCATCTTAAAAACCTGTTTTTCAACAGAGGTTGCAAAAATGTTAGAGCCTAGTTGAAATATTGACATTTCCAGATGCAGAGTCAAGAGAGATTCTGATTCAGTCAGCACTAAGCTACAAATTCCTTGGTCCTGCGTACAGTTGGTCTGCACTGCTTTGTCTGGATTTCTTTTAGCAAACACCTCCTGCTTTCTGTTCGGTTAGTACAGTACTGTGAGAAGAAAATAGGTGACTGAACATGATTATCTATGAATGCACAATATGCTGTATTGCTGGGACTAAGGTCTTTTTTTTACATGGGGAAAGTTCTACCTGAATAAGTAGTAGAACTCTACTATTATAGTGCCCTGTGTGGATATACTTATTAAGTATACAAGTGATTTCTTTTCAGTTTAGCTCACTTTCACCAGCAATATAAACTAAACTCGAAAATGTGCCCCTCGTCTATTAGAATTAAAATCAATATGGGCATAATTGTATCTTTTTTTTAAATTCACAAATTAGGTTCACTTCCCGTGTAGACAAGGCCTCACCCAAAATAGGGATTTTGTTTTGTTGGGTTGGCAACAGAATCCATATGCACTGTGGCTTCTGTTCATAGTCAGATTTAATATGACCTTTGATAAACAATCATGTCAGTACTGGCCTTATGCAGATGACAATGATGATTCACCACTACCCACATTGTGTAACAGGAGAGTGGGCCTCTGCTTCTATTTATTTTCAGAACTGTTTTTGAGGCTGAATCTTAGGCTAAAAAACCATCGAAATAATCTGTTAAATATTTATTTAAAAAAAACAACCAGTTACTATATATGGTGGTGGGGTAGAAGGAGAAGAGAGGCTGGTTGGGAGTCCCTTATTTCTTGTTGTTGAATACTTTTCAATAAAAGTTTTTGGAAACCTTTTCTGCCGATTTCCTGGGTTATGCAGGCCCTGAGCTACTGTGGCACTCTGGTTGAGAATAGCTGACTTACAATAAAGGTGGGCTTCCAAAATCAATATCCTGTATCAATCGCACATTTGAGGAGCTGGGTGGGAGCAGGCCTTGGCTGGTAGGGGGCCCAAGGGGCCAGCCTATCAGTCTAGGACTGCTCCAACCCAGCTCAAGTTGTTGCAGAGGGGCTGGTTGGGGCACAAGGGTGCTTCAGTGTGGAGTTAGCTGGCAGGCGGTCCTTGCACTGAAGCACCCTTGTGCCCCAGCCAGCCCTGTCTGCATCTACACATGCATTGTGCCAGAGTAAATAGTTCTACTTGTGTCTGGCAATCCTGTCCTATGGTGTAGTTAGTTAATTTACTCCATCCTAATAGCACCACACGTGAAGATGGTGACATTTTACTGTGGAAGAATTAGTCAACTCCACACTAAACATCCCATGTAGATGCACCATCCGTGTTCTAATTTCTGCCTAATTTCTCCTGTACCAGCAGGAAAGAAGGAAAGATCTGGCCACTGGGTTAATCATTTCCAACTTCTCATTCTCTTTTCTGGATTTGCATTAAGTTGCTTCTACTGCTTACTTTCACATGAGATGATATAATATAAGAGCAATGTTTTACTTCATAGAGGTTAGAAATACACACTAGGACGTTGGAACAAAGCGAAGTATCTGGCCTTCCCCAATATCTGGTCATTCACTAGACAGTGTCCTTTCTCCTGAATGAATCACTGTTGACCCAATTCCCCAGCATAGTTTTGTGTAGCATGGTACCGCTGGAAGTGGCCTGTCTTTTTATTATTGCTTGTAAAATCCATCTAAAACCAGTATGAGCTACTTGTTAGTCAGTTGAGAACTAAAATAATTCTTCTAGCCACATGTCATCAGTAATGATCATATAGGATTTTTCATGTGAGCAGGATTATTTATCCTTCTTCTTGGTTAATTTTTGTAATTATATTTCTTCCCTCCTCTCCCCCCTCCTGCTACATTTTTAGTCAGGTATTTTACGCTTCTGGATATAATAGTTTAGGCAGTTTTGCTTTGTGCTCCTAAAATGACACATCTAACCCACCCCTGCATTTCAGTGATAGGCAGAGTCCATAAATTTGTTTGACGGGTTATTTTTGAATAAAAGGTGCAGGAACGTAAAACTACTCTTCAGCAGCAGCAGTAATAATGCTTTGCGCTTTTATGCTTTTCAGAGGTGCTGACCAGTAGTAAGACTTTGCTCCTGCCACCGCCTCTTCCTTACAAATGTTGGTCCCAGTTTGCAGGCAGAGAAGCTAAGATGCAGAGAGTAATTTACCCAACATCATAACATTAATTAGAAGTCTGACGTACCTGGCTTCCAGCCCTGTGTTGACTCTGCTCCATTATAATGTTAGCTTGGTTTCCAATAATTTTTATTATGATTATGAGATCATGCCACATATCTACAAGGAGGCTATATGTTGTATTACTGTAAAGGGCAAGGAACTTAAGATTTGTGGGGTTCTGTTCTTACCTTGATGAAATGCATCTGACAACTGGTACTTAAACTTGTATCCTGATGAACAATAGCAGTGGAGCCATTTAAAGCATGGAGCCATAACTTGTATTGTATTGGAAGCTGTGCCTGTCAAAGCAAGTGGCCAGTAGTGTAGCCAGACCCCCATCTTCTCTAGAGGCAGAACAGCTATATTACACATACTGAGTTCCTACTAAAAGTGGAGTTGTTGTATTGCAGACCTGGTTTCTTACTTTATTTCTACCAGCCTTTCAGCTTAAAGGGTATGTGATCTGAATGTATTTAATCCAGCCTTTGTTATGAGTGAATAGACTCAGTACAGGTTCAGGAATGGGGTCTTTAGTAAGAAGTCAGAAGAGTCAGGGGACTTTTAACTGTTATAATTTTAATCTTCCTTTGGGATCCTTTCTCTCTTTGTACTCTTTGCATTGGCCAGATGTATTAATCATGTGAATTTAACCCCCACAAGTCCTCTGGATGTCAAAAGTTAGGCAGAGCATGTCCTTCGTTGAGTTGGGTTTTTTTTTTAATTCTTTTAAGCTGGCCTTTCATTGCCCAAAGCTTTGAGGCTGTGGCTTTAAATCTTGAAATCCAAGTAAAAAAATTGTGTGACAGTTTCATCTCCCTGCCTGTATTACATTTCAGATTTCTGTATGCAATGGACACTGATCTCAGCTCCCAAGACAGGAAGGACCTGGACAAGTTCATCAAATTTTTTGCTTTGAAGGTAACATTTTTCATGTTATTGGAATGTGGCCAACAACCTTCCAGTCTGTATTTGCCTTCATTGGTAGTAAAGGGAAAAAAAACAACAACTCCCTATGGCTAGGCTGACAGGCTTGTATGTCTGTTATTAATCAAAGTGAAAAGAACTGAAGGTAAATGAAAAAGGAAGATTCTATTTTTACATGATTATAAGTAAAAGGACTGTTTCCAATAGCCTGTCCCACACGAAAACCCAGCTGCAGCCACTGCATGACCCTCCTAATTCTATGCCACTTTCTGTATGAGATGGACAAATATTACCTTCCTCATATAACACAAACAGCTTAACTTCAGTAACATTTAATGAGTATTTCTTGTTCACTCCTGACTTGCTATCCAGCTAAGTTCTTCCATTGCATCCAAACCTATCATTCTAGAATGCTTTTTATCACACACACTTTGATAACTAAAAACAAAGCCCCTTTATTACAAACAGGTCCTATCCTGATTAGCTAAGTGGATGGATAGATAGTGCAATGATAAGTGTGCTATAAATGCACTGCTGGATAGATCCAGACCTTGATTGCTTCTTTGTGTATCTCCATCTTCAGGCTGAGGTTCTATTGACTTTGGTGGTACTGAATCAAATGCTACATCCCTGGATTATGACATGTGTCTGGCAAACAAGGTCAGCTTAAATCACACAACTGTCTGAAACACGTACTATTGCTTAGAGAAGAGGTAGTTAACCACGTTAATCTGATGCCGGGCAGAAGGCAAGGCAGAGTGGCATCTTGTAGACTAATTTAGAGAAGCATAGGCTTTCATAAGCAACATGTTGCTTCATGAGATGCTAGTGCTGTTGCTTTCAAGAGCTTATCCTTCTTTAAATTAGTTTATAAGGCACCACTCTGCCCTGTCTACTATTGCTTGTACCGCCTCAGGTGATTAAATGAGGGAGACTAGCAGAGGCCACTCAGTTGAGTTCTAAACTCTGCTTAACTTTTCCAGCAGTAAGCCTCTTTCAGTTTTCTTCAGCTGCTCCTGAACTAGTCTAGGATCCAGAATGGTAGAAATTTGTGAACTTGTTCTGCTTTCTCTTTCAGACTGTACAAGTGATTGTCCAGGCCCGACTTGGAGAGAAAATTTGTACTCGATCATCCTCTTCACCAACAGGCTCTGACTGGGTAAAGTTATGCTGTACACGAGATTGTCATAGCTCTGTCATCTCTTCTGAGAATACAGGGGATATTTTCCTATACACTGTAAAAACTATCCTGTTGAATAATGTTAATTTTCTTTGCATCTCAGTGGGTGTGTCTACACGTACAGTTCATGTGACTAAATATACTTCTGCTCAATTTGAGCCAGAGTAAACTAATCCCAACATCACTGTCTACACCTGTGTTTTAAACACAGTAATTTACTGTGCTTCTGGGTACCAAGTGTATCTGATGGGACTGTCTGGCAGTTCAGTAAATTAGTCGGCTGTGCCCTAATTAGCATGCACATGTAGATGGTGATGCTTTACTGTGGAGAAGATGAGTCTGATGGGCCCCGTATGTACACTGGGCCAAATAGAGGAGTGGTATATGATACTCATCAGCAACTCCTATTATATGCTCAGTCACATTTTCATTTTTTAGAGGATGATCTGATTAGTGCTTTTCAGTCAGTTTTATGACTGACTCAGAACCTGAATCAGTGATTCTGATTCAGACTGATCTAATTGCTAAGCTTCAAAGGAGAATAATGACCCAGAAGCCTTTGGGAATGTGAGGAGAAGGGAGTGTTTTGTCTTGGTCCCCCTCTACAGACAAAGGACTCCAGGCACAAGTGAGCATACATAAATGAAAATCTGGACCAATCTTGGATTTTGTCCGTTCTACAAACATTGTAGTGGGTCTGACTAATCTGTTGAGAGTGGGTTACAAATCTCTTTGCAGCATGTGCCTCCACTGGTTTTCTAAAAGAACCTGAAAAATAAAATCTGCCATTTCATTTTTGCAGTTCAACTTGGCAATCAAAGATATACCAGAAGTTACTCATGAAGCAAAGAAAGCTTTGGCAGGACAGCTACCTGCTGTTGGACGGTCAATGTGTGTGGAGATCTCTCTTAAAACCTCAGAGGTAAATGCTGAGTCAGTAGAATTCCCACCTGCTCACTTATGGAATAAGTCACCAATCTAAGCTTTAGGCCCAGAACCTATTCCACTTTCAAGATGTCTGCATGGGAATTGCAGCCTTTAGGCATCCAAGTCACTATATATGATATAAGGTCTATGCTGTACCCCACCCTAGCATTCAGTAACTGTAAAACAGATTCATTATGTGCTTCTGTTCTGGTCTAGAACAATGGTACTCTACCTTTTTCCCTGGCAGGCTGGATGGGCGATGCCTTTTCTCTCTGGGTTGTGTGGTGATTCCAGTTCAGCCCCTTGGGCTGATGTGGTGGGCACCATCCAGCCACCCAGAGGGGGTGGAGGGCAACCTGGTCTGAGCCCAGCCACACAAGTGTGAAGGGAGTGGGGGCAGGGGCATGGGTAAGAGCTGTGACCCAGCCCTGCTGGGGATGGGGGAGCAGGTGGGGAAGGGGGGTCCTCCTGGCTGACTGCGGTAGCGGGGAAAAGCATGGTCCAGCCGCAGCCTGGATCCTCCAGGGGAAGGGGGCTCAGCCTGGTTCCAACTGGGTGTGCAGGGCTTGAGGTTTGGGAATTTGACAGGAGGGACTGTGACCATATTAATGGCCACCGCTCCCCTGCCACCAAATTTCCAGACCTATGGGATGTCCAGCAGGCCAGATGTGATGACTTTGCAGGCTGCATTTGGCCTGCAGGCTGGAGGTTGAACAACCCTTGCCTAGAAAGATTCCTTGGCAGCTAGTCTTGAGCTACCACACATGTTCAGAAGTGAAACAGCAGCTACCTAGATGTCTGATTCCCACCAAAGTTCTGTAATCCATTTCCATCTGGAAAGTACAGAATTTCTGCATTAAACAGAGGAAAAACCACACCAAGCATCTGTAGCTGAGGTCAAGCATGCAGCTCAACAGAGGAAGGAGGCAAGTCCACCCATCTCTTTTCCACTACTCTACTTGACCAGGCAATGGGAGGCATGGATACTAGACTCTACCAAATATTGGTTTTAATCCACATCTCCCATTCCTCAGGAAAGTGGTCCAATGACCAGACTATGAGCTAGGCAAGGCTGAGAGTATCCTCCATCCTGCCACTGAGTGAGTAGGAGTCACAAGGCCAGAAAGAGAAAAATACAAGATAAAGCCTCACTCTGTACCCCAGTGATGAGGACTTTCTGCTAGAATGGAGAGAATCCTGGGTTCCAGCACTTGCTTGCATGGCTTTTTATGCTCCCAGTGCTGTTTATGCATTTTAGGTCTACACCTTCCAGGGCAGAATAAGAGCAGACTCTAGAGGCGCATAAAGCTGCTTATAGAAAAAATAGGAGATCTTTGCAGTCCTCAAGGAGAAACAAAATCAGCCTCTAAAGGCAAGACTCACAGGGTTTTTTGGGGTTTTTTTGTTTTGGTGAGCAGTTGCTAAGGCCTTAGCAGGCAGAGTAGGATCTGGGCCAAGATTACGTAAAAAAAAAAAAAAAAAAAAATGCATCCAGTCCTGCAGTTATACTAGTGTGCCAGTGAAACTGTGAACATATGAAAAAAGAAAGATTTTTCACTGTAAATCACTGAAGCCAAACACTCAAGACTAGGAGCACTGCTAAATTGGCTTAGCTCCTAACATGAGTGAATAAGCTATCCTGAGGTAGGGAGGTACATAGTGTAGTCTACATCCTGCTTTATATGGAGTGTCTCTATCCTGCAGCAGGACTGCTGAGCCCAGCTTTTGTTAAGCCATGTACATGAAGAGGAAATAGTGACCCATCTGTTTACAAAGATTTGGGAGCCAAAAAATACTTCCTCTAAGAGCAGTGGTTCTCAATCTTGTTATATTCAAGGCAGCCCTCAGAAAATGCCACCGTGTAGTTTTTCGGTCGTTTTTGACTACAGAAAAATCACTGAGTAATTTTTCTGTTGCATAGAACTCAGGAAGATCACAACAGGTTGGCATGTTTTTGAGACTGTGGGTTTCCTAGTTTTATCTGCACACTGAATAGTACTAATATTGCACGGCATCCTGCAGCATCTTTAAAACTCTCTGAGAACCCTGGTTGAGAATCACTGTCTTAAAGATGTGGTATTGCTCACTATTAATGTGATGTGAAGATGTCTTCTTATTTTGAATGAATTGCATTACTGATCCTTTGTCTGATGCAGGGAGATTCCATGGAGTTGGAAATCTGGTGTCTAGAAATGAATGAAAAGTAAGTTTATTCTGAATATTTTCTTTTTTCTCCTTAAAATAAATGAAACAAGCAAGTCTTTTTGCAGCAGGGAACCTGACCTACAGTTGAAGGCACTAAAGGATAGAAATCAACGACATTCCAAAGTGTTGCCAAGTGCAGATCAGACAGCATTCTAGATAGATTTGCATAAGGGGCCTTTGGCCTGCAACAGGTGCTGGCAAGGCTTTGCTGCAGTTTGCTATTCTGTTTGGCATCCTGACTTGTACTTTACAATCAGCAGCAGTATGGAGAGAGCTGGGTGGGAAACTATGAAGAAAGAACAGAAAGATGAAATGTTCAACAAAGTACAGAGAAAACTAATAAGCCTTTTAAGGTACTGGAACTGTGTCCCCTACACTAATTCTCAGGCTTTGCTAATCCTTTGGTGTCAAATTAGCCGGTATCCAGTCCAGCTTTTGTGCTTTCCATCAGTTGAACAGATGGGGAGAATGCCACTGACTTGTATTTTCCATTGTTTCTCCCAGCATCTCTGAAACTGAAAGGTAAGAATTGCCTGATCTTGTTAGACTAGTGGTCTTTCAAGTCAGGTATATCTCCCTTTGTACTTCAGAGGCAAACACTTCTCCTGTACGCAATGCAAATGTTGAGTTGTGTGTGTTGGGGAAAAGGTCCTAGAAATTAATTTATTTGTGATCCTGTCTTACAATCCATATATGCCATTACATACAAGATTCAGTTACCAGCAGCTACAAGTGTTAAGAATCTTCCTGAAGTCAGTCCTTTCCAGTGCAAGATTCTTTGGCCTCCTACAGAATCCACTGCTGCAGAAGGCCAAAGAATAACTTCTTACTGTGTACACTGGACTGGAGCGAGACTCTTTGCTGGCCCAGCCAGGTTTGCCATCATGAAAATGTATTTATGCTTCTGTCACTGTTAAGTAAGTGTCAGACTATCGGCCTGACCCCTTTCAGTGTATGCATGCATTCTTTGGCTAGGAAGAATAAATTAACTGTATCTGTATACTTTCCAGGTATGACAAAGAAATCAAAGTTTCTTACACTGTGTACAACAGACTGTCTCTACTTCTGAAGTCTTTGCTTGCTATAACCCGGGTAACTCCAGCCTACAGACTCTCCAGGAAACAGGGCCATGAATATGTAATACTGTACAGGTAATCTGGACTCTTAAAATTTCATTTTTGGAACTAAACCAGTAGGGAACCTTCAGGCACAGGCAGTACAACTACCCACTTTGAATTTGGTCATAACACCTGCAGTCCTAGTAAAAAGTTCTAATAAATTACTAGTTATCTGAAACAGTTATGACTTCAGTTTATAGTCCATTTGTAAAACAGTGCTGTTACACGCATTGCTAACCCTTCCCTGAGAAACCGGGGATCTGGTTTTAAATAAGCATGTCCACGTATGCCTGACTTGCGAACACAATGATGATTACTGTATGTGCAGCTGAACAGTTAGATGCATTATTGGTCATTTGGCAGAGTTAACAAAAATATGTAAATTAACAATAAATCTGTGTATGAATTGGATGCAAGTGCATGAATACTTTCACTTGTATACAGGTTAAGAATATAGTCCCAGGGGAGGGACAGTATGAATGTTCAGCGCTACTTCCTGCAACTCATAGAGTTTTCTTGTAGTGTCCTATCCTAATAATTGAGCACCATCCTATTTAGCTTGTGAGGTCTAGTGAGCTCAGAGCTTGAGGTTGGATGGTTGCCAGCCCTAACACTTCTACCTTTGGCCTCAGGAAGTCTATTTGTGCAAAGAACCAGGATGATGATATAAAGCTACTGCAAAGTCCCAAGTTCACTGTCATGTTTGGCACAGAAGCATGAGGTTTAACAACATTCCCATTCTTGCCCATGCTGCAGGTAATAAATGACTGTTTTAACAGCATTAAGTTAGTGCCTTTCTCTAGAAAGACAAGTACCGGTTCTAGGACTTGGAATAGGCTGCTACTGCTTTCTGGACACCCAACTCATTTCTGAATTTCCCTTTTGCACTGATATGTGGACTTATCACTAGGATGGCAGTTAGGACTTTAAAATGTTATGTCCAAGCTCCTCTCCCTGATTACAACTGCTGTTGCTATTGTTTCTTTATCTCACATGGCATGTGTCCTTCTTAAGGAGCTAAATAGACCATTTAGTTTGAAGATTCTTTGGAGGTGAGTCTTCTGGCCAGTCCGATCATAAGTTGCCACTTGCGATGTATGCCTTTCTTAAAGGGAAAGGTAGCTCTGACCCATTCACCCTTTGTGGCTTAAATAAGAAATATAGATTTATTTAGTTTCAAGTCCCTTGATAGATTGGGTGTGATGCATGCTGTTTCTCTCTCCTGTAGGATATACTTCGGGGAAGTGCAGCTGAGCGGCTTGGGAGAAGGTACAGTTGGATACTATATATAAACTAGCTGGGAGCGCCCTTCCATATTAACAACTGTCTTGTTCATATTTTTCAGTCCTACAGGAGAACTAGGTACATGTTTTCAGGAGCACTTTTTGTATATATTTCATTTGTAGAAGGTCTTATTACAAAATTATAGTTCTACTACTTTGGCAAAGTTCTGTTATGTTGGTTCAGGACTTGAATACCAAAATTCAGGTGCCACTTAATGTCCAGAGCCAGCTTAACAGACTGCAATGCTATTCAAGATTGAAAGGTACTATCAGATGTATACAGGGGCCACCACATGTCAGGCTAACAGCAAGACAGATGTTATACAACATATTGCTGCTGTTGTGTTTTGTGGGTCTTCAGAGTTCTGAATGGAAGGATTAGTGAAACCAAATATAGGAAAATGCAATCCAGGGACAAGGAAGTAAGATATAGACGTAATTAACCTTTGTGCCCACTACAGAAAACTACTGAAATTGTTAATCGTTCTTCTACCCCTTTAGGTTTCCAAACAGTCCGTGTTGGGACAGTGGGTACTCCAGTGGGCACCATCACTTTGTCTTGTGCCTACAGAATCAACCTGGCCTTCATGTCAACACGGTAAGGAAAGGTCAGCCCCCCAAAAGCAGCTTCTTATTAAATACTGTTAAACCCCTTCATTCCCTGAGCTTCTTGCACTTTCCCCTAGTTTTTTCCAGGCTAGCTTAGATGGTCCCCCACAGACTAGCCTCCTGGATCCATTGTCTTGTAGACAAGGAGTATCTGGGTCAACCTAAACCAGACTACAGAATGTCAAATCACTGGTTCAAGCTTGGTGCTCTGGGTCCCCATTGACAGTTACTCGGTACCACCAGTAGGAATGCAGTAAAAAGGGAAAGCCAGCCTTATCAATAACACCATTTGCTTGTTGCATTGCAGGCAGTTTGAGAGGACCCCACCTATCATGGGGATTATCATTGATCACTTTGTGGACCGTCCCTACCCCAGCTCTTCACCCATGCACCCCTGCAATTACAGGTGAGGAAACACTAAGTGCAGTCACAGGCTATAGGTGAAGGCATCACTGTGCCTAAGAGCAATACAAAGCCTTCTCTAACTCCTGATGATTGGAAGGGGGAGGAGGACTGCAGGATCAGGGTCAGTCTTATTAATAGTTGAGCATATGAGGAGCATTTTCCCCATGAGACTTAAAAGCTTGAGTGCAGCTAGTCCCAGAGGATTCATGTTGTCAAAACTTCTTGCTGTAGTACTGGTTCATGTGGTGATCAAGATGCAACTTTTTTGTGGCAATGGTGGAATTTTCTGATTATGTTATTGGAAGTAGCAGTATAGCAGTTGTCTTTACAGGACACCTGGTATAGAATCCGTGCATGGAATTTGCCACCTTACTTGATTCTTGCAATCATGGTTAAATTATGTGCAGTGGCACAGTTTAATATGATTGGCAGTGGTTCTGCAAATGCTGCGGCCAGTAGTACTGCTTAGCGTATCAAAACCTTTTTGGTAAAGAATGAGGAAGCACCTCTTCCTTCTCTAAAGAAAACATTTGTAAAATCCCAAAGTCATGAGAACTTAAACTGTTATCCTCAGCCCTGTCAAAGAAAGAATCAGAACCCCTTCAGAATTCTCCTTTCAGCTCCACCCAAATACTCTCAGTCCACCTGCAACTTCTATATCTCAATACTCTCAGTATTCCTTTGTCTTCTGAACTATTCCCATAGTGAAATGTCTCTCTTTACTGCTGTAGAACAACTGCTGAGGACAATGCGGCAGTATATCCATCAGTGGAAGACTCTCAGGAAGTGTGCACCACTTCTTTTTCCACTTCCCCTCCATCCCAGGTAAGAGAAAGTGGGCTCCTTCCACTCCCAAAGATACATGGCACAATTCCCTTCAGTGCCACCTGGTACATGTCTTTTGAATTAGCAGCCAGGCAATTTAACAGCAGTAGGCTGGATTCAATCTGTATAATTAAAATGTGCTATAATATTAAATTCACTGCACAGACTTAGCTCCCCACTTTGTGAAACCTAGACAGTTACTAATTCCTAGGGCTGTGTGAAGCTTTGGTCGCTGATTCAATTCAGTGGCGATTCAGTCCGATACAGTGGCTGAATCCCCGAATCGAATTGGAATTCTCTGAATCGATTTAGAGAGATTTGGAAAGATTCAATGATTCGGACATAGACACAGCTTTAATTTTTTTTTCTACATACCTCAAGGTACCAGGCGACTTGTGGATGCTGCAATGCTGGGGCAGATGGAGCATCCCACAGGAGCGCAGGGGGGTCCCCAGTGTGTTTGGGAGCAGACCCGGAAGTGGACCAGAAGCACTTCTGCTCCACTTCTGAGTCCACTGAGGAGCAGGCAGGGAGGCCCCTCCACACCCCGCTGGCTTGGTGATTGGTGTCTCCTTGGTCCCCCAGGGGCCGATCACCGAGCTGGGCAGTGTGGGGGGCCCCCCAGCATGCTCGGCAGTGGATCAGAAGTACTTCTGGTGGTACACTTCTGGGTTCACCGTCTAGCATGTGGGGGGGACCCTTGTGCTCCTGTGGGATGCTCTATCTTCCTCAGCATTGCAGCATTCACGAGCTGTGCTTGGTAACTTGAGGTATATAGAAAAAACATTTAAAGTTGCATCTATGGCCAAATTGCTGATTCTTTGAATCAGCATCAAATCTTCAGGTTCGGATTTGGCCGAATCAAATCAGGACAGTGATCCAAATCAATGAATTGAATCACTGTGCCCAATTAGGGCTGAATCCAAAATGAATATGGTCCATTTTGCACACCCCTACTAATTTCTACAAAATAGTTCCTAATTCCTAAAAGACTCTAGGGGACTGCAGGTAATGATTTATGAAGAAAGATTAAAAGAGTTAATTGGGCTAGGCAGGAATTGAAAGGAAGTATACTACAAATAAAGGCACATCACAAAAAAGGAATGAAGTAAGATGAAGCAAGGCAGTATAATGCAGAAGTAACAAGCTGCAGCTAGAGGGGAATGCTTGTATCAGGAGAACCTTTATCTCATTATTGAGTATTATTGCAGGAAAGGAGTGAAAATCCTATCATCTGGGATATCTGAAATTAGACTAGCAACAGCAGTGAGTCCCTGATAAGAAACAGTTCCATGTTAGGTCTCAGGGTGTGAATTAGATATTACCTAATCGATCTAGAGTTGGTCATTGTCACCCAAAGTGTTTTGTCCCCATGAAAAGGCTCTAATTAAAGCTTTCATGGCAAGTTGTAGATATTGAACATTTCCATTTTGATGACCTTTAGACAGCATTTCACAGAATCGCGAGGTTGGAAGGACCTCATGATTCAGATAGTCCAGCTCCCTGAACAGATGCTGGTTTTGCTGTTCCCACCCAACTTCATTTATTGACACCTGCATTTTCTAATTAAACAGTTTCATAAATGAGGAGAAAATTGTCATGCTTTTACCTGTGTCTTGAACGACAAAAGAGAAAAATACAGAAGGAAATCATTTTGAACCTTGCAAAATGGAAATTTCAATATCTCTTCTCCATTTCTGTTTTCTGTGTCTGATTTGTATAACTGTATCTTAGAGTTTAGTTTTTGTAGAGCTATAAAAGGTCAAGAATAGTCAAGCCAATTGTCAAACTAAACAAATAATCTTGAGCAAGTTAAGGACAGCTTAGAGGTCTGTGCATGCATGTGTGTGTGTATGCACATGCACATGCTCATGAGTGCATGAATGCATGGGAGCAAAATATATTTAAAATGTTCTGATTTGAATGAGTTTGCCATGGGGTCAATTACTGCCTCAAGGAAATTGGTCAACTTTAAACCATTAGTAGTTTAATCTGGTAAGTCTAAAAACAAGCCCTTCTCCAGAGGTACCTCTTGAAATACACTGGTATTGTGGTGACAGGCGTCTGGCAGTAACTAACCAGTCAACCAGTGCTCATGATAAGTCTGAGAGAATAAAGTATTTTGTTCTTTGATGTCCAGTACAGGAGGCATACTTATGGCTGAACAAGCCCAGTGTCTGCCCAGTAAAATATGATGAACTTGTATATACTGAGGAAATAGCCACTGATTTTTCTTGTAGCCAGACTTACATAACAACAACAGTGCTGATGAAATATGTTCAACCTGATACTTACCCAGAAGGCACAAAGCTTTCTTGTCACTGAGGTAAAGCTCTCTGAATTAATCAGTGATTCAATTCATGAAAAGTACTAACTTCTAGTATAACAACCCCATGGTTCATAGTTTACCCTCACAGTAAGATTAAATATAAAGCTACCTTCCTGGCCAAACACAGTTGTTTGGGGGAGGGAAGAAAAGAAACTCTTTATCCTTAGCTAAATTGTATAAATTGACTTAAGGCTCAGATCATACCCTGAGTTTGGTACATGGAGTAGGCTCTCCATTGAAGTTGTCATACATATGCTGTTCTTACATCCCATTTCCTGTTGATTTGGAAGTGAGGCCTAACTACTCACTGTGGGTCTAGCCCCACCTGTGTTTGTCCAAGGATCGGTGGGGTGGGAAAGGATAAACATAATCTCCCCTCTTTCTAGTCGCTGGAAAGCATGCTCACCTTGTGTAGTGCCTTCTTTAGAATGTGCTGTGGTTCAGGAAGACAGACCTGACTAGGGGTAGCACTTGGTAATGAGATTGGTGTAATTGTCTTGCTAAGGAGGAGGCACAGGGACTCCCAATGGATGGCTCAGCCCTTTAACATTAGACAGAGGATTTTTAATGCTAAAGTGCCAAGTCTCATTCAAGCAACTACTCATATCACTCAATTTTTTGTGACATGTAATTAGATCATGGTAGAGTCCAGAGGGGTCTGGTAGAGGGGCTGCACAGTCCTGCCCAGATGTGCTCCCCAAAGCACTAATTATCCTGGAAATCCAGTAACATAAATGGGAGACGGTCACAACATAGACAACTGGTATGTGCTTGGATAAAATTGAGTCTTGCCTTTTTCTGACAGCCTGTCTTTGTTAACTGGCCGGTAGTAATACTAATAAGCTGTGAAGAAGAGCCTTTGCTAGTAGTTTTATCATAAGTTATCTTGGGTAACACTATCTAGTGTTAGTTGTATTGGGAGAGGTTACTTGCGGGACATTAAAAAAAACTGGGACAATGTTTTACAAACAGAAGGGATTTGCCAATACAGAGAAGTTTGCCTTACATTAAGCTTTGTCTACTCTAGCCGTAGACTTTTGTCATGAGTGTTCAGTTCATCCAACTCTTTTCAGTTCTTCTCTCAAGTCCTTTTATCTTTCTTCCTTTCTTGTTTCCTCTGTATGTCTGTGTCTGTGCACAGTGCGTTTTTACTGTCACTAAGGCACATTTTCAGACCCCTCCTCCTGTGGTGACGGACACCTTGAAGGTCCCTATGATGGGACTGGGCTTTTCACATCAAGTGAGTTCACAACAGAAAAATTATTATATGGCCTGATAGTACTTTAACACACAGTAAGCTGCAAGTTTGACTCTTCAGAATACGTATTGAGAAAGAGAAATCTGTTTGCCATTTCCTAAAAAGGCTGGTCAACTCCAAATTAAATAAGCTTTCTCTTTCTACTTAGATTGTTTTGAAAAATCTGATTCTTTATACCTATTTTTCCTTCAAAAGACTGTTTTATTATTCTTTCCATTAAAAAAAATTGTATGCAACACTTCCAACCCTAGTACTAGAGCAGCAGCCCTACAAAAAGCAACCATTGAACCAATTGAAGGGGAAGGGGAATAGCTATTGCCAAGCTTTCTTAAGGATCTTGATTGCAGCAAATAAAATCTTCAGATACATCTCTCTCAAGCTGGCTACAGTCTTGGGAAAGCTTCAGTGTTCTCCACTTTTAAAGGGGTGGGAGGGTTAGTATACTCACTGTGACGCTGGAGGCCATCCAGCAGAACAAGGATTACTCTTGATAGGCTCTGTATAGTTTATGTTACTCTTAAGGCTAAGTCTCAGGAAGCAGCAAGGAGAAGAACTACGTTACCCACTATTGCATTAATGTTTTTTTCAGAGACAAGCAAGATGAATAGGATTGCATTTAGATGCCTAAATCCACCTAAGCATCTAATAGGTCAACTAGGATCTGGTCTTGAACATCAGGAGATGGTATTTAAGTGCTCTTACATGGGGAGCTGTTAGCTCCCTTGGACCTGCATGTCTGATAAGTTTGCTTTTGCTGAAGTGTTAAAATCCAGTCACATAACTTAAAGTCCTACTCGTATTTTTTTTTTATTTCTTGTTTGTTACAACTAACACATGAGGACTAGGAAGAAAGCCACTTCTGCTCTCTATTTTTGTTTACTTTCTGCATACCCTGTGAAGTCAGGTTTCTCTCGTTTGTATGAGTCTTTCAAACAGAAACATGTGGGAGAGAGATATGATAAAACAGGAACATTTTATTATAAAACTACAAATTAGCAAGAGACCTCAGGGAGATGAACAACATAAAGCTACTTTTTAACTCTTAAAATGTCTAGATTTGTAGATGATAGTGCCTGTGTGTCAATTTGTAGTAGCTGAGATTATAGAGATATTTGGGTGTGCTGGTGCGGGTTAAGGAGGGTCTTTTTAAGTTGAGGAACTGTCAGATCATTTCAATAGGGAGCAGCCTGTACTAATCTCTGGGGATTGTAGGTCTCCACCAGGGAGAATAGCACAGGATGGACTCATAGTAACATAAGAGTTCCAGGGAGGGGCCTGGTTGTACATCCCCTGGAAAGCTGGAAAAGGCATTTTACATATGCATCCAGCCTTCTGTGGAAAGAGACCATCATGTCTATCTTAACCAGTCTCCAGAAAGGACAAAACTAGATGTATATGTGAGAGTAATCATCTAAGAGTCCAGACCTGGTCTGAACCACCGCCGCCCCCCCAATTGTCTTGGAAGAGTCATGTGGTACAGAGGTTCTAATAAAAAGCTCTTTTTGACATCAGAAAAACAAATGGGTAGTCCCATTGATTCCACTACTTGTGCTTCTGCATAAAGGTAGGGGGGGGAGAGAGGGAGGTGAAGTGGCTTGAGGTAGGTTCATCCCTTTGAGAGCTGGTTTTGGGAAGAAATCTCCAGTTACTTAGCTCCAATTCTCTCTTTAATTAACAACTTGGACATCTTATTCGTTTCCCAGCAGTAGCTGGCTTCCCTTAGAGGGGGTGTTCTCCATTCCTGCTACAAATTTCACAGTGAGCTGCTTACCTGCTCAGTGCACAAAAGGAAATTATTTGAAAAATCTGAATAAATAAGTGGCTGCCCTAGTCCTTCTCCACCATGCAGTGTAGGTACTATAATGTAGGCCAGGCCTTCCCTATGCTCCTTTGTGGTCAGTCATCCTCTTCAAGGCTGCTTGCCATCTACTAGAAACTGGTCATATCACAAGGCCAAGCCTATTTTGTTTCTTTTGTTATGAGGTGAACTATTAAAATCAAAGCTCAGCAGTTAGTATCTATTGCCCCCCCTCCCTTCCTCTCTCCTCTTCCTTTTCCCCTTTTTGTTTTTTTGTCTCATTTCTTAGCTTTCCAGCTCTCGTCTTTCCTATCAGCCTGCTGCCCTGGGAGTTGGATCAGCTGACATGGGGTATCCAGTAGTCTTTGCTGGTGGCTTGAATGCTGCACATCCTCATCAGGTACTTGCAGAGGTTGGGAGAATAAATGTTGGTGGCATTGTGGCCAATGAGCATGTTGCATACACAGCTGAGAGGGTATCGCATGCATTGGTATCCAGTTAGGTAAAAAATGCCAAGGTAATTAAAGAGAACATGGAGCTAACAGAGGAATCAGAAAGCGGCTCCACACTTGGTTTCACTTGAGCTAGAACTTTTAATGACGCTTTTTTCCATAGGAATATAATGGAGAACAGCATGAGAGCCAGAGTTGTCTGCATAGAAAAAAAGGCATTGAATGCAATGTAGATAGAAACAGCAAGGAAGAGAGACAAGATCTTGTGAAGATCTCCTTCTACTTGACTCCCCCTTTGGCTTATTGTCTAGTAGTTATTGTTTTATTCTAAAAAGAGTGTAACTAGAGTATATTCATGACAAGCTGAAAATAACTTATTCCCAGTATAAGAGAACACACTCGTGTGTTGTAGCTTACTGCTGAACCACTTGATATTGCTAACTTGATCATTCTTTTCCACCTCAGTTGATTGTTCCAGGGAAGGAGGGTGGGGTGCCCCTGATTCCTAGCCAGCCACCACATGCTACTCAAGCTGACCAAGAGAGGACGGCAATGTGCACCCCTTTGGATGGAGCCCACTACTCAGCAGCTACACCTTCCAGTAGGTAGGTCTCGGTAGGCATTCCAGCATGGTAATAGCTTATCTATTCCTGTATGAAGTAGAAACATTTAAAAATTAACTTTTAGGCATTCAAAAGGCAGTTTTTAAAGTTGGATTTAACTGTGGAATGACCAGACAGCAAATGTCAGTTTTTTAGTTTCCCTCAGCTCAAAAGCCATAAACACTGATCTGTTAATCTGCTTACACTTTTTGGCCCTGCTCAAAATATCAGGGTACCTTATGTTACACTCTAGTGCTGAGACAAGTGCTGTGTCATTCTTGCTGATTGTGAAGAGCAACACAGGGTAGCTTCAACAGTGAGTTTTGGACTTTCCGAAGAAGCTTTGTTTGACTTGCTAGAGGAATCGAACAAGTCTTTTCAACTGTTAAGATTAAACGTCAGGTACAAGAGTCCTTATCTAACAAGAAGGAAACAATGCAGCTTTAAATTGCACAAAATCACATCCATGTGAGCCAATGAAATCTTGCTTATTTTTAAATGTTTCTTCATCCCTCTCTTGTCAAATGTCTCCTGTGGTTCCATCTTTTCTCCTGGTCTTAAGCTATTTGTTATAAGACTTCTCAATGAACTATTCTGCTTAGTAGAAAAAATTGCACTATTGCTCCTGTGGCAGACCAGTCCTGTGCTGAGCCACCTGCCTCACTGCACGCAATCAAAATCCAGGCTTCAGGTGCCTCTCCTGAGATGCCTCTGTCCGGCTGACCCCCTTCCAGGAGCACACCTACAAGCCTGGGGTAATCATTGCCATGGCCTGGGCCTTGGTCTTTTTTAGGACTCTGTGCTGCCCGGGGTACACAGACCATGCAGACCTTGGGGGTGCTTAGCCCACCATGGTATTTTGGGGTGGCTCTTTTAGCCTGAAGCATTCAGGCATTCCTCCTGTACAGGAGGAAAGTAGAAAACCACACCCACCTTAGCCAGCTGAGCGAAGGGGGCTTTAAAGGCTAGTCTCACCCTCATAAGCATTTACAGCAAGGAGTGCTATAACAGATAGCTTTATTGATCATCAGAGAGAGAGAGCCTAGGGAAAGGGCATAAGACAGAGAAATATCAAAAGGAAAAAAAAAACACCTTGAGCAAAATAGAATAGGTTTCTTGGCCTTTTGATACACATCTAGATTACTTCATCCTAAATTACTGGCTAAATTTCAGGTAAGTTACAAGTTCATTGAGAGGCTGATGAAGCTCTGGAGGCCTTTTGCTTGCTTCAGTATTCCATATGATGTCTGTCCCAAAATGGAATGACCCCTTTTTAAACTGTTTGTGACCCCATCACTATGTCCCAGCCAGAAACAGGGGCTACATGATGCAGACCAATCCTTTTAACAGTCATCGGCATCCTCAAGTTGGAGGGGGGAGCAGGGTCATACAGGTATCTTGGTGGGAACTAGGACAAAGGATCCCTAGGGCCCAGCTCCCCTTAGGTGACCAGGCTCGGTTGCCACAGCAACCAGGCAGTGTGCAGAGGAGATGGAGGGAGTTGGGCTGTCTCCTTACAAAGGAGAGGCAGACTGAGGATGCTTCCTTCACAGCTTCCTACTATACTCATTGGCTAATCAGTCATGCTCACATAGCGAAAGCCTGCCAGAAGACTGAAAACCAGAAATTTTTTTTGTTAAAGGCTCTAATTACTTGTGAAAAATCAGGTCACAGGAGTGAATAGTAGCCACACAGTGAATTAATCCTATAGATTGCTATAATATATTGGAGTGGCCTGGGACACTGAATGCACTCCAATTCCTAACTACATCTCCTACCAAGTAAGACATCCAAGACTGCTCAATTACTGAAAGGAGTGATTGATTATGATTGACAAAAATGCTTTAGGTTTCATTGCAGCTTATGAAATATCCTTTCCCTCCCCCAGCAGGAGGGAAACTTATAACTTGTGCTGTTATAAGACTGAGGGGTTTGGTCCTATTACATAGGATGATGTTTTCCCAGTGTTAAATTGAAACTTGCTCCACAGCTTTAGTCTCCGATTGATACAGGTAGTTGAGTAGGAAGACTTTGTCCAACAAAGGCAGAGGTGTTTTAGGTTTTGTGACCACCCAACAGTAAAAAGGGGGACTCAAAAAAGAAATCAAAGGAGTTCTGTGAAAAAGTGTATTTTTTTTTTATCTATCTTGTTTGAGGAATGACATGTCAACCCTTCTTACTTCTCCCCCAGCGAGGACACAGAGACAGTATCAAACAGCAGTGAAGCGAAGAGTGGCTCCCCACATGATATCTTGGAGACCATCTTTGTCCGGAAGGTGGGGGCCTTTGTCAACAAACCTATTAATCAGGTAACTGGCAGCAATCATTCTCAGACACATGAAGTACTGCTCCTCGCTTTTGTTCCTGTACAGAAGAGACAAAGCACAGAATTACTGGGACAAACTCAGGGAGTGAGAACAAACTGACAGTGACTCAGGGTCCTTACATGGCATGCTTATTGTGTGCTAAGACATGTAGGTTTCTATCAAAGACTTGGTTTCCCAGAGGAA
This sequence comes from Caiman crocodilus, assembly GCA_030014935.1. Lineage (NCBI taxonomy): Eukaryota > Metazoa > Chordata > Crocodylia > Alligatoridae > Caiman > Caiman crocodilus. The sequence goes on along the minus strand of JAGPOW010000304.1, from coordinate 73,154,683 downwards.
GTCACAGAGCCTTGAGCTAACCCAGCCTCCAGTCCTTAGTGTTAACAGTTTCACAGGTCCAGATAGATGAGACCTAGTTTTCCAATGGTGTCCTGCAGGGATTTGCCTCTTCCAGATGAACAAACAGCACAGATTTGTTTCCTCAGGCCAAGCTTCCTAGTGACTACAGATTGAAGATCTGTTGCACTGCTAGGAATGGTACCAACTGGGCCATTTCCACCTGTTCAGCCTTTTTTTCAGGCTTGATATCTGCTGTAGGTGTGATGGAGAGGGGCTGCTTGAGCCCGTTGTAGTTCATTAACTCTACCCTGTCTGATGCAGGTATTATATATGCCATGACAACTCTAAAGGTCACATTTCTGTCTAAGAGAAGCAGCTGACTGGAATTTAGTCTATTTTACGGCATTTGGTACAGTTCTTAGATCTTTCTGCCAAGTTGCTAATATGACCTTTAAGCAAAGTTTAGCAAACCCTGACAAAGACTTGCAATGGCATGCGATATGCTAGGTAGGCAGAATCTTTATGAGGTACTGAGGTACTGTCTGTTAAATCTCCCCAGGTGACCATGGCCAACTTAGACATTCCTTTTGCCATGTTTGCTCCCAAGAACATTGAGCTGGAGGATAACGACCCCATGGTAAGAACTCACTTAGACCTCTGATCCCTGTTTTTAAAGAATGACTCATGCAATACAGATATGTTCTTCTTGACCTTAGCTTTGCACGCACTTCATTTTATAATCAAAGTACCAGCAGCTCACATCAGTTCGGATTCTAAAGTCTCTGTCTCTGCTGGAGCTTAGGCTCTCATGATATGGAAACAGATTTATATTTAGAGCTCCTGTGCCTACTGCAGGCCCTTGTAATTGTCACTGTGCTGTCTCCCATGGCATCATTATACGGAGATGGATTTGGTAACATGATCTAGGACTAAATCCTCTATGCTTTTCTTGGGCAGGTGAATCCTCCTGACTCCCCTGAAACCGAGTCTCCTCTACTGGGCAGCTTACATTCAGAGGGCTCCAGTGGTAACAGCACCGGGAACACACATGATGATTTTGTCATGGTTGATTTTGTAAGTCCTTGTTGCCCTTTTTAAGCCCAGCCTAGCACTTTTGTAGGGCATCTTTATTTGGGTGGGCTTCAAGTGGTGGTGGTATGGTCAGCAAAAGCAAGATCAATTTCCCTGAACAAGGGCCTGTTATACTGCCAAATAAGGGCCAGATTTTCCTGATTTCCTTCAAGACTTACAGAAACATATTTGTAAACCAACAACTTGAAGAAATTATTTCCATGGAGGGTGGGGGAATGTCTTTGTTTGCAGCACACCTGAGACAGATTAGGGATTCCAGGGAGAAGCTTTGCTTTAGGTACTCAGGGTGATAGGAATTTAGGTTTTGTCATGGGACGATGATGAAGCCAACGTGCAACTGTTTAACCTGCTGCAGTGTAGCTGTAATGTTGAGATATTTGTTGGTACGAGGTGGTGCCTCTTATCTGACAGAGCTCTCTGAATGGGAAGTGATGTCTTTATCTCGTGTTCTAGAAACCAGCATTTTCAAAAGATGACATTCTCCCAATGGACCTGGGGACATTCTACCGTGAGTTCCAGAACCCCCCTCAACTCAGCAGCCTCTCCATTGACATTGGGGCTCAGTCCATGGCAGAGGATCTGGTATGAAAATGAGATTCTGATTTATAGATTCATAGATGTTAGGGTTGGAAGGGATCTCAGTAGGTCATCCAATCTGACCCCCTGCCTTAGGCAGGAAAGAGTACTGGAGTCAGACGTTCCCAGCTAGGTGCTTGTCTAGTTCCCTTGTGAAGACCCCCAAGGTAGGGGAGAGCACCATCTCCCTTGGAAGCCCATTCCAGATTCTGGCAACCCTTACCATAAAGAAGTTCTTTCTAATGTCCAGCCCAAATTTGCTCTCTGTCAATTTGTGGTCCTAGTTCCTAGTTACTCCAGGGGTGTGCTAGTAAATAGGCAGACAAGGGTCCTCTAGTAAATAGAGCATCTCCAATTCCCTGCGGCCCTCTCCTGATGAATTTATAGGCAGCCACAAGATCACTTCTTAGCCTTCTCTTGCGAAGGCTGAAGAGATCTAAGTCCCACAGTCTCTCCTCATAGGGCCTTGCCTGCAGGCCTCTGACCATACGAGTAGCCCTTCTCTGAACCCTCTCAGGATTCTCCGCATCGCTCTTGAAGTGCAGCACCAAAACCTGGATGCAGTACGCCAGCTGCAGCCTGACCAGTGCTACATAGAGGTGAACCATCACCTGTTCATCGCGCATCTGCTAATGCATGATAAAGTGCGGTTAGCCTTGTTGATCACTTTATAATATTGACAACTCATTTTCATCTTGGAGTCCTTTATGACTTTAAGATTCCCTTTCCATTGCTGTGCTGCTGAGATCCTGTAAGTGTTTTGGTGGTTCTTTTTGCCCAGGTGCAGCACTTTACACTTGTCTCTGCTGAACTGCATCCTGTTTCATTCTGCCCGTTTTTCCAGCCTGTCCAGATCCACTTGGATCCATTCCCTACCCTCTGGTGTGTTAACTTTGCCCCATAATTTGGTATTATCTGCAAACTTGGACAGGGTGCTCTCCACGCCCTTGTCCAAGTCACTGATGGCTGAATAGCACTGGTCCAAGGACCAAGCCTTGCAGGACTCCACTGCCCAAATCTTTCCAGGTCAATAACCCATCCACCACCACTTTCTAGGTGCGACCCCCCCCAAGCCAATTTGTCTCCCACCTGACTGTGTAATCATCTGCATCACAGCCTATCAATTTATTTACAAGAATAGAATGAGATACTGTATCGAAGGCATTCTTAATGTCTAGGTAAGTGACATCTACCTTGACTCCTGCATCTAAGCATTTTGTGACCTGGCTACTAAAAAGAAACATGGTTAGTCAGGCAGGATCTACCTGCAGTGAATCCATGCTGATTTCCTTTCAGCATTATTTGTCCTGGTGGGCTCCCACAAACATATATTTAATGATTTTTTCCAGAGTTTTCCCAAGGATGGAGGTGAGACTACTGGCCTATAGTTTCCCGATTCCTCCCTTCTCCTTAAGGTTTACGGTTCCTGTATTACTTTCCTTCTCACTCCTTGAACAAGCCAGTATCTTATCTAAATGGACAGGCACTTACCAAAGGGATTCCTTGCTGTAATAAGTTTCCTGTTGATTGTATCCTTCCATGAAACAACTGAGTCTCCTTGACAGCTTTGAAAGGTGCATTTTGTCCCAGCCGAGCACAAATGCAGGTTATCTGAGCTGGGAAGCAAGCTAAAGCTCAGCCAGTCTCAAATCCAAAAACTGAATACTGCTTCTACCACCGTAGGTTTAACAGCCTTCTGGGTCCATGTCTACAGGCCTCATTTGGGCAAGACTTCCATAGTGGTCCATAAAAATGCTGCCTGGATGAGCTTAAGGCCCACAGCTTTTGTATCAAGTGATATGATTGATCATGGTGGGGGGATGGGACAGGACATAAAGTTAAGTGCTAACATGAGAATGACCATAGCTGCCATAAGGTAATGCACAGGGCATAGACACAGGCTATCTGCTGTTACTTACTAAACGTCCTTGCTGTCTCCTGTCAGCAGTAGCCTGCTTCTGCTGGGAGTTGTGCATGAGAGAGCACAGAGCTGAAATCTGCTTCATATTCTAGGAGAGGTATTTTTTGCCCTTTCCGTCTCCATTGTGTTTTAACTTCCTATTGAGTAGACAGTTCATCTGCTGTGAGCGAGTCTCACCCTGGACTTTTCTTTGTCTTTACAGGACTCATTACCAGAGAAGCTGGCAGTCCATGAGAAAAATGTCAAAGAGTTTGATGCCTTTGTAGAGACCTTGCAGTGAAGCTACAACAATGTCCTGCTTCTTGGGCACCCTAAAGGATGCAGCCCACACAGATGTCTGTCTGTCTAGCCCTTTTGTGTCTTTTTGTCTCTTTCTCTACATCTACTAGGCTTTATTTGGATCACTTCCCTCATTACCAGATCCAGGATCAACTGTTGGTGTCTCCATAGCCAGGCTGCTGGATAGTTTTGGACCCCCTTTTCCTTCTGGCATTTGATTTCTTACCTGTAATTACAACAGGAACAAAAGAAAAGAAAACCTATTGTACTAGCTCTTTCACTTTCGGTCTTTGTTCAGTGTGTAGAGATGGTTTTATGGAAAGTTGCCCTAAAGCTTCCTCCAAAGAATCCTACATCACCATTTCCCAAGATTTATCCTCTGGAGAAGCAAGCATCTCTTTTCTTGGGTGTGCAGTCACATTGGAGCACAGAAAGCCTTGGTGTTCAGTTCAGAGGGCTATGAGGTTAGCAGACTTAGCTGGACTTTCTTCCTGACTTAAGTGTGAGTGCCTGGATTGCAGTGAGGATACGTGGGAGTGAGACTGCCTTCTGCCTCATGCCCTCTGTAGTGCCAACTACATGGCTGCACCAACATGTTGGTTCACCTTTTGCTTCCAAGGAATGGAGTCTGCACAGACTTTTGTCCGGAGACCTCATGCTGTGCTTGCCTCTCTGATGCAGAGGTGTGAAGCTCTGAGAAAGTGCTTTCCATGTTACCTTTCCACATTTTCTTGTGTGAACTGAATCTTCCACTATACGGAGGTATAGTGGTGGTAATCGCACTGGCAGGCTTGTCAGCAGCAGCTGGGAATATGCTGAATTCAGAGTCTTCACTCTTGAAACAGTTGTAAATACTGATTAGGAATCCTATTTCTTTAGGGTTATGTAATTAGGAGTCTTAGTCCAAGATTCTTTCCTCTTTCCCCTGCAAATCTTGCTGCTTTATGGTTAATAGATAATCTTAAGAAACAGGAAATATTTATTGCTTTTAAAGAAACCTATATTTAAAAAAATGTTGTTTTTGCGTAATTGTGCAGGTCCTTCTGCCCTGTGTCACTGCAGACAGCAACCGTGCCATGGAACCCTGTCCCATGATGCTGGTCTCCCCTTGCTGGGAAATACTGAGATTTTTATTTTCAGAGATAGACTCATTTAGTCTAATACAGCACTCTTGTCTGGGGACTTTATTTCCATGACACCCTGTCACGGCCCATTGGTATATAATGAACTGCTCATGTTGGTGCAATAGAGTGTCAGGGACTTTCTGAAAAGCTGTGTTCTGATAGGCTTGGAAAGCAGACTCCTGTCGTTCAGCCATTTAGACGGTAGCTTATTCATGAAAGCACACTTTTGGGAAGTTTATGGTACTCGTTTTTAATCAGATGGCTTTTGATTAGCAGAAAGTTTATTTTTGTAATGAGCTAACCATAAGTCTATACGATTGGCTGGCAGTGCTCTGTGTTGATCTGGCTGCTACGTGTCCTTTGTCCGATGTGAAGGGAGGAGATGTGTAATGACACTAAGCAGAGTAGGTAGGGCACTGCAATGCTCTCCCCTTTGGTCGTTTGTAACTTGGCTGAATAACTGCAAATTCCCCTTTGCTACCCTTTGGTACTTCTTTTGGAGAGAGCTAGGGTTTGCTTTCTACTATTTGGATCTTTCCTATTGCAGGTGGAGCAATCAGCCTTCTGGATCAAGGGCTGGCTGGCAGTGGCTTCCTCCAGAGCTCAGCAGTATTCTTAAGTTGAAGAGGAGGGTTGCCAGAGAATGATGCATGTCACCACATGTTCTCTCTAGCCAGCCACCCTCAGGCTACTGCAGGAGCAAAAGCACGTGCTCAGAACCTGAATCAAATTCATAGTATGCTGACATGGATTTTTATTAGACCTTGATTTGAGAGGTGTTTGCTGTGCAGTTTCAGAACCAATGTTTCTCTGTGAGCTCTAAAGCAATAATTTCAAGTGGTGACAAGGCTAGAGCTGGGTGGAGAGGAGGTTGGCTGACTTATGTATTTTCCATCCACCTCCCCAAATATTTTTACAGCACCACGCAGTGTTATGCAGAGACACCAGGCTCCTTTGTTCACACTCTCTTCCAGACTGAAAACAGTACAGCTGCCTTTAGTGGATGGACTGATCAGGAGTGCTGAGTAACCAAGCTAGCCTCAGATGCAGTGCCATGTTAACATAGCTGTACTGCTTCTGCTTTGGGAGGCAGCATGCGGAGTTGGCCCGGGTATCTGCATGGCCCTGCTTGTGCCAACATAGCACCACTCTGATGCAGCTACTAGCCTTCTAGTTCAGGAGGCTGTACAGCTAAATTTCTTTGCTCTCATCCTGTGGCAATTAACAGGTGCAAAGGCTGAGAACAACTCTAAAGCACTGGGTGGTGGAAGTAGCATTACTATATAAAATGTAATCACTCATCACCCTGCTTCCACCCATCCACCTAATCCAACTTCTGAACTACCTCCCACTCAGATTTAAAATTACTTTTTGCAAAACAGGCACTGTAGATGGAGAAACTTCTGTCTACAGCAATTCTAAAAGGCCAGTCTTGGGAGTGGTAGAGATGGAAATGTCAGTTTCATAGTTGGTAGGGTCGGAAGGGACCCAACCAGATCATCAAGTCCATCCCCCTGCCATGGCAGGAAAGAGTACTGGGGTCAAATGACCCTGGCAAGGTGTTCATCTAGCCTCCTCTTAAAGACCCCCAAGGGTTAGAACAAGCACCACTTCTCTTGGAAGTTGGTTCCAGATCCTAGCCGCCCTGCCAGTGAAGTAGCGCTTCCTGATGTCAAGTCTGAATCTACCCTCTACCAACTTGTGACCGTTATAGTCTAGTCACTCCTGGTAGTGCTCAGGGGAGTGTCACTTCCCCTGCTAAGTAATAACTGACCTGGAGGACTTCTGTTCCAAACCACTTAGCAAATACTTGATCCTTACAGCCAGCATGTGAGGGAAGCAAGCTGCATTCTCTTTATGTGGATACAGAAACTAGAAGCTGGGACCTTGAGTGATGTGTCCAGAATCGCACAGTGATTTGATGATGGAGTTGAGGAAGGAACCCAGACCCCCCCCCCCCCCCCCGACTCAGTCTTACTCAGCATGTAATGTTTGAGTCTTTATAGCAGACATGAGTTGCCTGAAGACATACTGTGGTAGTCACCCTGGCCTTTAACTTACAGGCTGTGCCTGGGCAAGCTGTGCTCCATGAACTGACACTGCATAGACCTTACTGCACTGCTAGCATATATTACTGGTCTTGTATTCACAAGGAAAAAAAGGTGAACTTTTCTGGCAGTGGGTCCTACCTAGGCAACACAGCCTTTGTATTTCCTTCTCCTCCTTGTCACATTGCAATGCTGTGGTATCCACAGAATGTGAGCCATGAGCTGCCATCACTATTTCTGTTCAGAAAGTCCCCAAGGCCAAGTGTTTATGCCCAGTCATGTGAATGCAACTTTTGACAAGGTCACATCTTACACCTCAGAGCAGAAGTTCTGGGCAGTAGCCATGTTTCTTTAATGCCAAGAGTGGAAATCTGCCCAAGAGTTGCCAGAGTAGAGCTGGATAGTCACATCAATAAAGCATTTCTTTGGGGCTGAGGTAGATGCTTATTTCTGTAAATGTAAGGCTCTGTCTGATCAGTGCATTAGAAGTTACTGGCCTACAGTAGTTTTGCTGCAGGAGGGACCTAGCTGCTGATGCCATGGCCTGCCATTAACTGTTTAATACTCAGTCCTGTACTGTCAAGGGTAGCTGGTACATGGGTGAAGGGGAAGGGTCCTAAACTGCATTGTTTTGGAAATAGTCTCTAATGGTCTTCAACATGTACTCAAAGAATTTCCAATAAAACTTTTATTGTAAGCAACTCTTGACTGATCTTCCACACAGCCTCAGCTGTTTTGTGGATTGCTCCATTGGTGCCAGCCCTGAGATGTTCCTATCCTTAGAGCTTCCCTTTCTAGCTCACACTTTAACTGCAAAAGTCAGAGTGGGTGCTGGAAAGAGAAGGGCAAAGCAAGGCTCATTCCTGTGCTGCTGTTTCATAGTTTATAGGGTCGGAAGGGACCTGAGTAGACCATCAAGTCCGACTCCCTGCCATGGCAGGAAAGAGCA
>JAGPOW010000304.1:73119367-73144613 GCA_030014935.1 Caiman crocodilus | reverse complement strand
CCCAGAGGCATCTGCAGCCTTCTCAGGGGCTGCATAGGGCTACTCAGCCCCTGCCGCACCAGGGAGGACTGTAGTAATAATAAATAAACGCATCATTATTGATAATAGTAGTAACATAATTACAATAATAATGATAAAGTGATCACGATACTGAATTAATATTAACTAATCGTTTATAATAGCACTGGCAACAGCGGCCTTGGGATAACGCATGCTGACAGCCCTGGCGCTGGCGCAGACGCTAACACGGATGCGACAACAGTGATGAATACAGAAGCACAACCGCGCTGACGAGACAAACGCGCAGGCGCCGCTCGCTGAGCAATTGCCGCGCGAGGAGAGCATCACGGAACGCCGCTGCCGAGGCACAAGGGCGTCTCTAGCACCGACGTGGCAGGCAGCGGCGGGGTGGGGTGGGGCGGGGCAAGGCAAGGCAGACCCCGCCCCCCGGACCCTTGGCGGGAACTGCCCCAGCGCTGAAGCTACGAGAGCAGGCTGACGCTTCCCCCGCGTATGCGCACTACAGGCAGGAGCTGGCTGGTGACCAGCAGAGGGAGCCGCAAGGGCCCAACCCCAGCCAGCTCCAGGTCCCGCCCGGCGATTAGGACAGCCCAGACAGCAGCCAGCGCAACAATGCAAGAGGCGGAGCTAACGCCAGCCAATCCGAAGGTCTCCAAGGTGACGGGCACTTTTCCATTGGCCGGCCTTTGCCCAATCGCCGCCCGGGCAGGACCAGACTGGGTGTGGTCATGTGCCCTGAGCTGTGCCCAGTGCCAAGGCGCAACTAAAAGCCGCATTGGGCTGGCTGCGCTTCCTGGCTCTGCTGCGCCTGAGCAGACAGCTCCGTGCGGAGCTATGGGGCGGGAGCATGGGTATCCTGGGCACGGGCCTGAGGTGCTGCAGCCGCGGGGCAGGGCAAACCTGAACCTCGGCCTGGGGCTGTTTCGGGAGAGAACGCGGAGTCGGCCTTCCCAGGGAAGCAGGGTTGGGGCTGCGGACTGAGCCAGCACGTGTCTGCTCCCCTCTGCCCTGCAGGCCGCCTTCGTGAGGACCAGGGGCAGGGAGCGGGGAGGCAAGTTACTGTCTACCGAGACGGGCGAAACCCTGCAGGTGTTCAGTTCTGTCAAAGCCCCCGCCCCCCCGCTCTAGTGTCTCAGACAAGCCAGTGTGGGTTTCCATCACAGGGGCTGAAGCATAGAAAATTAGGGTAGAAGGGCCCTCAGGAGATCACATCCAGTCCAACCCCCTGCTCAAAGCAGGACCAGCCCTAACTAGATGATCCCAGCTATGACTTCATCTAGCTGGGCCTTCACCTTCCAGCTTCCCTTCCTTGCTTCTTAGAGTCCAGCACAGGAGCTGAGCAAGAGCAGGGCAGGGGAACAAGGGGAACTTTGACAGAAAATGCAGATACACCAAAGCCAACGTTTCTCACTGCAATGAAACACTTTCAAGACAGCTTTTTCTGAAGGTAAAGGCCTCCCTTAGCTCCAGGCTGGACTTTCAGGAAGGACAACCCACCCACTTACCAAATCCCCCACCGCGGGGACTTGGTCCTTTGGTTTCTTACTCATTCATGGCACAGAAATGACACTTTCTTCCCTCATCCCCTGCAGCTCAGGCATCCACTGCATAGCATGGCTTGCTCCACTCCTGCTGGCATTGAGATTAAACCGAGATTAAACTCAGCTGTGAGTTGTTACCTGCAGTCAAAGGCTGGGATGTCAAACAGTAAGGTACATGATGGTATGGTATCCACTTTAATTAACAAACTGGAGGAATATGCAAAATGGCTAATGAGGAGCTAAACTGTCATCATCCACAGCCAGATCAATCTCCCTCATCTAGGAGTAGCAGCCTGTGCAACTCTTGAGACCAGGTTTAGCTGAGAAACTCAAAACAGTGACTGCTTAATATGGCTGCCCTCAAGTCAGGAGGTAGAATCCAACTTCAGTATTTGTGTAGATGGGTCACAAAACTCCCCCCCACTTCCTGCACCAATGCAAATGGTCAAAGTACTGTATTACTAGAAATCAATGTACTACAGGGCCCAGAAGGCCTACATGTGCCTGACATCAACTATTCTGGCCTTGGGAACTGCAGAAGGCAGAGATTTTGGTATGAGCTGGGCCAAAAGCATTTCCTTTTTCACTCCAGGCCTTGCATGGGGATGAAAATGGGACACAAGGGTCACAATGGCATATCACCTTCAAGCTCATATCACTTACTGCATTACCAGAGGAGCTTGACTTGTTCCATCCCTGCTTTAGCTTGGCTCCTGCCTTCGTGTTCTTGCACATGAAGTTCCTTAGCAGGTGGCGCTTGCTGTTAGCACAGCAGTACCTCTTGGAGTTAAGCTCATCCATCCCCAGGTCTGGTTTCTGTACCTACCTGCACCTGGCTGAATGACAAGCTTTCCACCCAGGGTCAGGTTTTGATTTTTATTGAAATACAAAAAGTGCAAACTGTGAAATACAAGATTGGTGCCAACAAGAAGAAAATAAACATGGATGTGAATTAGTCACAGTAAAAACCTCAGCCCCTACACCTGATGAACATCAACAGAGCAGAGAAGGCAGGGAACACCAGCGAGAAAAAGCAAAGCTCCAAGTTATGCACAGGGCCCCCTACCCCTGAAAAAGCAAATGGGCCAATTTGGCCCTCAGAGGACTCTGCTGAGTCAAATAAGACATTGCCACAAGGCTTCCACCAGGCTGTACCAACACCTGCATCATCCAAAGACTCCAGTCCCAGGACAGATGGGTGCCTGTGAAGAAGCAGGTGCTCAGGAGCCACTTAGACGCCACTAAAATGGACAGGGATATGGTTTGAGTGCCCACAGCAGAGTGCAGAGGGGAGTCAAAATGTTCCACCCCCACAAGGGCACCATGGCTAACAGCTTATTTGAAAGCCAAGCTAGGGAAGGGAGCTGGGCAGCTGTACCCAATAGGCTGACAGTGAAGGAGACTAACTAATTCCAGCCCCCACCAGTAACCAACCCCTTCAAACAAAATTCAAATAACGCTGGTCCTCTGACCATTCTAGCTGCCTGTACTACTGCCCAGCTTCCTGCTCCAGTGGCATATAGCATCCACGTCAGGAGGCTGTAATGACTATGAGGGGAATCACAGGATAGAGCTAGTTGGCAGACAGACTCAGTTATCCTCCTTCTACCCACTACAGGGTGCTGAAGGCTATGGGCAGGTCCCAGTCACAGCTCCACACACAAGCCACAAAAGTAATGCTGTTATGAAAGGCATCCAGGCAAATATATCGCAGAAGCAGCCATCACTGCCAGGCCTGCTTCAGGCCTCTTGGCAGCTCCAGCAAGGGGTGGGGCAAAGGAAGGAGGATATTTACATTGATACTCTTCCAGGGCTTCGTAAGCACTTTCCCACCATGAGCAGTACCAGTCACCTGAACTTCCTCCAAGCTGCTCCCTTCCCCACACAGGGCTCTGACCCCAAGTTAGGCTTTATTCCCAAGCGGGAACGGGGGATAGGTTCCATGATTCTCCAGAAAATCCCATGGAATCAGTTTTAAAAGTAAGTTTCTGAGGCCAACAAAACACTTGACCCAAATACAGCCTATGCTTCCTAGCATTGAAAGCCAAGGGCCAGTGTGACCAGTTCTGCCCAGAGGCTAGAAGTCACTGCCCTCCCCAGGGAGCAGGAGCACAGCCTGCAGCCATGGCCTTGTGCCCCAGCATACAGACACTTCCTGTTCCGAGCTACTGGATTTAACATTTGTTTGTTCCCAAGAAGACTAGCTGGCTCAGACATTCAATTTAGCTGGCTTGGAGGATGCCAGAACCCAGCCTTGCTTCATTCTGAAATGGATGCAGTCTCATGGATTGTCCCATGAGAAAAGGGAAAGAGCAGCTGCACCCTGAGTTTCATGGGCACTCCCCTTCTCCCAAGATTTCCACCAAGCCAGGCCTAACTGGATTTCAGGCTGCTGATCAGACAAGTGTAGAGCTGTACCTCTCCCACGTGCCTACTCTGACCTCAGTGGGAGTGAAAAGTGTCCCTCCAGCACTCCCAAGAGCTCAGTATATGGTAAAACTACCTTCCACCTTGGTTTTGGTGGAAGACAGGTCTACTAGGAACTCCCGGTGACTCACCAAAGCTCATTTTTCAACTCTAGGCAGTTACTCACAGTAAAAGGTGCTAAAGGCCCAGCCAAAGAGGAGGAATACAATTCTTACAAGAGCCAGGTCCAGCTCTAGGCCTGGGCCCAGGCCCCACCTTAGCATGGGTCCTGTAGTCCCCTAGGACACTCGCCAGTGCCCTGCACAGGGACAGGACTGAACTAATTGATGCAGGGCCTATTCTCTGGTGTTGCACAAGAATTCTCAGCTCACTGATATCACCCTTTTTGGGGTTACCCCATATGCCACCCATAAGACAGGACAGTCAGAGCTAGCTCAGAGGGTCTGGATGGTGCTCTTGCCTTGGCTGGTTCCCTGCCCTCAAGGCCTAGCAGAGAAGCCCTCCGTTTCTGCTGTTCATGCTCATCAGCAGTGTCTCACCTTTTTTGAAACCAGCCCTGGGATGGTTTTAAGGGCAGATTCAAATCCTGTTAAAAAGGTTCCATTTAGTATCCAAAACATGCTTACAAAAAGAGCTCTTGTGTGGTCCAAATATTTGCCCAGAAGCTTAGTGCGGTTGGGACTAGTGCTGGCACAGAAGGAGCAGGGCATTAGCCCAGAGATGGAGGCTGGAAGCTGGTGAGCTTCATTCCATCAAGATGGCAGCCCATCTCCTGCAGGCCAAGGAGAGGGAGCTTTAGCTCCCTCTTAGGTTAGCATACAAGAAGCCAGCACTGAGGGCAATGGCTGCAGTGTAGCTGCCTCAGGAGGGAATCTGGCCTACTCTGCTCCTGAACCTATCCAGCAAAGCCCAGTCCCTCCATCAGTGCCAAGGGTGTAGGGAATGCAGAAAACCAAGAGTCCAGGCCACTGAGGAGAGGGGGCTAGGCCCCCTGCATGGCATAGGCTTCCTCTCAGTTATGACACATGAGACAGCTCAGCATCTGGGAAGGTTTCTGTAAATCCAGGCTTCTCACATGCTGGGATAAGGTTTGGCATCAGTGCCTAGGCCCTTCCCTCCAGGCCATGCTCTTAATTACATGTGTGCTGAAGGAAGCTCCCTCATACTGAAGAGAAAATACAGCCACAGCTAAAGGCCCAGGTCCCTTGCTGGCCAGTCCACAACTAATGTGCATGTGTGTAAGTGTGGGTGGGTCAGTAGGAATAAGCATTCCTGTGCTGCAGCTATAGGGACAAGGCAGTGTCCACTGTGGGATTTGGCAGTTTGGGGAGCTAATGCCACCAGGGCACTTGTCCCCACATGATTCTAATGCTCACCTGATCAGAAAGAATTACCCACAGTCCAGATACCCCAAGAGTGAGATCCTCCTTCACTGGCCTGCTGTGCACCCAGAGCATAAGGTGGCACTTACCCTGTGGCAAGGGGTGCTGTTCTCACCACACCTACAGCACAAGGGCTGCCTGTTCCCAATTACCTGCTGCAGGCACAGATGAGGAAAGACAACACAAACTCCAATCCTGAGAGGAAGGGCTGACAGCAAGAGTCCTGCCCAAGGAAACTCCAGGAAAACCCAGCCTGGCCCTGATGTAAGGAGGAAGAATGAACCAGGATTTTGGTGGGTTGCACAGAAGAGGATCTGCAGAACAACACACAAGAAGAAGGAAGGAAAGAAAGGCATCTTACAGGGCAGCATGGCCAGTGATGAGCCCTGGAGGAGCTGTGCAGGATTGGGTTGTAGGACAGGACTCCAACACACAGGAACAGGGAGACCGGCTCCCCAACTATACCTTGGGCAGCCAATCATTTGCTTGCTCACTCACACACTCACTCCACCGTCTCCACAGCTCTCGCTCCACTTATCACCTGGAGCTTCAATGGCCCCTCTGTACTGAAGACTCTTGGTCACAGCTTCGCAACAAGGTAGGAAAGGAGGCGGGAAGGTGGGCACAGTGTGCTAGCATGGGCTGGCCCAAGCTCAGGCCTCCACGTCCGGGAACAGCTCCCTTTGGTGGTCCAGCAGAAACTTGGTGAAGGTGTTGATGGGATTGATGGCCTTGAGGGTGATGGCCACATCCTTGTCCCACAGGAGATTTGGGCCAAAAACCACTGCCAGGTTGGTGTTTGTCATCTTGTTCACATCACTATTATCAGACACCTGTGTGGAAAGGAAGAAAGGAGACCCCAGTGACCTCCACCAAACAACAATGGCAGCACCATCACAGCTGCTGTCCTATCCTTCAAGCCCCAGTAGAAGGGACATTTCCAATGCCTAGGTAAGGAAGACATGGGAGAAAGGCAGGCAGATTCCTAGTCCAGCCTTCACTTCCTCTCAGCTGGGCAGCACATGAGCATGAGGCGGCAGATGGCAGCTGGGTCAACACACTGAGATAAGGGGAGGGGAGGATGTTAGGACTTTCCCTTTGGAGCTAGATGGAGTAGCTCACCTGCACCAGGAAGGCTGTCAGCAAATGGAGTACTTGGTAGTTTTCTTCTGGCAGTGTCTGAAGGATTTTGCGAACAGTGTCTACACGGTTTACCTCTTCCACATCTGAAAGGGAAACAGAAGGGACATGGGAATGAGAAAGATTCAGTCTCACACCATGCACTCCACTGGGAGGCCCAGTTCCCAGGGCCAATCCCACATAGAATACCCTGCTCTTCCAGGGGACTCGCCCAGCATGAACCTCATCTAGGTGGCCTGGATTCTTCAGAATGGTATCACTGCCCAGGATGGCATCAGGAAACAGCTGTGTGCATGGCATGGTATGGATGAGGTCCTTCCCCAGAGACATCAGGATCCACTTGACTATGCTCCACCTCCCACCCCCCCTCCCACTCCACTCACTCTGGAAGTTGACAACGTGGCTGTAGAGGTTGAAGGTGAGGAGAGGCTCTGGCAGCTCCCGCAGGAAGGTCTTGAGGATCACAGCAGGGAGGTGAACAGCCTCATACTGTTCAAAATGTACTGGCATCCCTGGGAACAGAGGAAGTGCAGGGGCCAGCTCAGAGTCCCAGGCCAGAACAGGAGCACCCTCTGCCAGGGACAGGGGAAGATGCACAACTCCATTCAGAGAGCAGGGCAGAAGGTTGAAGCTCAGAGCTGGAGCAGAAGAAACTTTGGGAGGAGAGTGGGGCAGAGAGATTGTTGGGAGCAGGACCTACCCCTGGTCAGCACTGCTAATCCACAGGGCAGAAGGAACAACTGTACCTAGCACCACATCCCCCAAGGCACATGATGACAAAACAGGACCTGTTCCTGGGCCCAGGCATGTTCTCTGGCACAGCCCTGCAGGCCAAGGAAAGACATGGCTCTGGAGGGACCAGATAGGTAAAACAAAACATTCATCTCCAGGAGCAGGGCTGGGAGAGTGTGTGCTTTGTATTGCTTGAGCACAACCCCTCCAGCAGCACTGGAGACAGAGAATGAAGCTTGATGAGAGCACTAGAAAGCAGCCAAGACTCAGGCTCACAGGTGGGAGTCATAGGAACAGAAGAGGCTGTGCTGGGCACTTACCCATGTTGTATTTTTGTTGGACCTCTCTGACAACCTGCGTATTTGCTGATCTCCGGAAAACCCCTTCTGTGACCAAAGCTAGGGAGTGAACGCAGAGGAAAAGGGAGAGCTCATACCAAGAACTGTCAAGATGAGAAGACTGAGGATTGTAGGACGTTAAACAGCCACCACCCCAGGCTAGGCAGAGATCTGGAATTCTTCCCACACAGCCCCAGTACTAGGCAGGGGTGGCAAAGAGTGACTACTTCTCCCACGTGTGTCATATCTGTGCACACAACACTGGCTAACCCCGGGAACCACAGCCAGGGGGGCAAGGCAGAATCTCTCTGCAGGGCCTCCCCAGCCACATCTGTACTGCTGTCATTTCCCCTGTTCCACTAAGCTCCAAGGAAGCCATGAATGACTGGTGCCTCCCAAGACTGGAAAGGGGAGGTGGGGTGGGCACCACGGTGAGTAGCAGTCCCCAGCAGAAGCTGTCAGTGGCCAATCTCAGGGGGGCACATGCCATCCCCCACCCCTCCCCCAGCATCACCTATGAAGGAAGCAGAAGACACCTGCACATGACTGGGAGGGGCTGACATTTTCCACTAGGCACTCACCATGCTCCTGAAGATGGGCAATGGTCTCCCTGACCACCCGTGGGACAGGGTCCTGATCAGGGTTCTTCTCCCGCAGGCTGGGGGGAGAGGAGGGGTTTGTCAACTCTTGCATGTAATTCAGTTCTGTATTGCAGGAAGTACTGTGGATTTATACAACAAGTTCCTCCATCCCCTGACTTCTGCTTGCCCCTGCCCCCCAAGGTAGCCAGTGCAGTCAGCATAGCCTGCCTTGTAGCTTCGATACTCTGCCACTGATGCGTGGAATGAGGACTGCAGATGGCATCGAGGCAAAGGTGGAGGGCTTGGCTGCTAAGGCATGAGGGTTGCTAGCCAGGAAGCAACTGAAGAAGCCTCTGGGATGCAGAAAAGCAAAGAGGAATCTACTGACTGGCTGCCCTCCTGTGACAACCAATAAATGCCAAATGGCACAGTTAAGCCAGTCTCTAATAAACCCAACGTGTATGCTGAGGGGCAGATGAAGCCTTTAGTGGGCCCTAGGCTGGTCGAGATCCCCTTCACCCTGACACTGCTGTCCACAGGGAGTGGGGCTTGGAGCAGCTGCTAGGAAGCAGCCACTGTGGTGGCGAGGCCAGTGGAGGTAAAGGGAAGGGGAGGTGGACAGGATAATTTGCATTGTCACACTGGAGGGAAGGACCAGGCCCCCCCTGTAGCTAAGCTTTGTGTATTCTACCACTAAGCATACCTCAGGGTTGATGCTCCTCTGCAAAGAATGGAGCAGTTCAGAATGCGAGCACAAGCAGATGGTACTGCATGGCTTGCGCCAGGGTGACATTCAGGTTTTGGCTGCAGCTAGAGAATCTGTTCCCAGCCCCTTCCCCAGGGAGCAGCTGGCCATGTGGGACTGCTGCCTTCTAGTTTCCAACTGCCAGCACACATTAAAAGTTAAAAATACATTTGATAGTTTACTGGTACTACCTTTGCTCTGCAGCAGCCACTGTAACTTGTGACCTACAAAGGGAGGGGAAGCAGAAGCAGGGCGAGGATGAATAGGAGGGCAGCTCTTTTTACAATAGCTTCTTGCTTAAGAGGAGGAGAGGGAAGGGAGAGAAAAAGGGCCAGATCCTTGGTTTGCTCCAGCAAAACTGTCTAAATGCCACTTTAATTAGCCCCTTGGCAGTTCTTCCTGCTTACAGGAAATCTTGTGGAGTCTTGGTCCCCCCTGCAAGCAAAAAGGCAACACTGCATTTTGAAATAAACCAATATGGTGCAGGGTAGCCCTGTGTTGGTTCTAGGCATGATAGCTTCCAGACCAGAAGCAGCTTAGCTATGCATAGTATAGCACTGACATAACTAGACCGCTCATGACATGGAGCCTTGCACTGAATAGACATACCCTTGGTGACTTGCAGAAAAAAATCCCTGTTCTAGTCTGCGCCAGGGCTCAGGCACCACCCAGGATCCAGGCTCAAGAAAGGAGCATCTCTGAAAACAGCTGAGGTTCAGCAACAAGTTCAGAGACAGAGCCATTTTCCAGCTGTCCAAATTTGTTCTATACAGTCCCTGGCATAAGCCAGCCCAACAGCCAAAACAACACAACTCTGAAATACTCACTGCTGGAGGGAGACTCCAAACTGCTGGTTCGGCAGGGGTGGGCGTGGAGGAGTTGGTTTCTGGGGCACTTGAGAAGGTTTCTGTTGCGATTTCAGGTATTCGTCATACCTGCAACAGAACAAAGATGGGTAGGGAGCCAGCTCATCTTGCAGGGAGCACACCAGCCCAGAGCCTGCTGCCCAACATCTACCCTCACCTGCTGACCCACTACAAGCTGTTTTAGATAGCCCCAGCTATAACACCTGCTGATCCCCTTCAAAGAGACAAGGGCAAACAGCTCCAGAGTGCTGAGGCAGCAAGTGAACACATTCAGTTGCCAGCAAAGAGAGTGGATAGGGAACACAGACCAGGCAAGCAACTATGAAGCACTTCTGGATGATGCTTGAATGCATCAGGGTAAAAGGGACTTTGAGAGGTCACAGGGGAAAAGCGAAGCAAGAAAACCTGATTGAGCAGCTAAGCAGATAAGCAACAGAGAGATTAGAGGGGGGAGGAGGAAGAAAGAGAAATGCAGTACTGGAGAAAGAACTCAGAGCCAAGGCTACCAGCCTGAGATGAGACATGGGTAGGGACAGCAAGGGAGAATAGTTGGAGGGTGTCTGATTCTGCAACCAGACAACAGAGCTGCAAACAAGGAAAGGTATCTGAAAGACCATTGTGTCCAAGGCACCATGGTGCTGCTACTTTAGACCCTTCCCCCCCACTAGTTACAAAACAAGCCCCTCCTCCCCATGAGTTCAGTCCCGCTTGGCTTTGCTTTCCTCCTTAGCTCTTCTCTTCTGCCTCTGTGAAGGGGACTCCTCTCACAGAGCCAGAGGCGAACAGGCAGGCAGTGCTCTCACTTTAGCACCTGGCTTGGGATTCCCAGCTGCTCCACTTTCACATACTCCTCCAGCTCACTCAGGAAGTTCACATAGAAAATTTTCCGCCCAAACTTAAAGCTGCAAAACAGAAGGAAAGAAAGTGCATGAAGGATCACCAAGGCCAGAACTCAGAATTGGATGGGGAAACCACAGGAAGTTTGCAGGGCAGAGGAGACATGTATCACTAGTGCTGGACTGGATGGGTTCAGCAATAGGAATACTACATCCTGCAGTCCTCACTCTGCTCAATCACATGTACGTGACTAAAATTTCATGACCTGTCACGGTCTGGCACAAAACCTAGCAGAGCTGGGCTGAATATAGCACTGGACTTTCCCTCCTGAGGCTCTGCAGCAGGCTGAAGGCAGCCCCTTTTTTCAGATGCTACACGGAGAGGGTGGGGACTTGCATCAATGACAGGGGAAGGGAGCTCCATTCCTTCCCCTCCTATCTCAAAGCCACAGCCTGGAATGTGTGGTTGTTATAAGGGTCCAGGTCCAGACCTTTCTAGGTATGCAGAGTAGTTCTTGCTGAGCTGATATCTCGCCAGACTGAGATCTTGCCTAGCTCAGAAACAAGAGGTGGCATGTCCCCTGGGGGGTGAATGCAGCAGGAGATAGCTAGGAGCTATTGCGATCTGCTAAGGAACGGTACACTTTACCACTGTGGAGTTGGGAGTCTGCTCCCCTGCTTCCTACCTGATCAAGGGCTTGAAGAGAATCAGCAGCGTCTTGATGAACATAGTTGGGTGCACAATGTATAGTGCTTTGATGTTCTTCTTGTATCTGTCAAGGGAAGCCGAGTGAGAAGCAGCTGGCATCTGGCGAGACCACGGTAGCCGAGTCCCTCTCTCCATACTCTTATGTATTGTGCCCCTTCCAAATTAACCCTGCCCCCCAAGGTTCTGGGCCCCCACTCTCACCACATTTCCAATTACTGGCCTAGACACATGCAGGAGTTGGTACAACTGTCCAGATCACAAAGTAGCTCACTTCCTCTCAGGGCACCTCCCCAGAGAAGTCCTGGAGTGGCTCAGAAGAGGGGGCAGAGGTACTGGTGGTCAGGTAATAGGAAATACAGGAAAAACAGGGATCCAAAAGACTGGGCTTGAAGAACAAATTGTGAGAGGATCCTTCACACTCAGTTCTATTCTAAAACTCTAGTGTTGAAGCCTTCGCCAAATATCAAGTCATTTCCACCACCTCTTAGGAAGCAGGAATAGGGTAGATGGGGAGATCATGATCCCCATGCTACAGAAGGGGAAAGGACTCACCAGGCACACACAGGAAACCAGATAGTAGAAGAGAACTCAGGCATTTCAACCCACAGGTCACACCTACTCACTTGCGGTCAAATTCCCGGTAGGCATCCCGCAGCCAGCTCAGGGATGGCTTGTTCTCACTAGTCAGTCCATGATGCAGATACACCAGTGTGTAATCGCTCTCCACATACTGGTCCAGTGTGAATTTCAGGTACCTGGAGGTAGACAGGAACTTCTTAGCTCCCAGCACACTGGCATACAAATACCCTTGCTCCCTAAGGCCTCTGTCTGTTATTTAGCATAAGAGAAAGTCTACTGGGTAGCAAAACTGGAGACAAGCAGTGTGCAGGGGTAACTTCACCTGTGCCAGGCTGGAGATTATAAGAAAGCACACATGCCTAGCTGAAACAACAGATGCTTGTAGATATGGCTTTTACAGACCAGCACTCAGGAACTATCTTGGACTTGGGCCACAGCTGAAGCACTGGATTCCCAAGACAGTACTCACCCCAGCAGTTTGGTGTGATCAAGCTGATGGCTGGGAGGCATCCGGCAGGCACTGACCACAATGACCTTCCTTCCAAAATTGTCATCACCTGGAGATGAAATGCCAGATGTCACAGGGAGACTGTTGGGCAAAGCCAGAAGCATGTGTGTAATGGAGCAAGGAGCCTCTCCACAACATGACAGAAGCTTGGGACATCTCAGTAGTCAGAGCTGGGTTGATCCCTATGTTAGCAGAGCCCCGGCAGAGCTCCTGAATAGGAAAAGCCTGGATCAGACTGCATCCAGGGTCTGAATGGCAAGTAGCATGGGCAGTGAACAGAGTGCACATCACAGCCCAGCAAGGAAGGACAGGGTGTCCAGCCAGGATGTCCCAGGACATGCAACAACTTTCCCATAAGGGAACAAAATTGAAACAGATTATACAGAGCTAGACACATGCAGCAATGAGGCTGCGGGCGAATAACTTTTGATGCTACTCCCAAGAACACATCCCAGGCACAGGGGAAATCTCCCCCCTCACAGGCACAAGAGTTGGCCCTGTCCGTTCCAGAGTATGGACCCAGGCTATGTACTTCTCTCTGGAATATTCATTCTGGTTTCCCCTAGAGTTTGCTCCTGCACACAGAGAAATCACACCCTGGAAACCAACAAATGCACAAGAACAGGTTGGCCCTGGATGTGATGGAGCAGCACAGACTCAGAGGTGACAGACAGGCTCCACCACACAGCCCTGCCCTGTTCTCTCTCAGTTTACTGTAGAGAAATAGGAATTAGAGCTGCAGCTCCTCCTTTGCTCTGCAGAGCAAGATTGTTTACTTCCTGCCCTCCCCACCCACCATGATAATGCTTTGCCACCTTGAAGTACTCCCCCAAGATCACCTAACAAAAAAACCCACGGAATTTAGCTAGCCTGAAGCCCCATGAAGAACATCCACCACGCAAGAGCCAAGTGACTTCACCCCACAGAGAGGGTCCCTGACCTTTCCTGGAGTCTCACTGACAACAAGGCAAGGTCTCCCCAGTGCATTTCCTATAATACCAGTGGACTTCTACTAACAGATGATTTGGCCCTGTGTGTGAAGCCCTAGCAGGGAGAGGTGGGAAAGTTCAAGTGAGGAGGTGAAAAAAAAAAAAGTTCTTTCTCCTTTGTGCCAGTTCATTAAGCAAGGAGATGCACAGAGCTTTAGAGAGGGCACAGCTTCCATATGCACAGACAGACAGGCATGCCACATAGATCCTGTGCCATCTAGATGTTATGTTTTCAAACTCCGAAGCAGGGCAGGAACAGTTTCTTTAGGAGCTATGATCTGCCAGCAGCAGAAGAGAACAAAGCGTACATTGACAGCTACATTCTCCCACTGAGATGCAGGTTGGCCCTGCCCAGCAAGAGAGGGGACAAGCCACAGTGCATTTAAAACACAGCCAGCATGCTTCCACATGACATCAGAAACACCAAGCAGCAGTTGCTACATCTTCCATCACCAGCCTGCAGAGCTCCAGCCCAGAAGCGCTATGTATGATACGGGTCCCGCACTGCTTAGGCTCTCAACCAAGACATTGCCAGGCATGTTGTTACCTCCCATACCCTAGCAGGGCTCCTGAACACCAGTTCTTCCTGTATTACAAACTGAAGCCCAGCAATTAAAGCTTGAATTAAAACAAAGCAAACAAGCTATTAATATCTGGAGTCTGTAGAAATGAAAGCCACTTGTGCCGGGACACCCACTGGGCCCCATGTGTGACAGCTGCAGCCACAACATCTAGACAATTGTACAGCCCAGACAAAAGTTATTTGGGTAGACGTGATATCTTTTATTAGACCAACCAAATAGTTGGAAAAATTGTTCTTTGCAAGCTTTTAGGCACAGACCTTATTACCTGAAGACGAGTGTTTGTGCCCAAAAGCTTATGAAGAACAATTTTTCCAACTATTTAATTGGTCTAATAAAATATATCACATCTACCCAAAGAATTTCGTCTGCCTATGCACTTAGCAAAATGGCTACAACCAACAACTCTTACAGCCCAGAGTCATCACCCCACCCACAGTCCCAGCTGTGAGAGCTGGCACTTTCTTATTTTCCCTTTCTATTGATATTTTATTGCAACTCAGACAACACAAGAGATGGAATACACCAATATACAGAAGCTGGTCCCTATGCAAAATGCTAGGGACACAGCTGAGGCAGCAGGGGCAGTACTGGGTACAGGCCATAAAGGAGTGATTGACCATCACATGACACAGACATGCAGAGGAAGAGGGCATTTGGGGAGGACAAAGTACCCGAAAGATGCACAAGACCAGGACAGGGTGATGAAATGACCATCTGAACAACTGTACACAGCCACAGCCAGGCCACAAGACCAACATCAAACAGCTTATCCCATGGTAGCCCAGACTCTGCCCAGACAAGAAGTTTTCAGGCAGTTGGCCATGAGCTCAAGAACTATAGCAGAGTTGTTTACAGTTGCTCTTGTCTTTAAAGTGGAGGTATATCCTGAAAAGTCATGGTCCTGTGGATAAGGCACTATCAGAGCTTTCTTATGTGGCCTTAGAGAGGTAATTTATTCACTCCATGCCAAAAATTGAGAAGAGAAATCCATGGACATGTGTGATGCATTCTCATATTGTGATGATGGGGGAAACATAAGAACAACAACAGAAAGACTGGAGGTGCCAGCAAAAAATGTCACAGGCACAGCATATTCGTTAGAGGTGTACTCTGTGAGACCATATACTCATGTGCAAAAGGGACAGTTGGGCACCATCCCCATACAGACCAGCAGCTGTGTTTCACCAAACTCAGCCTGTGTGACAGAGCTAAGCTCAAGCATGGCAAAGTGGACCTTTGCTGTGAAGAATGCACAAGCTCTCCCTCAAAGTCCTTAAATTGATTTCCAAACTGGTGAATTCCACAATTCATGAACCAAACAAAGCACATGGTCCTTCAAGCCCAGATCCGTATGCCTGATAGGTGTCACTGGAGCAACATCAGAATCAGTGGCTAGAGCCAGAAGGCACCAATTGAACCCTCAAATGGTACAGGGCTCTGGTGAGTGGCCTGGACTGCAGACAATCCAGGACCAACGTACAGACACTATGTCAGCCTCAGAGAGGACAGCATCTCCTCTTAGATATTTTTCAGATAGGCAAACAGAAAAGGATCTTGAATCCCACAGAGAGGGATGGCTAGGTTTGCCTTCCAAATTAGAAAGCAAGTAATGCAAGGAAAAGTGTTACTTCTCACTATGAAAGCTATGCTGGAAACCTGTCTGCCAATGCCCAGCCTCTCTAACTTTGCTCTGTGAACTCAGTGAGTTAACATAAAACCATTTAAAACAAAGCATTTCCAGCTCCCCTACCATTTGCCATCTCAGATCAGACTGGACCTCTCAGCACATGCAAAGCTGGCTCCCAAGCATTCAGGAAAGGCTTTGACAGTCAGCGGTTCCAACAAGTAACTGCAGCAGATTCTACAAGCTCTTAGCTATCTGAAGAGACTGGTTCCAGGTGATTTCTGTGCCTTGGAAAGAACAGACCCTGATGTCTGAGCTCTGCCAGATGGCCCACGTCTCATACTGTTTGCCTTCCCAATTGCTATATTAATCTCATGTCTCAGTCTCCACAGTTGAGCCACTTATCTGCAGTTGAAGTAGTTAGTACTGCTGCCACCAACAACCATGGACCTTGAACTAATGACTCAGCTCTTACTTCCCCCAAACAAGGAACATTCAAAAAGAGTTCAAACTAACAATAAGTCATTACACAGCACCTGATACCCTAGAGCTCAAACTGCACACGTGTCAATGGGCAGATGCACGCAATGAATCACTTGATCCAACACCAAAGTGCACCTACCTCTACCAGCTCTAACATAAACACCACTACTGTGTAGCATAAAAAAGATAAGCAACTGAAACTGCAGCATCAATTGAAGGAGACAGAATGCAGCTAGTTCAAGTTTTCGAACTGCACCTACAGTTAACATACCGACTCTTCTGAGAAAGTGACACCATTCAAAGCCTGCAAGGTCAGGAACTCAGGTTACTTTCCCTCACTCAAAAGGCAATAATTTCATTAGCACTGCACTTTCAAACAGGCCAAGGCAGTGCCAAAACACCACCATGTCCTTGGCTTTTTCCTCATGGTTTGCCATTAGAGTACTGACCAGGCAGATGGCATGACATGGCCATATAAGAACACAAAGTACATCAGATCTATAATATCATCCTGCTAAAGGCCATTTTGTACTAAATGGGCCTATAAAGCAATTAAGGAAAACATTAATTTAACTATCTTCAAAGCTTCTTAAGCATTCCAGATGTGCCTTTTTGATAACACCACCCAGGCTTTGTGCCATGACTTAAATTTACTGTACAATTTAGCCTGTTGACCAGAATACTGTCCAGGAACACTGATGATTCCCAATCTCACAATCAGCAAGGTGTCTAGTCTGCATGCAAATCTGAAGTGGAAACACCACAGATACCATTAAAATGTGTTTAGACGAGATCTGCCACCACAGCCACAATGCTATAAGATACAGCAGAGTTGCAGGATTCAAGGACAGGCAGAATCAAAGATGTGCCATTGGATGCTAAAAAAAATTCACAGAGTTCGGGTCCCAGAATGCAAGACTGATTGCTTTGGAGCTCTGCATACTGGGAGCTTTACTGCATCTGAAGACTGTTGCAACATGCTCTATCTAATGCAATTCCAGGTTCCCAGAAGGCTGTCAGTACAACTGGGCAGGAGTAAGATGCCACTGCTGCGTTTGCATCATTTTGATGGTGATATGGGTTTGACATTTCAGGCCATCGTAGAAAGCAAGTCCTCCAGTTCGACAGCAAGGTTAAAAGGTCCATCCACATCTACTGTCCCTCCACACAGATGTTCCAAGATATTGAACAGTACTAGAATGGCAGCCAAAAGCATATCAAGAGTTCAGTGCCTGCTTTTTCCTGGGGCATGAGTGATCATTATGAGGAGGTGCCTGGGTAGATTAAGAGTTGGCAAGATGCAGTGGAAAGTTACATTAGGAACCTGCTAATTCCACCTACATTATTCTAGAATGGAAGGCACCAGTGCAATTATTTAATTAATCAGTAATTACATTTATAAATGGATGCAAAATGTTATATGAGGGACAGAGAAGAGACTGGGAGATGAAAGGAATATGCCAAGAATGAGACAGGCACTGCTCCAGAGTGGGGAGAAAGCAGTGAGAAATCCTTGTCAAGAAAGGAGCAAGGGTAGCCATAAGGAACTACAGTGTTTGTCAGCGGCTGAAGAACCTGAGCAAAGCAACTCAGCTTGTGGAGTGTTCCCAGATTGGTGAAAAGAGTTCCCAACACCACATCTGCGCTAATAAATGGCACTAACAGGCAAACTCTTGAGGGTCAGTGTTGGACTCCCAAGAGTATTAATGAAAATGATTGCATTGCCCAGCAAGCACACAGGGCATCTACCAAGCTTCAGGCTCACAGGGGGAACAAGCAATCAGCAGCCAATTGCAGAAGGCATTGCGCCCAGATGATTTTACAGTTGGGGATAATCAGTATAGTAGCTGCACAGCAGGTAAATTTCCTGCCTGGGTCAGCAGTGGTTGGAAATAGTCTTGATGCAGATGCATTCAGCACACACCGCAACAAATCAAGCTGGGTTCAAGTTAGTGAACCCAAAGGAAGGACTGCTACCCAAGAGAAAGAAAACTAGTTACACCAAAGCCTGAGAGGCCAGAGTGCCCAAAGGGAAGATGGCAAGCCAAACTTGGCCCAGATAGCTCTGCCATATGTAGCACAGTGGTGCACCTTACAAAAATGACAGTCCTGCTGAGTGCTACTCCACATTAAAGAGGAAGCTGCAATCTAGTTCCTTTAATACACATTATGTATGGCCTTCAGACACCTGGAAAACTATAAGTGCAGCCGTAGGCTGGGCAAAGTTTGGGCTCCCCTGAGATAATCCAGCTCCAGGCCACAGTCAAACTAAAGGAATACCATGACCCAGAGCATTAAGTGTCAGTGCCATGTGAACCAGTCACTCAACCTACCTGGCTGGGCCTCATCAAGTGCACCCTGTCCTGGAGGAACAGAAAGAAAGTTATAACAAGCCACATCTCAAGCCCCTTTACAAATCGCAAGGACTGAATTCTGGAATTTGGATAGAATCACACGTGTGTGCACATGCAAAGTTTAGCTGCTCTGCTGAGGAGACTGGGCCTCTAGAACTCACCCTTCCACCATGCTCACTCTTCTACCACACTACTAGCAGAAGAAATGTTGTCTACTGGTTAAAGGAGATGACTTAGGAGTTACAGCTCCTGGCTCTTTCTGGGCTCAGTTTATAAACTCTGTCATGTTACTTCCCCTCTGTGTGCCAGCTTGCCCACATATAAAACTTAATGCAGCAACAAAGCGAAGCTTGTCCTAATGAAATTGTCAGAGATGGACACAGGACTGTGCCTCACAGCATGAATACCACAACAAGTGAGTCAGGCAGCCTTACAGAAAGTCAGATTTTCACCAATAAAACAGAAGTTTGGGAGAATTTGTCAGGCACTTCTATAACTTTTTGCGATCTCTTAATATTACCACCTGTCAGCAAAACAAAGAAACCCCTAGGCTCCATTCACATTTCTCTTATACATATTCACTCACAGCTTTAACATGGATACTAAACCAGCTTCAGGGCACTGGCCAGAGCAGAACTATTTCTAGAAGTCCTCTGCCTTCTCCACTTCACATGCTAAAGTCATGTCAAGCTTGCGGCAGGGGGCTGGGCCTACCTTGACAGGTCTCGAAAGCCAATTTGGCGGCAGCAGATCCTCACTTTGCAGTGTTTATATCCCTAAGGAGCACCACTATGGCACAAGTGCAATACTCAGACATACTCGAGCAAACACGCCCAAGTGCAAAGGGGAAGCAGGGACTTCCCTCACAAACAACAACAATGAAAATACAATGCTACTCTTACATGGGGAAGGCAGTTCAGGGGCTTGGCTGAGCACAGCAGTCAGCACAACACCCTATAACATCCAGGTTCAATACAAGTTCTGCCAAGAGACTTCCTACCCCTGCTCAGTGCTTATGTTAGTTCCCCCACTTCTAAATAGCAGCTACAGATGCTCTGAGATGAATTGAGAATTTGGAGGGATTCAGCTTCATCCTCACATCAGCCAGTGGAGTGCAACAAAAATAACTTCCAACAGTACCCAGACTGAACCCTCCACCTGCCTCGAGGCATGTGGACAAATAACTGGACTTCCTCACTGTGTCATAAGTTGTGACACAGTGTTCATGCCATATGTATGCCATATGTTCATGCCATATGTATGGCCAGTTAGTGTTTAAAATCTACTGTTTCTCACCAAAAACAAGCCTTGTGAATCAGGGGCTGGGATTCGACTTTCAGGTAATGGTTACACTGATGACAGGAAGGAAGACAGCAGCTGCCTGTTCCCCAGGCCTTTACCACACCATCTTCCATCATTCCCAGCATATTATCCACAGGAAGTCACATGCTAGGGTCTAATGTTTCCCATGCCAGCTGGGGAGATGGGAGAAGAAGGAATGTTACTGCATCTCATAATTGTCAGTTTGTTAAATGAGTGCTAAAGAGATGAAGGCTGCTCCATTTTCTTCTTCACCGTTACCAGGACTCAGGAAGGCAGTCCTGGAGGTACAAGGACAACAAACACCACTTAGGAGCAGCTCCAAGAACTCTTTGAGCCTTCTGACCAAGAATTCCAAAGTTCCTTGGCACCTATTGCACATTAGCAGCTCCTTAGTGGCTGCTAATGGCACCAAACATGGCTGACAATTCACTCTTAGTAGGACGATGGGGCCAGGATTACAGTACCCTGAGGTCCGTCTTTGCCATCAAGGCATTAGAAATGGCAGGCTGGCCTTTGAATAGTTGCTGAGATGGCCAGAGAACCAGCAGGAGCACTGAGTCTGGGGCGATTCTTATGCGTTTGGGCTCTTTTCCAAATGCCTTATGGGGTGGTTGGTTTCCAGTAGCACATATAATGCAGACATGGTTAGCGCTGCAGAGGAGAGCAGCCTCTGGTGTCTCATATCTTCACATGCAGCTGAATGTAATTAGTACAAAGCAGGAATCCTCAGGTCCCCAGGAAGAATCCAGAAACAAGACAGCCAGATAGAGAGACTCAGAGTAATTCTGGCCTTGGGCTGGTCCACAGTAGTCCAACTACTTCTACATTTTATGTAGGCAAAAATTCTACATTTTCTGTGGAAACTCTCACCAGTGCATTGAGAACACTGAAGGCATCAGAATTAACTAAACCAAAATGTTCCATTGTAAATATTGCCACGGGGTATCTAGGAATTGTATTTCAGATGCCTGATGCTCCTATTTCCTTCCTCAGGCCAGTTCTCTGAGAGGCTCTCTGCCCAATGCAGGACATCCCTTTACTAGAGAGAGATCATAGGACTGGAAGGGACTTCATGAAGTCATCTAGTCCAGCCCCATCTGCTCAAGGCAAGACCAGCACTGTCTAAGTCATCCCAGCCAAATGTTTGTCTAGCCTGCTTTTAAAAGTTTCCAAGGATGGAGACTCCAAAACTTCTCTAGGTAGCCTGTTCCAATAAATCAGAAGGTTCCTCCTACATTTCACCTGTCATTGCTCCTAGTCCTGTCCCCTACTGACAAAGAAAAAAGCCCATCTCCATCCTCTCCATAAATCACCCTTTAGGTATTTGAAGACTGTTATTAAATCCCTGCTCAGTCTTCTCTTCTCTAGGCTAAATACAGACAGAGGTGCATCGTGGGAAATGCACTCTGGCCTACAGAGAAGGAGAATTAGTCACCTGACATACAATGCCCATGAGGCCCCATAGCACAGTTTTGAATCATCATATTTCAGTTTCACCAAGAAGTCATATTTTTTGGGGGAGAGAGTGGAGGGGAAGGCAGGCAGGGGACACCACATGCTCCAAAACAAGGCAAACCCAATTGTTTTCTAATCAGCTATTAGAGTTCCCATTCTTCCTCCCAGGCCTGCT
The DNA here is from genome assembly GCA_030014935.1 of Caiman crocodilus. Lineage (NCBI taxonomy): Eukaryota > Metazoa > Chordata > Crocodylia > Alligatoridae > Caiman > Caiman crocodilus. The sequence goes on along the minus strand of JAGPOW010000304.1, from coordinate 73,123,221 downwards.
CTGAAGCATCCTGCCTTAGTAGTACTCAGTAGTACTTACTGGCACGCATTCAGTGTCACTAAGGCAGCTATCGCGCATCATTTCCAGGATTCGGACATGCAGAGTGGGAGCAAGTGGTACAGCTTTGCTTCCAAGCAGTGCCCCCTGGGGCAGCAGAGAGGGCAATGTTGACATGCTCAGAATCAAGACTGCTATGATGCCCAGGACCCAGAATGGGCCCCAACGCAAATGCAACAAGCCTTGCTAGGGCAGATCACAATTTAAGACCAGCTTGATAATGTTTGCTCCCAAATTTTATAAACACAATTCCTTTTTGAACACCCAGTTGTACCGTAAGAATGCTGTGCAACCCTGCTTCAAGAACTCAATGCTGCTTTGATCTCACAGGACTGCAGGGATTGCAGCAAGCTCAGCCTGAAAATGGGAACTGGCGTCAGCTTCCTGCTTCTGCTGAAAATGTCTTAGATTAGTATCAGTGGCCTGAGATGCTGCTTCAGAGAAAACAGGAATAGAATTAGCTGCTTGCCCTATGCCCTGATGTGCAGGCAGGGGTATGACTGGCTGAGGAGAGCCAGAGCAAATTAGTGAAGTAGTAGTCTCTGCTGCATTTTGGATAAGCAGTGGTGACCAGGATGTGCTAAGCTGCCGCCACATCATGTGGGCCCTGTCATGGAACTCGGGTGCTGCTAGATACCTCATAATCCACAGTGACCATGGGAATGTGACCCTGCAACTTTGTGCTCCAGCTTGTTTGATTTTTTTGAAGTTGTTTTAGGTCACTTTATTATAAATAATGCACACTTAGGAGGTTGAATAAACAGCCCCATCACAGACCCTGCAGTGCAACTCCAACCACCCATTAGATCAGCTTGACAGGGCCTGGTGCCAGAAGATACAGACGTCAGCAAGCATCTAAACTGCAGCTGCGCTGCCACCTCCCCCCTGCCTACGGCAGGCACTTCACTGCGTGGGGGGCTGTCAACAATTCCTAAACATACTATTTGTTGATGAAAGGTTACAGATCCACACGCCTGGTTATCTACAGACTCCAAACAAGTTTAGTCCAGGTGGCAGAAAATAAACTGTCCACACCACTTCCTGCCCACCTCAAGCCCAGGCACACCTACCAGTTAGCTGCCATGCCACCATAAGGGCCTCTTAATTGCACCTGCCCCTTCAGTTTGAATTCTTCACCTTCTAGTCTGAACAGTTATGTACAGCTGGACCAGAGCTGGTTGCATTCACACACTGGTACCTATTCACATGCTCGGTAGAAGGACACAGGGTTCCTTTGCATAAAAGTCCCATGGAAACACTGGAGATCACCGTTGTTTCAAACTCTTCATTCCATTCTTCTCAATCACCGAGCTAAGCACTCTGCTAAGCCCTGTGGGGCTCTGAAGCAGATGACAGTATCATTCAGCCTTTCCAGTCCTGGTGTGCAGAAACATTGGCCAGCCTCTTCATTTGCATTAGTAAATATCCCAGGTACTGACACTAAAGCATTAAAAAGCACAAGTATGTCCTTGTCCCCAACCTTAGCATTAGAAGGAACAGGGTGGAGATCTGGATCAGCCCCAGTTCTAGGATTGATAGCACTCAACCCTCCTGGAAAAAGGCTTACAAGTCACTGGTGAATCAAAACACCATTGAAGAGACTGAGAGACTGAGCAGTCACGGCTCCTGGGCCACAGAACAGCCTGTAGATGGTTAGAACTCTGGCAATAGCACAGATCTCAAAAGAACTAAGTGACAGAGCCAGAGAGGATAAAAAGGCCAAAACAACTCAGTGTAGTGGATAATACCCAGGCAACTTCCATCTCATCAGATCCATTAAAGACTAGTTCCCATTCTTTCTCCAGCCAAGAGAGCTCTACTCACCTTATAGTTCTCTTCCATCTTGATCCTACAGGTGAAGCACAGTCTAGAGTCTATAACGGGTGGAGGCATGAGGGAAAGGGGGCTATCATTGATAACAACCTGAGAAGTGGGCAAATTAAATTGTGGGCAGCTAAAAGAGCTCCCAGAAGCAAGTAAGGTAGAACTAGTTCCAAACTGAAACCCTTGCACTTCATTTCCTAATCTCAGCATAGCACCCCTGGCATTCCCACAAAGCATTTATCACGGTGGTCCCAGCTACAGTAACCAGGAGTTCAATACTATTGAAAGGGTGTTTGTGAACATGCTAAAAGAAGGAACTTTGCTGTCCAATTATGTCAGGCATCAACTGTTAACCCTTTTCCTGATCTTGCATAAGGAGGCAGTCACAAGCTTTGACTGCAAATTCACTCAGCCACCAGTTCTTGTGCTGCCAGTAGTCCCTGCCACCTACACTGGCATCAGCATATGGCAAATCTCGTTCCATTCCAAGTAACAAGGCCCTGTGTGATCCCACAGCAGAAGCAACCCTATAGGGAGCTGGGAGAAAAGAAGGCTGTAACATTACCTGCTACTTCCACAATGTGGTGCCTCGCAATATCATAGTATGGATCATCCCACTTCAGATGAGTGATAGACTCAGGCGAACCTCCAGAGTCCTCTGCACAAAACACAGGAAAATGGCAATTAGCATGAATTCAGAAAGAGACCTGAAGCAGGTTGTGGGGAAAGGGCAGGAAAAGAGGAAGGTAGCATAGTGACACAACAAAGGATACTGCACTAGCCTGGCCTCCCTGGATCCTTGCTTCAGAAATGCAGAGGTCTGGGGGTCATCCAGGGCCAGAGAAGCAGCCAAGATCTGAGGGGAGAGACACCCACCTGACCTGGGAAAAACAGGCACTTCATCAGCTGGCCAGGTCCTATCGTCTATGGAGGCCAGCTTGAGCTGACTGAGGGACTGGTTGGTGTCCTCCAGCGTCTGGTCCTCCTGCAGCTCTGAGAGCGGGTCTGTGGCCATGGCCCCCAACCTTCAGCTGCTTGCTTGAACTGCCTAAGAGAAGACTGCAAAGACACCTAGGTCAGACACACACAGATGACATGGTTTCCCTGCAACAGCTTATACAGAATCTTTTCCTCTCTTCCCTTTGACTTGCCCAGATACTCCCTTTCCTTCCCCCAAGTTCAACACCCTTAATCCCTACCCAGAAATCTTCCCTTCCCTCCCACACAGCCCAGCCAGAAACCCCTTCTCCTTAAAGCCATGGACACCTGACTCTGCTTACCCTGCCCTTTCACCTCCTTGTGGAAGGGGGTAGGAGCTTCAACTAACCTTTTCACCACGTCCCTGCCTTGACTCTTCTTCTATAGCACTTGGACTGAAGTGGAGTGATACCAAGATGCAGGGGAAGGGGACAGGATATGCCAGCCCCTGCCTGATACTCCCTGTACCAGCCATTAACCTTCCTCCTCTCAGTGAAGCTGGTAGGAGGCCCAGCTGCTTGCACAGCAGGGCACATATCTGGAAGCTTTCCAGAGAATCATGCCCCCTGCTCTGGCAGGGAGGAGGGGCAGGGAACAGCTCTCAAAGCAACCCACAAGTGCACTTCAGTGCTGTGAAATCAGAATCCTGATGGGAGCTGCTAGAAGCTTCTCCAGTGAGGTTTCACTAGCTGGACTAAAATGTAGAGACAAATCGGCATCTTCCTCCCTCCTCCTGTTCTGTCTAGCACCACACACAGGAAGACGTCTCTCCCCACCATGAATAGGGCAGCAGGCAGGGAGGGACCCAAGCACAGTACGGCATCTGGCATGTCTAAGAATTCGTTGCTGCTGCAGCTCCCATCTGGGGCAGGATGTGGGTGCAACCCCTCAAACTGAGCCCAGAAATGCTTAGGGGAGACATAAATGCATGGCCCCACCAGGGGGGATGCGCTGCTGGATCTGGTCCTGGTTTCGGGGGACGATCTGGTTGCAGG
>JAGPOW010000304.1:73088764-73112534 GCA_030014935.1 Caiman crocodilus | reverse complement strand
TGGTTGAGTAAAAAAATAGGAGGTATTACTTTTGGCCTTCCTATTTAGGAACCATAGGCAGGTCTGTTCTGGACCTAGTTAATAGTTACTTGCAGTCTGAAAACTTAAAAATCATAATATAATAGGAAAGTAGGTCTGTAAGTGACCTCATGAGGTCTTGTGCAACCCCCTACTCAAGGCAAGATCAAGGCATGGGAAGTCCTCTTGCAGCCAAGGGCTTATTCCGTGGGAGGACTCATAGCTACCAGCTGTTCAGTCCTGCAGGCCTTCAAAGCCTGGTACTCCCATGAAGCAGATAGGAGCCACTCACCCTCACATGCACATTGACGTTTGCCTTGTGTCTTGCAGCTTGGTGAAGCAAGGCCATAAGGAGGATGAGGCAAATGTAGCTTTGGTGTGGTTCAGCGGAAGGCTCCATATCAGAGTGTGGCGTCCCATCCCTGCAGGTGCTGAGTTGTTGTACTGGCCTAAAGAGGCCCATGATGGCCCTACCAAGGGGGAGGGAAGAAGGCTGCCAAGTGCCTCTGACGCAATAGCTGTTCCTGAGGAAGAGGAGAATCCCAATGGGGAGCTGGCAGCAGCAACAGTGACAGAGACAGGAACTCTAATGGTGGAGACTGTGATTCAACGGGAAGGGGCCTCCCCTGCTGGTAAAGCAGCAGAACCTTTCTCAGGTATGTTCCTGTCACAGGACACAAAGTTTTGTTCTAACTTCCTTTTGAAAAGGTTGTGGCTACAGTGCTGTTAAGCAAAGTGCGAGCCCTCCTGAACACACCATGTGAGAACTGGTTGCATTAGCACCCCCCCTAGAGTAATTCTGGCTGCCAAGATTGTGGAAACCCTCAGGGGAGCCAGTTTGAAAACACTTTAAGCCTTTCCCAACCACTATCAGTTTTGTTGATCCCTCCATGAGAACAGGTGAGCAATGGTTCCCTGTCTTCCTCTCCTCCTTCAGGAGAGGTGGCTGGGGATGTGGGGGGAGTTGGGACTGCTATCTAGAGCATGGGTGGTCAACCTGTGCATGGGTGCCATAAGAGGGAAAAGGGCAGCCTGTGTGTATGGCACATGGCCGAATGGTTATGGGACAGGCAGCAGAGTGGCAGATAGGAAGCACAGGGAAGAGAGCAAAGCAGCAGACTGGGTAAGGGAAAGGGACCAGACTGGCACTTGGTGAGTGTGCAGGTCTGATTTGTGTTATGTCTGCCAAAAACATTGGCTCCCACTGGTGTGGGTGTGATGCAGGAGTTGACTCCATTACTGAGCAGCTTTTTAAAGGTAACCCAGGTGGAAGGTGGGACACTATCAAGTAGCCATGAGCTCATACTATGCAGAAGTGACTGCATGGTTCCAGTCATGGCTGCTGTTCTTCCAATCTGAGAACGCATACTGAAGACTGGCATTTGTGCATTGAATTATTGACTTCTAAGAAGGCCCCACAGCTGCATGATGAGCTAGTGAACTGTGGATAACCCTGACTCTGCAGTCACCATTAGCTCCACTAACCTTATCGTTATCTTACACCACTGCCAGAAGTACCAAAACACAAAGGGACATGCCCTACTGCCCAGCTTTGCCAATCATGACACAGTTCCCAGAAATGCTATTCTGTGGCATGTGCTTCCTCATACAATGGAATTGAAATTCTTCCCTCTCTAGAGTGAAAAGTCTGTTTGCATTCCTCCCTTCTGTGTTCAAGGAACTCTCTTGCAGTCAGTTTTTGATTCTCTCCCTAATTCTGTATTTATGCAGGTTGCTCTGATATGTCCAAAGTGATGGACAAAGAAACCAGAGCCCAAGATGTCCCTACTGATGAAGGCAAGAAGCAGCCAGCAAAATGTTCCCATAGGCTGCAAGACAATAACCTGGAGGAGGAGATCATGACTCCTACAAATGAGCTTTCGGAGACTGCAATCCTGAGGAAAGAGAATCAGCACCCTGAGAGTACCTCAGCAGCTGAAGCGGATAACAGATGTAACAAGGGGTTAGTTGAGGATGTAGATCCCCTGACCGGGGCAGAGAAAGCAGATGGGAACCGAAGAGAGGCACATTTGGGAAAGCTCCAACTGCCACTGCCTTTGTTGAATGGAGTTCGACTCAGTGCTCGCTTGGCTGGGAAGCCACGCAAAATTCACACGTTGACCGGCCAGTTCCGGAAGTGCCTGCAAGAATACAGTGCCAGGGTGTCTGGGCAGGAGGCCAACAGTTCAATCACTTATGAGGGAGAAGATGCTGTGGAGACCTGTAAGAAAGCTGGAAAGGTTTCTAAAGGCTGTTCCAAACTGGAGTCCTTGAAGCCCAGAAAGAAGGGCCTACCTGATGCTTCAGAGGAGCAGAATGAGTACCCCAGAGTAGAAATCACTGTTGAGCTGGGGGAGGGGTCATCTGGTAAGCTGGGTATCTCCCAGCAGAAGTCCCAAATTCAGGAGGAGGAGGCCAGTGAGCGCAAGTACCACTGTGGGGACTGTGGCAAGGCCTTTCTTCAGCTCTGTCATCTCAAGAAACACAGGTTTGTCCACACTGGCTACAAGCCCTTCCTGTGCACAGAATGTGGTAGGAGCTACAGCTCTGAGGAGAGTTTCAAGGCCCATGTGTTGTTTCATCGGGGAGTGCGCCCCTTCCAGTGCAAGCAGTGCGAAAAGGCTTATGGCACGAAGCGAGACCTGAGGGAACACGAGGTGCTGCATACAGGCAAGCGTCCCTTCACCTGTGAGGAGTGTGGCAAGACATTTGCTCGCCGACCCTCCCTGCGCATCCACAGGAAGATCCACCTTGCCAAGGAGCTTGATCCAGTCAGCCCCAAGGGGTGTGAGTGTGCCATCTGCGAGCGCCGCCTGGCCAACCCTGGCTCCCTGCGCAATCACATGCGCCTGCACACTGGGGAGAAGCCTTTTCTCTGCCCCTACTGTGGCAGGGATTTCCGGCAGCAGGGCAACCTGCGGGGGCACTTGCGGCTGCACACTGGTGAGAAACCCTACAAGTGCCGCTTCTGCGGGGATGCCTTCCCCCAGATCCCAGAGCTGCGGCGGCACCTCATCTCCCACACAGGGGAGGCCCACCTGTGCACGGTCTGCGGCAAGGCACTGAAGGACCCCCACACACTGCGGGCCCATGAGCGGCTGCACACAGGTGATCGCCCATTCAAATGTGAGCAGTGCGGCAAGGCCTACACGCTGGCCACCAAGCTGCGCCGGCACCAGAAGTCCCACCTGGAGGAAAAGCCCTACAAGTGTGATATCTGCGGTATGGGCTACACCCTCCTGCAGAGCCTTACACGCCACAAGATCACCCATCGGACAGCTAGGGACTCCAACAAGCTGATGGAGGCTGTGGTCTCACTGGACAGGGACATGCAAAATGCTGCCAGGAAGAGGCCCAAGAGGAAGGCCCCTCAGGTGGGGGATACAAAGGAGCCTACAGTGCTTGTGGTGCACTCGGCTTCCACAAGTGAGGCAGAGCTCCTGATAACTGCCAACGGCCATTGCATTGCTACATTTCCGCCCACAGGCAGCTCTCCAGACCCCATGGTGCTGGGCTCTGAGACCTCTACAGGACAAGAACCAACAAACAAAGACATCATTGAGATCACCATCTCTGAGCATGAGGACAAATGTATCATTGTGCAAGACAAAGGCTCCCCAGGTGACTTGGTCATCATCCAGGAGAGTGTGGGCTTCAGTCATGTGGCTGAGGTGGTGGAGGTGGAGACTGGGACCTGAAAGTCTCTCCCCACTCTTGCCTATTTAGCCTTGCTAAAAGTGTGTGTGACACAGACAGAATGTATGTGTGTATGTGTGTGCGTGTGTGTGTGTATATGTGTATATATATATACATATACACACACACACATAGATATAGATGCATAAAAAATCTATTTTCCAGCTCTTGCATTTTTTAGTGGTGCCAGCAGTCCATGGCCCTACCCAGCAAGAGGAGAGGCTACGAATGCTCATACTGGCTTGTGCCTACTAGCCAGAAAGTTGGCAACTGACCCAGGTCTCAGGGGCAGCCATCCTTCCTTTGCTGGAGGCCTGAGGATAGAGTGGTTTGAGCCTGGGGAAAGCAGGAAAACCTCCTTAGAAAAGAAATTTCACTCCTTACCCATACAAAAAACACGGCTACTGCTGCCCACATTCTAGTCGGCCAAGGGTGGACAGAAACCAGAGTTCTTTATGGCAGCATTTCTCAACCTATGGGTCACAACCCAAAAGTGGGTCACAAGAATATATGGAAGGGTCATGAACAAAAATGGATCAAGAAACTTGAAAAATGGATTCTCCTTTAAAGGAGAAAAACCTTGGAAAACTGGCTTTTCCCTTGCAGGCTGACAGAGTTCCAGCTTGCAAAGAGCTGCTTGGGCCCTCCCCTGCCCCACACACTGTGGGGTCTGGGACCTGGACCTTTCATGTTTAGAGGGGTGGGCAGTGGGTCAGGGCTGAGGGGTACTGGGTGGAACTGGCTATCAATGTTTACAAATGGTTCCTGGTACAAAAAGATTGAGAACCATTGCTTATGGGCATGCTCCAGCAAAGGCAAGGGCAAAAGGAAAGGACAAGGAAAAGCAAGCAGCTGCTGAAATGGTTTTAAAGCTCCCTTTGTCTCCTTGTTTTGGCTACGCAGCACTGCTGAGCTGCTGTTTTTCAAATACTTCTTCCCTTCTAGGTTTTCCACTTGAAACAGCAGCATCTCTGACTTCCAGAGGAGTGATGCTAGAGCATTAGGCACAGCTGGAAAGATACTGAGTTGGTTACGAAAATCAGAATCATAGAAAATTAAGGTTGGAAGGGACTTCAGGAGGTCATCTAGTCCACCCCCTGCTCAAAGCAGGACAGTCCTCAACTAGATCTGAGCCAAAGCTTTGATAGCCAGGTCTTGAAAACCTACAAGGACAGAGAGTCCGTAACCTCTTTGCGTAACCTGTTCCAGTGTTTTACTACCCTCCTAGTGAAAGAATTGTTCCTAATGTCTAACCTAAACTTCCCTTGCTGCAACTTGAGACCATTGCTTCTTGTTCTGTCATCTGCCACCGCTGAGAACAGTTTAGCTCCATCCTCTTTTGACACCCCCCCGCCCCCCCTGCTTTCAGGTACTTAAGGGCTACTATTAAACCCCCCTCAGTCTTCTCTAATCTAAATAAGCCCAGTTCCCTCAGGCTCTCATAAGTCATGTGTCTCAGCCTCACCATTTTTATTGAACTTTCCAATTTTTCCACATCCTTTCAGTAGTGGGGGCCCCAAAACTGAACACAGTATGCCATATGTGGCCTTACTAGTGCTGACTAGAGGGGAATAATCACTTCTCTTGACCTACTGCCAAACACCTACCAATGCAGCCCAGTATGCCATTAACCTTTTTGGCAACAAGGACACACTTGACTCATATTCAGCTTATTGTCCACTGTAACCCCCAACTCCTCTGCAGAACTGCTGCCCAGCCAGTCAGTCCCCAGCCTGTGCTGATGCATGGGATAGTTCTAAGTACAAGACTTTGCATTTGTCTTTGTTGAACCTCATGAGATTTCTTTTCGCCAAATATCCTCCAATTTGTCTAGTCAGTCTGAATCCTAGCTCTACCCTCCAGTAAATGTACTACTCCCCCCAGCGTGGTGTCATCTGCAAACTTGCTGAATGTGCACTGTATGCTATCTTCCAGGGGCATTCCACATGAGACCAGCTGCCAACTTACACTGATGTCTCACGGCTAGAGCTGACTTGAGGGGGATTGCTGATTTAATCGGTCGTCAGGCGGGCTGGTGGATGGAGAGGCCGGACACAGGGTATTGGTTGCAAAAATTAACTTTTACTTTAAATTTACTTACGCCGCCAATGGCCATGACGTAGGTGATGAGGTTGCTTACGTAGTTACAGGTAACGGGATGAGATGATGAGTTCGTGAATGAAACGAGCTGACAGGATGAGGGGTACATCAGGAATGGTTGGTGACGGGGAGTTGTTGGTGGGTGATCAGTCCGCCAAGTTTACTCTGCCACGTATTCAGAGCTCTCCAACTTGGGCAGAAGCTGCACGGACCGTTATACTTTTAGAGTAGCCAATGACTGACTGCCAGGTGGGAATAGGTAATGAGGCGGAACATACCAAATTTAAAAGTGACTGCAGTTGCTTAGGGCAGTTCTATTGTGACAGGGGCACTCAACTGATTTGGTTATGACATGCCCCCCTGACCATGTCTCAATAGATGAAGAACATAGGTTAAAGGTTGCTTTTGTCCAGGAACTCGTCAGTGTCATAAAGTTTAGGTGGCAAACGGGTATATACAAGAGCAGATAACTTTATAAATCGCCTTTTAACAAACTGTAAAATACAACAACCTATACATACAACAATAACTAATGTAACTTAGGAGCATGCTAGGATTTCCATAACAGGCTTTAAAACAAAACAAAAACAAGTATGTACACGACATTTTTGTAGACCAAGGGTGTGAACATGGGGTCATTCACAGAAAGGGGGAGTTGCAAGCACATGGTGAGGCCATCTGTCAATGAGCCATTAGTTTTGGCTTTGGCCCAGAACGATATAAGGTTCAGGACTGAGCTGGAGGTCTTGAAGTCAGTTCCATTCGCCAAGGAACCTGTCAGTAACAGCAGGAATAGGGTGACGACTCTACGACATATGAGTAGGCGGCCATTGCTGTGTCGACCCAGATGCACTGCGGGTTGGTGCTCGATGGTTCTTGCAATTAAGCAGTCACAGATTGCTGCTTCATCACTGCTGGACCTGTAAGGGGACAAAACAAACAAAAGGGGGCCATGATCTGACTCATTACAGGGAAACTGGGTGAAGAGCAGGGTGGTGAGTTAGCCAGTTGTGATGAGCTATGATGGGCAACCAAGTTTGATCATCTAGGAGCACAGAGTAGGTGCCGGGATATTGCTTGGGTTCGCAGATGACTTCTTTATGCACTCATGGATGTGGTTGAGGGTGTGGAACAGTGACCCAGACTAATTAGTCTAGGGGTGAGCCTCGGCTTCCATGGTTGGGGCTTTTGAAGTGCTGGTTCATCCCGGGGTGGGGGGGGGGTTGTCTTTATATGAGGCATTGTGTTGGTGACAGTGTTGACTTGGATATGCCGTAGGATGTGGTTCCATCCCGCCGGAGACTTTTACCGTGGGATCCATCAGGGCCTGTAGCCGTGGCATCTGGCTTAGCAAGTTTTCAGCTGGCTGACTGGCCAGTGGCCCGAGGAGAAGCCTGAAAGTCATGGCCTCTTCCTCCGTAAGCCTCTACACATGCCTCAATACTGTCCAGGGTGGCTGGAACATCCCCGGGGTGACCGAGATTACGATGGGGCCATGGCACGTTGCTCTGCACCTGTGTCAGTCCCGATGGGTGTACCCTCGGGTTCCAGGACGCATAGGACACTCCGATGATGGCTATCAGCAGCTGCTCTGTGGACGGGTTCAGTGGTCATCCATTATGCCACGCATGAAGTTTCTAGCACACTTGACTTGCAACACAAGCTGGGAATGGGATGGGCCACTGAACGTTGCCCTCTACCACCTCTAAGTCAGTGGCATACCCCCCACTCCATGAGGCTTGACGAGTCAGGAAGCTAGCCTCTTCCAAGTTTAGCAGGTCTGACCCAAATTCTACTACTAGGCGCCCTAGCCACATAGCTAGGGTTTCACCAGGTTTCACTTTTGATCCTCTGCACAACTCCTGTAATTCGCCCTGGGTGCGGTATGTGGTGGCAGTATGAGTTGTGCTCAGTGCGTTAGTAAGTTGCTTGACCAGTGCTATCGGGTGAGCTGCAGTCAGGAGAGGGTTAAATTTGTTGGGCAGGAGCGCTGGATACAATTTCTCTCTCCCTGTGTCAGCTGGGAGCGCTGGATACAATTTCCTCCCTCATGGGGGGGGGAGGGGTTTCTCCGTCACTCTGGGGGTGGGGGCTGAGAGTGGTGATGCGGCCAGCCCACCTCCCAGGGGATTTTTGTGCCCTTTTTGCTTTTCTCAGTGCCATTTTTTTGCAGTGTCTCCACATGGCTGGCGCCATTTTCTAGCGGCAGCTCGGAGCCCCCACCATCTACTCCAGTGATTCCATGCCCGCTATTCATAACTGCGTTTCTAAAGTTGTGTTTTCTCGCAGTAGACAAGCTACCGCACGAAACAGCATCATTCATTCAGCTTCAACATCTATCATTTTCCTTTTACTCCATTTTGGACCCCCTCCAGGCCAGACAGTCAAACAGATCCAGTGGGATGGGTTCCCCTCCTTCCCGCAGGCACCGGGTGCACCGAGCAAACTCTTGAGCAGGGGTCAGATTTTCCGCCTTCTTCACCTTCCTCCCTGCAGGGACAAGGTCACTTATTTAATCGGGGGCTCGGTAGCGAACCTAGTCACTGTTCATCACACATCCGAACGCCCCAGGAAACAGCTTCACTCTCCACTCCTTCGTGACTGCTTCTACCTCTTTTATCGAGAAGTAGCCGTCAATGTTCCTTCCATCCCCTCCTATCGCCTGGTGGTAGACGATATGCGCCCAGAGTTCATCCGCATTTTCCACGTGGCAGGCCCCGGTGTGCTGGGGCAGCCCTCAGATTCATCTCCTCCATATTGCCCTTGGATCCTGTTCATGACACCATGTCTCAGATGGCTAGAGCCAACTTGAGGGGGATTGCTGATTTAATCGGTCATCAGGAGGGCTGGTGGATGGAGAGGCCAGACACAGCGTATTGGTTGCAAAAATTAACTTTTACTTTAAATTTACTTATGCTGCCGGTGGCCACGACGCAGGTGATAAGGTTGCTTATGTAGTTACAGGTAACGGGATGAGATGACGAGTTCGTGAATTAAACGAGCCGGCAGGATGAGGGGTACATCAGGAATGGTTGGTGACAGGGAGTTGTTGGTGGGTAATCAGTCTGCCAAGTTTACTCTGCCACGTATTCAGAGCTCTCCGACTTGGGCAGAAGCTGCACGGACCTTTGTACTTTTAGAGTAGCCAATGACTGACTGCCAGGTGGGAATAGGTAATGAGGCGGAACATACCAAATTTAAAAGTGACTGCAGTGCTTAGGGCAGTTCTATTGTGACAGGGGCACTCAACTGATTTGGTTATGACAATTGAGTCATTGATTACTACCTTCTGAGGCCAATGTTCCAGCCATTTTCTAGCCACCTTACAGTCTGTTCATTCAGCCCATACTTCCTTAGCTTACCTGAGAAAATGTTGTGGGAGACTGTATCAAAAGTCTTGTTAAAATCAAGGTACACCACTTTCACTGGTCCCCCCACATCCACAGAGCCAGTCATATCATAGAAGGAAATCAGCTTGGTCAGGCATGACTTGCCCTTGGTGAATCCATGCTGATTGTTCCTAACCACCTCCAAGTGCTTAGAAATGGATTCCTTGAGGATCTACGCCATGATTTTTCCAGGGACCGAGGTGAGGCTGACTGGTCTGTAGCTCCCTGCATCCTCCTTTTTCCCTTTCTTAGATATGGGCACTATATATGTTTGTCCTTTTCCAATCATCCAGGACCTCTCCCGATCACCTGAGTTTTCAAAGATGATGGCCAGTGGCTTCAGGACCTTTGGGTGTATCCCATCCACCCCTGTGGAATGGCATATTTCTAGCTTTTCTAAATAGTCCCTAACCTGTTCTTTTGCCACTCTTGGCTGCTCACCTTTTCCCCAAACTGTGCTGCCAAGTGCACTCTCAACTGGGCTTCTTTAAAGTACAGCTAGCACTCCTGGACTCCTCCCTCTCAGACTGGCTTCCCAGGGGATCCTGCCTATGAGTTCCCAAAGCGAGTTGAAGTCTGCTTTTCTGAAGTCCAGGGTACTTACTCTGCTGCTCTCCATCCTTCCTTTCCTTAGGATCCTGAATTCATTCATCTTGTGGTCACTGCTGCCCAAGTCCACTATTACATTCCCCACTAATTCTTCCCTGTTCGTGAGTAGCAGGTCAAAAAGAGCCTGGCCCTTAGTTGGCTACTCCAGCACTTGCACCAGAAAGTTGTCCCCAGCACTCTTTAAAAACTTCTGGCTTGCCTGTACACTGCTGTATTGCCCTCCCAGCAGATGTCAGGGTGATCAAAGTGCCCCATGAGAACCAGGGCTTGTGATTGGGAAACTTGTGATAGCTGTTTGAAGAAAGCCTTATCCACCACTTCCTCCTGGTCTGGTGGTCTATATCAGACCCCCAGCATGACATCACCCTTGTTGCTCTCCCCTCTGACTCTAACCCTGATTCTTTCAACAGGTCTGTCTCCAGTTTCATCCTGGAGCTCTGAGCAATCATATGGCTCTTTTACATAAAGTGCAACTCCTTCTCTTTTCCCCTTCCTGTCCTTCCTGAACAGTTTGTTCCCATCCATGACAGTGCTCCAGTCATGCGAACTCCCACCAAGTCTGTTATTCCAATCATATAGTGCCATGATTGTGCAAGGACTTCCAATTCTTCCTGCTTGTTTCCCAGGCTTTGTGTGTTCATGGACAAGCACCTAAGGTAACTAGCTGATTGCCCTGATTTCTCAGGAAGTATGAGAACACTTCGTCTGTTGCCCCCTCCTACTTGCTCTTCTTCCAGGTCACCCACTTCCCCACTTACCACAGGGCTTTGGCCTCCATTGCCTAGCAAAAGCCCTCCTCACTAGGTTAGCGAGCCTGTCTGCAAAGATGTTCTTCCCTCTCTTCATCAGGTGGATCCCATCTGTTCCCAGCAATCCTTCTTGGAACAACATCCCCTGGTCAGAGAAATCAAAGCCCTGCTGGTAACACCACCTGTGCAGCCAGGTAGAGTCAGTAAACACGGATAAAGCTTGGCCAGGATGGAACTCCACTTTCTGCTGAGGCAGCATTGTGGCGCCTAAGGGGCTTACAGAATTGCCTTCTTTTTGCAAATGTTTCTCCTCCATAAGAGGAAGCAGCCCTGTATCCTCACCTTATATTTTGAATTGCTGGGTGGAAATTTTTAGCCATTTCATAATTCTTGAGGAATATAGTTTTATAGCTCCCTGGCATTTCCTGCTAGTTTTCTTTCCTAGTGATTGTTTCAGATCTTTCTTTTGCATCCAGTGGGCCAGGCTTGCAGCAGTTGCTTTTTCTAGTCTGACGTGGCAGACATTCTGAGATTCAGCTTCAAGAAGGGGTTACAGTACTGCCTCAGCAGAAAGTGGAGACCCATCCTGGAACTTGTCCACTGCATGGCACCTACGTCTCTTTGCTGTGAGATGGGCTGAGCTCCAGGAGCTCTTCTGTCTAACTGCTTCCCTGGGCACCTTCTCCATTAGCTGCTGTTGGAATTGCAAGTGTATTGGCCGTCAGTTGATCTTATCCCTGTCTATAGTGACCTGGGGCATAGCAATGACTTTTCTAACCATTCCATACTGCCCACTTCATACACTGGAGAGTTCCCATCCAGCCCCATTCTGGGTCTACCCTGGAACAAGGATTCCAACAGCTTCAAAATCTTTTTTTCCATATCTTTGGCCAAAGCTTCCCTTTTCAAACCTATCCTTTTCCACAGCACTACTCTGATGGTGCTCCTCTTTCCTCTCCTGACTGGTGTTCATACCTTTCACCCTCTTCATTTTGTGTTGCTTAGACAAGGGAAACATCTATATCTCCAACTGTTCCTCCAAAGTCAGTCCCTCTAGCAGCCTCAGAGCTTCTGGTCCCTTTCTCTGAACTTCCTCAAGTCTATCAGTCCCTGGAAGGGAAGGAAATGTCCAACTCGAGGGACTACATTATCATAGCGTTTGTGAGGGAGAGAACCCTTCTTGCTTCAGGACCTGATGTGTCTGTGTACAGAGCCCACCCCACTTATTCTCTTTACTTTCCTCACTGCGAAATTTGCTTTGCTGCCTCCTGAGCCTTGGCCGTTCTTGCTTCCCCTTTATCTTTATGCTGGATTGTGAGTGCACCTATGCTTGGAGCTCTTTCACAGTAACAGCAGTTGGAAATGAAGCAGTTTTGCTATGTTTGAAACTTTCTCAGCTCTATTAGAACATAGCAGATGGTACCCTTTTGAAGTGTTCCCCTCTTGAAAGGGCCCCAAATGTGACACCATTGCCTCATTTCCCCAGTTCATGCCTGACTCCTCTGGGGTCCTCGGGATTATTTGTCCTCCTAGGTGTCCTGCTTCCTATTTAGTATTATCTAGGAACATCACTAGTTCTTCAGTCCCAAGTGACAGAACAAACCCAAAGGCTGCCACAACATTGTTCCCTTCTTGAAACCTTTTCTGTGCCTCATTCCTCATATTTAGAATTAAGTCAGGCATTGGGACATGATCAAGATAGTTTGATTTAATGTTGATTTGTATCAGTAGTTCTCAACTGGGGTACCATGAAAACCTGCCAGGGTGCTGTGACATCACCACTGCTGCCACTGCCATGAGGTCATCCCATGCCTCTGTGTTCAGGAGACATACTGGAGCAGAATCAGGAAAAGCTGCAGAAGAAACAGCATGCAGGGGTGCCTTTCTACTGCAGCTGCTTCTCCATTCAACTCTGATATAGCTCCTGAAAAGGGAGGTGTGCAGGGCAGTTCTGGGAAGGGCTGCAAGCATGAGCAGGCACTCCTACCACAGCACTCCACCTGGCTGTAGTTGCAGTGGAGTGAATGTTACTATAAAGATCAAATCAATAACATTAATTTATAATATAATATTTAAGTTATAATCATAATATATTTAAATTGTTTTTTTTTTAAATGGGGTGCTGCTAATTTTTTTTAAGGTTTTGCTGAGCTGCCTGGTGTCTAAAAAAGGGTGAGAACTATTTATTTAGTAGAATAAGCCCCCATCACCAGTGCTTTGCTGACATTCGGTTACTACCAGCAGAGGCACTATACTCTGTCAGATGATGTCATAATACAGAGCAGATGGTCTCTGTATAGATACCAAACTGTGTGGGGGTGGTGGTGGGACGAGTGTTTTTGAAGTTAGAATGAGTCACAGGAAGTTCTGTCCTTTCTGCTGCTCCTCTGGCGACAGGCACAGCTCTTTTCTTTGTCAAATATTGACATGCTGTAGAGTGTCCTCATTGGAGCAGAGATCTGTGTGTGATCTAGGTCTCTATCTTGTGTCACAGCTTTGCTGGCTTGGGGATGGGGGAGAAGCCTATAATCTTGCCTCATTCCTCAGCTGTCACCCAGCCTTTCTGCCTCTGCTGGCCCCCTCGCCTGCTTTCTTCTGGGAAGCTAGATAGGAAAGAAGCAGAACAGTTGTAAATGATCTCCATGAAAGCAGAGAAATGCCTCTTTCTCTGAGGTCCATTATGATGAGTGGGGAGCTCATGTGTCCAGTCTTGCCACAACTCCTTAGCTCAGGACCAAAAAAACAAACCAGAGAAAAAAGAGCACAAGGACAGCCCAAGACCCACTGCTCCCCACCCCAGACAATTGATTAGCTGTGCAAAGGCCACCCGCCCCCTTGCTGGGCCATCAGAAGCATTGCAGACCAGGGTTGTTTATGCTGCTTCCTACATTTGAGGGCCTCTGGCTGATGTGTTGTTTTCCCAAGTATGCCAACAAACTGTGTCCTCACAGCCCACACTTCCCTCCCTTTCCCAGGCTCTGATTTCCCCACTTTGTGTAATCCTCTGGATGGTTCTCTCAAACTCTGCTGTGTGTTTCTCTTGGACCTTTCAGGCAATCTGGACCTCATCTTGGCTCTTCCTAAAGGGATTCTCTGAAGCTTTCACGGAGTGTTACTCTCCTCCCAGGAGGGGAGGGGAGGGAGGCTGTGGAACTGGTCTTTGTACTAGTGGCCAGAGTTCTTCCCCAGCTGCCCCAATGCTAATATTTGCACTCCTATCAGGGAGAGAGCAAACACTAGTTAAAGACATGGCTAATGCACCAACAGACTGCTTGAAAAATGCAGTGTAGAGCAGTTCAACCAAAGGGATTTTTTTTTAGGAGACATTGTTCCTCTGACTTCACCAGCCTCATTTACTGCACTCTGGACCTGTTCCATGTTACTTTTACAGGTCACACATGCTAGTGAAAGTTTCATCACTGCTTTAATGGGCTACATGCACTGCCAGATCTTCTCCATCTCCTGGAGTCTGGTTCTTAGTCATTTGACTTCCCATTTCCAAGTTAGTTTTGCTTCCCTGTCCTGGCAGTTTCCCTGTATCTCCAGGCTTTTGGTCTCTAGGTTTTCTGGGCAGAATCTTACTGTCTTATTCTACTTCCTTTTTAACTTTGTTAGTATGTGCCCACTCTCCCATGGGTGCAGGATGAAGGGGGATGCCAGCTCTGCCCCTTCACTGCACAGGGTGTGGGGGATCATGTGGTGGAAAATGCAGACTGGGAGTTCCTCTGTTTAACTTGAAGGGCTGTTTGAATTCACAACAGGCTAACAACAGCTCCCTTCCCCACCAGTGAATCATGCTGCTTGGCTGTGGAGAGAAAGGAGAGGAGCTGATTTCCTGGTAGGCCGTCATGGGATTCAGATAGCAAGAGGCTGAACATGTGGATAAGCTGTGGGGTAGGGCTGGGAAATGCTTGATTTTTCTCAAGGTGCTTGTCTATGTGTCGTGACTTCTGAGAAGGTCAAACCTGGATGAGATGAATCCGTTGCTTCCCCTGAGGGTGACAGGGTGGTAGTACCAACAGCAACGAGAAACGGTAGAAACAGAGTTTTGGAGCTCTTCCAGCTGTGTTGCTCTGAGCTAGATCAGATTGGCTTCTCAAGCAAGTCCTTTCTTGTTGCTCTGCTCCTGTTTTCCCACCTGTGACAGTATAGTGACCCTGACCTCATAGGGGGCCTAAAGACATTTTGTTTTTGTGTTGCTCATGCCAATGAAATGATTGAAAGTGAAAAGTCACTGGAGGGGAGGGAAAAGCCAGTAGGAGGAGGGATAATGGGAACCTCATCCCCAGTGTCCCTGACCACTATGACCTCCCAGGTCTTGTTTCTTCACGTTGGTTCAATATTAACCCAGGTGCGGTTCAGACTCTGATTATACTTGTCCTGTTCTTTCTGCATTCCCTTGCAGCCAGGGGCATACAACATGGGAAACAGCAGAGGCAGCACGCTAGGCAGCTTACTGCTTCTCTGCCTCCTGCACCTTGTGCTCAGCCAGGATGGCGGTAAGGGTTGACTGGGTGTTGGGGAAAGGGAGGAGCAATGGGTGGTTTGACAGAAATAAATTTGATTTCCTCATTTCCAAGCTGCATCTGGAATGAGGAGCCTTTGTGAAAGTCTGAGTAGCATCCAGAAAGGTCTGTCAGAAATAGAAGGCAGGAATTAATGTAGACTGAAGACCAGGGAGAGGGAGAGTGCAGGGCTTCTCTGTTGCTATGTAGGGAGATGCAGCAGACCCCATGTCTTGAGTGAAAAGGCTGGATGGGATGGCTCTGTGAATTTTGTGGGGTCAATTTGACTTTGTATTTCAAAGACCTTCAGCCCTGGAGATTCTTGCTTAGTCCTGGGCTTTGTGCTGGTCACATGTGGACTTTGATATGCAAGAGATTGTCCCCTGGAAATATGGTTAGGCCATAGGTAGCTGTTGTTTTTCACTTCACTCCTGTTTAAACATGGCATACAGGGGCTGGAAAGAACAGGCCTTTATCTCTTCCCCAGAGCACTGTGACTGAGTCCATGTGCCTAATGCTTCTTTTCTTCTCCCTGTCAGGGCCTCTGCCTACCCTGGCTTCTCTAGTATGGGGGAAGTCCCATCATAAGTGACACCCCTGACTGTCCCCTCTTCCTCACTGCTAAGTGGGAAAATGGGGGAAGGGCCATTTACAGGGACTCTGACTGAAGTGTGATTGGGTATCAGGAACTCTGAAAAGGGAGATGGAAATTGTTTCCTGGCATGACCAGCGACCTCAGGCTGCTCAGTGACACAGACAAAGCTGCTAGCATGTAGTGTCTGAGGGATAGTGAGCATTTTGGCTTCAACAAACATGTCTCCCCAGTAGCAAGCCAAAGGAACTGCCTTGCTAGGGCAGTGATTCTCAACCAGGGTGCTGTGGCACCCTGGAGTGCCTTGAGATACTTTCAAGAGTGCCTTGCTAGAGTGTACCTGGTAGGTGATGCAAAGATGATTTGCAAGATAAACCTAGGGGTTTCAAATAGGAATCCATAGTTTAAAACATTCTGACCTGTCATGGTCTTTTTGAGTTCTTTGCAATAGAAAAACTATTATTTTTAAATATTATTTTTAACTATTTTTAACTATTATTTTTAACTATTAACTATTATTTTTTCCATAGTTAGAAAACACATGAAAACTAAAAGCCAGCATTTTCTGAGGGGTACCTCAAGTTTAAAAAGATAGAGAACCACTGTGCTAGGGGAACATGGGAGTCCAGTCCAATCACTTAGGGTGCACTGGGGTCATCACCGTCCTTACAGGAAGACCAATCCTGCACTGGGCCCCAGGGATGGATCTGAATGGTTTTGATGGGCCTCTTTCATTCTGTGTGTTACACAAGAGGACAGGCAATGAGACAGGCTCATCCTTTGAGTCTTTGTGATCAGACATGTGACACCTGCAAAGCAGGCAAGGCCCCAATGACTGGTTACTGTTCCGGTTCATTAGTGTTCCTTGAGCAGCAGGAGGCATTCTCGATGCTCAAGCGCTCACGACGTGCCAACAAAAACTTGCTGGAAGAGATGCTACCAGGCAACCTGGAGCGAGAGTGTATAGAGGAGATCTGCAGCTATGAGGAGGCCTACGAAGCCCTTGAATCCACCACTCTCGCAGTAAGTATGCTGCTGCCAGGAGGTGTTCCCTTAACTTGCTCCCTTAGGGAGTGATAGATAGTTACAGAATCATACAAAATTAGGGTTAGAAGGGACCTCAGGAGGTTATTTAGTCCAAGCACCTGCTCAAAGCAGGACCATCCCCAACTAGATCAACCCAGCCAAAGCTCTGTCTAGCCAAGCCTTAAAAACCTCCAAGGATGGAGATTCCACCATCTGTCTAGGTAACCTGTTCCAGTGCTTTACAACCCTCCTCATGAGAGAATTTTTCCTCATATCTAACTTCAACTTCCCTTGCTGCAAATTGAGACTACTGCTCTTTGTCCTGTCTCTGCCACAACTGAGAACAGTTTAACTCCATCCTCTTTTGAACTGCCTCTGCCTTCAGGTAGTTGAAGGCTGCTATTAAATCCCCCCTTAATCTTCTTTTCTCCAGACTAAATAAGCCCAGTTCCCTCAGTCTGTCCTCCTAAGTCACGTACCACAGCCTTCTAATGAATTTTGCTACCCTCCACTGGACTCCCTCTAATTTGTCCACATCCTTTCTGTAGTAGGGGGCTCAAAACTAGATATAGTACTCCAGATGTGGCCTAACCAGTGCTGAAAAGAGAGGAATAATCACTTCCCTTAATCTGCTGGCAACACTCCTACTAACGCAGCCCAGTATACTGTTAGTATTCTTCACAGCAGGAGCACGTCTCATATTCAGCTTGTTCACTGTAACCAGGACTTTGCACTTGTCCTTATTGAACTTCATGAGCTTTCTTTTGGTCCAATTCTCTAATTTGTCTAAGTACTCTAGTGTATCTACTACTCCCCCCAGCTTGGCATTATCTACAAACTTGCGGAGGGTGCACTCCATCCCATCTTCCAGGTCATCATACAGCCAAGGATCATGGTTGCCAAAATATCAGCCAGAACCAGTCAGCTTGAAGCCTCAGAGGAAACTCAGCCTCCATCCCTTAAAGAAAGAAAGCACCATTCTAGGAAATGACTCTCAGTCCCTACTTCCAGTTGTTAATCCCAGTTTTGCCTTTAGTCTAAGACAACTGATAAAACTTGTGTTATGAACAGTGGGCATACAGCAAAACAGTGTGGGCCTGGAAACACTGAGCTTTCGCCAGCAATGATCCCTACCCATAAGTCTTGCACTGGAGGAAGTTTCCTGCAAGATGCTCACCTCACTGCTTGCCATGGACCCCCTTAGGCCTAAATAGGGCCAGGGCTTGGCAACATTTTTGGGCAGAGTGCCAAAAACACTTGCAACCTCAATTTTTATGGTATACCAGGGAGGATGGTGGGAAAGCTATGAGCGGCCTGATCCTTGTGGCATTGCAGCCCCAGCCCCAGCCCCTTCCCCACCGTCTGCCCCAAGGCACATGCATATCAACTGCCAACAACAAGCTGGGCCAGGAATCCACAGACCCTGGTGCAGCTGCTTGCAGCCTCCCAGCTGCCTGTCACAGCCAACTTGGTCTCTGGGCAGGCCCCTACCACAGAACCCAGGCTGTTCACAGAAGGCTGCAGGGAGGCTGCCATCAGCTGAACCAGGGTCTGTGAAGTCCTGCTCAATTTGTTGCAGGTGGTGAGTGCACACACACCTCAAGGAGGACTGCAGGGAAGGGTCTGGGGCTGCACTGTCACAAGAATTGGGCCTCTTGTGGCTCCCCTGCTGTCCACCCCAAGGTGTGTGTGCCAAGAAAAAGGCATGCTCTGGCATGTGTATGGGGGGGGTTGTCCACCCCTGGTCTAGGCTCTCTTCCCTTCTCTGGCCTCTACACTCTTCTCCCAAGTATAGCCTCTCTGCCTGATGTCATTTCTTGAAGTGAGACCTTTGGCCCACCTGTCCCATGCACTAAGGTCCATGCTGAACCCTTCCTCCCCAGTAGTTTATGCACATGTTTTCTAGAGTTTGACCATCATGGATAGCCTGGTCTACATGTTACCTTAAGGGACATGTGGTTCAAACCAATAAGACACAAACTTTGCAAAGGGATTTATAAACCAAATTACTCATTACTGTTGGACTACAGAAGAGATGTAAGAATTACCTGCCTGTTTCCTCACCACTCTTGAAGGTTTCTTGGGATTTGCTTGCTCCTTTAAAAGCTCCAGGACCAAGCTCCTGGACCTCACTCCTCTACCACAGGCTCTTCTTCCAGCACTATTCTAAGTAAACCTGATCTTCATAGAATTTCCTGTCCCTTCTTGTCAAAATGACTTCCCTGGTCTATTTCAAGCCCTCATCTGATGGTCAAAGACTCCTGTCAGATAACTCTTACTTGGCTACTAACCCATATGGCAGGCAGGTTTCCTTAGGCAGTAGCTACCTTTTTTGTCTAAAGGTACTTCTATTTGAATAGAGTTCATCAAGAATTAATGGCCCTTCACTATTAGTCTTCTGCTGGTGCAAGAACTTACCCGGACACCACTTTTTGGTTTCAGCTTAATAGGGGGGTTGCAAAATAGATGAAGGCAACCAAAATGGCCTTCCCAGAATTAAATATGTTTGCAGACAATTCCACATGAACACAAATATGTATCATTAATCAAGGGGACAATACTGCAATAACAATACCACCTCCCACTGGTGCCTGATCTTGCAGGGTTGAAAACTTAAGATTTTGGGGACTGAAGCCCAGAATGGAGAAAGCAGCTGAGCCCAGGCAAAGACAAAACTGCCAGTATTACTCACTTGAGGTGCCTAGTCTTCATTTGCCTGGGGACAAGGATTTTAAGTGGGGTAATTTTCTGGGCAGTGTCCCACCTGGAAATGATCTAGCACCTAGATATCGCAGCAAAGCTGAGATAGATAAGACAGAAATTAAATAGGTTGCCTACAAATTGTCCTCCTCCATTTGGAGTGGGTCAGTAACAGGTGAGGCAGCCCCAACATTTGATAGGGAGAATTGTGGCTCAATACCTACCTATGAGCTCTGCAGAGTTACACTTTGATCACTTTTTCCAGTGTGGCCTGTTCTTTTGCCAAGATGGTGCCTGGCTTAGGTTTGAGTTTGTAGCCGCTCAGGCAAGGCTGATACTGTTTCTCTGCTCTTAAGTGTTTGCCTTTGTTTTGCAGACAGAATTCTGGAGAAAGTACAAAGGTAAGTTGCTCTAATCTCATTCAGCACATACAGCTGTGCCCTAGACAGCTGGCTCCTGTTTTGGGCCTACTCACTGGGGCAGAACACCTGTACTCTCTCCCCTAGACCTTAAGCCAGGGGCAGGCAAAATGTGGCCCGTGGGCCAGATGCAGCCCACCAAGCCACTCTATCCAGCCTGTGGGGCCCCTAAAAAAATTAGAAAATTAATATTTCTCTGCCCCTGGCTGCCTGTCATGCAGCCCTCAATGGATTGCCAAAACTCAGTAAGCAGCCCTTAGCCCCAAATCATTGCCCATCCCTGCCTTAAGCTGACTTGAGGTGTGCTGGACACCTGGGTACTTTTGAGCTAACAGGGTGTTTTTTTCCTCCTATTTTGTCAGTATGTAATTCCCAGAGGACAAACAGGGCAACTCTGGATGACTGTCTAAAGGGTAAGAGATGCATGAAAATCACCTAAGCCTCTGGAGATAGCTAATGCAAAGTAACCTACTTCCTGAAGAGTGTGGGAGGAACATCTAGAATGGTGAGGAGGTCATCAGGTGGGCAATTTCAGAGGAAGGAGCCACACATAAAGAACCTATACCTTTTTTTCTCCATCATTAAACACTTCTCAAAAACCTGACACTCTCCTTGGACTAACTTCTGTTATCCCTAGTACACAACACATCCTGGTAACCCCTACTCCAGTAAAGATCCAGTCCCTCATCGCATTCTCGGCTTCCCCATGCTCCTAGCCAAAGCCCTGGAACTTGGGGTTAAGGTCCAGAAGAGGAAGAGTTGCAGGGAAAGTTCAAAAGATGTGGGGCCAGGTGCTAGAGTGTATGTGGGAACCCAAGTTGTAGGATGGCACCTCTGATCCCTGAAAATGCTCTTTGTAGCCCCATGGCTCTAGTTTATCCTGTGTTGCAATTCTGGCAGGTGATTGTGCCCTAGAAACAGGAGAGAACTATGTGGGGAAAATTAACATCACCAAGTCGGGGATCGAGTGCCAACTCTGGAGAAGCAAGTACCCTCACCGACCTGAGTAAGTTCATATCCCGCCTCCCTACATACTGAGTCCTGGCAAGGATATGGAGGTGGCTACGCAGCCCTGACCGGAAGAGCTCTCCTGGTTACTGTCCAGTCCCTACCTCACCAATCTTTTCCCATAGGTTTAATCTCACCGTCTACGGAAATGTCAGCCTTACTGACAACTACTGCCGAAACCCAGACAACAACCCAAAAGGGCCCTGGTGTTATACCCAAGACCCCACAGTACAACGCGAGGCATGCTCTATTCCAGTATGCGGTGAGCCTCAACCCTGGGCCCTGAGATGTGGTTTCCCAGGAGGGACTAACCTGCATTCATGCTGATGCTAAGGACTTCTAGAAGGGGAATGGGGTGTGCAAAGAGAGGTTTCTGGAAGGTTAGAGGGGGAATGCGAGTCCTATGTGTGTGGAAGCTCTGCCTTTGACGGCAAGGACATGTAGATCAGCTGCTCCTTCACACACTTTAGTTAGGCTCCTCTGAAACTGTCTTCTCTTGACTGGCCTAAATAAAATTACTCTGAGAAGCTTCATGGTACCTGTGGCAGTACTGCCAGTTCCAAGGACCCCAAAATCTCTGGCCACAGGCTTCCAAATCACAAGGCTTTGAACATGCAATTCCTCCTGTTTGGTTCGCTTCCTGGATTTTTTAATCTTATACATAAAATCTCCCCACCTCCCCATGGATGTGAGGCTCTCCGGGAATCAGGATTCCACTTTAAATGTGCACCCAGATGCAGGTGCTCATTCCCCGCCTACTGTTTCAGCCTTCTGCAGTCCCCTCCCTTGCCTGATGAGACAGCTGCTGCCTCACATGTAGTTTCTATGCTCTTCAACCTTTGCCTCTACCTTTGCTGTCCCTGTATTTCCCACCACTCTCCTCCAACCCTCCTCTCTGCCTTAGTCTAGTGCCCCTTCTTGTTAGAACCCCTCTTCCTTCAGGGTCCTCCCTGCAAAGTGGCAGCCATCTTCCCCGAGCACACAGTGGCCTCAGGTTCACTAAAAGCAGTGGGAGTTTAAAGCTATATGACTCATAGCAGCAGCATTTTTACATGCAGAGGTTGCAAGGAAACAGCACAGCAGCTGTTTTGAATAAGGGAAGTATCTAGGCTGAGACAAAGATCATTTGATCCCTCCCCCCCAACAGTTAAGATAATTAGAAAGCACTACTGCTTCCCTTTCCCATGACAAGGTATGGCCATCTATCTCTCCTCTGTCAGCTTCCCCTAGGGAAGGGCAGGCTGTCTGAAACTGGGGCTGAGCCAGCTGCTGCTTGCAGCAGTGGGTGCCATGACACAAGTGTACCAGTTCTACTACCATGGCTGGTGGTGGAAATAGAGCCCTTTCCAGCAACACCCCAGCACTGGGTTCCCATAGTGGCAAAGAAGTAGAGCTGAGCTGGAGTGTGTCTGCTACTAGACCAACAGCATAACTGGGAGAGATGTTAGACAAGCTCTCAAACACAAACTACCCTTCCTCTAGGATTGCCAACCCTGTTTGAATCTATTCCGGGAGGTTTTTGGAACACCAACATGCCCATGACATACAATGTGAACTTGCATACATCTGTCACAGATTACAGCGCTTAGACTTGATGTCAGGGAGGCAAATGTACACTACTATTGCATTTTAAAAACCCACCAGCCTACTGTACAAATCAAATTCAATATTTAATATTTATGAATGCCCTATCATTTACCTCCCAGGTGACTCTCCTGGAGATCTGTATCTAATTCCGGGAGACTCCAGGGCAATCCTACTTTCCTTGCTGACTAGAGAGCTGTGGTGGCTGTAGATTAGAGACAGTTTCCTGGGTAACTTCCTATAAAGCTTGTTACTAGATGCTCCTGACCTGCCAGGTTGCAGCATGAGTGCAGACATCCCTCTGCTCTGGATTTCTGCCTCTGCTTCCCCAGTGGCACCTGTGTGACAGTCTAGAGTGCTAGGAAAGTGGGAGGAGGGACAGCTTCATTAACACCTTACATTGCTGTTCACTGTAGAGTCTCCCATGCATGGATGGGATTCAAGATGAAGTGCTGTCAAGCACAGTGAGCATCCTATGGAGAAATGGGATGCACTGAGGTGACTCTGAAGCCAGGTGAAAGCCAGGCTGTAGTCAGATGCCAATAGCCACCCTTCCCACTGCAGGTCCAAGAGTCTGATCACTGCTGCTCCGTGCTTTCTTTTTTAGGGCAGGACACAACTACAGTCCCATTTAATCCACGGTCCCACCCACCAAACCCAAGAACAAAGCAGCCATGTGAGGAGAAAAAGGGGCTGTATTACACTGGTAACCTCTCGGTGACTCTGTCTGGGGCCAAGTGTCTACCATGGAACTCAGAGAAGGCAAAGGAAATACTCCAAGGAAAAACGGTCATCCCAGAAGTGGCACTAGTGGAGAATTACTGCCGGAACCCAGATGGTGATGAGGAGGGTGTCTGGTGTGTGACGCATGAAGGGCCAGATAACTTTGATTACTGTGACCTGCACTACTGTGGTGAGGAGCTGTGGAAGGGTGGGAAGTGGTGCTACTACAGCAAGGATGTTGGGCTGGCTGGTTAGAGGCAAGCTACACTAGCCAGTGGATTATGGCACTACAACAAAAGGCCTAGGTCTGAGGGAGGAAACTCAAGGAGCTTGTGGTGAGGAGGGTGTTGGGTGGTCCAAGAGCTTGTGGGAGACCATATGGATATGTCACCCTTGGGCAGAAGTTGATGCAGGGTTACATGAGGTTAGCAGGAGCCCTTTACTAGAGAACAACCTCCCACACTCGCCTTCCACTTTGCCAGCCACCAGGATGCTTCTTGTTTGCTCTTGCACTGGCCCAGAAGTGTAGACAGAATGTGACAAATTGGGTCTTGCTTTAAAATACAAAGCTTGCACTAGCCCCACTGAGCATGGGAAGGGTACAGCCTATTGCAGCCTTGCTTTTTACCATGTCTCTCTCTCTCTCTCTCTC
>JAGPOW010000304.1:73047769-73088664 GCA_030014935.1 Caiman crocodilus | reverse complement strand
ATGTTGGGGATGAGGAGGCTGTATCCTTAGGACGGACAAGTGTCCCACAGTACAAAGTCTTCTTTGATCCTAAGACTTTTGGTTCAGGTGAAGCAGGTGAGCAGAAGACCCTGGAGACCCAGCCACAGCACCAAGAACACTGGAAAGGGCCAGCTTCTTCCCACAATGCAGTGGTCCTCAGAACACCAAGCCTGTTAAATGCTGTGCTGAAAGCAGGAACTATGTTAGGCTTTGTCTAATACCTTACCCAAAGTTGAGCCTCCAATTAAGGCAGAAAGCCCTAGCTTTTCCCTGCAGGAGCTGCTGGAGGGAAGCTCCCTGCACTTAGGCTTTGTTCACAGCAGAGTACTATAGATGGTGCAGACCTGCTGGCTGTGGAGGGCTTCCAGATAGTCCAGTCCCAGGCTCTCCCAGCAAGAAGCACAGGAGAGAGTGGGGCATGAGCCATAACTGAGCAGGGAGCTACTAGATACTGTAGTTTCTGGCTTTACCAGCCTAGTATACTGGCTGTAGACAGGTCCCCTCTATTGCGAATTGGACAGAATAAGAGCCAGGCTGCTTGTCTTCCCAGATTGTGGCATCCGCCCTCTATTTGAGAAGCAGAAGATTGCTGATAAAACAGAGAAGGAGCTGCTGGAGTCCTACAGAGGCCGGATTGTGAAGGGGGAGGAAGCAGAAGTTGGCAGTGCTCCCTGGTAAGTGCTATTTCTTCATGTTGCTTCCTGTGACTCTTTCTCTTCAGCTCAAGCCAGGACACTCAGCTGGCATGGGGCATGGAGCCAGCATCACCTCTGCTTGTAGTCTGCCTAAGGGCCAACTTGGTAGTACTGCTACAGTTGGGGGAGACTCTGCCCTATGGAGTGAAGTCCACAGTAGTCTGTAGACTGTGTCCACCACTGGTTCCAGCCCAGGAGGCAGGTGTCTCTACTGGTAGCCACAACAGGGACTAAAATACTCCTCAGTTCTGGGTTCCCATGGCTGGACATAGTCCTGGCTTGGCACAAAACCTGCCACTGCTGTGAAGCACACAGGAACATTCAGCCAGCTGAGCTAGTGGTCCTGAGTGAAGCTCTCTCCTTCCCTATCCCTCCTAGGCAGGTGATGCTCTTCAGGAAGAATCCACAAGAGCTGCTGTGTGGGGCCAGTCTCATCAGTGACTGCTGGATCCTGACTGCTGCTCATTGTCTTTTTTACCCACCCTGGGACAAGAATTTCACCACAGATGACCTCTTGGTGCGCATTGGCAAGCACTACAGGGCAAAGTAAGAGCTTGGATGGTGGGGGTCATCATTGGAGTTCCTCGGACAGAGAGAAAATGAGGCTAGTGCCTGGGAAAGATGCCACCTAGAACCCAGAAAAACCCCATAGGATCTGACTAGTGTCATGTGTTTTCCTTTGCAAGTGTGCTCCAATGCTGCTTGCTGCTGCTGTGCTGTTCCCCAAGCTCCTAATCAAAGGGAGATCAGGCTGCCTCTTTGCAGTCCTCCCTGGGATCCTTTTCCCAATGTATGGAGAGAGAGAGTTTCTTGGTGGAGGGCACAAGTCATCTTGAGCAACCCCAGGACAGTCACTTTTCTCCTTCCTCTGGGAACTGTGCAGGTATGAACGGAACCAAGAGAAGATAGTTTTGCTGGATAAAATTATCATCCACCCCAAATACAACTGGAAAGAGAACCTGGACCGAGACATTGCACTGATGCACTTGAAGAAACCCGTTGCCTTCAGTAACTTCATCCACCCCATCTGCCTGCCTACCAAAGAGATTGTGCAGCGGTAACAAGGCTACAGTCTAAAGTCAGGGATGGGGGGGTATCTTTGGGTCACAGTAAAGAACTGGAAGGGGGCAGCTATAAGAAGCAGGCTTGGTACAACAGAGCCAACTGGTAAGGTGCCCTTGCCACAGGATTGAGGATCAAGCCAGTAGAGAGGGAATACATCATGTCACATGAGGTTACATAGCTGTAACCTCATACCCTTTTTTCTTTTTTGCAGCCTGATGTTAGAGGGATACAAAGGGCGGGTTTCTGGCTGGGGAAACCTCTTCGAGACCTGGAGCTCTACTCCTGCTTCCCTGCCTTCAGTTTTGCAGCAAGTGAACCTCCCCCTTGTTGATCAGCAGAACTGCAGGGCATCCACCAAGATCAAAGTCACTGACAACATGTTCTGCGCAGGTAGGTGTGGGTGGGTGGGTGTGCCTGGAGAAGACTGTTCTCTTGCTTCTGTTTGAGAAGATGAGAGCAAGAGGGGTAAGCTGGAAGCTGTTGGTTAGGCCACATGGCTAGTCTCAATGGCTGTACAGCAGCTAAGGACAGAAATGGAAGATGCCCAAAAGGTGGTGAAGGAAAGACTAGTCCTTTCCTCTCTGATCAGATGCCTTTTGACCTTCTTTTCACGGTCTACAGGCTACAGTCCTGAAGATGCCAAGAGAGGGGATGCCTGTGAGGGGGATAGTGGAGGCCCTTTTGTCATGAAGGTATGTATAACAAACACCAAAGCAGTGCTCTGCTCCTGAGACACATGGCAAGGTCTCTCAGCTGAAGCCTTATGTTCTCACATGGCAGCAATGACAATGGAAAGCCCCAGATGGCTGGTACGGCAGTCACCCTAACACAGCAGATTCTTATCTTGTTCCTAAAACACATTTAAGCCAATCCCACCCAGTTCCTACAGAGACAGCAGTGCACATTAAGGTCCAGCTCTTAAAGAGATTACTGGGTTATGTGCTCCCTGTAAAATCAGTTAAATTGTTTGCAGTGGGCCTCTACCTAAGCCCTCTGGCAGGCTAACTCCTGAGCACTACCCACAAACTCAGCAAATTAGATTCCTGGTTTATGAAACTCCCATGAAATCTTGTCTCTGTGGAGAATAGTAAAATTTGTTTTCCTCTTCCTTTAGAACCCTGATGACCGCTGGTATCAGGTGGGAATTGTCTCATGGGGAGAAGGATGTGACCGTGACGGTAAATATGGATTTTATACCCATGTATTTCGCCTGAAGAGATGGATACAAAAAACCATTGACAAACATGGACGGTAAAGGGAGATCTTGTAATTTTTCCACTGTTCCCAGCTCAGTTTCTCTCCGCTTCAATCTTTAGAAATACAGTTAAGGTTTTTTGCTTAAGATGGCTTGAGATGTACAAAAAGGAAAAAGATCATCTCTGGAAATAAACTTACCAATAAAGTGTTAGTATTAACAATCCTGTCTTCTTTCTGGGTGGGAAGTCCTGAAGGAACACAATTTTAAACTACCTGGTTAACTCATGCTCTCATAAGTATGGATTTGAGCATTAGCAACATTGTGAGGAGCACTCTGCTTGCAGGTAGCCAGCTAACTAAATCAATCCTCAAACCTCTTTACCCATTCAGTTTCTAAAATGCACAAACATAAGGTTGTGGGAACTGTAGTCACAAACTAAGCAGCTGATGTTTGCCTAGCACAGACTCTTGTTCCTACCCCAGACTATGCTCCAGCTGATACAGAAAAACACTATTGTGAACATAAAACTCCCCTCAGTGATCAGGATGTTTTCTGTATTAGCCTGAGGAAGGAATGATCAGTGGTGAAATGATAAGTTGAGGCAGGTAGCTCCCAAATCGGTACATTCACTTCTCTCACTGTCTGCTAAAAGTATAAGCTAAGGCTGTTTTTCTCAGGGAAATAAATGATCCTGCCACACTTTCTCCCAACCTCCTAGTTCCTTATAGGGCCACCACTATATTAAGAGAGGGAGGATAGCTAAGCTGCAAGAAAGCTGTTTAGGTCAACTATAGGGATAAAGAACATTATTATTCTGAACTGCCAGGATTTAATTATGGTCCTTTTGTAAGTTAAGTTCTAAGTGAGGAAATGGGCTTGGCAGGATTTGATTGTTTAAAAAAAGGGTAAAATGCCAACAAACATCAGTTTTCACCTCACACTGACCCATAAAAAAAATATTTCCATAGTTAATAACAAAATGTATAGAAAGAGGACATAAGGCTATAGTTTGGACTGCAACTCACAGAAGCCCCAGGAGACTGGAAACAAGAGAAAGTGACAAAGCAGACAAGGGAGCTACAGGTGAGCAGAGCCCAAACTGATGGCAGCAGTGTTGCTCAGCTGGCGGCAGTCCTACAGTAGTTATGTTTGTTGCAGTAAGCAATTAAATGGCGCTATAACAATATACTGTCATTAATAAATAGTCTACCCCTCCCAACTCAAGTGTGTGCAACTCTGAACATCAATAAAAACTGAAATAAATGCTTAAAATAAACATCTATATTATCTATCAAAATTATATACAAAAAAAAGAAAAACTGAATTCTGCCAACCATTACCATTTCAGCACTGTAAGCAAGAGCAGCCTTGCAGGGATTGTGAGGGAAGACTAGAACAGGCCTCTTACAAGCTTACAGAACCAGAATAGATAACAGTGCTTTATTTGTCATATTAAGGGCTTCTATTAACTAGGCACTTTGCTCTCTCCCTCAGCTGGTTAGAAGTGGTGAATCCAAGTATATTTTCTCCTTGCTTAATGGTGACCAAAAAAAAAAAAAAAGAGTAGCACTTTCAGTGCTAGCTTACTGCAAACAATACAGAGGAATTCATTTTTGAAGTCAGTTTAATGTTTAAACGTTTGTTCTGGGCTGACGATTACGTGTACTTTTTGAATGAAAGCCTAAAAATGTTAGGCCAAAATTTCCAGGGTATCGAGTCCAACCACATAGTACAGAGACAGCACAGGGCAAAAACCCCATCTAAAAGTAAACAACTGCTTTCTACCATTGCTATTCAATTGCTTCTGATCTTAGCTGCTAAACTAAGCTTCACATGTACATTAATATTGTACAGGTTTGACAGGTATTGCATTTATTGGTCACTATGTATTTAGAGTTGATTAGCAATTGTTAATTCAGAAACAATGCAGCATTTTCAACAAATAGGAATGTATTACTCATTTAAAACCTGCAGCTCTTAGAAATTGTGCAAAAAGCCAGCTAGAACCCAGGAAACAGCTGGTGTTTTTGTCTCTTCAAGAAACAGTACCAATGGGTGGCAACAGGAATGGCTCCAATGCCAGTTAACACAAACTGGCCACACCTCCATTCCAAAAGCTCCAGCTGACATTTCCATGACTGAACTCTATTCTACTGCAAAGGGTACAAGCTACCACAAGCTAGTAGTGTTTTCAAGATAAGCAAACAGAAGCATGCCAGAGACAGAATGGCAGTGTAAGTGATGAACATTAAGTAGTAAAATGTGATGTAGGAAGGAAAATGCCTTCAAGAGACTCATTAAACAGACTCACCACAGCAGATCACAGCTCACCTGAACTCCAGACCCCGAGTTTCTGTGCAAAACTAAATTTCAATCTTCTGCAGAAGCTGCAGCACAGAACTGCTGTGCATAAATACAAAGTTAAGCTGTATTTCTGCACACATGCCAAAAGTTTTTAAGCCAAGACTGAATTAGGGGCAGAAGCTGCTGGTCTGGGTAAGAGACAGTAAGAGCAGAACTTTTAAAAAAGGAAGAGTTTAGGCTTTAAAATAAAAAGATGCTATGCAAATCTCTTATGTCACAAGATCCAGAATACCTCAGAGATTACTGCTCAGGAGCAGATGTACATTTATACTCCATGAACAGCACATGAGAGCCAAACAGCCAAATGAAGACAATCCCCCTATCCTCCCCGCCAGAGAAGCAATCATCAGGCTAAGCCCAGGTCTTGACCGTTTAAGCATTTTTCAAAGGCAGTGGCCTAAGGACATTCTCTTATCACAACTTTCACAAAATGACATTACTAGATAATATCTGATAACTTCATTTAGAAAGATCCAAGATAGACTCTGCCAAAGTTAGATGCTTGTAAGTGCAATGATTGTGTGTGCCGATATCCATCTGCTTTCAAGAGAGCTGTATGGGGAAAACCACTGAGCAAGTAGTCCAATACATACTCTGAATCTAGGGTACTGCTTACTTATACATTTATGTGCCTCAGAAAAATGTTACCCAGTCCCCTACTTTTGGAAAAGGCAAAGGCAGACACATCACCAGACTTATTCACAAAGGGACTGCTTGATCTGGGTAGTTGCTTCACAGGGACCAAAGATTTCAAACAACTAGGTTGCTAAACATTTGTTGGTCTATTCTTTTGCAACTTCTTTACAAAAAAACCACTGAGTAAACAAAAAGCAGTGTATTAATATAGCAAACATATTTCTGATGTAAAGGAATGCAAAAAATCTCAGGGCTCCTTCCAATGGCTAGAAAGGGCACATTTTCTCAGGAGTCCAGTTTCCCAATGCTACATTCCAATGCCAAGGTTCAAATCAAGAAAAGCTGGATTCAGCTCATAAGTGCCCAGGCACTAGCATCCAGCAACACCAAGTGGTGTCTTCTATTCTCACCAACAGTTGCTGCTGCTCCTACAGAGACTGGTATAGTTAATGCAAACTTTATTTACAAAAGACACTTAAATTAGTTACTTCATGCCATGCGTCCATACAGAATCAACAGTTCAAGGATTACATGGAGAAGAATTCACAAAATTAAAAGTGAAACCACTAAAGAGCTTCTAGGAGTTAAGAGCTAGGAAAAAGATCTTAAGATAATTTTACAAATAAAAACCCAAGTTATGAGAAACTAGTCTGAGCAGGAGGATGGCTGTTTACAGGTCTGTACACTAAAACTAATACACAGACAGTCTTCTATTGTCAAGAGATGTCAACTGAGAAGCAGAGTATGTACAAATACTTGTGCCACAATGACTCAACCTCCCCAAAATCCACTGTATTATACATAAACCAGTTCGTATACACTAGGCCTAAATGAGGCCACTTTAACTATGAAGACTTCTAGTTTAGTAAACTAAAGCTGAAGACAGCTTAAGCTGCAGCCATGATTTCTCTCACGGAGCTTCATTTGCGACTGCTTTTTATTCTCTCCAGTCGTTTTTTCAAGTCATCAATATTGGCTGCTGTGGAAGAGGAGGATGTGGTGGTTCCAATGCCAGAGGAGTGAGTCTGATTGGAGTCCAGGTCTAAATGTTGGTACTGTTCCCGTGATTCACGGAGTTGCGAGAGCTTACTGTGGAGCATATCTGTGGAGGATGCAACTGTAGGTACTGCTGGTTTGGAAAGCAGCGATGTTAGTGGTGCTCTGTCTTCCTGCTATGGGGCAGGGAAAATGCAAGATGTTATTTAAAGGCAGTAAAGCCTTGCCCTCAAAGAGAACAGATGTGAAAAGCAAGACGGGTTTTGTTTTTTTTTTCCCTCAATCACTAATAGCAAGTCAGAACCAGCCAAGACAAAGCACCGCACCTACATTCCAAATTTTTTCATTCCCAGGACAAGTTATAACATAAAAGACTCATCGTGGTATATTATTAACTGCTTGGAAAGAAATGGTCAACAGTTCATCTTAACGATGACTGGAATGAATTGTGCACTTTTGACTACATGCACATGTAACAGAATCTTCTATATGAGATGATAATATTATTGCATAGTAACATTTTCCACAAGACCTACTAGGCTTAGTCAAAAGATTTACATTACTCACAGTAGAGACACTAGGTTATTAACTCACCTGAAAACTAGACTCTGGTTTCTCATTTGGATTAAAACTTCCTGTCTTACTGGAGCTAAAGTTCTGCAAAACTGAGCATGCCCATAACCATTTGTACTAGTCCCTACTACTTAAAGACACCAATATCTACAGTAAAGCCCACAGTTGCACAGAAAGGTTAAGCCAGCCAGAACTCCAGCAAGTTAGTGGCAGCAGGAACCAATGAATTGTTCAGGAAACACAGGAGTTTGCTACAGCCAGCTTTTAACACTACTTCAGCACAAGCTTGTTGAGAAGCAGCAGATAAAGGAAGAAAGAATTTCTAGGAAGTAGCAGCAGAAGAGGAAAGAGACTGAAAAAGAATTAGTGAGATGGTTAGATGTCACAATGCTGAAGCAACTGCCACCTCTTCCTTTGCCTGCACTAGTTCTGGCAAACTGACTTTCGAGGCTTTCACACAGGTCCTGGTTTGCCTTTACAGGGATTATAATCTGTATATCCCTGCCAAGAACAGGCAGGTGAGGGAAAGTGCATGCGGTGTGAGAGATGGAACCCCCAGAACCCAGGTAAGGGAGCTATAGGAGGCAGACAGCCTCAAAAGCATCTGGGAGAGAAAGGACTTAAAGGAAAGGACTGACTCAGTGTACAAAGAGATCTCCAGCATCATGGAAGAGGGAGAGAAGACGACAAACCTACTCCATTGCCGCAAAAGGCCAAGTCGTGTACTCCAGAAGCTAGAACGATCAAGACCATTGCCAACCAAGAGGGTGCAATGGATGGTGGTGGCTGGCAACTACCTTCTGCAGGAGACAGAGGCGTCAATCTGCTGGCCTGATCTGTTGACTTAAGAGGTCTGCTGCTTGCCAGGACCCTGCATCCCAGATGTTATGGAAAGGCTGCAGAGACTCATCCAGCCCTCTGACTACTACCCCATGCTGTCTATCAATTTAGGCAGTAGTGATACTGCAGGGGTGACCCTGAGCAGATCAGAGGCGACCACAGGGCTCAGGTGGTGTTCTCATCAATCCTTCCAAGTCAAAAGTAAAGGCACAGGCAGGAACAGATGCATCCTAGGGATCAATATATAGCTGCTGGCAACACCATCTATGCAAAGCTTTAGCTTCTTTGACCATGGAGTGATGTTCCATGAAGGACTGCTGGAAATAGATGGCATTCACCAAATGAAGTGGGGATGGGAAGAGAAAGATGATTTTTGTTTACAGGCTTGCTAGCTTAGCAAGGAGGGTTTTAAACTTAGTTGACTCAGGGACAGAGACTAAAGTTCAGGGGTGACTAGAGCCAAGAGACCTAAACAAAAAACAAGTATAAGGAAGCAATAGGGGAAGCCTTAATGTTCCCAGAGAACTTAAGGCAGTCTGTTAACTACCTAAAAAAAACTTTTTACATTAACACAAGACATGAGGAATAAGCAAAAAGAAATGCAAGTCCTAGTACAAACAGGGAATTATGATGCAATTGGAATAAGAGGTGGTGGGATAGTTTGCCTCTGGAATACTGTCATGGATGAATGTAAACTGTTCAGGAAGGACATGCAGTGGCAAAGGGAGGTGATGCTGCTCTACACATGAACAAGATGTGCGTTTGTTCTGAGGTGCAGACTAAAGTGGAAGGTTGGCCTGTTAAAGTCTCTAGGTCCAGGTCAGAAACCAGCTTAAGATAAAGCTCAATGAATGTAGTATCAGATGCAACTGATTTAGGTTAAAATGGTTACTGAACTTTTGTCCCAGGTCCCCTCCATACTCTTGGCACTCCCCAGCATCCCAAGGTGCTTGCAGAATGGGTAGGATAGCTTTGGCCCAAGCTGTTTACTTCATCAGAGAAAGCAGACATGACAACCCTAAGTGGCCCTTGCTTCTGGCCTGTGCCACTGCAGGCATGTGGCTACATTTCTGGTATTAAAATGAATGTCTGTTCACTTGCTTTTCAGTTTAATCTAAGCAGTTTAGACTAACCTGAAAAGAGTGACTTGATTCAGCGTTGGGCTTTTTGACTGTTCATACTTAGCCCTACAGATCAAGCCAGGAGGAAGAGGTGGACAAGCCTTTTTTGAAACACCCAACTGAAGTTTTCAAGTCAAAGGACATGGTCTTCATGGGTCACTTCAAACACCACATCTGCTGGAAGGGCAATGCAGTAGTGCACAGGTAATCCATTACATTCTTGGATTGTAAGTCACTTTTCAGAAAAGTAGACTTTAACAAGCTCAGGGAACTGGTGGCAGCATCCCTTGGGAGGCAACCCTTAGAGTTAAAAGAAGCCCAAAAAGGCAGGTTGTACTTTTAAGGAATCTTTAATAGCACAGGAGTAAAACTATCCCAATGCAAATTGAGAATAGGAATTGCAGCAGGAGATCAACCTGGTTAAACAGTGAACTGTGAGCTGAAACTGAAAAAGGAATCCAGTTGAAAAGTAGAAGTTTGGCAATATTACTAGGTTAGAGTATAAGAGTATTGCATGAATATGCACAGAGAAGAACAACAGAAAGGCTGAGGCAGGTTTTGCAATTATTAAGAAATGTAAAAGGGATGAAAAAAGGATTCTACAAGTATGTTAGAAGAGAAAGACTAAGGAAATCTGTGCTCTTACTGATTTTTTTGTATGTCCAACAACAGATGATGCAGAGAAGGCTGAAATATCTAATGCATTTTTTACTTCAGTTTTTAGGAATAAGATCAGCTATCATAACAAGTGCAGTTGGCAGCAAGGTTAGGGAAAGAGATCAGCAGTCTAGAATAGTGAAAGACCAGATTAGGGGTTATTTAGAGAAGTTAGATGTTTTCAAATTAGTAAGGCCAGACAGGATGCAAAGGAATTGGCGGAGGTAATTTTGGAGCCACTGACTATCATCTTGGAGAATCTGAGGAGGCTGGCAAAGTACAGATGACTGGAAAAGGGCAAATACAGGACCCATCTTTAAGAAAGGGAAGAAAGATCTGGGGAATTAAACCAGTTAATCTGACCTCAATACCAGGAAAAATAATGGAGCGAGTCAAGCCAACTTCTAAGCATCTAGAGGAGATCGAAGTGATCAGAAACAGTCTATGTGGATTCATCAAGGGCAAATCATGCCTGACCAATCTGGTTCCCTTCCATAACAAGGAGACAGGCTCTATGAGTGGTTGTGGGGGAAGGGGGTGTGTGTGGGGAGCAGTGAGCACAGCACTTGAACTTTAGCAAGGTTTCTCATACCATCTCCTATGACATTCTCACTGCTAAGCTAAGGAAATACACACTAGATGAAATTACTGTATAATTACTTAGCTAGTTAGGTCATCACGCTCAATGAGTAGTCATCAACAGTTTGACATCAAGTTGGGAAGATATGTGAGTCCTGCTTTACTTAGGCCCAGGATAAGCTAAAATCCTGTGTGGTGCTGAGGACTCAGATTCTAAAAAGACTGAGGGAAGAGGAGACTTAAGACCGTCTGATAAGACCTTCTCTGCCACAGGCTAAATTGAGTCAGGTTCTCCTGATGAGCTGAGGCTTCATCCACTATCTGTAACAGAGGAATGCACACCTGCAGCATGTGCCAGAGCTGTAACAGAGGAATGCACACCTCCAGAGCTGTAAGGTCTGAAATGCATATTGGCCTTAAAAAGGTCAGGATAGCGCTGTACACGAATCTCTGCCGCGTATATTGTGGACAGTCCAGGTGTCTCTGGCACATCTGAAGGGACAGGCAGAATATTTTTCAGCAAGTAGCTTTAAAAAGATATCTAATGTATATGCTGGGATTCACTGAAGGTTTCTGGCATCATAGACAGAACTCATTCAGAATTATTGTCTGCCTCAGAATCCCATATAACCAAGATGCACCCCCCACAACAGCCCTCACTTTAGAGTGCTGATTGTTTTAGAGCATCTTTGTTTAAGACACTCAGTGATCCAGACTCCTGGATCACATGAGAAAATAATTTTAACCCTGAGAAATCAGCAA
This sequence comes from Caiman crocodilus, assembly GCA_030014935.1. Lineage (NCBI taxonomy): Eukaryota > Metazoa > Chordata > Crocodylia > Alligatoridae > Caiman > Caiman crocodilus. The sequence goes on along the minus strand of JAGPOW010000304.1, from coordinate 73,077,157 downwards.
ATCCTAGGCAAGTGTACAGCATTAACCTAACCTTTAAAAAGGTAGAAGATGCATCAGTTTCACAGATCTAAGGGGGCAAAAATAGCACATGCAGCAGATATAAGCCCCACAGTATTCCTGACACCTCCTTAGACACCAGCAATCACAAGCCAGTTATTCAGCCTCTCCCCGCAACTGTTACCGGACAAGCTACCAGACTCCAGATCAAAAGCAGCAAGCTGTGTCTACATCAGTGTAGCAGACAGAAGGAAACTGAAGCATAAGCCTACTAAGCCAGACAACAATTTTAACTGCACCTACACCACTAATGATGAGACCATGCAGTAGGAATCAAGAGCAATGATTAGCAAAGCCTGTGTGCTGCATAGCCAGCATTCAAGTGAGCAGTCCCATCATACTACATAGACCAGTTCCCTAAGTAGATTTATACAAGTCTGTAGAAGTACAATACCTTTGCATTGTCAAGACCACAGCGCTGCCTGAGGATTTTTAGCCTTTCCAGGTAGACTGAAGGCCCCACTTCCTCCCCATTTGTGTTCCCTATGGATGAGGACACTGTGCTGGTGGAAGTGGGGACACATGTTACTTCCATCTGAGGAGAAATTCCTAGAAAAAGAAGAAACAGATCTAAGCCTCTTGGTCAGTCATGTGACACCAAAAGGTAGCATGCAGACTGTGAAATAGCCACAGAACAAAGCTAGAACCCAACACTATACTGACTCAAGCACTCTGGGAAATCCATTTTTTTCCTATTTACTATTAGTGGGATAGAACTGGAAAAGGTAGAATACAGCCCATTTTCTGAAACAGGGCAGACCAGAGGCAGACTGCTTCTCCTCTCCATAAAAAAAACAAAGTATCTACATACAAACTAACATGTTCTGGCTAATAGCTGAAAGAACTGAAGAGGTTCATTGTAGAAAAGAGCCGTTAAAGCTACTGGAGATGACTCAGCAGGGGTACAAGGGAGTTTTTGTGTTTACCCTTTGCTCTTAAAAACTGCTGAGGTGAGTTAGATGAACCCAGTGGAATTCCTTAGAAGAGGCTCTCAACCCTTTCAGGGTTCTTGCTCAGAAAGTAGAAGAGTGCTGTTTCTCTGCCAGATCCTTTTTGTGCAATAAAGGACTCTGGTAGCCTTCCTTTTTTTTTTTTTTTTTTTTTTTTAAAGATCCCCTCCTTCTCCATCCTCCACATGCATCTGATAGCAAGAAAAGCCTTTCACATTAATAATGAAAGGAAGCTCTCTCTACTGCAGGAAATCAGAAAGCTTTAAGAAGAAAGACTCAGGACTGAGATAGGGGATGTCCTTAGATTTCTCTTCACCAATGTAGTGTAGGGCTCTTCTGAAGAACAAAAGTTTAGGAGCAAGTTTTTGTTTTTACACACTTCCAGCCCAGTGAAGCTAGAAATCACACCTTTTTGGCCCTGGTCTGAAAGAAATAGAAAACTTAATGGAATGGAATGCTGCTCGGAAGGCTATGCTGCTGAGCTACTGTTTAGCACACATCTGGGATGTGCAGGGGACAGAAGGGAGTTCTATATTTCCAGAGGCTTCTTGAAATTTCCAATTCCCAGTCACTGCTTCCCCAAATGAAACTTAAGCACAAAAGTGAAGACATCGACGGGCTGAGCTAGATGCTCTAGGAGCACAAGAGGCAAGATAGTCTGTGCCAATTAAATCCCTACTTTTATTATTAGTAGCTGTTCTACTGTTATGATCCTTAGCAGGAAGTACAATTTAGACTGCATTTTCTTAAGAACTGGATTGTGCCTTCCAGCAACGTGAATTCTGTTCTGCTGAGAAGCTTTTTTGAGCAAAATGAATTATTTCTTGCATCATGGGTGCTCAATGCCAGACCCACAGGCAAATCCAGCCCCTTTTGCTGTGTTATCCAAGCAACCTGTGGTGACAGCTCCGAATAGAGCACCCAGACTGTGCACTGGGACATTTACAAGCTGTCTTACATCTTACCCAAGAAATAATGTACTGATTAGGTCTGCTAGGCTATTTCTCATTCAACATTTTCTTTAAAAATTCTGCATTCTATAGTTGTCTGCTGTGTTGAAGGAAAATCTGTGCCAGGCTTCAATTTGGCTTTCATGCAAAGATCCTGTTCTTGTTACTTAAGTAACCCAAAAAAGTGTTAAGCTGCATCTGTGGTGCCTTCATTGCACACCTACAATTCCTACAGGAAGACTAACTACCTTAATGCAAGAAGCATGTCAGGCTAGACTGCCACGTGTAACAAGAATCATTGCTTGCCACACCTTATATCCGGAGCATCTACAGTACCCAAAGTACTATACACCATTTGAAAAGGTAAGTTTCTGAAAGTATTTTTGGAGAGGTACCCACAAATTAGTGGTGGGGTTACTTTTTCCATCCAAAGCCAGAGTCATCTACACAAATCTATTTAGGTCTTTTCTTTTATTTTCTTGCCTTCCAGTAGGAAAGGCGGTATCTCTTACAAGTGGCAAAGTGTGAGTGGCGTCTGTGAAAGGTGGAACCAGAACAGTCTCACATATTTACTCCTAACTGACATAGCTGCAGCTACTCCTCTTGCAAGATTCAGCTTCTAAGTCCCCAATTCAGTTCACTAGTGCCACTGAGCAGCTCTATACCTGTAGAAGATGGAATGCGTCCTTTGCCTTCCCGCTCCATCTCAATCAGCCGGAGGCCTCGTTCAACATAGCTCTGGAAGAACTGAGATGAGTTTTTTAGGAAGGGCTCAATGTCTGCATCAGAATACTTCTTTTTGTATTCATACAGCTCTGCCAGGCCCTAAGGAAAGAGAGTTCCTGTGTTTTACCAAGCTCCTGCATACATGACTCCAAGCATTTATCTTTCTCCTTTTTCTATGGAAAGAATAAACTCACCTCTTTAGTGTTCTCCTTGGACCCAATCTTCTTAAATATCTCCGCTAAAATATCATTTACTTTTGCCTTTGAAGCCTTTTCATCCTAAAGAAGAAATTGAGACTTCTGAATGAGATTAAAAAGGTATCCCTCAAAAATAAAATATGACTGATAACAAGCAACTAATATTTAGAAATGCCAAGGACTTACCAGCTGACAACAGGCAGCCCTAGCTAGCTAGCAAGGGAATAGTCTTTTACACCCACTAGTTATAAAAGAGAAATGCTACAGGATAGCATGACAGGCTGGAAGTCTCATCTAGGGAGACATTGGTGGCCATTTCCAAAGGGCAGGTGCAACTCTCTCATTAACTAATAGCAAGCAGTCAGTTTCTTGGAACAGAATTTCCCAATTTTCCCTCCACCATTCAAAAAAATCATGCTACTTACTATGCGGGAAGCCCCTTTTTCTGTGTCCTTATCAGTCTTGCTTCCAGTTTGGTCCATAGAGTGTTTCATTACCCTACACAGGTGAGCTTCTAGCTCAGACTCATTTTTGTTGTCTATCATTGTTAAGTGGTCCAAGATCTGAGGAAAAGAAGAGAACTTCAGCAATCTGAGATACTTTAGCAATCTCTAAAGGCATGCTGCTGGAGTCAGCTCTCACCTTGGGCCCTTTCAGCTTGCACAGGGTATGAAGCAGAGTCTTCAGTGTCCTTATGGGAAATTCACTCTTACACTGTTTCAGCTTCTCCTTGGGAAAGACTTTCATGAAAACGTGGATGTCCAACAGAATTCGGTCCAGGTTGATGCTATTGATCGTTTCAGGCAGAAGCCGCACCATTCTCCATAGACACTGAAAGAAATAGAAAGCCTGACCCTAACCAGTTGTCTCTGTAAAATGGAGTTTGTATTTTACAGACTAGCTAACTGCCTAGAGGGGAAAGTGGTGCTGAATCCACTATTAGTAACAAAAGATTGAATGTGTGTACACACTGGGACAGATAAGTTATTTTTCCCACACTGACCTGCTTAGTGTTCGTATATCTCAACAAATATGCATCTGGACTGAGACAGAAAACTTTCTAACAAGTTAGCATGTTTTGTTTTAGAACCTTAGTGCAGACAGGGCAAGTATGCACATTGTGATAGCTGGCTGAAGCAAGTGCTTTTTCCCCTTAATCCATCCCATCGAGCCAAGCAGAAACCTAGCATTTCAAAGAAGAATCAAATGAGCTCAAAGCTTCCATTATGGGTTTACCTTCATGACAAGCTCTGAAAATTTGGGAGAGCTGGCCGTTGCTAGCAGACTGTCCTGGAGCAGAACAAGCAAGGCACTAGAGAAAAATAAGTTTAGGTAGTATTAGTCAGGTAAATGCTACAAGGAGCACAGGTACAATACCCTACTAAACACAGTATCAGAGGCTATAGGTTAGGGCTAGTTGAATTATTTCATGTGGTGTTAAGCCCCTTTTTTCAATACCTTACTATGATTATATAAAATTGGAGCATTGAACTTCTGCAGAACATGTCACTTCTGTGTTAAGCAATCAACACTGAATACAATATCAGGTGGTACTTTCATCAAAGGTGATTTGCAGTAATTTAGTCATGATTAGAACCTGGCACTAGTTACTATACAAGCATCCAGGAGGAATATTTGCTTTTTAAATAGCCAGCTGGACTGTTGCATGGCCAGTTATGTTCATTTCTGTGATGAATAAGAAAGGCCTTAGTCTTGTGAGATACTGAAATAAGATGGTGTTTAACAAACGGTAAAGGAAGACTAGGATACTGATAGTAGTTACTGCATATACAGTGTCATGATTTTAGTACAGACAGAAAAGTTTCCACAGAATTCTAGCAAAGACTATTTTACCTCAGGATATTTGTCTGGTCAGACTTCTCTAGAACTTTTACCACCAAGAGGTTGACTGATCTTATGACCTGCTGACCTTCCTCAAGGTCTTCGACTCGTGAATCCAGCATCAATGTGATAAGCCCATGCATCAAGTCTTTTAGCACTCCTGTGGAGGCCTCCCGAGCTAGGGTCTCTATTTGGAATAGCTATCAATAGAAATCAGAATTACAAATCAATATTATGAACCATTCTAACTGGACACCCACTTTCCTCTTTAGAATGCATCTTTTCCACAAAGTTTTGTTAATACATTCTACTAAGAAGCAGACAGTCCCCTGTCCCTGGCACATGGCCTATAACAGGTTGTATAGTTAAGTGTTCAAAAGCAAAGAATACAAGAAATTTAGGCTGCATGTGTGTATCTTAATAGGGATTTATTCTGAAATAAGACTACAGCTCTTACTTATGTTTCTTTGGACAAATCAGCTGGAATTACTGATGTTCAAGACTAATATAGAATTAAAACCATTTACTGCTGTTGGTCTCAAAGAGCTATCCCAACTTAAGAGACAATAGATTCTAGTGCTTCTTTAGCATCAATGCAAACTCATGGAAAAAACATGGCTGCACAGGTATCACTAACTACTCTGACCTACAGAGGGGTTATTGCTAGTGATAAGACACTGAAAGTCCCAGTTGAGTTATGGGAATGGCAATTAACAAACACATTTTGGTTTGTAAGTTAACTCCCATGATACCATTTTCAATCAATTCAGAATAGAACTGCATTCTAATTCTGTTCCCTTGTGTTTAAAACACTATTTCTTTTCAAATAATGCAACACCTATCGCATCAACAATGTCTGTATGTCAGAGACTCTAGAAAAGGTGCAGCACTGTCTATTAAAAGTTCCCCAAACATCTGACTAGCAGAACCTATTTTCAGTTCCTTAAAACATGGACAACCTCTTATCACTTGGGCTGAAGTTTTCCATGTCAAATGTCAGTTTCAGGCAGAAGTGATTTTAAGTTTCAGCCAAAATGGGTCACTCCGTTATGTGAATGAGACTACGGAGAAATAACTGATAACCTATTCTTTGAAGAGTTCTAATGATCGCTATTCTTGGCTGAAATATGGCATTTCACAGGGGATGGTCTGTGTGTCAGGAACATGGTTTTTCTCTTCCTCTGTAACTATCTGCTTGAACTTGACCAGATTGTAAGCTTTTGAAAAAAATTCTTTGCACACATTCAGGTAAGACTGATAAAATTTAGTTTCTAAAATCTAAGAAATTCTAGCCACACTGAACATGCTCCAACCCAGTGCTGAGCAGGACTTTCTTGCGATGGCCATTCTTAGCTGCTACAGGCCAGGGCAAATTCTGGGCCTGTCCTTAAAGTTCTGAGACCCATTTGTCTGGCATACGTTTTTGGTGCCTGGTAGGTCAGAAGGAAGCTGCCCCTTTCAAATTCAGAATGGACAACTACCAAGTGAAAATACGGTGGAAGAGAGATGGGAAATATGATACAGGCTAGACAAGGAGACTGGAAATACATATGGCAGAGGGATCAGACTAGGCTAGCTGGGTAAGGAGCCACGCAAATGGAGTGGGACCATTTGAGTGAAGACAGAGACAGGCTTAAAGGAATAGGGCAGAAGGATTCACTGTAAATACACTTCTATCCAGAATTTAGAATGAAACCTAAGTCAACACCTTTGCTGTCAGCAAGTATGCAACAATATTCTGACCCACCTTGCGTGGAGATTCAAATGAAGGGTAGCAGCCTGCTCTTGCTCCCTGTTAACCTAAACAGTAGAGGCCTGTTCAGTGAATCCAAGGGTTCCAACCCTACTACTGACCACATGGGATTTATAATGCAGATTCCCCCTACCCTCAATTTAATTCTTAGAAAGTTGCACACAAAATTATTAAAAAGAACCCTATGGTGCCAAGTTTAAGAGCTCAAAAGTGAAGATGTGCCAGAATTAATTACAATTCTGTAATTAAGATAATCTGTGCAACCTTTTGTACATGTACATTATGCTACACTCAGATTATGTGACCAAAGCCTTTTTGCCCTCCTAAATCTCTGCCTCTTTTAGTGCCATTTAATGAATAATGAGTCACATTTTCTTTTCTCCTCATTGTTCTGTGTGTGGCCTTGCACACTGTAACAAGACATTTTGGAAGGTGGCATTCTCTAGCTCCTGCCAGTGTACCCATCCCTAATTTAATCTTTCTTTGACTATCCCCATACCAAGTTATGATGGCAAGACTTCAAGGATCGCTGCTACAGATAGCTTCTCCCTAAGAATTCAAGTGTCTTGAGTATCTTAGAATCATGAGGCAGAACTATTACAAAAGCCAAACCTCCTCTTTCACCCTGCAGTTAAATCAGGCATGTGTTCCTAAGTCTTCCTTCATTCAGGTAAAACAGAGTCCAGTACTATATTGTACTCTAAGGCAGCCATGATACTGGACTCAATGCGCAAGTTCCATGCCTGTGTAATGCACGGAATCAGACTACATCTTAATGTTTTTTTGACACTGCTCTTTGAAACATTATTCTCAACTCCTTTGCCTGGGCAAACGACAAGCCACTCCCCAACATGCAAAGTTACTGCTGTCTGGGAGGGCTTCTTCTGTCAAGTGTCAGCACTAGAGCTATTAAAATGTCACAAGTCTTTTCATCAGAAACCACATTTCTAGAATTTTTGCTATTCCTCTAGCCCCTCATTTCATACTTTAATCCTTCTACTCTCTCTCCGCTCCCTGCCCTGTCCCTACCACCACTCCCTCACAAACGAAGTGAACTTTAAGCAAATGAAGCCAATGAATTAATTGCAAGGCACAGACCAACCTTCCAGATACAAAAACTCCATTGGTAAAACGAAACCTCAGCATTCACTTACATAGAATTCAGTTTGGAATTCACTACTATTGACAGGCAATATCTGTGTTCTGTACAATACTGGGCATATACCTCAATAAATAAGTCAACCCATCTAAAGTTTGTTTCACCCTATTCCCATTTGAAATCATGTTCCCAACTTCCCCTTGTTAGGATACCTATAGCCCCCTTGAGAGGCTTGTGACCAGGGTGTCAAGTACTTATTTCCCAAAGGCCTCCTGTGGATTTTGTATTAAATTTAATTTCCTGCATGTGGCTTTTGCTACACTATCTTAAAACACAATCTAAAGAACAGCTAGGAACAAACAGTCCCCAAACAGGATTCGCTAAAAAGCAAGGCCAGTGGAAAACACTTCCATGTTTCTTGCAAAGCATCTGGCTCAGAGCTTGGTTTTTGCTCTACCAGAGAGCAGCCTTACCGAGATCATGTTCCCAATGATGCAGCTATAAAGCTTGACTATCTCATCCTTGTCCAGCTTTTCATCTGCCATGTGTGTGTTGTAGATCAGTCGAAGCTGCATGAACGTAGCTATTAGGAACTGGTCAATGTGGCCAGACATGGCTTCTGCTTTGTCCTCCTGTCTGAGGACTTCATCAACCTAGAAAAAAAAGACACCCAAAACAGATTAAAAGTTGATCTTGGTACAGAAAAACTAAATCTAAGAAACTATTCCAAAGACACCGTCCACTTAGTCCACTAGTGGAGTGATCTGCTTCCTAAAACTTCACCTAAAAATTAGTAATTCTGTAGTGAGGTCAGCTGTGAAAGTACAATCAGTAATACGTGCATGATCTCTTCCTTAGCTGCAATTTGCAGCCTATACAAGACAGAGGATGCAAGATGTATGGATTCTATACTGGATTTGCTCTGTGCATTTTTTCTAGGGACTGTAGTACTAAACAGCTAGAACTGGTTTAGAATGGTGAAAGGGTTACAAGGCAGGAAACGGGATTCCTACAGTGGGAATCTGCAAGGTGATTTCATTAAAACGGCAGCCTCACTGTCACAACATGGGCTGCATCACATCGAATAACCTGAACATATTTCCAGGTAGAAAAAGTAGTTTAGTAGGTTACGTAAATGTAAACAACATAAATCACCTACACCATGGTTCAAGATTTAGAGCTGACAAGAATATTGATTTGATAAGTTCCCATGCCTAGGACGGTCTAATTGGAAGTAGCGAGTCAGATGGCCCCTGTGCACATAGCTTTGTCATCAGGGACATTCTGAGTGGGGTCCATGTCACTGGACATGGCAGCTCCACTGAAGTGCAGCTCATCACTCTCGCAAACTGCTGGTCTTAATTAAACGTCAGCCAAATGTTCCTCTTACCTGTGCCAGAGCCTGGATGCTAGTATTGATGTCGCCACTGGCTACCTGGGAGATGACAAAGTTGATAGTGGAAGCCGTGTTACTGTGCATATCATCAAAATGTGGGGACACAGCACGGATCCTAGACAGTTGGAAGAAAAGGATTAATGAATTTCTGTGAAAAAATTCTAACTTGTACTTCACAGGTGACTTGTAGTAACATCTGACACTTGGCAAAGCAGGAATTCATCCTAACAAGCATGTCTGAGAAAGTTATTCCCATTTACAAATAATGAAAGGAGATGGTAGGCCACTTGTCTTAGTCTGTGACAGAGCTAGGAGTGCAACCTAAATGTGACAGTCTATGTACTCAAATTCATATTTTTCTTCTCATATAACCACAGGCAGCTCCCTCAGCTCTTCCAGACAGTAATAATGTATTGCCGTGGCAGCTTAAACATCTCCTTTTTCACTCTTGTTCCACAACATCAAATGCACCATCACTTTCAGAGTTGGACTCTTCCAACTAGTTCAGGTTTTACTTGCTCATGCTAGCTTTTTATTCAGTTTCTTAAGACTATCCTGAAAAGACCATTTCAGGTAGCTTCACATAGGAAGGGGGGTATAACTAAACTCACTTGGGCTCCGGAATCAGGACTGGCTCAAAAATGTCATCTAGTTTATGCTGTACAAGTGCTGGCATCTCACATCGGACTGTACCATTGTCATTCTCAATCTCATCTAGATCCAGCTGGAACTCCCGTGGAACTCCATGCATCGTCTCAGAATGGCCACTCAAGTTGCGGGCTTGACTATAGGAACCAAGACAGATGCATTTATTAGGTCTTAATACAATAGGCAAAAGTGTTAACACTAGCATCCAATGGTAGTCTTAAAGCTCTCATATCAGGATAGCCATTTTGCAGATCCAAAATGTATTTAGTCCCTTAACTGAACCCTTTATGGATTCCCCCAGCTGTTAGCAGTATAGGCTTGTGTAAGCCAGGAGAGCAGCTGCCAGTTATTTGCTTTTAAAGTTCACCTGAAAAGCTACCAATTTCCCCTACAGCCTTCCGTAAGTCACAGAGCAGCAGTGACAAGCGTACACCACCCTGTCATGACAGATCCAGTGCCACTTAAGACTGTACTGATGGGGTATCCTAATGCAGCTTAGGTCTCTTTCATGGTTAAGAGAGGAAAAAAATGCCTGAATTAATATGTCTAACTGAATTAGCAGCCTTACAAGATAAAAATCAGCATCATAAAAGGTTTGCAGATCACTATATTAGGCATATGATTATTCAAGTGGAACATTCTACTATACTATTTTAACTGGGATGGGGTTGAAGAAGGGGGACTTTCCCCAAAGATTGAGTTAATACAGGCTGTAGGGTATTATTATTGAGTATTATACGTGTCTCAAGGTCAAAAAAATTCACAGGGATTAGACAACTCTGCTGTATATCTGCTCAATCAATATCAAGTTTAAATGCAATGTATGGGAATGGACTCTCCCAGTATCTCCAGCAGCTGCCCAACATGGAGGTGCCATGTCTGCTAGCAGTTTGGGTCATAGTTGCCATTGGCAGAGGCATTTTATACTTTTACTTTTAAACCAGAGGTATTTACAAATAACCTAGAACTGGGCTGTGTAAACTAGTCATCCTTTGGAGGGGACGACTAGGGCAGAAGTTGAAAGATACAAGAGCCCTGCTACCAAGGAGTTAGTGGGCAGTACTTACATCCTATAAGTGCGATACATAATTCTGTCCATGGAGAAGCAGTGAAAGAAGGCACAAGACCATTTAGAAAGGATTCAAGACAGACAAGACAAAAAAAAATGAAGAATCAAACATTTTGTTCTGCAATATTTGGCCTGCTTTTACGGCACGCAAAGACTGGGATTATGAGAACTAAAGTAACATAGCTGCACATGTTTTTAAGCACATACACTGCAGACACCACACAGAAGATCTCACTACATACCTGAGTTTGGAGGACATGTCCTCAGCTGATCCCTTACGCAGCATGCTAGTATTGGCACTGGTGGTCTGAAGACGCTGTGGTTTTTCCTCTACTTGCCTTGCTGGAGCAGCAGCTGGTCTCTTGGCTGACCTCTTTATTCTCTCCTCCAGCATGCTCATGTCTTTCTCAGAAAGCTGTCAAAAAGATGGTTTTAATTTTGCAAACACTGCACCCATTTTACGAAACTCAGGTAGAAAGCTAAAAAACAAATGATCTTGCTACTGCACTCCATGGTGACTGAAGTGCCATTTTTATGAGTAACTGGATTCAGACCTCAACCCTCATACAACCAACCTCAAGAACTACTATAAATTTGGGGATAAAAAGTGAAAATTGTAAGGCCCCCTTAGTTCAAAATAGAACTAGCTGCTACAGCCCACTTGCAAGCTGTCCTTGGTCTGTACTAGGAAAGGGTAGCCTGAAGGGAAGCCATACAATTAAAAGGATTTTCTCAATCCCAGATCAGAAGTGGTAGCAATGCAGACCTTACTGCAATAAAGGTGCACTCAAAACACCAGCATGGAAGGGTAGCCACCCAGAAAAAGAGTGGCATGGGCAGGTAATGGCTGCATTACCTGTAACTCAAGGTTTCTCTGACAATGGAAAAGCCCTTATATTTAGTTTAGCCTGCTCACTGCTTGCTACATAAAGTTCTCTTCAGTTATTAGTTAAGAGTTGTGCAAATCCACTGAAGTAGCTGTATATGACTTGGAATCTGTTGGAAACGGAATTTTGCAATCTTTAGTCTGTGCTATTTTTTGTACATCTGTTGGTAAAGCAAATCAAGACTGAGTAGAACATCATGGATCCAAGGTAAATCAATACTGAGGTGCCTGAGACATATTAGAGGCTTTAGACAATGGAATAGCAGGGGATGCCAAGAAACAGAAACTAAACAGAACACCACTGCTGTCCACTAAAAGCATTACAACATTAATTGAATAAATTGTAGCAACTGGGATTTTAAGGAGCTTTACATTAGCATGGAAACGAAGGTGAATAGAAGGGAAGGTTACTTCAAAGGAGTTCCCAGTCACAGAAACAAACTGGCAAGATAAGAATTATTGCAGCTAGTTGTATGTCTCTTTTCAAAGACAAAGCTTAGACTTTCATTCACATCTGAGTCATCAGCAGTTTGCTTTACAATGATGTGACACTATTTACCAACAGTGGAATCTCCAAGAAGAAATACCAATTAGCATTAGCTTATTCTTTCAATTATAAATTTGTCACCTTTGGTTACTAGAGATTAGAATACTCGATCTAGAAATAACTAGTTAACTTTTAGAGGATTTGCATCATAACATCAACCCCAATCACCACAAGTTGAACTCTTGGCATTGATCTTGCTGTCAAAGGTGGGATGTGCCAAGACTGATCATTAGCACCACACACAGTGTGAACAGCTGCCTTACACAGGGTTCAGAACTGACTAAGCTACCTCTCCTCCAAGACTTCTAGTCACTCACATTTCCAATCAGCTTGAACACCTGGTCTCCATGCACATTGTAAACAGTCACAATGGTGTTGAGTGCGGCATTGCGGACGGTGTTGTCTCGGTCACCAATGTGAGCTGCCATCTCCTTTAGGGCTTTGCCTGGAGTTGGCTGGCAGACATTCATACCGTAGGATTCAACTAGACACCCCAACTCTTCCAGACATTCTAAGAGATCAGAAAGAGACATTTATGAATCAAAAAACCCCTTCAGGGTCAGTAAAAAGGAAAGTCTGTCAGTCCTGTTACCTCTGTCCCAAATGAGCTCAAAGTGTGGCAATGCCTTTGGCATCTGGCACTGTTGTGCTGAATTTAATGACAAAACAAAAAATCCCTCCACTTTGTGGGTGTAGTAGGACCAGCCCCAGAGGGTGGCCATGGCACCCTTGGCAATTGAACCAATCCTGCCCAACTCCAGCTCCTCAGGGTGCCCCCCCCCTTACTTTTGTTTCATCTGCCAGGCTTTGATGGAATATTTTTTACTTTGGGAGGTCGCTCTCAGAGTTCTAGAGGGAGCCTAATAGTCCTGCACTTGGCCTAGTTCAATTTGTTTAGCCAGACCCTTGGCCCACTAACTAAAATATTATGCAACAAACTGGCACAAACTGTTCCTTGCTGATACTAATCTTGTCTTGTTTAATCATGGATTCCAGATGCCCCATAGCCAGACCCAGGCCTCACAGGCCTTACTCCAACTCTATTCACAAGGCCCTTAGGCCCTACACTGGTTTCAGCTCACCAGGTCCCCAACTCTTGGCAGAGTTCAAATTGCCAAGTGCCTCCCAGGCATGTCCTGGGTATGCATCCAAGCAAGCATGCATGTGCATTATGTGGTGCTGCACACCACACACATGCAGGTGTACCAGCACAGGGTTTGCTTTGTTTTGCGTGGGGGGGGGGCAGGGAGGAAGGGGGGTGTTGACACTGGGAAAGCACTGTGTAAAAAACCAAAAAAAACCCAAAACCAACCAAACAAACCCCACACTAGAAAAAAGCAAGGTGGCACATGTGGTAACAGCACATACTGCCTGAAACTGGAGCCTGACTAACCAGAGCCATACTTCAACTGCCGGTTAGGTTCCCTGCTGCCAAATTGCAGCAACAGGGCCCCAGGAAGCTATGTGCTGCTGCTATTTGCCCCCAGGGAAAATGCACATGTGTACTCATCTGGATGTGCCCCCTACAGCCACTCCCAACCCTCCAGTTAAATAGCAACATGAACTGTATAATAACCTACTTAACTCTGTGTAATTTCTTGAAGAGCTTCTCTTCAGTCAAGTCTGAGGCTCCTTACCAGAAGCCAGGATTATGACCCTATGCTTCACCCTCTTCCACTCACCTGACCTTAGTCACTTCCAGTAATAGGGGTAGGGGTTGTTACAGTGAGTAGGGACTGAGAAGACTCAAGGAGGAAGAAAGGGGGGAAACTTTTTAATCTGTTACCAAGTTACACCACTACCCACCACCCAATATTTTTCATTACAAGAGATAAACATATTGGATAATTACTTCAATGATGCACTCTTTAATTGTAAAATTAATGATCAGACAGATTAACAGGACAGAGCAGGAATAGGCCATTTTGGAAAGAAGTCCAAGTTCTGCACGGTTCAGTCATTTGTGAGTATCATGTCATTTGGGGCAAAGAACTAATGTTTCATCTAATATTTCAGCTTAAAAAAAAGGGTTCCCCAGGCACCTAGGAAACTGTTAGAGGCAAGTTGTGTAGAAACAGGGAGGGGCTACACACCATGAAGACCTTGGTTTCCCTTTCAAGACTAAACTGTTAACAGCTCCCAACTGGTTGACATAAGGTCACCCAAGCAAAACTAGATTCTCTGAAGTCCTTTGGCATTGAGCAGGCTCCTGGCTTGGTAAGACAGACCTTCTAATGACTAGAATGGAACCATCATGATGGGCAGCTTACAATGTATTCCTTAAAACTTTTCTGTAGTAATACCAAAAAGAATCTGAACAAGGTTTTGGGGGGGTTTTTTATTTTTGTTTGGGGTTTTTTTTGTTTTGTTTTGGTGGGGTTTTTTACATCCCTTCTTGCCCCTAGAAGAGTTATGCATTCAAGGGAAATGGCATTTGTAGGCAAAGCTCAGAACCTGTTGGTCTGATTCTACCCCAAAGATCCCAGTCCATACTGCTATTCCTTACCTGCCCGCTGTTTGGAGTTTTTGGATTTTGTACCCTCCATAAGGAAAGTGAACATTTTGCTGGCTGGATAAATGAGGCACATCCTGTTTAGAATGGCACGCACATCCTTGCGAACAACATCTTTTGGTTCCCCGACCTGGGTGAAGGAGAAGCAAACCATAGGACCAAGTTTTAAGCATTCCACATTGCCCGCTGCACTTTGCCAGGTGTTTACACAATGCCAGACAAACCTGACTTAACCTTAAAAAAAATGTAAACACTCAAGACAAGGACCTTTGAAAGGCAACTATGCAAAGTATTACCGTGAACTGAGTAACTACAGCATTTATTTGTGCCTTGATGGCATCCATAAGTAAAACTGTAATGCCAATTTCCATTAGTATAGCATACCTTCAAAATAAGATATGGGATGAAAGAGGATGCTTCATTCTCAGTAAGGTGGTACTCCTCCTGGCTCAGCAAGGTAAAAAGCAATTTAAGGTATTCAAGGGCCTTCATCAGAACACTTGTGTTGGTTTCAAAGAAGCGCAGTGTGAGCCACTTCAAAATTAGATCCAGGCAACTAATAATTCCATCTTTTTCACTCTCCAAGTGCTTGAAAGGAGGAGGCGGGAGGAAGGAGAAGGTGAAAAAAAGCCACACATCAGTTTGTGTACATTAAAATATAGCCTGAACAAATGACAAAGCATACGTAAAAGCTGCATCTAGTAGTATAGTACCATATTTATGTGTTATTTCCTGCTGACGCAGGTGTTAAATCTAAAATTCTTGTTTTAGGCCTGAGAGGCACATCAACTGCATAAACAATTCACAGCTCCCTCCCCACCAAAAACCGACTATATTAAACTCACCTCGATCATAACAGTCAATGCCTTGTTGTGGTGCTGAAAGTCTGCATGAAACATCTCATCTTGTAGCCACCTGGCAACACAGCTGGACATCTGAGTCTTTAGCTGCTCAATATATTCATCACGGGGAGTAGTGAAGTTCCATTTCAACACCTGGAAAAAACAAAAAAAAAACCAAAGCACTCAGAACTCAAAGCAAGTAATTCACTGCTTTTTACCAAGCTGACATGAAAGAATAAAGCTGCAAGTCTGCTGTTTTTTAATAATATAAAACAGTAAACTCTATCCCATCACTAAAAGAGCATAGATATAGAACACTGCTCTAATTCTAACATTATAAAAGCCTAGGTCTGTCTGTCTGTAACACTGCATTTGCACTCTGACTGGCTGATGGAAGAAGTCAGAGTGCTCCAAGCATGGGGGAGCACTGCTATGATTCCAAAGCCATGTCAAGGACCGGGCAGGGGGCATGGGAGCTGGGGCCAGCAGCAGTGGTCTTGGCTCCCCTGCCCCACCCCCTGCAAGAGGCAGAACAGCAACAGCATGGGACGTTAAGTATCGGCACTCCATCCCAGCCCCCTTCCGTTTCCACCCTTCATTCATTCTTGACAGACAATTGACTAGTATATCCATAAGAATGGAAGCAACCATGCTTCTCCACAGCATTTGTTAGTACTCTGACAAAGCAAGATTTTCCTAGTTCAGGAAATCATCTTTCAGCCATGCCTGCAATATGTGCCAGTTCAGCCACTTAGGTTCCCTAATGATGATTGATGCCTTTATAAACTATGGGTTTCAAGGTAGAAACCTGCAAATAGCGATCACTAGCATTTTTCATAAGAGTGGATCTCAGCAACAGGGGTTGATAAGAACAACAAAACCTAATCCTTTTCTAAAAGTTCATACTTAGTGACTGAATTATCATGCTTGCAGAGTGGGACTCATGTCCATCAGTCAAATCTTAGAAGTCTTTTGTGCTTGGTTCAGTCTTGGAGCACTCTTAAATTAGACTGAAAGTTCATTGTTTTCTTATAATCATCTAAAAATTTCTGTGCTCCATGAACAGCCTTTCAGTTGGTCCTCTGCTCTTTAGGTGAGGACTGCTACTCATCTTCTTAAGTAGGATGCTAAGCTCACAGGTAAGAGATCAAGTACTTGCTTAAAGAATTCAGGGTGCTAAAAAGAAAGCATGCTCAAGCTCTCCCTCACCTTCAGTCCTTTCTCATCTCTCATTCTTTGCTCTTTCCCATTTGGGACAATGATAAAAATAGGACCAGATTTGTCTTCATCTTCCTTCAGGTTAGGTTTGCTTGGTACTTTCTTCCCTTGGATACTCTGAAAAACAAAAGACCACTGAGGAAACAGTATCACAAAACCCATATACATGCCATCACTCCAAGTGATCCCATTCCAAGCACTGGACATTACCACACCATCATGCTGGACAAGTGTATGAGACCCAGACAGAAGCTGGAAAACTATGTTTGTTAGAATCTTGAGGTAAATGCTCTGCTGCAAGTGGAAGCAAAACCCAGTACAAAGTCCTGTGTCACAAGAGGCTATTACACACACATCTCAGAGTTAGCCACCGCACAAGTTACTCACAGATATCTAAACCCAATTTGGTACCTGTTTCATGGCTCTGTTCTTTGTCAGACCAGAACTGCCTTTGGGGCTTGTATTTAGCTTTGGATAGGCTTGTATTGCCCTTGGACATACTGTTATTACCATCAGACTGCTGCAACGGGCCACAGAAAAGGCTTTGTGGTTGGACAGTTCTTAATACTTACCTCTAAATCACTCCATTAAGGCCCCCCCAAGCCCACTGCATGATCAGCAAGAACATTCTAGCTTAAGAGTTTAGATGAAATAATTAATCTGAAACATCAACATTTACAAAGGCATCCTCACTAAAATCTCTGAACAGTTACCTCTTTGAAGGAAAAGAGCACTTCCAATGTCAGAGCTGACCAAAAGATGCAGTGGCAGCATAATAACTTACTGGTTGAAGCATCACGCTACAGTTCCAGGGGTGCAAGTTCAAGTCCTGCTCTGGACCCATGACAAATAAAAAAAACACCACCACCACAAAACTCCCACTTCACTTTGCAGTAAACAGGTACCTGGCCATTTAGGTTGGGGAGTCCAAGGCAGCCAGATGTGATGCTAGTTTCATGCCTTTGCGGGCTGTTAGCTATGAAATTGCTATTCTTGTACTATGCTAGCCCAATGGACCATTAGGCTTTGGTGGACCATCTCTCTGCTATGGATTCAATTACTGTTCCAAGCTAAAACTTTGCAGCTAGATACTTACTACAGATTTTAACATCTAAATCTATAATAGGGTAAAGCAGCCAAGCAGACTTGGAGACAGGCAAGCCCAGCCATGGCAAGTTTCTGGTACAGCTGCCGCTGTGCTGACAAGAACAAAAACAATTATAAAAGCACATCTGGAGAACAGATCTGAAAAGACTCCTATGGTTTAAAATCCCTGATAGCCTGACACAGACCCTCCTTGTAAAAGAATTGCATATTACAGGGTTTGTTGGAAAGCTAAAAATCCACAAGAATAATCCATTAGTAGTGATTAATCATATGTTTGGAATCCCCATACCTTGGCTTTAGAGGCAGCTCCTCCTGCTTTGGCCTTTTTTGGGTCAGGCTTATACTCCATAGTGCTGGACCCTGAATCGTCAGTAGGTGCTTGGGAACAAGAGAATATTTCAAATATTTTACAAAGAATGAGCCCTTCCATAAATTTACACTAAGCTCACCTCAGATTTTCCAGTCTTACTGCAGAGAAGGTAAAGCTGCTTACTGAGGCAACAAATCCCTTTAAAGTTACAAAATGGGGGATTTGAGACTCAACAGGGAGCTTGCTTATCTGTGAATTAAAAGCTAAGTCTTTGCAAAGTCCATCACTATTAGGAAAGAAATCTCTCATATCTGAACAATCAGTAAAATAAAGGGTTCCACACTGATTTTCCTTCTTCCTATTAGAAATGCTGTTCTTAAAAGGGCAAGCTTTGTCAAAACAGGGATAGTTTCTTTCTGTTGGCAGAATTGAGCCTCCAGGTGAACACTAAATCAGAACGAAAGTGACATAATCCAATTTTTCCTAAAGCAAATTAACCAATTCAAATTAAAGCCAATTTCATTCTGAATGGAGGCTTAGTGCATTTAACTAGTTCATTTTAATTCATGCATATTGGCTTCAGCATCCTCATGCAGAAAAAGCCCAAGGCCAAGAAAGTGTCTCGAGTCCAATGAAAGGTGCTTCAAGTTCAAAAAGAAATCGAGAATGACTGTACTAAAGGAACAACTTTGGTAACTAAGTCACAAAAACTATGAAGAAATTCTGTGGTTCATGATGGGAGAACATGCACAGGATTATGGGAGATGCAGTTCTGGCCTACAAGACAGAATGAGAGTGCTAACTCTCCACACTAATTTCCACGAGGTAGTTCTCCCCAGAAGTCAAAAAGTACTCTGAAGGCAACTGTTTAGCTGTTTCATTTATTTTTTACTTTTCATCCTCAAGTTCTGCTGTTAAATTTCCTATTCATTTCCAGAACAAAATCATTAGCCTTGGATATTACAGATTGTCTCTACTCCTATTCTAGTCCTCACACTATGAAAGCAAAGGCTTTCCCCAAAAGTACCAGCATCTTACAAAGATTGGGTTTTCAAGCTTGCATGACTGAGTGCTGAAGGGAAAGGCTGAGGCTCAAGTCAGTCTTTTCCACAGAATCTCTTCCTCCCCTCACTTTTTCCACCATTAAGGGGCCTGGAGATTACCTGATGTAGACTGGAATTTGGCTGGTGCTGCTCCTCCTGCCATCCTGGAAGATGCCTTAGCAGGAGCAGCTGGTTTGGCTGGCATGTTGGCTTTGGCCTTCTCAAGCATGGCCAGGACCTGGTCTTTGGAAGTAGGCTAGAGAGAAACCAATATAATATAAGCTATAAACAGAAGTTAAACAGATGCATATTAAAAGGTGTATCACAAAAGAGGCTAAGCAGAAAGAAGCTCTGTCTGAAGGACAGAGCTTTCTAGATACCTTGTTTTGAGATAGAGGCAATTCCTATGAATGTAGTTACAAGATATTTAGAATGTCACAGTGTGTCAAGTTAAAAAATAAATTTATATGAGACTGAAGAGTAAAACCTGCAGTCAGAGAAGATGTTTTAAAATTCAAGGTCCCTAAAGGATCATTTGGTTGCTAGCTACAAAGCACTAGGGATACATTTGTTCAACTACAAGCAAGGATGTGTAGAACAGTATTTCTCAACCTTTTTAGCAGCAAGAACCCCCTGACTTATTAAAATTTTCAGAAGTACCCCAACACTCAATTTTACAGGGGATTTTATATTTACAGACTAATGTGTCCCATATGTTGGAAGATGGGCTGTGGAACAGACTGCCTAGTAAAGTTGTGGATTCTTCATCACTGGAGGTGTTCAAGAGGTTGGACAGCCACTATTGGGGATAATCTAGGTGCAGCTAAGCCTATGCTCTACCATGGGTATTTCCTGTTTCTGGGCTTTGCTGGTTACCCCTCCCCTTCTTTCTGCTATGCGTGTCAGTGTGCTTTTAAGCCTTCCTAAGAGGCAGGGAGTTGGATTAGATGCCTTTGGGAAGTCCCTTCCAGCCCTGTCTCTGGGAGGCTCCTGCCCTTCAGTATCAAGACTTGACAGCAATAGATGAGACCTTCCTGAAGGTGTCATGAAAAGGCCTCTCAAAATAGCTTGTAGTCCCTTATGGATTAGGAGTTCAGGATACCATGCAGTATGCACCAATACAGTTTGAAGGCTTTGCAGTGCTTGATAGTTTAGAGTTCATGTGGAAATGAATATTAGAAATATTTGTTTATGAGTTGTAAACTCTACGTGAAGCAACAGTTCACCAGTTAAGCCTGGCCTAGATCTCTGGTACCTCATAATTCCTATCACATATGTCAGCAACCCTAGTCCTACAGACAGTATCCTTAGAATAAAGGAATAGAGCAAGAAGGTGTGTGGACAGAACAAGTGGATATATCAACTTAAAAATAAATAATAAAAAAAGAAAATCTGCATGGGGACAGGAAACCCAGGGTCATGATGCTATACAATTTGTTTTGGCCATATCCACAGGGAAAACAAAGGCATTTCAGGCCTACAAAATCAGCAGAGATTTCTGCAAGTTTATGTAGTTCTAATAAAATGATCTTATGACCTATTTAGCAAAATTACATTTGCTATATATTACAATTTACACCCACTTTTATCCAAGCTCACACTGCCATCCCTAGTTTAAAATTAAGACCACAATACCTTCAGCTTGCCAGTGGCTTTAGCCATCTTCTCGAAACCCAGATGCATCATAAAGAATGGCAGGGCATCCTGGGCCTTTTTACGCACATCCCCATTTCGATCCTCTAGACAGGAATACAGATGAGGTACGCACAAAAGCAGGTCAGAAGGAACTGAACGGAGGGTAGGTAACTTTTCAGCCAGCCATCCCAGAAGCTAGAAGAAAGCGGAGATAAAACTTTGCTCTTTTAATATTGTTGCTGTTGTCTGGAATACTTAAGTGGGGATGTGTCATCAGCAGGCTTAATAAGAGCAAAATTTCTCGCATCTGCCCTCATAGTCAAGAACATGCCTGGCTCAAACTTGGCACTTGAAATCACCTGTGTCTTCTCGAATATGAAAGTGCAATCCACAGAGGCAACAAGGCTTCTAACTGAAAGGTTTCATCCCCAGCCTAGACTTTCAGAATTCACAGACTGTACCTCATGTGCAAAAATGTGACCAGCATTTCAAAGTACATATTGCTTTTGGTCAGCACTTAGTTCCAGTAACGTCCCAAAACCTCAGTCCTGCTCTTATCCAGAAATTGGGCAAGAGGCAGAGTTATTTATTTTTGGTTTGTCTTCTTTAAAAAGTTTTGTTTAAATTTCAATACAAGCATAGAGTGCTGCTTATTACTATCCTTGTCATGTTTGTCAGTTTCAGTACTGAAATTGCATTACAAAGTTTTTACCCTCATGGTGGCCCTAGTATATTATTGCAGTCTGACTCATCTTATCCCTATTATTTTTGGAACTGTTTACTGTGGCTAAAAGGCAGTTCAAAGGCACAACAAACAACTCAATGTATACTACCAGTCTTTACCTCTTGTCTTAAGAAAGGATTCTCCTTTTTGAGCTCCTCTGACAAGTCTTCTCCTTCCAACCACTCTTTCATGCCAGTCTGTTCTGTCCACGCATTCACAGTTGCTAGTGCAGTAGCACGGACATTGTTCTGCAGCAAGAACCAAGATTTAAAAAAGATGATCCCACAGAGGGTTCAGAATATCCAAGTAAGGGAATTTCTGGGATCATCCATTCAAGCAAAAAGGAAATCCCTTCTGCACCAAGATCTCCAGGCCTCCCATTTTTGTACACCGCTGTACTAAGTTCAGAGTGAACTACCGTTTGTGATGGTATGAGACATGGAGACGTTTCTGAAATATACACAATGACTTGGACTTAATTTTTTTTAAACATCATGGCTTCTTTTGCTTTGGCATTAGAGTAAGCAGTTATGCTCTTATGTTCCATATATGAATGCCATACCAAGTCAAACCAGTGGTACATCTAGCCCAGTATCCTGTCTCTGACAGTTGTAAAGTGGAATTATTGGATATCATTGTGAAGCTTGCAAGTTCTTGCCCTACTTCAGAGTCCTCTGCACTTATGGACTTTGAATTGCAAGGGAAGTAAAGGAGGGTCATGTTTACTCCACGTTTTTTTGTTTCCTCCTGAAGGCATAAGGAAGTTTTGGCTGTGTAGATAATCCCAGTGAATGCTGCTAGCTAACAGAATCTATTCTCTCACAAATGGGGTGCATGTATATGTACAATGCAAGTATATTTACACTGCCATGATGTTTTTCAGTAGAACCATTTCCATGGTTCCCTAGCTAACTGCAACCCACTTAAGCCCCAAGTTGACTAGCAGTTAGTCACCTCTCCCAGGGCAACAAAAAAACCCCAAAACACAGTCCTCTCTTCAGGTTGAGCTCATATGGCATTTATACACGTACCTTTGTATGTTCCGATGCACCAGAAATCTAGCACGTTGGAGCAGACTCAAGTAATCAAGTTAGCAGATCACGTGAGCAAACACACCCAGTGCTGCGTCGCATATATTTGCATAAATGGCAAAATGCACTTCAGCGCGCAGAAAATGGTAGCGGTGCACTTTTGAACTAACACACCTTTGATTCATTTTAGTTCAAAAGTGCACCACTACCATTTTCTCAGCACTGACACACATTTCTAAATCTTACCCAATCCAGTAATGCAATCACTGGGAACCAATACAATAGATTTTGAATGCAGATCATCAAGTCCAACCCCCTGCCATGGGCAGGAAAGAATGCTGGGGTCAAACAACCCCAGCAAGGTATCTATCTATCAGCAAGGTATCCTCCTTTTGAAGACCCCCAAAGTAGGAGTGAGCACCACTTCCCTTGGAAGTTGGTTCCAGATCCTAGCCACCCTGACTGAAGTAGTGCCTCCTGATATCTAGCCTGAATCTACTCTCCATCAGTGTATGGCTGTTATTCCTTGTTAACTCCTGCTAGTACTCAGGAGAACAGGGACTCTCCAAGCGCCTACTGGTCCCTTAGCCAGTTTATAGATGGCCACCAGATCCCCTCTCACCCTTCTCTTGTGGAGGCTGAACAGGTTCAGGTCCTGTAGCTTCTCCTCATAGGGGCTGCCCTGCTGCCCCTGATCATGTCAGTGGCCCTCCTCTGGACTCTCTCAACGTTGTCCACAACCAATTCTGGGCACCGCACTTCAGGAGGGATGCCGTACTCCAACTGTAGCTTAGCCAATGTCAATGATCACCTCCTTGGACCTGCTTGTCATGCATCTACAGATGCATGACAAGGTGCAGTTAGCCTTCCTGACTGCATCCCCACATTGGCAGCCCATGTTCATCTTGGGAGCCTATAATGACTCCAAGCTCCTTTTCTGCCTCTGTGCTGACAAGGGAGTTACCCAGCCTGTAGGTATGCTGCTGGTTCTCTCTCCCTAGGTGCAGTACCCTGCATTTGTCAGTATTGAATCCCATCTTAATTTCATCCACCCACCCTGTAACCTGTCCAGATCCAATTGCAGCATGCCCCTCCCTTCTAGCGTGCTCACTTCTCCCCACATTTTAGTGTCACCTGAGAATTTGAACAAGGTGCTTTTCACCCCCTTGTCCAAGTCGCTGATGAAGATGTTGGAACAGTGAGAGCCCAAAGACTGAGCCCTGGGGGACCCCACTGTCCACATCCCTCCAGGTCAAAAATGACCCGTCCACCACCACCCTCTGGGTGCGGCCTTCCAGGTCATCATTGCAGTATTACCTTGCCTGGCTCTGATCTCTCAGCAGCAGACCAATCTGCTCTTCCAATATTGCTAAGCTAGATCTGTTTTTTTATGAACTTAAATAATAAAGAGCTGGATACTACATACATAAAGTAAAGTATACTGTATGCTACAGAAATTAAAAAAAGAGAGAACTATCAGCTTTAACAACACAGGCAGAGACTCAAATGGATAATGAAGTTACAGTAATTTTGAAAATGGAGTTTTCATGCAGTTTAAAAAGCTTTTGAAATAAGAAATCACCTACCTTTAAACAGTTAGATCAAACACTAAAGACTGCTCTCAAGAAAAGAAGGATAATTTAGGGAACTGCAGAGGAAAGACCTGCATTCCTAAAGAAAATGTGGAGTGCTGGCTTACCTTACTGTCCCCTAGGACTGTAATGATAGGAATACCCAGGTTTTTCACATGCTGTCTGATATTTGGGCCCACTGCTATAGCTAGCTGCTGGAGAATGCTCAGTGTTTGTTGTACCTGGAGAGGCAAAAAAAGTCTGAAGTTGGCAAATGTTAAAGTATAAATATTCTGTGCTTCAGATTCTCCTCCAAGATACAGTGCACTATAAAAATCACATTGCTGTTTTATGTCCAAAAGCCCTGCTGGAATCAGTCTAGGTAATACTTCTCCTTGAATTAGTTCTTCCATTTGCAAACAATTTCACATAAAATATAAGCATCAGCTTTCAGCTGTATGTCAATTTTAAGAACCCCAACACTAATTATTTTCAGGCAAAGGTAGTTTAAATTTACATTTGTCACAATGAATGTTTACACCGCATATAGAGAGAGAGCTATAACATATTTCCTAATGGGAAGAAACAAATTTAAGAAACAGAGGAACAATCAGATGGAGGAATTGAAACTACTCAAAATCACTGACTTGAAAGATTTAACAGAAATCCATTCAAGAAAGAAGGTGGGTTCATCCTTCTCCCCATCTGACCCAAGAAGGAAATGAAGTTAGCTAGATCAAGGGTGTTGAACTCATTCACACCAGATAACCCAGAAGCAGTGGTGGCATTAATCCCCCCAGCCTTCAGAGCAGCTGTTTCAGTGTGGTTCTGGAACTTGAGAGTAAAACACTGCTGCTGCTGCTGCTCCCCCCAAAAACCCAGATTTCAACAGCAGGTGTAGGGGGAGGGGTTGAATACTGTTAACTCCCTAGGTTCCAGAACTGTGCTGAAAGGGCAGCAGGTACTAATGCCATGGCCCTAGAGGCTCAAGCAGCTAAAGAGACGAGCCCCATGGGCCAAATTCAGTCTGTAGAGATAAGCGATCCAAACCACAAGCAGCCCCACAAGCTGGATGTTTGATACCCTTGGGCTAGATAAGAAGTTTAAAGTTACTGCCATTGTGATCTTGATTAACATACCAAGATTTTATTGGAGTCATTGAGGCGAGACTTCAAAGCAGCTGGAAGTTCTCCTAAATTTGGCTGTATGAACTTGGCATCATTAATGATGCTTGCCACTTCATCTAGACCTTCCTTTCGGATCTTCCAGTTTTTGTCACCAATCTTAGACACCAGTTCACTTGTAATCTTCTCACTATTAAAAAAGAAAAAGCAAGCATGGCTTAATCCCTTACATTTAGTTCCTTTTATGACCTATTTAGTGCAACTATAATATAATATGCTCCAGAGAACACACAAAGATTGTAGCACGCTAGACAAGAAGCACTTAGGATAGAAAGATGGCATTTTAGAAAATACAGAAGAAAGGGGCAGTCTTTAGTGTGTAGAATCAAACTCACCTGATATCTGCTCTTGGAAGGAGATCCACAACATCACTCCCTACATCCTCCTGCTCTTCTTCCTCACCATCATCCCCATTGCCACCACTGTGCCTGGAAACGCCTCGAGTTGGGGCTGGTGCGGTTTGTCCCTGCATCTACAAATGATACATAAAGTCAATCTTCAGCAAATGCTGGGAGAAACAAGGCATTTAAGAAACTTGCATTTGAAACTGTTCACAAACACAACCACAAATTAAGTGGTCAGAGCAATGGATTTTCGAGCTCCCAGTGTACTGCTCCAGTACAGAAAATGGAAAGCCAAAACAGTTTCTTTGAATAGCTAATTACACTCAGAAGTTGTGAAGGGCTGACAATTTTTTTTTTGAAAGATAGCCAGGATAACCAACCCACTGGAGATTTCTAAACCAAGAATAAGTGGCACTTGTAGGTGTTTGTTAAGAATTAAGTCCTGCAGAGTTACCTTCTCAAATTCTGCATCTATTTGGGAGAGAAGAGCTGGCTTCTCATCCTCAAAGAACATTCGTAGAGGGGGACCCACATAGAGATACATGACTCCCAACAACATAATAGCAGAAGTCCTTATAGCCTGTCAGAAAAGAACAAAAGTATTTAAGATTTTAGACTAAACGTATTAAAAATTTCAGACTTAATCCTTAGTTACTCACTGGGTTAGTGGCAGCAAGAGCTGTTTTCACGTTGCTAATGAAAGCTTTGACATTCAACCTGAAAAAAAAAAAAAAAAAAAAGAGAAAAGGACACATGAATGTGACAGCAAAAATGCTGAAGCACCAGCAAGAGACATCAGCTACAGCTGGTTATAGAACAAAGAAGCAAGCATGAAATAGAATGGAACGGAACAAAAAACCTCAAAGCACTAGACATTTGTCAATTAGCCCAAAGCTACAAATGCAGCTTGTATGTTTCAAAAACCAAAACCAAAAAAACCCCCAAAACACCACTGCATGATTTTTTCATTTGCTATTGAACTGGAAAATCCAAAACAGAGCAATTTATTTCCAACTTGAAGACAGCAATTTTGTTGCTTGAAGAACAATAGTTTACTCTACATTAACTAGTTATTTTGAGATGCAAGTGTGGGACCCATTGTAGGTGCTCATCAGGGATCCTGGTTTTCCCTGATAAAAAACAACAACCACCACCACCCCCTACAAAAAGCACAAACAATTTCTCTCATAAAAAAACCTCAAATCCATTATTAAAATGAAAGGCCACTATCTCTATCTGTTGAACACCATGTTTTCTTGATATAATAAATACCTATAAATTTTGATATTTGATTTGGGGTTATGGAAGAATCAGAACTCCCCCTGCCCACTTTGCTCACAGACCTCAGGTCCAGGCCCCTCATTCCCAAGCCATAAACAGCCCTAGCCCCCCACCCAAACAGCCTTGCCAGTGCCTCACTTCCTTCCTTGGCCCTGCCAGTACACCCCTCACTTCCCCACCCCCTAGCTGCCAGGGCTACAGGGTCAAGGACCTGGGTCCACAGCCTGCAGCGCCCAGCAGCAGCACCTGGGCCCTAGCTGCCACTTGCAGGAGGCAGCAGCTGCAGAGCACGGCCTGCCCACCCCCACCCCCCCAATGCAGGCTTGGGGGCAAGGGGTGGGGATGGGAGCAGGGGGACCCACATCCCCAGGTCTGTGCCCAAGACAGGGGGAAGGCTGCTTGTTGCAGGCTCAGGCTCCCTGCCCTGCTGGCCTCCACAGGGGACTCTGCAGCCTGGTGGGTATGACCCAGTGATGCAGGGCAGGGCAGGGAAGCTCCTTGCAGCTGAGAGCTCTGTACTGTCCTGGCAAGGCACCCCCTCCTCTCTCTCTCACACATGCTGCTGCACGATTGGGGAGGAGGTGGCACATGGCTCGCAGCAGCAAAGAGAGCCCTGTCCATAGCCGCACCAGGTCTGCAGAGGCCCCGGGGGAGGAAAGCAGGGGGGAGCCTGCACCTGCCCTGCCCTGCATACAGATCTGGGGGTGTAAGGCTCCCCTACCCCTTGGGGGTGCATGCAGTGGTGGGGAGCCAGCCCTCCCCCTCCTGAACTCGCAGCAGGCACCAGGCAGGAGCAGGGACATAGGGCTTCAGTCCATAGCCCTGACAGCTGGGGGCCTTCTCCTGCAGGGTTAGGGAAGTGGGGAAAGTGAGATGCACAAGCAGGGCCAAGGGGATGTGGGGATACTGAGGGGAGGCTGGAGGGTTGTGGTAGGGGAAGAGAGGCATGGAGCAGGGCTGGGGGTGGGGCCCGTGGGGTGCCTTTAAAACCCCCAACTAAAATTAAAATAAAAAAAATGCAAGTTCTCTGATTTTAAAATCAGAGAAAACCAAGATCCCTGGTCATGAGATATTCCTAACTGGATTGAAGACTGAATAGCCACCTGTAAGACAAGACTGAGTCAGCCAGTACAGAGCCACCAGAATGATTATGGCTTTGTTTCTGATTATTTAAAATCACCATGAGAAAGGGGAAATTGTGGAAAAAGTCAACAATTAGTCTAATTGTTAAAGGAGAAAGATAACCAGTAACAACCATTGATCTGGGCTGGGCTGCCTCAAACATTAGTTGTCTTTGGTATAAACATGAGGCATCCTCAGTGATGGAATAACACATCATGAAGAATCTATGCAGGGGGTATTCATGAATGGCTACTGACTGCAGACTATAGCAGCCTAGAGTACCAGCTCCCAAAAGTCAGGACCCACTGGTGTTTCCTATTCTGACAGCAGTTCCAGAAATCAATGACTTCCTGACAAGAGGAGTGGGTGTGCTCTTGATTTGTTTGTATAGTAGTGATTCTCAACTCGGGTGTCAGGGAACCCTGGAGTACTTTGACAGCTTTTGAAAGATGCCTTCAGGAGAGGAGGTACGCAAGATAATTGCAGGCTCCTGTGAGGAGCTAAGTGCTGCCTCTTTTCTTCATATTGACCAAGCTAACACCCCCACCTTCTCATCCTACCACCATGGCTCCCAAAAACTGTGACAAAACAAAAACAAAATTAAAAACATGATACCTATAAGCATGAAAGAAGACTTATTCTCTCATGTCTTTAAGTTGTTATATCTTTCTATAGAAGAAACTACCAAGACACACATGTATCTGCTCTTGTTAATCTTGTCCTTACCACCCGTGCCATATCTCACACTTCAGTTTGCAAGATCTCTGAGGCAGGTATGTGTATCTGTATGCAGTGTCTAGCACACTTTAGGCAGCTATTAAAATAATAGTCCATTATTCTTCTGTTGTTGTTAGGGAGTAATGCACTTACGTACATGAAACATGATCCTTCCACAGCCAACAGTGCTTGTATTTGGGCTACAGGAACAGCAGCTTACTACTTGCACTTATGGCAGCAGATGAAAGAAAGTTTCACACCAAACTAGACCCTATGTCTTCATAGATGTTTCCACCCTAAAAACGTGAATTCAAATTTCTGTTCACTATTTCAAAACTTACCCAGAAAAGCCAAACTCTTTAATTGCATTTGAGAGCCAGTTCAGGGTTTCTGACTGGTTTTTAGGATTCTTCTGTGAGAAAGCCATGGCCATAACCTAGAACAGAAGGGAAAATTTGCATATTTATCCCACTAACAGGCTATGACAAACCCATAGACAGAAACAAAACACCTAATATTTTGCAGAACACTTAACTGGATCTCAGGCATAAGAAGAAAAGTCTTTCATGTGAATGGTACTGGTGTTCCCCACTCCCTACCTCCCCCAATGCTGAAGTCCTGCTGTGA
>JAGPOW010000304.1:73014862-73038917 GCA_030014935.1 Caiman crocodilus | reverse complement strand
AAAAAAAGGCCTAATGGTTCTGTTACAGGAGAAATTAAAGTTTCTTACTACCCCACTTATGTGGGGTTTCTTACTACCCCACTTACTATGTGTGCAAGTTTCCAAAATTTCCCACATAGTGAGCTTTCACACTTTGGGTCTTTCACAAAGGGAGAAAAAACTATACACCTTTTAAAATGTATTTTAAATACCAGAAGAAATGACATGGAGACTTCTTTCCAGTTAATGGTGCCCTTTCAAAAGTACTGGGCAGTGTAGAATTAGGTTTAAGACCAAGGGTCAAGAGGATTTATTTGAAAGAACAAGGCAAGAATTAAGCACCACTAATTTCAAAATAATGCTGTAAGGTATATTTTAAGTTTGAGCAAATTTTCTTCTGGTGAAGATTTACCAGAAGAGAAATCAAAAGGGAAGAAATATTAACTTCCTCCACTGAATATCAGTTATCTTAAAGCTGCTGTCCACTCTAGATTCATGTAATAAGACAGCTGGAGAAGTTTAGTTTAGGGAGAAAAAGTTTACCTATCATAGCAGTTGGATCTAGGCAATGGGAGCCTTTAAAAAACCAATACACGTAACAGACTGAAACTTATTACGAAAGAATATTTGTTCAAATAACTTAAGTGGGGGAGGTGGAAATCAATCTATTGCTGCAAGCCAATCTCTACACAACATTCCCAGTTACTCTGTACCTGCTGCACCAGAAAAAGTGCAGCTTCAATATCTAGTACCCTCCCTACCAGAAATATGCCATTCCAACCCACTGTTTCCATCGCATCACTGGCAGAGATAATACTAGAGAAGTATCAATCCATCCCATCTTACCTTGAGAAGAGCAGCACAGAAGGGTTTTAGCAGGTTCTTTGGCAGGGTAGAAGGTGTGCAATGACGAAAGCTTCTTGCAATGAAAAGAGACGTCTGTTGTTTGATTGTTGGGTTTTTGTTGTCCATTACAGCCAACACATCCTCACTTATGTTTTGTAATGTGGTCTAAAATGTTAGACAAATAGCCTGGTTAGTTTCAGAGGGACAAAGGAAAAGAATACTGAAGAAGACAGAGTGACCAGTTCTCAGCAGGACAAGGTCTTTATTACGTACAGTAAGGAAGATTGCATCAATGGCCTCCTGTAGTGCCTGCACCACTTGAGGCTTCTTCTCTTTAAATTTCTCTAGGATGGTTGGAACAACCTGTTTAAAAACAAAGTACACATTTCAGTTACCAAGTGTAATGTGACAAGATGATGTTGGTTCTATCACTTTGACAGCATGTCAGTGGCTTTAAGTAGCATGCATCTCTTATTTCCCCAAGTGGGAAACTGCAGCAGCAGAAACAGCTCTTGCCAGTCCTACACATCACTGAACAGCACCAGAGCAGTCACCCCTGTGTACTTTTAAAAGTGAAAATGAATTAAAAAGAAGCTGGGCTCTTCTCTTAACCCCTTACTTAAGCACAAGGGCTACAATGAGACTCTGCTCCTCTCATACAAAAGAAACCTTTAGCTCTAACCCTGTTCCTAACATCTTCACAACAGGGGTGCACCGATAAAGATTTTTTGGGCCAATACAGAAAGCTGATTATTGACCAGCCATATCAGCCAATACCAATCTGACTGCTGATATGCAGCCCAGAAGCACGGACAGCAGTGTACAGCTGGTAAGTCTCTTGGTGGGGAAGGGATGGAGAGGGGCAGATTAAGGGCCCCATGGTGACGGAGGGAATGGGGCTGGCTCAAGGAGATGGCTCACCTGGGGGCAAGGGAGGGGGTGGCTGCACACACCTCTGAGGAAAACACGGGGGTCATGTGCTCCCTCAGATCTGTGCATGGGATGAGGGCAGACTGCCCACTTGAGGTCAAGGCTGCTCCAGCTTCTTCCCGGCAGCTACACTCCAGCTTTTCCCTGCCCTTGCCCCAGCCCCACTGCCTCCTTCACCATGGAGGCCTCAATCTGCGCCCCCACCACAGCCCTTCCCTCCACACCCACCCCTTTCCCCCAGGAAACAGGATTTACCAGCCAGATGCTGTTCTCCAAGCTGCAGGGCTGCACTCCTGGTCACATGCATATTGCAGTTGTGCACATGCACGTGGCATTTATTGGCAACATTATCAGCCCAAAAAGCCTACTGACAATAAAATGTCAACTTTCCTTTTAATCAGTGCCAATACAATATGGACTGATGTATCAGTGCACCTCTACTTCATAACCAAGAGGCCACTTTCAATCTGTAATAGACTATAATGCAGTAAATATTTGCCTCTTTCCTGAATCAGATAAGAGTACTAGAGCTATCATAAGTTTGTTTTCAAGAAATAAAAGGTCCAGTACTGCTGAAACCCACCTTTGTTGGTTAGGTCAGCCACCACCACCACAGTTAGTACTTACCCCACATGCCCCCAGCATACTCATAACTACTTCAAAAAAACACTACTCCATCTCACAATTTAACCAGCCACGATTCTAAAAAAGATATTCAACAAATCCATCTTTCCCTCAGCATCTGGCTCAGACAATAAATTACTCTGTTCCGGTCATCCCATACATAATATAAAGCAAACTGTCTTCTCAGTCAAATCTGGATAAACTGTCCAATCTGAAGTCAAGCCAATGTAGGAAACCAGATTCCAGACAGTGCATAGGAACTGGAATCACAGCACAAAGCAACACTAAACTAATGCAAACCAAAACATTCTGGTGCCAAATAAGAAACATGCAGACTCATTTACAACATCGAGCCCATTGCAGCCTGCATCATCAAGACCTACTCGATGACATCATAAGACCTATGTTGGCCAATGTCATCCCTCCTGATTAGCATTGGACAGAACAACAGGCCAGGCAGGACAGCACTAGCCACAATGACTAAGGGACTCCAAATTCCACATCTGCTAAAGAACATTAGTAAGGGGTCAAGGATTTTATGAAGCACTAGCAAATTGCCTGTCACAAATGATGGATGACTCAATGTCACTGCTGGGCTTGGTTACCACCATCTTCTTTTGGGTTGCTCACAGGTTGCTTGGCCATCTAGGAGGTTGGATTAGATCAGGGGTTGTGTACTTGGGATATAGATACATTTCCCAGTCCATTGCTAAGCATGCTAGGGAGGCCCCCGCGCTCTTGTGGGACACTCCATGTGCCCTAGCATCACAGCATTCACAAACTGCCTGCTACCTAGAGGTATGTAGAAAAAAACATTTAAAGCTATGTCTATACCTGACTCTCCAAATCAATTTGGAGGGTTGCAATTCGATTTGGAAAGATTAAAGGGTCCTTTGATTAAATTCAGAGATGTGGCTACTGAATCGGGTCAAATCTCTGCTAAATCGAATTGGAGACTGAAGCTTTGCACAGCCCTAAAGCTTGCACACAACAGCTGCTGCCACCACCAACTGCCCTGCACTGCTGCCGCTGGGGTCCAACCGCATACCCTGCTGTCCCCACTTGACTCCCTGGTGGAAGCCATGCCCCTCCCCCCAGCCTTAAAAGAGCATTAGATGCAGACACAGACTAAGCCCTTTATATAGCTATCTATTTCTATACCTATATCTCTATCTATAATGATCTCTTTATCCATCTATATATAATGATATATCTATTCATGACCAACACTATGATTTTCTTCATGATAAACCCACATGTAGCAGACAAGAGAGAGAGAGCGCGAGCGCGAGCATGCATGTGGCTTTACTTTAAATTCAGCACATTCCCAAAATGAGCTCAGCACATGCCCAGAAGAGTGCATTAGTTAGGCCTGGCTCACCCAATATCTGTATAGATCAGGTATTTTAATGGGCCTTTTTTTGGCACTTATCTAAGAGCTGATTCAATCAGCTATTAGATAAAAGCACCAAAAAGCCCAGCTGAAGTGCCCAATCTATATAGACACTGCAGACCAAGGTCAAAGTAGCAGGCTGCTTCTTCTGTTAAGGCACAGTTGCTTGTTTTTAACATCTGCAAGCAGCCAATATATATAGAAACTACGAAAAATGCCTGTTGTATACCTGCTGTAAGCAAAACTACCACACATAACCAAACAGTCCATCCTAAGGAGGGCTTTCCATCTCAAAGACAGATTATACTGTTTACAGATGTAATGCTCCCACGTCATCCTCACTGGCTGAGCTCATTTCTCATGATCCTATACACCATGAAGATGTACCATGAGAGTCAAATTCAGTTCCCAAGACCTCCATGACTGTTGTGATAAAATCCTAACCTTTATTATGCTCACTGTACAACAGTTTCTATTAACTAACATCCTCTATACCACAATAAGTACTAGTTATTGATACAATGTACTATATAGAGAGAAGTGGAATTTTGAACACTGACAGTTCAATAGGCTGAAATGGACAGAACTACATAATGCAATCCTACAAACCTGTGCTGAGGTTTAGTAAAAACTATGATAGTAAAACATGTTGCAACAAATCAACCTACTTTGCTGGGCTGGGGAGGATAATACATTTGAGAAGGATTTCCAGACAATTTGCATCTGTCCCATCTCTCAGCAGCACCATTCCCTCCAAGCTGTGCGGCATGGAGTCTGCGTGGCCACGCAGGCACGCTTGGCAGTGCAACATGAGCCCGCCTGCGCAGCCACACAGCTTAGCAGGAACACTACTCAGCAGCCTACCTGCATTTCTGGAGTTCAAGATACTTGAGTTCTGGATAGCTTTTAAAGTTAGTCTCAACTCAAGATCTGAAAATCCAACCCATTCCTTTCTTGGTCCATGACTCTGCCATAGGGAATGTGGTACCACTCAATTAAATGAATAATGTTTTATTTAGGGCAGGGATTTTCCTTTTCTCTTTCAACAAGGCAATAGTCTCACTAACTCAGAAAGAAGATCTAACCAGATCTACGCATCACTTATAGCCAACTACCAATTTGTAACAAACCTCCATTCACAAGCAAGCTCACCGGTCAATCATGCAACTGCAGCTAAGATTTTACACACGTAACTTCCAAACCATGGGACAAAAATTCTTAAGTTGGTGACAAGCCAGAAATTAAATAACATTACAGCAGCTGTGCTCAGGCTTCATATGGAGTCATAAGCCAAAGGATGTTAGACATTGCTTAATGCACTACGGGAAAGGACACAGATACCAATAATGAGCAGCATACAAAGATCTATGCAAGAAAGAAACAAAGGAATTCTATAATTCTACTGAACTGTTAAGGGTTAAAGGACAAAAAAAGCTTTAAAAAAAAAATCAAAGCAGCAGTGAGTTGTTCCTATGTGCAGTGCTGAAATGGAGTGGTATGTACTGTGCCAAGAAGGGCTCAGAGAACAGAAGCAAGCTCAAGGACTGTAGAGAAATTCCCCAAATTTAGATGTGAATTACATAGAAAAGTTGTGCAGAAATAAATCCATGTGTTAACTCCTTTCCATCCAACTTCCCAAAGCTTGTTGAATTCCATCTAAGTAAGCATGAAGCCTGACTTCAATGAAACAGTTTTTAACAATACTATTGATACCAGGATGCAAGTTTAAGATAAGATTTCTCATACTCCTGAAGACTAGGTTTAAATGCAGTAAACTAGGATTAAAAAAAAAAAAAAAAAAAAAAAAAAAGACTGGGGCACAACTTCATTGCCATAGGACAATTGGATCAAACTTCAAGAAAATGTTTTAATCACACATTCACCTCTGAAAGAGCTTGTACCGCATGTATAGTCATAGAATTAACATACATTCTGCTAAACATTAGCTAATAACTCAGAGTTTTCATTGCTTATTAAGAAATAAGATGCAGTGATCTGGTTGAAGCAAATTCACTAGCAAAAAAAAGCCTATTTGACAAGTTTGTCCAACTCAAAGTTATTACAGTACGGAATAAATCACACCTCCACAACCAAAACTAATTTGCAGGCCAATTCACTGTTTCAAAAGCTCAGCTTTTTCTCAGTTAGCTGACTCTGCAGCCATAAGGATTAACTTTTAAAACATGAATCAAAGTAAAGGTGCTTGCCTGCATCTAAATACAGCTCTAAACAGTAGCCTGGACAATGCCCGATTTGTCTCAATCAGGGCTCTGAAGACAAGCTATTCCACAGCAGCAAAAGACTGTATTTTTCCTATCTGTCACAGAATCAATCACTTTTACAGAATGCAGAAATATCACTTCACTCCCTCTTGTCAGAGTTACCTAGAGCTCTCTCTTGGTCTTTAGAAAGAAAATCAGGTTGGAAATCCATTGTACCCAAAGAGCATGGCTATGGAGACCAGCCACTGGCATCTACTACAGGTTCTTTTCCCTCCTTAAGAATGACAAATCCCCCACAGACTCTGCCATTTTACAGGAGAGGAAAAAGGGTAAGAGATTAAACCAAAATTTCTGAAAAACACTTTGGCAGGCAAAGCCTAGGTAACAAAGAGTGGGGGGGGAAAAAAATCAATCCTCAAAAGCGGCATTTTAGGTCAGCAAGTATTTTCAACGTAAGCTTGAGGTATGAGCATGTGAGACTTTCTCTCAGGAGAGGGAAGAATAAAAGGCTTTCACGGCAGTAGAGCAAGTTAACACAATTATGAAATTCAAGAGTTATTCCTATAAACACGCACACGTGCACACACACACACAAACATGAAACCACCTACCTCAACAACAAAGAATGGTACTTTTAACTTAATACTATAATCGGAAGTCTTTGCATGTAACTTCCCAGTTATTAGATTAAAGGGTAAAAATTTCTGAAACAACATGCATACATACAGGTAAAATGTACTTTATTATAGAAATGCTGGCCTCAAGCTGTTATACAAACTCAGTACTAATTTTTAAAGCAACTTTCCTACTTGTATACCAAGAAGGTAACAGCGTAAAATA
The DNA here is from genome assembly GCA_030014935.1 of Caiman crocodilus. Classification (NCBI taxonomy): domain Eukaryota; kingdom Metazoa; phylum Chordata; order Crocodylia; family Alligatoridae; genus Caiman; species Caiman crocodilus. The sequence continues at coordinate 73,032,083 of JAGPOW010000304.1, read as the reverse complement.
CAAACGCTTACTTACATGTCCTGCATATTGTCCAAATTTCTTCCTGAGGCCAGTAGCCAGACCAGCAAGGCATTTGGCAGCCAAAGCAACCAACATAACATTTGTGTCCTTCCCAACAATCTGAAAAAGAACAGCATTAAAGATCAAACCAGCAAAAGATTCTTAGCACTGAAATGGACAGCCAAAGCCAGGGACATCCAAACTGAAGAGAGAAACAGGTACTTGGTGAGCTCACACTATTTGAGCTGGCTAATAAAACAAAAACGTTATTCATCACTGTTCTGACATTCTGAACCAAAAATTTATTGTCTAAATCAGTAACCATGCATAATGCTGGCTAGACTTAAGTTTCTACTGTGGTCCATATTAAAATGCTATGCACCACGATTAGCGTTTTCCCCCTTCTCAGAGAAGCTTAGAAAAGTTTGTGCAATTATACCTTGTTATCAGATTTGAAAAGGTCATTTGGCTTGACTGTCCCTACTACAAGCCCCAGAATTCAAGGAAGGGATACATTTTTACAGATGCCACACTCGACTCCAGCTGGACTACCTTCAAATGTCAAAGGTAAGTAATAGGCCTTAAATTCCAGGTTTTTTTCCCCAAAGGGATTTTATATTTTTTCTTTTCATATTAATCTGCCTCAATTTAGAGAGCACATGTCCTGGAACAATAATATTTCTCATGGCCCATTTCGGGAGGACACTTTAGAGGTACATAGGCAAGACAAGCTTAACTGACATTTGAAAGTCAGGAGAAAGCAGTGTGGATTTCCAATGGAATAAAAAAGGAAAAAGGGGCTAGATGAAATTTTACCCACTTCAAAGAACAAAAAAGTGCTTGTATGAAACAATATAGATTGGTATCAATCAAACCTAAAGCTTAGGAAAGGCATTTATATATTGTTCTCTCACTGGGGGATGTTTCACTACATTTACATCTAAAAGGCAAGTTTTATGAACAGCTGCATGGACTGTAGATGCACTATTCCAGAGGCACACAGTTATTTCAGGAGGAGGGCCGCTTAATAAGGTTTGGCGAGCTGTCGAGGGCCACATAGGTAGCCCCATCCCTTGACAGTTGCGGCTCCCCTCCCCACCAATCGCCATCTTGGGACCAGAAGTCCTGTAGTCAACACAGGAGGGGTGTGGGTGTGTGACCACCCCCATACTTCCCACATGGTGCAGCAGCAGGCAGTGGCACTGGTGCCCAGCTCTGCCCAGCGCTGAGGAGCTCTCCACAGTGAGAAGAATGCCTGGTGACAGCTGTGCTATATTGCTGGCACTCTCTAGCACTCACGTGGCAGGGGAGAGAAGTCCCAGGCACTGGACCTCACTGCCTTCCCTGCCCCAGTGAGTGTGGGAAGTGCTGGCAATACAGAGGCCCAAAGGGGGCTATACCCCTTGCAGCAATGTGCAGGGCTGATAAGAACCAGCCATGAGTACCCTCCCTGCTGCTGTTGCTGCCCCCACTCCCTACTGGGGCTGTGTACCATGTGGGGGGAGGGGAGGGAGGAGTATGGGAGGGGTCCTCACACCACCCTCACGCCCACACACCATACAGCTGAGCTCTGCACTGCAGCCAGCCCTAGCCCCAAGTTCCACACCCAGCTACAGGCCCCGCCCCACCTCACTTCCCTTCTTGCTGCTCAGAGGGAGGGGGATGCTGAGTTTGGTTGCAGCAGCAGCTCCACCCCAGTGCTGGCAGGGCCGGGCCCTTCTGCCCATGAGGGTGGGAGGGAAGCACAATAGGGTATGTTGGGGCCAGATGTAGGTACCTGGCTCCCACCTTTGCACACACACGGGCTGGGTGGTCACAATTTGTAGATGGGCACCACAGGCCAGAAAGTACCTGGTGGTCCAGATCCAGCACTGTTCTCAACCAGATGCATAAATCACAGCAGACGTTCTGTAAGCTGGATGTATACTTCTGAACAGTCAAGAAGCTGCAAAGTTGGAAAGGGTGGGAGGTGGAGGGAAGGGCACGCGTGACGATCAGACGACAGACAGACATTTTACTTGCTGCTGACCCCAAATAATTATCTTGGAAAATTAGGATTGTATAAATGTCAGAAGCATCTGGTTCCATTATCCTAGGTAGTTTGGCATGAATGGGGAAGACATGACCACTCCCTAGAGCAGGGGCAAGCAAAGTCTGGCCCATGCGTGGGATCCGGCCCACAGTGGGCTCCACTTCTCAGCAGTCGATGACTGCATAGCCAGTTCCCATGGAGACCCCAGTAGCTGTGACAGTGTGGGGCCAGGGTTTCCACGGAGACTAGCCCCAGCAACACTGGCAGGGGTCGCAGCTGGGTGGGGAACTGCATGAGGCCAGGGCTGGCATCCTGAAGTGGTAACAATGTGGTCTGGAGCTGGGGATCCACTGCTCACATACCCCAGATCTGGGTGAGGGAAAGGCGGTGCTGGGGCACGCGGGCAGCAAATGGCAGCTCTGCCCCAGCTCTGGATCATGGCGTCACCATTACAAGATCTCAGGCCTGGAGCAGTTCCCTGCTAGCACTGTTGGGGCCAGTCTCCATGGAAATTCTGGCCCTGCACTGTCACATCAATATGAGCAGGGGCTGCTTGGAAATGGAGTTCAGCCACTAGCCAAATCCACTGTTTTGCCCACCCCTGCCCTACAGTCTCTTAGATAAGATTAAGGTACAACAGCTACCTTCTGGGAAGAGACAACAGGTCTATCTAGTTTAATATCCCCTGACAGTAGACAGCACCAATTTCAAAAGGAACATTCAAGACTGCCTGTTGCAGAAATCTGTGAGATATCTGTCCTACTATTTTTGACCAAAACCAAATAAGAAGTTGCCTTTTTCTCTGAAACATGGGTTTTCTTTTCTCTTTTCCATTTCTATTTTAAAATCTTTACCATAACAACTGAACAGTTATGAATACAAATATCCAATCCATTTTAAATCTGGACAGCCTACTTTGCCTCCAAAGTTATATGACAACCAGTTTTGCTAGAACTATATATTATCGTATGTTTGCTAAAGTATTTAGCATTTAGAAGCAGTGCATTTAGTTTCACCAAATGTCTTTGTTTTTGCATAATAAAAAGATCTGTGTATTATTTTCTCTAGGCAATGAGCTTCCGTTTCTCAGAGGACCACTGATTTGTGCTGAGTAAGGAATTATCAGCTCATTGAACATCTGCAAGTGTGGCTATAGAGCCCAATACTCACTTGCTATCCATTGTCTCTATCCTTTTTTTATTTCCATCAAAAGTAAGCACTCACTCAGGGTTTTTTCCACTCTTCACAAACAGGTTTTTCCATGAGTAGGACACTGTACCTGTCTGAATTCCCTGCAATTCTGCCATATCCTTAGCAGTGGGCACGTCTACACAAGACTCTTAATGTGCAGAACATAAGTTCTATTGCACATTGACGTGGCAGTCAAAACCCATGCTAATGCATAGGATTTAGTTTAATGTGCATTAAACTCACTAAAAAAAAACAAACAAAACCATTCATCTGTGCTAATGCACAGTAGCGCCAATTATGGTGCAGTCAGTAGCCAATTACAGTGCATTAAATGAACGTGTAGATATGCCCAGTGTCAGATATAGTAATCAAAAAGAGGGATAAGCTGGTGCTCTGTAGTACTGTTCGCCAACCTGCTTTATTCTAAGATGCCCTTCAACTATTTTTACAAGTAGTTGTACACAGGCCAATTATCTTTGGTTGAGGAGAGGTCTGCTACAAAAAACAGATTCTAACAAACCTGCAGGTTTCGCCAACTTTCAAAAAAGCCAAAATAACTTAAATACCCAAAGGGTCTCATCATTCCAAGATGTAATGCTGAAAGTAACTTGCATATACATAGTATTAGGAATGAGACTTCTGTTCAAGAAAACAGTTCTCAACAGTGCCTTTTCAGATGTGAGGTATAGTCTTCTGGAATTAAGGAGTTCACTGACAGAACAAAGGCCTCCTATATGCAGTGCAGAGATATTTACCTTTTTAAGAACTCTAACCAAGTCTGCATAGTCTCCTGCTTCCAGTTTGGGATTCTTCACCAGAATTTCAACAGCTTCTAGGGCTTCTTTCCTCTCTTGCCACTTTTTGGCTTCCTGCAAGACAATGCTTCCACATTTGCATACAGCACAGACATTTAGCAGCTCCAGGAAAATGTTTCAAGACAGTTCAACTTTGACCCAAGAAATTCAACCATTTTTAATGTCTTCATTTATTCTAAGCTTAGAGATTGCAACAAAATGTTGGAGTGTACATTTCAACTTTCATCTTGCTTTCTTGAACTTATATCCATTTTGCTGACAGATTAGAAGGGCTGATATTTTGCAAACCGTCTCCCTATTACTGTTTATGTAGCATTACTCCATTCTGCAGGAGATAAGTTAGTCTTAAACACCATCAGCCCACATCTCTTGGTATGGGCTCTCAATACAACTTACTAGGAGCAGTTAAAGCTGTACTCACTATTTTGTCATAAAAGTCTTTGGGAAGTTTGGAAAGAATTTCCACGGCTTCCAGAAGCTCATATGCATCCACCTGTGGGACCACCTCGTCCCCATCATCTCCTCCTGCAGATGGAGGACAGGTTAACAGACAGGCATGAGAAGAGAGACTTGGATAATTCTTAAATATTCCAATATTCTACTTATTCAAGGATGACAACAAAAGTGGAATATGGATAGTAGCAAAATCTGTTACTCCAGAAGCAGGAAGCTTTTTCAGTTACAATCTTCTCCACCAGCTGTCATTTCAGAAGGCCTGGTATGCTCTACACATCTTCATACCAGCTTAAATTAAAAGCACCTTTTCCACCTGTTCTATTTCATCATTAGTCTTGTAATAATAATAATGTATTCCCAACTGAAGATTGAGATCAAATACATCACCTCCATCTGCATCACCTCCAGCTGCCTGCTGCTGCTCAAACTTTGCTTTCAGCTCTTGTTGAGAATGTAAAAATCGAGTCTGTTTGGGAGCTGCTGGTTGTACTTTGACCCATTCTTCCTCTAGCTCTTTTAGCTGTAGAAAGTCACAAGGCATCACTAATATAATATGTATTCCAGCCAAGCAAAACATTACTAAAAGCAGTATGGTTCCTTCTTATTTGATAGGAGTGTTTTTAAAAACTTGTCTGGATGGGGTATCCTTGCAACAGTTCATGTACAATGGTATTATATTAAACTACAATATTTGTTCTGCTATTGTGGTGCTGGTTAGAGGTAGTCTTCTACCAGCAGCACAATACGTTTGCTATTTAATCAAGTGTGTGTGTGTTACATAGAATAATACCAGATGGCAGTGAATTTTTACACTATCTGGCTAGAATGATTGGAACTGGTCATTTCTGGCTTATGTGAAGGGGTTACAGTCTAGATTTTTTTTTTCTTTTTTTAAGAGAAATGATTGAGAGTATAGGACAGTTTCACATTTCTACTATACCATATAATGAGGGCAACAAGTTTACAGGATAAGGAGTGTTGGGCTAGGCCAGCAATTCCCAATCTGTGGTGCACTTACCACCAGTGGTATGCAGACAACCAGTAAGTGGTATGTGTTAAACAGATTTATTATAAATTACTGTATATGACAAAAAATTGCTGGTGGTACTTAAGGTTGTATCATTTTAAACTGGTGGTACACAATCTGTCAGAATCTGGGAACTGCTAGACTAGGCCAATTCTGATGCAAGACATTTACCAACTACCTAGTTCAGACTTGTCAAACATACAGCCCATGGGCAACATGCGGCCCTCCGAGCTGTTTTCCAAGGCCCGAGGTACTGTGACAGGAAACTAAAGTAAATGCTGTAGTTTCATTGGGGGGGGGGGGGAGGGAGGGCGCCTTCCTGCAAGGTCTTTGAATATGGCTCGCCAGCCCACTGGGTAATAAAAAGTTCATGATCCAGCCCCAAGCTCAAAAAGGTTGGACATCCCTGACCTAGTTGCACAAAGGATGATGAATACTTTCACAAAGAAGGAATCAACATCCTTTTTATTTTGACTCCTAGAAAGTCTTTCCTGAGTCCAACTAGAATGCTGAACCTCAGTTTCCATTTGTAAAACTACGAAGCTTAAGAAACTATTTTATAGAAGACAATGCTTGGTAGTTTTTGGCCAATAGTAAAAGTTTCTGTCATATTGAATGTAATAGCTTGAATGTTTGTAATAGTTGCCCATTAGCCAGTTTAGGAAGAAGATGAGATTCATCTTCTTATCTAGACCATTGTTTTGGTCTACGTGCGCAAGGTCCTGACTTTGCTCAAAGTCTTAACTCTTTAATTTTATCTGTAGAGGCCTTTAACAAAGTTAACCTAAAAATGACCGTTAAGCAAACATCCCACATTCCAAGAAATCAAAACCTAGGAGCCTTTTAAAAGATTGGAAAGAAATGAAATTCCTCAAAGTAATTAAATGATCAACAAAAGAAACTGAACCCAGCAGAAATCTGTCGAGTACGATCTGAGCCCAAATTTGGGAGTAGTGACAGGTTTGGGTATGAGGGGCCCAAGACGGCAACTCACTCAATAAAAACTGTAACCTACTGTTCCAATTTGGAGGTAACCTCACTTGCAGAACAATGAAGGAAGAATCGCAAGCGTAGGCCGGATCAGACTGAGCACCTGAACCACCCTCTCTGTGAACATGAATCTCTTAGTTCATGCTGAAGCTGCAGAGCACCCAAAAGGAACTGAAGGAAGGGGACTTAGTCCTATCAGTAGTGAGGCCAGCCCACTGAACCATACTACTGAGGCCAACCATTAAATTGTGCTACTGAGGAATGAAACCATATCTAGCTGTTTGGCTTCTCAGAATTCTAGGATTGTAAGTATATTATGAAAATAATAGTATTGATTCAAATTTAACTTTGACTTGTAATTGTTTGGGAAGGAAGTACATTTGCAGCATTGTTTCTGATATCTGTAGTTATTGTGTTCTTAATGTTTGTGGTATTTCTTAAAGCTAAGCAGTGTTATATGTATAGCAGAGAATTTTAAAATAAAATTGTGTTGTATGTATTAAGTGTGTAATCATTGTGAAATCGTGCGAGTAGCTAAAAATTTCCCCAGCCAGTGCATCAAACAAATCAGTAAACTGTGTAGGATTTTCTCTATTCCATAACCCACTAGAGACAGTTTCCTGCAAGCCAAAAAGCCACAAGTGAGATTTAAGTGAAAATACCCCATCTGGCATATAATAAGGAGGTTGGTGAAGCATTTTAAAAACACAGAAAATGTTTGAACCAATGGTTCATTCATATCTCACTCAGATACTACCAACAGCATACCTGGACAGAGTTTATGTTCTGTAGTGGGGGTCTCAGAGCATCCCTTATCCAACGATAGATCTCCACAGCAAGGAGTTTGGCTTCATCTCGAACAGCCTTCTCTCGAGACTCAAAAAGTTTTGGCAATACTTTTATTATTGGCTTTAGTGAGATTATTTTTGAGCCAAATTCACTGAAAAATAAAAATATGAAGGTGGGTCAATGCTGAAGTGTAAAGTCCAGAAGACTCGCTCACAAAAAAAAGGTGTCATCAACTTAAGTTAATATCTTGGCACAGCTGAGGCTCTAGACAGAGTTACCTGTATAGCTGATGTCTTTCATAAACCAAGTCAAGTACTAAATTGTGTCACACTGTGCACTATTATGAAGTTGTTCTGTATTTACTGCCATCATTTAGTAGTCTGAAGCTGTAGTTACTTAATGTCTGAGACTTAAAAAAACACCCACCCTATCACACTTACTTGCCTCCCAAACCCAGATCTGGATGATAAAACCAGGTCTTTAAACTGCTTCAAAGCCCTTAATCTAAAGGACTAAAGCTTGTGACCTATTTCTTTTTTTTTTTTAAATCATGCTAGAATCTCCTTTGACTATCCTGGGAGGTAAACTGCAGTTAAGGCATGTGTCATTTTCTTACTTGTTGAACCAGATAATTAGCGAGCCAGGGTCATCTCACCGAAGCCAGGTGGCTCAGAAACCAGCAGATGCAATTTTTGTTTAGCTTTCCAAGAGTTATGATACAAGACTTCCCATAAAACTGGTTTTAAGAAAAAGTAACAGGAGAAAGGCTGCTGTCTTGAATTAAGACAAGTTAACTGATATAACAACCTTTGGCACCTAGCAAGTTATACCAGAGGCAGTAGGGGAGGCTGGGACTAGCAGTGGACAGGCCCCAGCAGCCTTACCTGGAGTTCAGGGGCCTCCCGGGGGTAGAGCTGCAGTAATCCTGCCAGGCAGAGCCTTGCTAGCAGCCACAGCACAGGTCCAGGCAGCCCAGCTTCACTTTTCACCTCCCCTCACCGGGTTAAAAACAAAAAACAAACAAAAAAAAAACAAACAACCCCCCCCCCAAACGAATAAAAAGAACCCAAAAACCACCACCACAGGGGAAAAAAAAACCTAGGGCAGCTCACCCTTGCAGCGTGGAGAACACCTGACTGTGCATTACATGGCGCTGCCAACATGTTTGTGGCACCATATACCTCATGGGCATGCTCATCTGGATGTGCCCCATAATGCCCAGAAATCTTATACTACTCAGTAAAGTATTTTCATTAAAACCAAAACATGGCAAATCAGTTGCTGGTCATGTATCTGGGTCAATTTTACTCTTGGCAACCGGACAGACACCACTTACATCTGACTATCCTCTACAGCAGCTCTCAGGGCAATGTGCACAAATTCACTAAAGTTACATTAAAAAGACTCAGCGATACAGAATTCCAGGAGCCTCTCTAAAGGCTTACGTAATAAACCCTCATGCTTTTCAAAAGAGCAAAACAAAAAGACCTTACCTTAGCGCTTTCCTCAGGGTCTCTATACATGCTACTATGATCTTCGGGTTTTTGTTGTCCAGACCTTTGAGTAATTCTTCTTGGACTGGTTCCCCTTTCTCAATTTCTATATACATTAGACATATGTCTATGCCCAACTCCTTTGCTCTGGCTTTTGGCTGATTGAACACTTTATTTACAACTCCAGAAACCACTTCACCAGTTGTCCTGAAAGGAGAGAAATTTTTACTTTCAAATAGTACAAGCACATAATTAGCTCTATCATCAGGGGAAATTTACACTTAGTAATGCCCAAGATCTGGGCAAGAACTTACTGAACCTCACTTCATAGAAGTTAAATCCTATTTAGGTCAACCACGGTGACATTACTGAACTCTGCACATACTGCAGGCCCATGGGCATGCCTCATCACTCACCTTCTTTCACGAGCCTATTGTCCCTTTTATTTTTACATTGTAATCCAGTTGCAGGCACAAGGCATTATTTTAAACTCATAAATATTATTAACCCGCTATTGTGGTTCAGTGATGGAATCCACGTCTGCCACACGCAAGACCAGGGTTCAATTCCTGGACATGCATAATGACAGCCATTGAGGCACTGAACATCCAGACTCAGTCTGGCCTTTGGTTTGTGTGTCAATGATCTAAGGGTGCGATGGAAGGTCTGGGCATCCTCCACAGTCTTGCCTAGGCATATGCATCAAAAGGTATAGGTGACCTCTCATGCATATACCATTATTCAGAAGGTTCAACAGTTGCCTACTAAGAAACACTATTATGCTAACCCTAGACTGTATTACCTCCCCAGAAGATGACATCTAAGAATTCAAGGCATCAAACCTTACGTTATTTTAAAAGTACACTGCACAAAAACACAGATACAGTAATTTTCACATAAAAGAAGAAGATGCAGACCATCCCCAAGGAGTCTGAAAGCTAAGCTTAGCACAATAAGACCTGACCCTAGGAAGACTGCATACTCTGCTATGGAACCATTTGTTCTAAATTACCAGAACCATTTAAAGTTAGAAGCTGGGCATGGGACAGTATATTCTGCAAGATTTTTTAAAAAAAGAGTTCAAGGAAGGATTCAGAAGAAAGTTAAAGTGAATATGCTATTTCACAGAGGCAGGCTGTTATTCTACAGAACCCAGCCCTTAAATATAGTAGCCTGCTATGTTTTTAGATACTGACAAAGTATCATTACAATATATAGTATTTCCTCTTTTAAGGAATTAGAATTCATTACACAGAGAAAATATATAAAATATGGATTAAACTGCCATTTTTTCTATTGAATTATTGGCAAAGTGGATCTTGCTCAATAAACTCTACTATTAAACTATGAAAGCAGACCGTTATTAAAGATTGGGACAGCATTGCTACTAGCAATTCTGGATTGTCAAGGACAAACTATTCTAAAGATCTAAGAGTTAATTAAAAAATTGAAGAGATATGTCCATAACAGCCAGTACACATGTAATTCTGGTTGCATGGACTAACCACACAATTCCCAGTGGCTGGAACAAAAATGTAATCAACAATTTCTGGGGGCACTTTGTTAACCTGCTGATTTAAGATTAGCCAATTCCCATTGCTACATCCAGCAGAATAGGCTGACCTACTAGCTTGCTTATTTCATATTAAAAATCCAGGTATGCAAGTCTATGTTTTTTCATGCTGTTCCAAGCAAATAAATTCTGAAAAATGACTCCCTTAACTGGTCATCTTTTCTTTCCTCCAGCCACATTTTATTTTCTCTGCAAGTTAACAGAACAAAGCCATTGGATTAAAAAGACATCTCATTACATATCAAAAAGAAAAATAAAACAAGTTTCACCTCAGCCTCCACAGAAAAAGCATCTGTATCCTACACCACTCCTAGATGTTCTTTATGAGACTAGCAAAATGTCCAAGTGATTTTCTCAGCCCTAGACATTCATAAAAAAAAAACAAAAAAAAAACAAAAAAAACCCAGCCTACTTCTCTTTTTTTCATAAAGAAATATCCTTTCATAGCAGGTACAAAAGATCTTCAATAGCACCCAAGAGAATTAACCAAAAAGTTGAGTTTTAGGAAGAGATGATTGTACTACACTGTATATTGGACAATAAATTAAATTACTATAGAGACAATAAAAATAAAAATCCATTTAGATATTTGTCAGTCACAGTAACCCAAAAGAAGCTCTGTTTACTTTGTTTTAAAATGCATTTTTGCAATAATGTATATAGTATTGGCACAAATACCTGGTAGACTATTAAGTACTACTGCAAGGCTTTGAAAGAAATTAATTTCAGTCCTTATTTGAGTTAGAGGAACAAGACTTCCAAATGTCATTCGAAAAGATTTAAACTTGTGAATTTCTTATAACACAAGAGGATTTAAAGCATCAAATCACTGAGTTTTACAGTAAATTAAGAACAGGAACTTTAACTTTTGCCATTCATTCTTCAACTCTTGTGTCTCACTTTTTCCCCATTTCAAAATTTAACCAATTTGTATTAATAATATCAGAAGAGATTATATCCAGCAACCCACTAACAGTTTTTCTACATAGAAAAATAAATCCTCCTCAAATTAACAAAAGGATAACATGTAGAAATGCTGTTAAGTGACGTGTGCCTGAGCTAACAGAGCCACTCCTAAGAGGGGGACATTTATGGTGTTATTTGTAATAGTTTAAAGTAGGGGCACACCAATGAGAGATTTTTGGGGTGATACCAATGGCCAATTTTTAAGGAGCCATAATCGGATGATATCGATCCGATTCCGACAGGCAGATGGGCAGCTTGGAGACTAGCGCTGGGCTGGGGGGGCGGTGCGCGCACAGACTGAGGCCCCCGCAGTGAGAGGGTTAGGGCAGGGGCAGGCGCTGCTCAGCCTGGGCAGGGCAGAGAACGGAGCCGCAAACAGCTCATCCAGGGGGCACGTGACGGGGAGGGGGTGGTGCAGTTTCTGCCCTGCATGCACCTCAGGAGGGCACAGGGGCCTTGTGCCCTCAGATCTGCACAGGGCAGGGCTTTCTGGCTGGGGCTGGCCAGGCTGCAACAACCCCAAAATTCACTGCAGCCCTCCCATAGCCCCTGCCACATACCCCAAGCACAGCCCCTGGGTCCCCCCCCATATCCTCCAGATGAGCCACTCGCAGCTCTGTCCCAGCCCTACTCCCTCCCTCCCCCCCGGTCCTTGATCTGCCCCCATGCCCATTCCCTTCCCCCCCTTTCCCCACACCAAACTTACCTGCCAGATGCTGGTCTCCAAGCTGCCAGGCTGTACTCCCGGCCCCATCCGCACTGTGGCTGTGCACATGAACGGGGCATTTATTGGCCACATTAATCAGCCACATCAGGAAAAAAGCCAATTTCCAATGTTTTCAATTTTCCCTACATCGGTGCCGATCTGATATAGGAACAATGTATCGGTGCACCTCTAGTAAAAGCAAAAAGGGACTTACTTTCCTGCTACATGAGCATTTTCAACATAGGCAAGTGCTGCTTCTAATCCTTTTAGTTGAGCCACTGCATTGGAGTCTGTCACAAATTTTTTTATCAGACCCAGGTACTTGGACCACTCAGAGCTTTTCTCATCATCTATTTTCTGGAACAGCTTCAGAGCTTCTTCGTAGCCATTCAGTCTAGCTTTCCACAGCTAGGAAATTAAAAAAAAAAAAAAAAAGGAAGTCATGCACAGAAGCACACTTAAATATGATATCTTAGTACATTTCCCCCTCCACCTCCCACCCCAAAAACCAAGAGTAAGCCACATTAATTCAAAACAGTAAAAGTTTATTTCTTCTCTACAGATTGAGACATTTACTCTACATCAGTCTTCTCAAGAGCTCTCTCTGCAAGTTACTGGAAGCTGGATAATAAGACGATACATATCCACTGTTCTCTTGGTAAAGGATAATTACTAAGTGACTGTCAATTCTTTCCATCCCTCCTCACAGGTTTCCAGAAGCAGTTCAATTGTTGATAAGCTGATATAGACACATCTATTACATATGTGGAATATCACAAACCGATCTATTCAGATTAGGCCACCACATAATTTAAGTTCTGTTCAAGAAATACCACTTACTGTCTGGTTTCAATTTTCTGTTGAAGTAAAACTGGGGCAGCTTCAAATAAGGACCCACCCAATGCAGGATTATCAATATTCTACCAGTTTTTTATGCTATTAGTAAATACAGAAGTAAAAAGGAATCATGCTCACTGAGTAAACAGAACAAGGCAAGAAAAATATCTCCTTCCTACCTTGTGTTCACACTTCTGGTCAATGGGCAGTTTCATCCATTCGCTATCGTCTCCCATTGTGCCTCAGATTCTTGTTATAATTACAACAGTACCTGAAGAAAGAAAAAGAAACAATTCACTGCAAATAAACCAACAAGTTTTGTAATGTGCTAGTTCTAAATTATTCCTGCAACACAAATATAAATATAAAGATGTCCTGTAATTTTTAGCCAATGCAACAATCATTTATCATGCTAGCAGTTACAGACAGCTGCCCACCCTTAGTATAAAAGTAATTTCTTAGCCGTGGAATACGACTGAACAGAGTTAAAGATTATAAACCAGTGGTACCTTGACCTTCTACCCCTGTGGGCTGGAAGAACAGCATGGGGTTGAACTGTGAGCCAGTTTCTGTATGCAAGGTGAGTCTATGGCTACAATCCGGCCATTCACTGACATGATCCTATGCACTGGTTATACAGTGCACACAGCCACATCATACAGCCCATGGGGCTCCCCACAGGTTCAGAAAGTTGGCAGAGGAACAGCAGTTAATCCAATCACCTTCCCTGCCACCAGGGCTGTCCATAAGGGGAGTGGGGGTGAATTGGGGCAACCACCCCAGGTCCTGCACTTTTGGGGGCCCCAGAGCTGGGCAGAGTGGCTGCAGCGACTGTGCTGCTGCCAGCTTCGCATCCGGTCACGCTGTCATCGTGTCCCGCCCTCCCATCCTGCCACTGAAATCAGGCCACTAGGACCCCACCCTCCCAAATGCTGTCAAATCCATGCAGGCTTCCTTGTGTCCGAGGGCGGGGCCCTGCACAGGCTGATTTGCCCCAGGCCCTGCACCCTGCTCAAGTCATCTCTGCCTGCTGCCAAATTACTGGACCTGTGAAGAGACCCACAGACTGGATGATATGACTTCACAGGTTAGAGCAGAGGTGGGCAAAATATGGCTCACAGGCTGAACACAGTCCACCAAGCACTGTGTGTTAGAGGTGGATGGGGCTGGCCCTGCATGCTGCCACCACCTGCATCCAGGGACTAGGGCGGGAGCATGGGGAGCTGCAAGCTATGGGGCCAGGCGGGGCTGATCTCACTTGCTACCACCACATGTATCTCCAGGGACTGGCATACTCCAGGGACTCCAAGGCCCCCCGTTTCCACACACACACCCAACTACACCCACCATATCCCCACTCTTCCACAGCCCCCACCTCAACCACATATCCCACACCCAAACCACACCCCCATAACTCCTGTGTGCACACATGATACAAAAGTAAGACTATTTTGAGCTATTATGCAATTGCCTCTAGATATACTCAGCTAAGCAAGCACATGTAAAATCATGGAAAGTTAGGGTTGGATGGGACCTCAGGAGGTCATCTCATCCAATCCCCTGCTCAAAGTCCTGAGCAGAGATGACCCAAGCAGGCTGCAGGGCACAGGGCAAATCAGCCTTTGTGGGGCTGCGCCCTGTGCACCCCAGATGTGAAGAAGCCCACAACGGATTCAGCTGGGGGGGGGAGGGCGCGGCAGAGGCTGAACAGCTGGACACGAAGTCACCACACTCCACCCAGCTCCATGGGACCCTAGGCCATTACCCTGATTCGCCCCCTGCAGGACAGCCCTGATCCTGAACAAATCAGGACAAAAGCATTTTTTAAAACTAAAATTAAAGTAAGCTATAGTAGATGTCTGATTTTTTTTTTTTTAGTACAGGTGCATCAATAGAGATTTTCGGGGCCGATACCAATGACCAAATTTTAACAAGCCATATTGGCTGATACTGATCCAATCTGCAGCCCTGCAACGTGGACAGCAGTCTGGCTAGTAAGTCAGCTGTAGGAAGGGGGGGGCAGCTCCTGCTGCTGCATGTGCCCCCAAACCTTCATATGGAGCAAGGCCAGGCTGCCGGGCTCTTCCCAGCTGGGGCTGGGCAGGACTGCACTTGGAGTACACTGCAGCAGCAGCATGGAGAGTGGGTGCTATGGCAAATTTTGGGGTGGCTACAGCCTCCGCTCCCAGTGCTGCCAGCACGTGCCAAAAGTGCAGCCCAGCCCAGTCAGGAAGATCTCCACACAGCCCTGGCCCCAGCCTGCCCTGCATGCAGATCTGGGGGCACCCCTACTATAAACTCCCAAGGTATGTGCAGTGGCAGGAGCCCGTCCCCACTGCTCCCTGGATGGGCCGCAGCTCCATCTTGTGCCCTGCCCTGCTGGGCAGCACCTGCCCTAGCCCTACTCCATCCCCCACCCCAGAGGCCTCAAATTGCCCCCATCCCCCTCAGCCACTTCCCTTCCCCCACAACAGCCTGCAAACATTCAATCAGCGAGATCAGACAAAAAAGCCAACTGCTAACACTCTCAATTTTCCTCATATCAGTGCTGATCTGATATGAGACTGATGTATTGGTGCACCTATATTTTTTTAGTATATGATTTGGGTTCTTTTCTAGTTTCAAGATGGCAGCACCCATCCGTCTCAAAAGGAATACTTCTGGGGCAAGGGGAGGGACTTCCAGTGGCAAAGGATGGAGGCCAGAAGTAGGACTTCCAGACTGAAGATAACAACCAAGGGGTGGGACACCCATCAAGGGGCAGGGCTGCCCTTGTGGCCCTCAACAGCTCACCAAAACTCATTAAGGCCCTCCAGCCAAAATAATTGCCCACACCTTAGGCAATTATTAGAGGCTAGGAGGTTGAATACCACTATTACAGACTATTGGTATTGGTATTGCAATCAGTAAGGAATTAATCAGAGGAATTAAGTTTTAATCTAAAAGAGTTTCAGAAAACTGGAAATAAAAACATATAGAATTCAGCCTTATAAAGCACATTAAATATCAGAGCAGGTTTGAGTTTTTTTTGAGAAGAGGCAAGTGCTCTTCCACACTAGAAAACAGGCTCTTTGCTGATGACTGTTTTCAGCAACAGGTGCCCTGACTCAGTGTTGAGTTATTTGCTAGTGTGAGGACAGCCATTTTAGCAACCTAAAGATTATAACTCAGAAACGTAGATTTTTTTCATGCTACCAGTACAGCTTAGCTTTGTCATCAATTCAGAGGTACCTAGCACTAAGCCATCAGCCAGCAATAAACTTCGTTTCACTTAGGACCATAAATTCATATTAATTCAAGTTTCTAAAACCAAACACAAATGTTGATAGTTAAGTTATAAAAGATACAATCTAGACCCAATGCCAATCAATCAGACACACCACGTGATTAATCTGACTGCAGAAAATGAGCAAAGAATGCTACTACAGGGGAACAAGAGATAAGTAGAGTGAAAACAGTATGGTGCAGTGGAGAGCTCCCTGCATTACAAATACAAACAAATGAAGCCAATCCACAGATTGATCTACTTGAAGTGGTCACAAGTAATCAAGAATAGCACTTAAGAGGTACAATCAGAAAGTACAGGTAACACTAAAAGGGCCAATCTCATCTGCACTACAAGTGTTTTACCAAGAGGTACAGGATGCTATCCTACTAGATAAGCTTTCTAAGAAAACTTTGGTATTATAACAATGAATCTATTTTACTGCATGGTTCATTCTACTCAGTACACCTTGCCCATGGGAAAAACAAGTGGCAACAATATAAGTACAGATTTCCTAGTATTATTGTGTATGCATTAGGAGCTTAAGTCACAACAATCAGAATTGTACCTTACACACCCCAAATACACTGTAGCTACACCATCCACAGCATAAACAGCCTCACTCTTTTTTTGTTTAAGAAACTTATACCAGGAAGTTACTTTCATGCAACTCTCAAACTGGTCTCAGCATCTAAGGGTATGGCTAAACACTGTTCTCACCAAGGATGCATAAACCTGCTAATTTGCACACTGTCTCCACAAATAAGAGTCATGCTGAGCATGCAATGAAAATATCAAATATATTCTGAAGTGTTAGTACCTAATGTTTGCAAAATGGGAAGGACACATGGATGAGATGTGATTGTTTTCTTTTTTTTCCCCAGAATCAGCAGTTACTGAAACAACACTAAAACTGAGCCCTTGGCGCTCTGGACAAATGCCGGAGGACTGGAAGGTGGCCAACGTGGTTCCCATCTTTATGAAGGGGAGGAAGGAGGACCCAGAGAACTACAGGCCTGCCAGTCTCACCTCGGTTCTGGGAAAGATCTTTGAGAAAATTCTCAAGTCCCACATCTGTGAG
>JAGPOW010000304.1:72934617-73014762 GCA_030014935.1 Caiman crocodilus | reverse complement strand
TGGACATTAGGAAACACTACTTCACAGTTAGGGTGGCTAGGATGTGGAACCAGCTTCCTAGGGAAGTTGTTCTTGCTCCTACATTGGGCACCTTCAAGAGTAGATTGGATAGGTACTTGGCTGGGGTCCTGCGATCCTGGTACTCATTCCTGCCATTGGCAGGCGGGTCAGACTAGATGGCCTGCTTTAGGCCCCTTCTGACCCTAGATACTATGATACATTTTTATAGTAGCAAGGAGAAAAGATTATGGGACCAAATATATACCCCATGAACTTCTTATACCTGATTCAGTTTTTAGAAGGAAAGACCTAGTAAGAATTGAGGGCCATTCCCAACTTATTCTCAAATTCTAAGCACAAAGGAGAGAATGGGACCAGGCCGCTTCGGTTTGTTTATGTGGCTTTAAATCACATAACAACAATTTAACCATTAGGGCAAGTTAAACACATAGCAGTTGTGACAATAAGTGGATAGCATGCATATTTATACAAGGCTTAGTTTTACCTTGCTTGTCAGATTTGCCCATTAACACCAGACATCAATATCAACGAGAAAAGGTTACCTGCATCCAGAGTCAAAACTAACCCTTTGAAATTGGTTTTCAAAGGTACTACAGAATAAGTTTCGTTAAAGCAGCTCTGGCACCAGTAATTCAATCTATATTACAAGCATTTCATAATTGAACTTCCTCCTATCTGATGTTTTCTCTTCCAAAAATTGAACTGTTCCTTTTTCTTCTTCCAAGCACTCATTGTTTGTTTTTGTGTCTATTCCTGGAAATGGGACACATCAAACACTATCTTTCAACAACCTCCTAATTAACATTCAAAGCATGCTCATTTTTCCTTCAAGTCACTGCACCCTATTTCACAATGCTCATGTATAAATGGATTTTTTGCACCCTTACTAGTAGTGGTGGGCATGCCATGGAGGGGCTAGAGGGAGAAAGCTTCGTTTCCAGGCCCTCTAAATGCAAAGGCAACCTTCCAGAAACAAAAGAAGGCCTTGTACACACTACGTTTAGTACAGATAGAATTAGGTCTGCCAGCAGAATTGGTCAAAGGTGCAAAGAGGCATGATACTGGACCTTAAAAGAAAAAAAAACAACCCAAACAAACAAACCCTCAAAAATCTACTTTGCCAGTAAAATATCCTAGCCTGTTTTGCTCAGGATCCATGCTAGGGGCATGTTACCAGTATTCTTGTCCTCGTATAGTATCTGCGAAGTGCAGCAAGTGTGGACATAGTTCAAGTGTAAACCGATGCAATGCTGTCTTCCTAAATCTGCAGACAGCTCCAAGTATCTGCTATTCATAAGTAGTTTTGCAAAGCAGCAGCAGAGAAAAAGTACCAGTGTTATGGTACCCGTTTAGAATTCTTAGGGGCAATGGAGAAACCCGGACTTATTTCATGTTGCTGAGTTAGTTTCAAGAAGCTGCAGATACAAGAGCCAAAGATTCAGAAGAAAACCTAAAAGAAACAGACATTAATTAAGAAGAAATTACTGTTACCTATAAGCAATGATTCAGAAGTAATGCAAGCAGTTAAACAGTTGGATTATTCAAGACAAACCCTCATCTATGTCCATTTTATTCAGGAAGAGAAGGCAGCAACATGAGCTTGCTACTTTTTCAGTAAAAGCATTTTTGTTTATTCCAAAAATCTGCCAATGCCAAACAAAGGCTTTTAACAAGATAGTAGATGAAACTAGTTTCAATACTGTTTCTTGCATTAGGGTGAGAAAAGCAATAGGAAGAGGTAAGGTTGTATCTGCTGAAAGTTTCACTTTGCCCAGCACAAATCTGACACTTACTCAGGCTGATGCTTTTATCTTTGAACACAAACACTAGTTCAGTATTACATTATCTAAACCAAGGGCAGGTAAAATACAGCCGGCAGGCAGCATCTAGCCCACCAGGCAATTTCATTCAGCCCCTAGGAGGGCACCCACCAATTAACTGCATCTGGTCTGGTCAGCAGCTACCCCGCTGCACTCCTCACAGGGCTGAGCCCTGCCCTCTCCCACTTCTGCCAAGTCCCAGAAACCCCTTGTGAACCTCAGGGAACTCCAGGCCTGGCCCTACTCCTTGCTGCTACATGCAAATCCTGGGACTTGGCCAGATCCGTGCGCTGCTTGGGGAATGGTGGTCTGCCTGCCACGGATGCCCTGAAGACCTGCAGCCTGCTACTGCTGTTGCCAGCAGTGAGGGCTATGCACTATGAGGGGCTCCCAAATGCCTCCCCAACACACGCACCTTCCTCCGACACATAATATACAAAAGTAAACTTTGAGCTATCATGCAATTGCCTCTATATATACTATGCAAATGCACAGAAATCAAGACCAAATAGTTATTCAAATAAAATTAAAATGCTATAGTAAATAATGTTTTAGTGTATGATCTGGATTTGTTCTGGTTCAGATGGCAAGCCCACCCCCCAAACAAAGAGCAGCAGTGAGACTTCTGCTTCCAAGATACTGACCAGAAGGTGGGACACCTGTCAAGGGACAGGGTTACCCTTGCAGCCCTGGACAGCCCACTAAAACTTGTTAAGTGGTCCTCCAGCCAAAACAACTAACCACCTCTGATCTGAACTATAACCCTATGGCTTTGTGTGCATCCTATATCCTAAATAAGAGCAACCACAAAAAGCAGCAGTTTATAGGTGTTTATCATACAGATCACATCTTGATAAAACAATCATCTCCTGGGCATCTTCTGCCTCATTCTTCATTTAGGTCTGTGTGTCACCTTCCTTCCTATTTTCAGTCATATAACATGTGGCAGTTACAGCACAGGAACACAGTTTTTTATGCTATTCATATAGCATCTGGAAATCATAAGAAACACCCAACATCCTATAAGCAAGCAGCTGTAATGGATGACCAGCAAAAAGTCTCTGAAAAAGCTAGAGATTTGCCATCCCAAAGATCACTTCTCAAGAAATCTGCAAGGCAGTTAATAAATCTAAGTGTCCAACATGTTATACAGTTTGTATGTTACCTCTTATCGAGCAAAGCAATTTAAGATGACTGTTTTCACTTTCATTTGAGGCATGCTTTAAGTCCCTCTAATAGATTCTGCATACTTTTCTTTGAATACTAGTGTGAAGAGAGTGTTATGGCCATGTTTTGCAAAGCGCTGTTCTAATTTTACCATTTGAGAGCTTCTTACCAAAGGCATATAAATGCCACCCCTTACTTTCTAACATCTAAATAGCAAGTAACCTCTGTAGACAACAATGCAAGCTATATTAAGACTGCTCTATTACTAATGGATTCACAACACTGCAGTGTTTGACCTCTGGAGCTCCTCCTACCGTGAAACTGTTAACTAGGATGAAAAAATTCAAATAAGGAGCATATTTTGGTTCTTTCAATGTCAATTATTAAAAATTTGGTACTAGCCCAAGAGTGAAAGTCCCAGGGACTCCTGAACTGAAGCATGCTTGAGAACATTTTGTTATTATCTCAATCAATACAAGATTTATAGTTGTAAGTTTGCAGATGTGGGGGAGGGAAAAAAAAAAATCAAACCCCTAACAATCCTTGGTAGGACAAGCTCCTATGACACTGAGCAGTTAAACTATGAAGAACACCAAAGAAGGGGGTGGTGGCAAGTTTCTTCAAACCTCACAGTGATTAGAGGCAAGAGGGCTGAGAAAACTAAAAGCTGTGGCCTCCAAGCTTCACTGGTCCATGTTTCCTGAACATGTTTTGCCAAAAACATCACAACATACTCTCCCTGTGACCCCAGTTTAACTTTTTCATTTCCTGGGGCCACAAAAACCATTAGAAACTCTTGCAGGCTACGTGCTGTTCAAAGGAAAGGGTTCAACACCACAAGATACAAGAGTCAGTAAATTAGTAAATGGGAAGTCTCAGGGAAACAGACAGCAAGGTAGACAAATTAACCAAAGACACCAAGTCATTATGGGGAAAAGCAACACTTAAGTGAAAGTCTGAAGTAACCCTGAAATGCTACAAACTGGTTGCTAATTAACTATTTCAGTTTCACTAAGATTAAAAAAAAAAGCAGCACTACAGTTTACTTCTATTCAGAGTCCAAAAGTGTAGAACAGTTTGTAAGTGATGACAACGTTTTCATTAAGGATGACAAGACATCTGGTCAAATGTGTGGCAATACTGAAATGGCAGACACTTAGTTGAGATAAGTGCTATACTTCAGACTCTCTCAACAAAATTAGTGTAATTTCAGCTTCCAGACCTGCATCCTATAACAACTGCAAATAATAATAAAATTGTTGCATCTTAATCAAGAGTGGACACAAGGAAATTGTTATTTGCTGCAACTCTTTCCATCTCCATCACTTCTGTATCTGAGCATTATCATTCCACATGGTATAAGCATAGACAGCAGAAGGTGGGGGGCAATGGGGCTTAGCCCCTCATCAAACATGGGCAGCAGTAAGGCTACAAGGCAGGTCTGGCCACAGGCTTCTAGCAGCTGCAGCATGGGTGGGGAGGGAGTGGGGCTGGGGCAGGCACTGCACAGCTGGCAGGGCTCGGGACTGAGCCACAAGCAGCTTGGCTCCTACTGCCACATACCTGGGAGGGATAGGGGGGCATGCATTCCAGATCTGCACAGGGCAAGGTGGGCTGCTGCTTGCTGCAGGCTGGGGCTGTACTGGGCTCTGCCTAAAGGAGGAAGGGAGGCAGGGCCAGGCAATAGTAGC
Organism: Caiman crocodilus; assembly: GCA_030014935.1. Lineage (NCBI taxonomy): Eukaryota > Metazoa > Chordata > Crocodylia > Alligatoridae > Caiman > Caiman crocodilus. The sequence goes on along the minus strand of JAGPOW010000304.1, from coordinate 73,010,063 downwards.
CCTGGGACTGGGGTAGGGGGCTGCAGCCACCCCAAAATTCACTCCCAACACCACTGCTTGCCCTGAACACAGCCAAGCCCAAGCTGTGCCAGGCAGCCCTCACCCCAAGCACAGATCTGGGGTATATGGAGTGATGGGAGCCACCACCCCCACCCCACGCATGTGCATACACACTCAGCCACCCAAAATAATTTTTTAAACTCTTCACCTATGGGTGTAAGTCCACTGTTTCAGTGCTATTCCTATAAAGCCAGGGGTTCTCACACCGTGGGCTGCGACCCCTTGGGGGGTCATGAGCAACTTAAAAGGAGGTCGCAAGCTTCCCAGTGGGTACCCGGAGTCATGGCAGCTACTGCCATGTGGAAGCTCCCCATCCCCTGCCACCGCCACCCAGCACTCGAGGTCGCGGTATCACAAAGTTTGAGAACCCCTACTATAAGCTAAAGCAAACTTTTTTAGAAAACCCTAAATTCTGAAAAAATTAATAAGGCATTCCCAAGAAGATTATTTCTGAAAAACTAAGGAATAAAGGCCACCTTAGTTTCTCCTATAGTACAGTTTTCTTCATTTGGTCTGAATTATAAGCACAACAAGGGTTAGCTGATATTATAATTGCCAGTTCAGGTTGTTGTTCTTTTCTATATACAGTTTTCCTGACGGAAAGAACTGAATACACTTGTTTCATAGCAATTTCGAATCACATTTGAGATCAGGCTCTATGTACACAGTTCTACTTCAAAAAAGGATACGAGTTTAGCAAAATAAAATTAGGACATATTAACACATTCTAGTAGGGCTTTCTCGACCACAACTTTTCAAGATATCATCAATCAGAAGAACAGTTATCTATTGAACTTTCTATTTTTTTTCTTTTTTAAGTATGATCCTCATACCATTCCTATAATCTTTTTTGCATGTTGCAGACCACTCCAACTAAAAAACTGATGTCCAATCAGCAACTAGGCTGGCTCTAGTAGGTTTTATACTACTAAAAAAAAGAAACTGCGATCTGATTTCCAACCATGAACTTTTGATGCCTGTAAGAGAACTAATGAGGAGTCAGAAGAATGTTCACCAAGTTACTCAGCAACAACATACTTGAATGATTACTGATATAAAGCTTGTTAGTGCTTTATTCTCCAGAGATTCTTCTCTCAAAATATTGAGCCAAGCAATAGAAATAGGGTGGTTGTTGATTTTTCAAGGAGAGAGAGAAGTCTCTTATGGGATCTGCACACACTAAAAGAATTTCTCAACCTGTGGGTCACGACCCAAAAATGGGTTGCAAGAATATATGAAATGGTTGCAAACAAATTTTAAAAACAGATCAACAACTTTAAAAATGGATTCTTCTCTAAAGAAAGAGAAAGACAGAGGAAGCCGTGGTTTCTCCCTTGCAGGCTGCTGGGAGTTCCAGCCTACAAGGGGCTGCTAGGGGGCTCTCCATGCCCCCCACACTGGGGGACTGCTAGAGGCAGCAGGTCAGGAGTGAAAAGGCACTGGGGTCAGGACTAGCCACCAATGTTTACAAATAGGTCCTGGTACAAAAAGGGTGCGAACCACTGTGTTAAAAGGGTGCCTGTACTGAAGGAATTTCTACCCAGAAGGATGCTGGGTACTTCCACCATAGATCCCCAATAGAAGAAAGGGGCTACTAAAACAAGCTAAACCATCCTCAAAGGAAAACTGAGGAAAAAAATGCACTCCCAACAAGATGGCTCTCTAAAATGTGACTGGAAAAAATAACATTTTTTTTTCCCTCAACTTCCAAGCAAGCAAGCTGTACACTAACACTAAATTAATCAGGCTCAGACTCCAATATTCAGCAAGTCACTTGTTATACACCTGTCTTTGTGGGAATTTACCAAAATCTTGAGCTCAATAAATTAGGCCAATGACAACACAGACAGTTACTTTCTCTGGCAGATTTCAATACAGGCTCTTTGATGTGGTTTGGCAAGCACATTTACAAAATGGAAAGAGGTTTGTATGCAGCAAACTGACCTTCCCACACAGCAAAGAGCAAAAGAAAACCTGAATCCAGAGGCTAAAGCCCACAAAAGGCCAACACTGACATAACCTGGCCCATGTTCTAAGGAGGACAATGAGAGCTGCAGCTACTGGTAGGATAGTGTTTATTCACCATACCCCTCCCACAAAGATAGGATGTTTGTAAAGCTAAGGTACAAGGCAAGCTAAAATTGTTCTGCAGAAAGGACTGAATCCTTCTCAGCAGCAGACTGAATGTCAAACGCATCTGAATGACCCCCCCACCCATCACAAGCTGCCTCCTACTAGATAACCTCTCCCTCCTACAGCATGCATGCAGCACTCCTTCCCCACCCCCAACCCACTCCCGTCGGCCTTCTGAAGAGGCAGCCCTCAGTGTCCTGGCTCCGTTCATCAGCCGGCAGCTCGTGCTCTACCCCCAACCCCTGCCTAAAGCCCAGGCCCTAGACGCCCCTCCCGGCGATGCCCAGCAGGGCCCCACCTCCCCCGAAGGCCGCAGCTTGCGGACATTTTGCAGCGAGCAGGCAGAGCCGAGCGGAGGGGCGCCGCAGGCCCAAGGAGCTCGGCCCGACCGGGAGCTGCGGCTCGCTTCAAGCCGCCCCCCGACCGGCGGCAGCCGAGTAGGCCGCCCGCCCCGCATTGTTTATCCCCGCAGCCTCCCCTGCCCCGAGGGCCCCGACAGCGCAGCCTCCGCCCCCAATCGGGACCGGCATGGCCCAGGGCGCAGGAAGCCGGACACTCACCCACCGACAGCCGCGCGGTAGCCCGGCCCAGCTTAGCGGCAGCAGCAGACGGGGAGCCGCATTTCTGAACCCGACTGGGAAGGAAGCACCTCCTCCGGGGCGGGGCGGAGCGCTGCAGCCGGCGCCGCCTGCCCCTGCCTCCCGCCGTACCTGGGGAGGGAAGGGAAGAGAGGGGCCCCCTGCCTGTGCTAGACAAAGGCGATCGGTCCCTCTTCCTGCCGGCATTTCACCGCCTTGCCCAAGCTCCAGCCCCTCCCTGCCACCCCAGCGAGCCGGCGTCGCCCCTATAGGACCTTGGCTACTGCCTTCCTCGAGAGCTGCACAGCCGCGCCTGGCTCCCTCTCGTGGGAGAGGGCGTGGGCCCCCAGCCACCGGCCCGTCCCGCCTTGACAGGGCACAGGCTCTTCCACGCTGCTGGCGGTGAAGCCACTCCCTGGACGGGCAACAACCAACACTATGCTGAATGGAGGGTGCTGTCTGGGGGGAGGAATTCATGAATCTGAGCCTCAAACTTCAGTACTCCACAGGGTTTTAGCCGGAGCCCCCACCCAAAAACATATAGCTAAAAGCCACGAGCACGTTTTTCAACATTTGTGTACATTGGTGACAGATGGGTCATTCCCCTCCCCCACCCCAAGTTGTGTGGCATGCAGTATCCAAGGCTATTTAATGAGATTTAGAATTAGTTTGGCACTGGGGAGGGATCAGGGGTGGCACTGAAGGGCTGAAGTGATAAGATCTTAGGCTAGGAGTGTAAACCTGTAGCCTGAAAAACAGCAGGTTGCAAGAAACACTCGAAGGTGTAACCAGTCACTGGCAATGCTGTTTCCTTTGTTGTTTGAGATCAAGACACCCATTCTAGAATGAAGGCTGCACCCAAGCCTGGTACAATGGAAGTATCCATACATTATGCCAGACTGTGCCCCTCCAGCCTTCTGCTCAGATAGCCTGAAGAAAAGGGTTTGGCTCTGGGCACCAGCACAAACTCTGCTCATGGCCCAGATTTCTGAAGTGCACAACAGCTGCCTCTGTTGAATGTTTGGAAGTTGCTGTAACTAAGCCACTTAAGTAATTGTTTCTATGCCACCTTGCTTCAAAGCATAGATGCCCAGCCCCAAGTGATCTGCAATAACTCAGCTCCAGCCTCCTTAGGTTGGACAGATGCCCAAAACAACATTGTCCACATGGTACAGCCAATTTAATTTAGTTGTGCTGCAGGAAAACCTGGTATATTTACGTTTTAGACTGCTTCTCCCCACCTCAAAGAGTCACAGGGGAGGCTCATACTTGGCTGGTCTATACTGTAAGGCACCTGCAACAGTTAAGTTGATGCCAGAACAAAAACAACAAAGCTCTTATGAACTGAGATCATCCATTCAGTTCCTTCCCAACTTTGCACAAAATCCATAAACCAAATTGTAGTACATCAGTGGTCTGAATGTATGGAACATTAGAGGTTTTTTAAGATAAGAATACAGGAAATTCAGAATAAAAAAAATAACCAAGTTATCCTGAACCTATAACAAAGTCAAAGGGAAGGGGGGAGAAGGGGTGAAGGAACCAGATGCACATTGTAACTTTCTGTACAAGAGTTTCTTTTTTGGCAGCATCATAACTTTGAGTGCCTTAATGTTATTCATCTATATGGATATGCTGCTTGGCATCTCTCTAGTTGTTCACCATGGAAGCTTACAAGTTAGACTGTTAACAAACTGGAGAGAATTATAACTATTCTTCAAAAGATATTCAAATCCCAGTTTTTTCCCCCCTCTGCTCTTTGTAAAGGGCCCAAATTCCAGATGTTGCTCAGCAAAATTGGGGTTCATGCTTTTATTTGACAGCTTTTAGGTCAAGGGTCATTAGACATGCAACTAGCATCTTTTCATATATGTAAAGTTTAGGTGGTTAGATCATAACAGAAAGAGAGCAAACATTAGCATGGAAATGCCTTAAAATCACAATCCAGAAGAGAAACATGCATGTAAAAAAGAAAGAAAGAAGTATGTTTTACAATGCATGTATTCGGTTCCAATACATAAAGAAATATAGGGCACCTTACATCTCTAGAGGAATGTTTCAGATAATTTGGCCAGTTTCACCAATAGTCCACCCTTCAGTAACAATCTAGGTCTTTTAATTGCATGCAGATCTTACTTACACATACACACACACACCCTCTAGTTTTCTGAGCCTCCTGAGAATTATTCACTATGTTTTTTAACTCCAAACTTAGTTGCCTCTGTTGAGAGCCATGTTAGAAGCACAAGTTATTATCCTGGCTAGTATTTAGCTCAGTATGCTTTGATGCAACAATTGCTTTTTTTCAGAACAAAAAGTTGCAGGTCAAGGAAAATACATGGAAGTTTTCAAAACAAAAGCTTCCTTACCCTTGCAGCATAGGAGACCAGAACAAGGTCAAACTTGAGAAAGAGACACAGAATTAGGTCAAACTTCTGACAAGCTCAGCTGATCTAGCATTGGATGCTGAAAAGTCAATACCTACACAGACAGTGCTTATTCACTTGACTGCCATCTTCTTGGTCTCATCACTTGTATTTCATGAGTACATTACAAACACACCTCTACCCATATTAAGTTTGGTAACCTTTTTTTAGGTTTAAACATTGGCCAGAGGTTACCTGCCAGCATATCTTTCTAAATATGCATCTTTGAGGGCCCATGGGCTGCAGAGACAGACTCTATGTAAACTCAGAGTTCATATGGTATCACCCTGCTGACACAGCACAGCAAAACTCTCTCACTGCAGACAGTCCAACAACAAAACAAACAGCCCTATTCCTTCTGCAAATGAGAGCTGGAAGACTTATGCAACATACAGGACCAACAACCTCAGATTGCAAAGGAAGCGGAGGTTAGATATGAGGAGAAACTGTCTTACTAGGTGGGTAGTAAAGCACTGGAACCGGCTACCCACAGAGGTTGTGGAATCTCCATCCTTAGAGGTTAAGACCCAGGGAGACAGAATTGGCTGGAATGATTATCACTGGGGATGGTGCTGGTTTGCACAAAGCTGAAAATCACTAGATAAGTGGCTTTCAGCCTTTTTCATTTTGTAGACTCCTAAAAAAAGTTGGAGCGGAGGTGCAGCTCCCTCTGAACTGTAAGCATGGGTATTTGCATATTTTTCATGGATCACAATCATCTTTCATACACCCCTTAGACACAGTCTGCAGACCCCCAGAGATCCATGGATCACAGACTGAAAGCCTCTGCACAAGGCTAGATGGCCTCCTCAGTCCCTTCCCACTCCTGTTTTCTTGGATTCTTTACGCAGCCCTAAAGTTTAGTGCCCATGACGACAGCTGCCTCTTAGTCAAATAAACTGAGAACCACCGCTGGGCAGCTAGAATCAAACCGCTCCAGCGGGCGCTTGCACAGGGGCTGAAAAAACCTCGTGGCTGCAAGGCAGACGTGGCGGGCCCCGGACAGCCAGCAGCCCGGCAGAATGCCTCACGGAGCCCTACCCCTCGTGGCCAAGCGGCAGCATGCGGCTGCCCAGAAGCCCGACGGCCCCGCGTCCCACCAGAGACTAAGACACGAGCTACGCAGAAGCGGCCGTCACCGAGCCGCAAGGCCCCGGCCCGTGAAGAGCGGCCCGGCCAATCCCGGGGCACCCACGGGCCGCGACATCGAGGCTCTGCCCCGCCCGTGACCCTGCTCCTGCCACTACCCGCCACCGGCGCCCGGCGAAGGGGGAGGGGCCGCGCGCGGCGGCTGGCACCAGAAAAACCCCAAAGGGGTCGCCCCGCCTCGCTCGGGCCTCGGCAGGCGGGAGAAAAGGAACGGGACGGGTAGCATCGCTCACCTAGACCCGACTGGGCCAGGCGCGGGCAGCCAAGAGCTTCCTCAGCAACAGGGTTTGAAATCACTACCCCGCCCGCACCTCGCAGTGTCCTGAGCGCTCATTGGCCGCCCCCGGCCCCGCCCCCACCACCTCATTGGGCGGTTTGAACGCGGCTTGTGCCACACATGGAGCTGTGCTCTTAAAGGGCAGCTGCAGGAAGCCTCAGGCTTGAGGTAGTAGAGGATGTTGGGTGTGGTCTAAGTTTAGGTTGCCGGCCTGTAACTTGCCAGTCTACAGGGAGAGTGGCGTGGCCGCAGCCAGCCCTTTCCTCAGAGGGGCACTGGGCTGCCTTAGGCTCCTGCCACATGTTACTCGTAGCACACAATGGTGAATCATACAGGAAGTGTAGGCCAGCCGTGCTTGCAAAGGGATGATCCCTTCATGAGCATACACAACCAGCTCCAAAGTTAGTGCTTGAAAGCGTGCAGTAATTTTATACCTGGGTTCTATCCTGCTTTAGCTTGACTGTGTGACAGGGCCCCTCTTAGATGAACTAGATGCGAGTATGTGCACACAAGGTTTGGTGGGTAGCAATACATCTAGAGATATAAGCATTGGCAGATCTAGAATTTTGAAAGGGAGGGTATAGACTGAAGGGCATCAGCACATAATATAGAACACATTTTTCTGTAGATAAAAATAGGGGGCCAGACCTGGATTATTCAGTTTAGGATTGAAGTAAAGCCAAATAACTTCATTGGAATGAATTAAAAGAAAAAACAATCTGCAGGGCTATGAATTGGCTGCTGTGGGAATAAAGCTCCTAGCACACAGCAGAGTTGCAAAACAAAGGCTAGATTGATGGGAGGAACATCACAACCATTAAAAGGAAGAGGGTCATTGACAACTGGAATAAAGAGTTGAGAAGGAATCAGGTGTATTAGAATGAGACAGGAAGTCAAGTAGCTACCTCAGCACTGTCTGACTAGATTTGCTGCTGCTGCTACTGCCAGGCAGTTGGTTTAAAGTGGTGGAACAGGATTGGTGGGTGGATGCAAGTGCACTAGTGCACCTCCCCCTGATCCACCCCTGGATATATGATGCACAGAGAAAATACAAGCTTTCTGAGCTTCTGCTCACTTCATCAGATGCTGGGAAAGGATATGCTGAAAGCAGAGTATAAACAGAGCATCTGATGACCTGAGCTCCAGCCCAGGAAATATTGTGTTCACAATCTGTCTTGGTCAGATCTACCCTGACTTCACCCTAGTTGAGACTCACCCATATAAACCACTCTTACAAGGCTTATGCAAGTACAGCTGCCAGCAGTTTGCTGACTTGCTCAATTTGGGTGGTGTGAAATTTGCCAGGTGCTCCCAGTGGCTTATGGGCTTGGTAGACAGGGAGGAGGAGGACTCAGTCAAACTATTAAAATGAATCAGTCACATGAGGAAGACTCACCTGCCAGAGATGAAACTTCCATACCAACTTCATCAAGACACTGGACCTAAAAAATGATTCCATAACTTTGGTGCAGGTGCAAATACAAGCAAAAATCTGGTCTTTTGAATTCACTTTCTTACCAGAATGTGACTTGGTTTTGCTGATTGTGCCAGGATTAAGACTTCAGTATTTACTTTTCAGGGCTGAGATATCAGTGACAAGTTTTCTATAAATTTTACATGGCAGAATCAACAGATTTAGATGTTTACTCTGCACTTGTGGTAGCCAAGCATTTAAAGCATTGGTTTTCTACCTTTTTATAGACTCCTAGCTTTTGTGAATTGAGCAACACTCTATTGCAAAAACTAATTTATTACAGTGCTTACCTCACTGCAGAGAGGCTGGTCATTGGGAGGTGGGCAGCAACCAGGTAAAGAACAGACTTGAGCCCACACTTATCTCCTTACATCCAGTGCCACCCCAGGGTACCCTTACAGCTTGTTTGAGAATCTCTGATTGAAAGCATCATATGAATCTTGTCTAGAATAGAAGTCTAGAAAACTACTTATTTAAAAAAACTGTATTAAACACAAAAATCTAGAAGGTATTAAGAACAGGATTTTAACCATTATGTGTATCCTGCTTAAACTTAATTTCTCCAGTAAACGTACTGGCAACAATGCTTTCACTAAAGCTAAACAGTGGTGAATTTAGGTTCGGCTACAGACATCAACAGGTGTATTGTAGTAGTGTATCATTTAGTAATTAGGATTGCTAAATACTATAAAAAGGCACGCTACACAAGAGGACAAGCTAGCATTATGTGAACTTTTCATATTATGATTTCTTATTGTTCAAAGACAATATAATATTTGGTTAGTTTACAGTTAAATTCCACTTGTTTGGTATTAGCAACACAGAAATGTACACACAAGAAAAGAGAACTCAGCTTTTCCTGCTGATGTAGTTGAATATGCATTAGGTGTGATATGTACTTATGCAGCTCTGGAACCTCCCCAGTAAAACAACAGAACATACATACACACCTAAAAAGCCTTACTGGTGTAGGCTGGAACTAATTTGGTGTAGAAAATCTGTCATGCAGGCACAACACAGGTGTCCTTTTCACCCTGCTCACTTTCAACAGCTGAAGGGATTAAGGGAAAAGTAATCTCAGGGCAGAATCTAAAGTGAAGGACTTCAGTCACAAACATAGATGTTCTTGGAAAATTACAATTATGGGAAAATGGGGTTAGATTTTAAGACAGGTTGTTAACTATCATCATGAAAAGAAACAGCAGTATGTTTCAATTATTCAGCACTGTCTTTCCCCCCCCCCCCCAAGTATATTCAAAAGTCAATGTTTATAGTGAGGAACTAGCTGTCAGAACATCTTGCTTCTATTCTCTGCATGGCTTACTTCATAAGCAGAGAGAAATTACTTCCTGCAGGGATAGTGGTAACATCCTCCACTTCCACAGCAGGTCTGATGCAAAGTTCATTAACCTCTGTAAAAAGATTTTAGACCTTCATAAGGAAGAATCTAGAAAGAGTCACTGGTAGCAGCAATCCTGCCTTGTATTTGCAGTGCCATGATTAAACATTTCATCCATTACCCATCTTATTTTGCCCAAATTAAAAGATTCATTAGTAGTTATTTAGAGCTATTTAAAAGTGCCAGAAAAACAATGGACAAAGAACTCAGGAAAGGAATATAGCTTTTGCTCCTCTTCATCCCAACTCTGATCTCTTCAGGACTACCCCTTTCCATTAGGAAAAGGCAGGGCTTACACCAATTTTGTCACCAGGTCCTGCAGAATTAGGTTACTCTTGCTTTTACTGCCATGCTAACCTAGTAGTGAAGGGAGAAGGCAGTGAGTTTGCTGCATTTAAAGCTGTACTTGGATCTTTTTTGACACTGGGTCCCAGTTCAAGCTTCAACTGGTAGAAGTAAGTTATGTTATAGTCAGTTTGATGGTCAGCAGATTCCACCCATCCAAAATGCTTATTAAGCATGCAAAAAAGGACCAAGGCTGTTCCTTCAAAGCATGTAGGTAGCATACATGATTCACAACCCAACACCAAGCAGAGTGATTAAGAAAAACTAAATTTATATTAAATTATCATCAACCCCTAAAATACTGAACATAGTGGTTAAATAACTCCAGAAAGTCCGATGTCTCCAGTGAGTAACGTTAAAACCATTATACAGGAATGCAGGGAAATCACTGCCGTTAGCTCAGGACAGACAGGAGAGAGGTTTGCTTTTTACACAGTAAATCAATGCTGAAGAGATTATCCCCCAGCAGTGGCCTTTCTACATTCCATACAACAAAGTGCAATGAGGGCCTTCTCCTCCCCAGCACGGGGAAGTGTGATGTACTACCAGCAGCATCTCACAAGGGCTGTTTGCCCACATCGGGGAATAACACTTTTGCTCATCTCACTAGTGGAACAGAGGCTGCAGTACATTTAATGCCCCATCTCCCCAGTGTAGCAGTCCCATAATCTCTACAGGAGTTGGAAGGGAAGGGAGAATATTCTTGAATGGTCTTGGGGCTGGAATGTGCAAGGTGCCTTCCACAGAGGACAAATGGATATGTCAGGTGGCGTTTAACCACTGCTAGCTGCTGGAAAGAGTTTTCCTGGGGTATAGATATCAGGAAGGGCAATTGCTCTGGGTTCCCCTTTGCTCAAAAACTGTTTAATACCTCCCCTACAGGACATGCTTCTCTGTGGTATAGCAGCAGCCTCCACACAACAGCTCCTACATGCAGGAGGCCTACCTCTACAAAAATCTTATCTATGTCCCTGGGCATTCCCCTTTCATTCTGTACTGGTAACTCAAGCAGTTTTTCTTTACACAGGTTCACTGATGGCATGTCTATGCAGCACAATGCTGCACAGTGTCGAAATACCCAACCTGGCTCTACATGAAGTGACATGTTATAGACAGCCATAGCCACTGAAACATTTCCAAGTTAAATATATCTGATAACACTTCAAAAAGGAAATGTGTCAGCCAGTGGGCATATGTACACCCTTGCTCTGCTCTGATTGGGGCATTTCAATACTGCAGCCTCCTCTAGTGGCAACCAAAAGGTGATAGACAGGCTGTAGCACCCTTTGTCTCTGCTCTCAGTTTACTCCTCTTCCCTCTCCCCTCACACAGAAAGAAAAAGGAGGGGGGAGACAAGTAGAGAGGGGTAAGGGGGAGGGGTCCCAAATCTTCCCTCTCCTCTCCCCCTCTGAGTAGAAAGGTCCAGGAGATTGGGGGTGGAGGACTAGATTCTAGTAATGGCCCCTGTGGTCTGGCAGGGAGTGCAGGGTTTAAGCCCAACTTTGACTCCAGCCCCAGGCAAGCCCTCGTGCGCTCACAGCAGGCACACACAACTGAAAAGGGAAATATTCCAAAATAGTATTTCACCTAAAGAGGTATTATTTTGGAAGTTTTCAGCCACATTTAGGACATTATAAAGGGCTTATATGCTGTTTAGGGGCCCTTTGAAATATTTTAAAGGCACAGCGCTATGCATTGTAGAAATACCCAACCTGGCTCTACATGAAGTAACATGGGGTGTCATAAACACCAAAATGTTTCTAAGTCAAATGTACCTGGCTGGGACATTTCAATACTGCAGCTTCCTCTAGTGGCAGCCAAGAGGGACTAGATAGGCTGAAGCAAGATGCAGCAACTGAAATGTTTCAATTGTTAAGTGCATCCATACTCTCAGGTACTGAAAACAGCATAGCTGTATTAGAATGGTGCTCTATTCAGTCTATCTCAGGTATTGTTGTACAACACTTCATTGTGCCATGTAGACATACCTTTGAGTCTTCAGTGAGAGGACTGGGTACATATATCCAATCCTTCCCTCAGCACCTGGAGTTTTAATATGCAGTGCAGAGTAACACAGTAACACAGCCTGTCAGAACAGTAGGAATGTGCTCCAGAATATCCGAGTCTTCTTCCACACACTCATACCCACTCCTGCTGCTGCTACTGCAGCTACCTTCTCTAGCTCCTGCACATAGGCTCCCCCACAACTGGACTCTTCCCCTCCTGCACCTGAACTCTTTGATCTTCCAGAAGTAGCCTAGACAGCCCAAGTCTATGTCAGTGACCTGTGTACTGCTTTGATTCCTGCTGCTCTGCCTCTTAGTCCCCATTGAGTCCAGGCCTCTATCCAGTAGGGCCTCAGCAGCTGGTACTACACAAAGCACAAGTGGCACCTGGAACAATTTCCATCCTGGAGCCAAATAATTAGATTTAAATTAAAATTCAATTAAAAATAATTTCCCCCTCTGGGAGCAGGAAAAAGTTACACGTTAACTTAAGGAAATTCCAAAGTCTTAACTCTAAGCCCACTTCCCACAGGACTGTGCACTACCTATACCTGGAATCTCAGCCTTGGCTTGGGCAGTGTAAGTTGAAACCTTCTCCTAGCTGCAGAACCATCCCTCGATTTACCTACTATTGCCCATCAGCTGGTAATGGTCATAATCTCCAGTGGACAGAGCTTCTGCAAAGTGAGCATGGGCTAGAACAGGGACTGACTTTGTTCACTAGCTGGAAAAATACTGCTTGGAATATACAACCCATCCAAATCCCCACTCCACATAGCTCTCGCGCATCCTCCTTATGTCATGCATGGGATGTGACAGAAGTCCCAAGTAGGGATCCTTCACAGGTGTTTTGAGGATCTCCTTCCTTGGATGGTTTTGCTTCCAAACAATTGGCCTGGGATTTAATGTTCTACCTTCAGTAACAACATCCATAAATGTGAAAGAAAGAAAGGGACTAACCTCCATTTTGGGAGTTTTTTTCTCCCTCTTTGTCCTCTATATAGGGTTACAGAGTGGTGGGTCAAGGGACAATGGTTCCAGAGCAGGTCAAAGCTCCAAATTACCAGGGATACTTTCTGAAAGCTCAAATAATGGCATTGACGGTTTTCTATCCCTTGCCTTCCTTGACCCCTCCCCAAAACTGAGACAAATTCAAAGGTGGTTTGTCTGTGGGTTTCCATAAAGCCATACAGGTGCTTATTACTCATATCATGTCTGGCATATCATACAGAGTGTAAGGCCAAACACCAGCTTCCCTGCAGCTATGAAGGATCTGTCAGGAAAGCAACCATGCACTGTGTTGGTGGGAACCTAACACAGAGGAAAGGCTTTACAGAGCCCAGAATTCAACTGGGCTCTCCCACAGCTGATAGGAAGAACACAGTTCCCCCTGCAGAGGTTTGTTTGCTACTAACTTACTCAACTTGATAAACCAGTATTTTACAATGGTGCCTATAGCTCCATGACCCTGGTCAAATTGGCTCAGTTTTAGTAAGAGAGTTAGTTTTCCTATGTGTCAGTGCTGTAGGCCCCTAATGCATAAGCCTGGGAATGTCCCATTTCCTACATTACCAGTTAGAAAAGGTTGTAGAGGCTGAAACAGGACCTCCGCTGCACCCAGGCAGCCCACTGGCCATCCAGAGGTATAAGTGGCTAGTCTTCTTTCTGGAACCTGGCAACTGTTTTTGCTGATAATGCAGGAAGAGGAAAAGAAGCTAGTATTTTCTCCCAAGCTCTGAGATGGACTTTCCTTATCTCTACAGGGCTAGTGAAAGAACAATTAAATCTCTGTCCACATATGTGGTAGCCGACTCCAGTATGCATGGGCAGCAGTTGTGAAGGTGCTATGTGCATGGAGTCATTTTCCAGAGTAGAACCATAGTGGACAGGTGCCTGTGGTGAGGTGAACAGGAGCAGCATCCATTGCCAGCAACAGTCCCAGTGCTCCAGTCCCAGGATTCATCACACCTCCAAATTAACATTAAAACCACTGCAGACGTCCATAATTTCATTTCTGCTGATTGGGCCAGGATTGAGACTTTTGTATTCAGAAGACAATAGTGACACTCTAATCATGTGCAACATGGCAGCTGTGACTGCTCTCTTTATCTCCATATAAGTCACCTTTCACTACATCCTTCAGCCATGAAGCCCACCCTCCACTTGACATAACCCATTAATCAAGAGTGAGCATAGAACAACACTCAACTGGTGCTGCTCACACCTGACTAAGGGGCAATAATATACATTAAGTCTGATCAGGAACTAGCAGTAAAGTAGCTCTGCTCTCTTAGGGGCATGAATTATGAGCTGGACAGTGCAGGACTCTCAGGTTGCCACAGGGAACAGAATCTGAGACAGACATAGCTCAGAGAGTCACTGCAGAAGTTAACATGGCAGCTTTCAGGAAAAAGGAACATATAAATAAACCACAAACAGTGAGAATGAGCCAAAAAGGTCTCAGGGTCCATCCCCCCCAGCCACAAGAACACAGTCTGGCCCAGGCTTCTTGCCAAATGGTAACTGCAGTCTCTAGGCTCCGTGAAACTGGGAGGCTAGCCTCTGGGCTCCTCCTGCATGGCAGGCAGAGTACTGTCTCATTCATGCAGAGCAGAGGCTGGAGAGGGTATGAGCATCCTGAAGGTAGAATGTGCTTTAGACCTCGCTCTCTGTGGAGGGCTTGCGTTGGTGTTTCCAGCCTGTGTCTGGGAGTGAGCCGCGCCGCTCAGGAGTGGCTGCTGCAGTGTTGACACTGCTGCACTCAGACTGCTCCTCCTGTAGCAACTGCTCAGTTTCGGTATCATCCAGTGAGCCAGAACTGGCCTGAATAGAAACCGTGTCTGTCTTCATGCAGACATGGTCCCGGAGAATTCCTCCCCGGGAGCTCCGTATCTGCTTGAGGTCATCCCACTCAGAATCGTCACTGGACAGGAGGCATATACCTTCCACGATCTTGATCTTCTCCTTAGTGTAGCTGTGATCAGGACTAGCCTGTGGAAAGGGAGACCACAGAATGAAAGATGCCTGCAGAGAACTGGTTACCCCTAGCCAAAGAACAAAACAGGCTGCAATGAAGGCAGGCAGCAAAGCAAGCAAAAGGGCTGAACTACAATGCAAAGGGTAACTGGCTCTTGCAATGAAGGCACTAGTAGAGTCCACTCTACGCTTCCCCTCACCATATTCTGCCCAACAGACCCTTACCCTCCTCAGAGGAGTTCCTATCTCAAACTTCAGGCTCCTTCAATCTGAGGACAGACAATGGGAAAAGGTGGTTCTTATGATTCAATTATATAATGCAAGCAAAACCATTGTGGGGCCAATAAAAATCTTATACTGGAGTCCAAACAGGACAGAAAAACAAAGGGAAGCAGAAGCAGCTGGAGAGAGAGACTCAATGGCAGGGACTCAGGTATGATTTTACAATGAGACACTTCTCTAAAAAGGCTGATGCAAATACAAATGCCTTACATCCCAGAGCACTTATTACTGACATCTGAGTTGCTCTTTTTATTCCTCACAATAAAGGAATAAAAAGAGGCCATCTGAGATACTGTGTTGGGGTCTGAGTTCCACAGTATTTGGGAATTACTGGAAGAACCCTGCAGTAAATCAACAGAAATGACCAGAGACAAATAGGGATCATGAGCAGAGACTGGAGTAAAATTGATCTAACTTATCTCAATGATAACTAAGTGGGCATAGGAACATTAGATAGACAAAACTCCAGAGAGAGAATTATGAGGGACATATGCAGGTAGATCTAGGAGCAATGGGACAGAGATGAAAAACGGGAAATAATTATGTTCTCAGAGAAATTATCCTAACAGCAAGTTTTACAAGGCTGAATCTGAGCAGATAGGAGGGGAAATCTATAACATGGGACATTTAAAATGAAACCACTAATGGTTTGTCCTTTCTTAACTGTCCTGTGGTGGGAAAGGGACTGAAGGATCTAACAGGCCTTGTCTGTGAAAATCATAAATACTTCCAGAGAAAGCTATTTTCTTTACGCATCATACACAGCAGACCCTGAGACATGACAAGGGATCTCTGCTTCCCCGGCACTAGGAGGCAGGCTAAGATAGTTTAAGGAGATGAACAAAGGACAGTGAGAAAAACCAGTCAAACAGCAATTAGTGCAGGACAGTGTTAGAACCACTCAGCAGTGCAGGAGTGAAAGATATGGGAGATGCACACCAAGCAGTGATACCTGGCACAAGTATGCAGGCAGAAATCAGAAGAGGGAAGATGAGAAGGTATCAAAGGAATGGGAAAACTTCTGAGGAGGAAACCAAGAAGAGAAACTAAGTGCTATAAGATATCAAGCTAAACCTGTTGCACACAGACCTACACAGACCCATATGGTTTCCTAACAATACCCTAGTCATCAGGAGCATCAGTTGTTCTCCCCACCCTATCCACTCCATATGGTGCATAGTTAAAAACTGTGTCCACCTTTCCTGACCTCTTTTTGCTGCCTGGCTCCCCAGTGTCCAAAACAGCACTTGAGGTAGAAGCCACCAGGGAGCACAGGTCCAGCAGAAGCTTCCCTTTGGGCTCCAATACCTTAGATATCATTAGTTGCTGCTACTGCTGCAGCAAAAAAAGATAAGACACCATAGGAGTGGTAAAGATGACGGGAGCCTAAGAGGTCTGTGCTAGGGCTGTGAGAAGCTTCGGTCCCTGTTTCAATTCGGAAAGATTTGGAAAGATTCAGCTATTCGGACATAGAAACAGCTTTAAATGTTTTTTCTGTGTACCTTTAGGTAGCAGGTGGCTCGTGAATGCTGCAGTGCTGGGATGCATAGAGTGTCCTAAGGGAATGGGCGGGGGGGCGCTCCAGCATGCTCCACAGAAGACCTGGAAGAGGACCAGAAGCACTACCAATCCACTTCTGGGTCTGCTGGGCCCCCCAGAGCGCTTCCCACCAGACCCAGAAGTGGACCGGAAGTACTTCCGGAACACTTCTGGGTTCACCGCCAAGCACATGGAGGGCCCCCTCATACTCCTGTGGGACGTTCCATGTGCCCCAGCACTGTAGCACTCACAAGCCGCACTGGTACCTCAAGGTATGTAGAAAAAACTTTTAAAGCTGTACCTACGTCCAAATCTCTGATTCTCCAAATCGGCATTGAATCTTCAGATTCAGATTTAGCTGAATCGAATCAACAAATCGAATCGCTGTTCCTGACTTGGGCCAAATCCAAATCTGAATCAAATAGGGCCCACTTTGCACACCCCTAGTCTGTGCCGGTGGGGAAGCAAGGAATACTGCTTGTTAACCCACATGAGTCTCACTGAGTAGTCGACTGAATGGTGCCCTAACCTCTCCCATTCAAACGTTGGAGAAAGAAGTGTAGAAGGACACCTGCCAAAAACCAAGCCAAAGTCACTTCCACTATCTCCTCAGTTTTGCAGGAACATAACAGCTTGAGCTGGGACCCCAAGGCCCCAAACAGCAGCTCTTACCTCTTTCTTATAGCACAGTTGGTTGTACATTGCTGGCTTAGGAATAGGTTCAATCTTTACTTCTTGGGTAGATGTCCGGTATGAGGGATTACTGTAGGTCAGGTTTCCCAAGCCAGGGTCTGTGAACTTGGATTTATTGTGCCTGTAGGAAGAAAACCATGATAAGCAAGGCAAGTTTCTACTGCCAAAATGAAAGATTCCATAAGAAAAGCCACAACCCAACGTGTGACAGGGACAAACTCCCAGGCCCATTCTCAGTATCAGCACACCACCTGTCTATGGGCAAACTGCCCATCTCATTTGCCTGCCATGTTTTGTTGTTAATTGATCCTGATGTTAAATAGGCGGGAGGCTGCTCTTTGAACACCCTGATGTACAAGGGTGATAAGTACACGCTCCAAACTCCTCTTTATGTGTCCCATGCCTCGCAGATGATATATTGTTTGTTCTATCTCCAGCTTAAGGCCAGGCCAAACTCAGGACGTAGTTTGGCCCTTTACACACTGCCCTGTTCTGGGCCACATTCACACCACTCCTCTCTCACCAGGACCTCTTTCACTCCACCCCTCTCTCACACGTGCCTCTAGCATACTGCCCATCCCTGGACCACACACACCCTGCCCTGCTCCCTTAACCAACCCTGGAGGGTCATTAAGCTTGACTATTCATTCCTCGAGTGGTCCTAGCTCAGCCTCTTGGGTCTCTCCCATGACCTTCATCTGAACGGTTGCCAGTCAATTCACCAACTGTGGGCTGCCTCTGCTCCTAACCCCTCACCGGACCATACCACCCCTTCCTTGGGCCAACATTGCACCCCTACTCTGGGGCCCCAGGGTAAACACACCTCTCAGGCTCAGATGCTTCCCTCTAAGTGTACCTGGCCTCAACTCCACCTTCTCATTAGAGCCTGGGGTCTTACACCCCTGCAGGCTCAGGTGCTCCTCTCTGAGCATGTCTGGCCCCCACTCCTGGGTCTTACACCCATATGGGCTCAGGTGCCTCTTGGTAGGCATACCTGGCCCCACTGCTCCCACCAGTAACCTACCAGATAATGGGAACTAGGGTTATTGAGTTGCCCTTCTGCTTATTGAGGCACTGCCTTTCACTGGGGAGGTTAGCAGTCCTGGCACTTGAATGGCACTACCCCACCACAGGCAGTCCCACTAGGCCTCCCTGCCCCAAGCCAGGTGCAGTTTTAGGTCATGCCCAGGACCATGGGGCCTCCTCCTTCCTCGTAGCCCAAGTCCTTATCTCCAAGGTGTTACTGGAGCAGTATCTCAGCTGTGTGACGTTACTCCTTTGCTGGCTGGCAGCAAACTGCCCCCTCAGACCCAAGAGCTGGGATCTAAAATTACCACCTTAATCAACCACCTGCCAGCTGCCTATTCCAGCCCTTAAAGTGATGGAGCACTGAAGCTGCTCCATCATACAATGAATAAAAGGCTCCAGTGATCTCCTATTTCCTCACTCAAGCCAGAGAAGGGCCTTTTTCATCAGGTCCCTACAACTGCCCTACAGTCATCATACATTAACACAGCATGGTAGAGTTCTAATGAGAACCACTAGACTAAAATTAGTGAGGGCAGAATAGGATGCATGGCTTTACAGGGACAATGATTGGCAAAAGAAAAACAGTCCCTCAGGGTGAAGCCCAGGGAAGAAGTAGGGAGAAAGCATTTGTAACTCACAGATTTACCAGACAACCTCCATAGCGAGGGTGGCACAAATTTAAACACATTCTTGGACATCACATTCAGACTCTCTGTATAAAACAGAGACAAGGATCCGAGGGAGAAAGGAGTATACACTTTTTTGAGTTCCCATAGGGAGAAGGAGAGCTTTCAAGCCCCATAACAGCTTGACCTGCTTTCCAAGTAATGCAAGAGTTTTTTAAATAAAATAAAATAGTCATAATAGAAAGCAGCCAACACAGCTTCCAACACAGATTGCAGGAAGTGTAGCCTTAGATGACCTTTGCTGAGAGGCTCTTTCAACCATGTGACTCCATCCACCAAGATCAAAGCTAAAGGGAGTGGAGAGGTACCTGTATATAATTAAAGCAGCGATAAGCAGCAGAATGAACAGGACGCTCAGGAGGCCTCCAATAACATAACTGACATGCAGTCCTTCTCCTGAAAGAGAACAGCAATGACTAGTTAAGGGCCTTCCTGTACCACCAGACTATGTTCACCCTGGTATACCCACTTTGCATGTGAGCATGCATGCCACAGTGTCAGCAAGTCACATTTAGGATGAGAGGAGGTTTTGGTTGGTGCAACATGAGCCCTTTGGTGCATTCTGGGGGCTGCTGGGGTGGGAAGGATGGACTCAAGGAATCAGGTGCATGGAGGAGACCTTCGAAGAGGGGGTGGTGGTTTAGCTTGATGATAGGGATGAGTTCTACCATTAGCCTTCCCATAACCTGGTAGTTACTCTCTGCTGAGGGAAATAAGCTTCCCTTTTCAAAAAGTCTAGACTAAAAGAGTGAAGAAGGAAAAGGCAGGCTTGCTGAAGCTAAGCCTATCCCAGCTGAGTGGACAAAGATGGGGGGCAGGGGAAAACAGAGAGAAGGGGCTCTCTGGCATCATGTAATGACTACCCACTGTCTTCTGGCCACCTGGAGCAGACACTGTTTGGTACTGGTGAATGATAGAAGGCTGATTTTCATTCTCTGTCTTACCTGGAATGAATTTGAGGAAGACTTCATTTGAGTCAGAAGCACTGTGGAGTGAAAGGCACTGGCTTGGCCTGGAAGAAGGGCCAAACTAAAGAAGGAGAAAGAAGAGGAACTTGCCTGTGGTTGCCAGCACTGCCTCATTTTCCCGGGCACACAAGTTTTGGCCAGCATCTTTGTCAGAACAGCTGGAAGGAACAAAGACAAACAGCCCATTAGTGCCAACCCTCAGGGCAAGGTGGGTGTGCTACATTTGCCTTTGCATTCATAAATACCTAAGTCCAGCCACAAGTGTAGGAAAGAGTGCTGCCAAACTGGCAGGCACAGAATATACTGTAAACCAAGTAAAAATTATACATGCACTGGCATTAGCAAATCCAACAAAAAATAACTTGAGATTCATATGTGCAGATTCAACACATTTACGTATCTCACAGGGTGTCAAGCAGGAATGAATAGAGTGGAGCTAAAGATGGAGGCTAAGGGAGGTGAGAGAAGATCCTCCTTCCCCTGCTGAAGTAACTCAACATGAGGAATAAAACCTCACATAGGACCCTATGTTGGACCTCATCCTATACATCCCAGAGGATCCACATCCTTTCTCCTACAGATTGACTATAGATGACATTGAGATTTTCAGGCAAAAGCAGACCTTACTAAGTACTATGCACCCCTCTACCCCTTGTCTCTGTGCTGAGACTGTGCTCCCAGTGAACAGGGAAAAATGTCTCTGCTTGTGGTTCATAAACCCATCTACCAAGGAAAAACTCTCTCTGCTGGCCAGGGGAAAAAGATGGCCAAAGAGACAGCTAATTATCCACACTGGAACATGAGTTGAAAGCTGCAGAAGCGCTGTTCAGTCCTGTCCAGGCTATCCACTCAGAGCCAAAGTAGGATTGCTCCCAGGGATCTGCCTAGTCTAGTTTTAAATGATCAAAGTAAGGCTCCCACCCAAGTCAGTTATGTTAACCACAGGATAACAGGATTGACCAAAAGAATTCTAGCTTCTTACACAGCGCAGTAGGCTAAGTCATATCCAAATGGAATGGACAGCAAGGCCTCTATACCCCATACCCACTCCAGAGACCTCTGTCCTCTCTTTTCATAGATGGGGTTTCTTCAACTACTTATAGGACATTTAGATCTCAGGACTTTTGTTTCTGTCCTGGGAAAGTGGACAGGATGTGCTCATGCTGTATCTGGCATGTATACCCACATTCCAACAGAACATGCACTCACTTTCCTTCTGTTGTTTCCAGAGATGTGCGAGGTTTACTTGTTGAAGCTGCTTGGCTGGGTGAGGTCTGGCTCTTTTCGCTCATACTGGTTGTTTCAGGAGCAGGGGGCACCATACCAGGAACTAAACAATACAGAAAAAAAACCAAATAAGAGCTTGGTTCTGTGAGATTGAAGAAAGAAGATTAAGAACTTGTGTTAAGGGCTCCCATATGCCAGACCAAGCATCTCCAGATTGTACTCCAGAAATGCTTAATTTGCAGCACAAGATGGTGCAGGGATTTTTTGTAGGGTGTAGAGACCTCCAAGATGGTCTGATATCCATAAGGGGATACTAGGGGTCCTGGTGCAAGTATCATTTGTGATTCCTATAAGGAGGTTGTTCCCCCAGAGAACCTCTTTGAACTCACCAGTTGAGCAAGGCCGCCCATCTGGTTCATCTGGACATGCACAAATAAAGTCAGAAGCTCTGGCAAAACAGAGATGAGTGCAGCCTCCATTATTCACACCACAGGCATTAGAACCTGAAGGAGACAAATTATTGCACATAGAGGTGGTGCTCAGATAGATTTGACTACATGAGGGCAGGAACCTTTCTTCTATCTCAGATAGGATAACCTCTCTCCATTTCCCCTTCCTCAAGGTCATGGATTTTTGACTCCATGAAAATCACACATCTCATGGCTGAGTGAATTACAAGAATTAGGCACTGATAAGGTCAAAAGAATCTTGCGGGAAAAGGGAGCTTAAGTCAGATGGGAATCAGTCAAGAGGAGCCCCACCATTGCAGCCAAACTTACAGGGCTTCAGAAAAAACTTATCTTCTCTTGCCTCATTATTTCACTATCACAGTAGCTTTCAGAATTATCTCACATCAGCAGGTGTTGACAGAGGTACTCTCCACTCCCTCTACAGAAACCTCAGAGTGAGGCAAAGAAGAAACCCCAACAAAACCGAGGGGAGAGTCAACAATTTGGATGTTGGCAAGGGCTCTGCACTAACTAAAATCATCAAGTAGTACTGAGGGGCACTGGGTTCTGTCTGGCTCCAATTAGCCAAGGCAGGAATCAAGAGCTTCACCACATACCTGTTTGCCTCTGAGGAGAAACCACAATGATATCCATTAGCCCCTCAACATTGGCCAGGATAGTCTCTTTGTTCCGGCCAGAGTATTTGTCCACTCGCTGGATTGATTTGGTTTGCCAGTCAGTCCAGTAGATCCATCTGTCCTGCTGCTCAGAGAAGACAAAATGCACATAGAGATTAGAACACTTGGCCATATATATAGGGACTATACAAGGGAGTTTTCATGTGGCTTAGAGCTCCATACAAAGTCCCTTCGTCCAAGCCTGGCTTCCCTCTTTTCAGAAGTGTAACCTCATCCTAGAGCAACTCAGCCAATCTTTCCTTAGATAAACACTAAACTGGAGAGTGATACACCAGCTTCCACATACAACCAACTACACTATAACATCCCCAAGGCAGTCCAGCTCTCATACAGTCATTCATTTCCTCATCACTCTAGAGAGCCCCTGTTTACCTGTGTCAGGGCAAAGGGATGTGACACCTGGCTGACCAGCACCTGGCGCAGCTTCCCATGGAGATCAGAACTCTCTATACGGTCAAGATGTGCATCTACCCAGTAAATCCTGTACAGAGTGGGGGATATGGGGGCAGAGTGGTAAAAGAGAGGGAGAAAGAGAGAGATGAAACCAGACCAGTCTTCTACCCATAATCCAAACCTCTCTTTCAGATCACTCAATAGGCAACACTCTTCAGAGGACTGTAGTGATAAAGCTCACCATTATTACATCTCTTACTCAGTTCCTCTGGATAGTACAGCATCAATCCACATTTCTCACTGACCTTCTGGTGTCATAATCCAACGTCAATCCATTGGGCCAACCCAGGTCAGTGTTTATTAAGATTCTGCGCTCAGAGCCATCCAGGTTTGCACGCTCAATTTTAGCAACGTGACCCCAGTCTGTCCAGAAGAGGTACCTGAAGATTGAAAAGCGGTAAGTCCCCAGGAAGACATACAGAGACAGGAGATATTTCACTGGATTCTCTGAAAAAAAATTTACTTATGGGCCAAGCCAATAGATTCTGCATTTTCTACTAAATGCTCTGGTTCTAGTTACATATCATACCCATATCCTAGTATCTGTTCCCATCAGCTCCACATGGCCTTAGCTCTTCGCCAGTCATTTCATTCTGCAGAGCCAACCCTTGGGCACTCATCAGGCTCACACTAGGCATCCTTTCTTCCTATCCAAACTCCCCCTTAATTAGCCTTGTATAATCTGTTCTTTCCCATCCCTCCCTTCTACTGACCCCAGACCTACCCCTTCTTGGGGAAGACAGCAATTGCTCGGGGCTCATCCAGGCTGTTATTAATCATCACTTTTCTGCAGCTTCCATCCAGTCTGGCCACTTCAATGGTGTTCCGCCCTGTGTCTGTCCAATACAGGTTCCTGGCAACCCAGTCCACAGCCAACCCGTCTGTTGTCTTCAGTCCCTGACCAATGACAGTCTCCATGTTCCTGCCATTCAGATCTGCTCGCCTGGGGAATTCAGTGCCAAATGGCATAAGAAAAAGACAGTTTCTAATGAGCCTTCATGTCTACCTGTGCCCATTTCTCTCAGCCACCGGATCTCCAAACATCAGCCCTAACACTGTCACTGTGTTTTTTCAGCCAGGCCCCAATTAGTTGCACAACCCAAATTATTCTGTGTGCTTCCAGCAGCAAGTGAGCACCACTGTATCCTCCCACCCTTCAAGGAGGGACTTCCCCAGTCGATTGGAACATGCTATAAGAATCTACAATATACAAAACCCAGTCTTCGAGGCTGAGTATGAACAGCCACTTACAAACTGGGCACTGTATGGGGAGCAGATGATAGGCACCTACCTGATGACGTCAAGGAAGACATCTGTGTAGTAAATCTTGCCATCCACACTGTCATAATCCAAAGAGATGACATTGTTCAGCTCTGGGACAGGGATGTGGACATCAGTGTGATCACTGGTGTCCAGTGAGATGCGCCGGATTGAACCACGGCTGGAGAAGAGCAGGTAGGTCTCTGGAGATGGATCACAAGTCTGCTCGTCTCTCTTCAACTGGATGCCAGTGGGGCAGGCACAAGAGAAGCCAGTAGGATGGGGGAGGCAGAGGTGAGAGCAGCCACCATTTCTTATGCCACACTTGTTAAAGCCTTGGGGAAGAAGAGGAAAAACAATCTAAAGTACCTCACTTCCTAGAGACTAGACCCTTGCCATCTCCTTACAGGCATCAGTGACTGGTGCCTCCTGAATCTGGGGGCACACCAGCCCTACTGACAGTATCAGCATCAGCTGTCGGGTGGGGCACCAGCTCCATTGGGGGATGGGGGGGGGGTCACATGCATCCCTGGGCACCCCCTACCCGTTGCCTATGCTTACAGGGCAGAGAGACCCACTACTGGCAACTGATTTCACCCCAACCATATTCTTGCTCAAAGTGCACCACAGGCCTCTAATACAAGGACCTACCTAAAGCTTTGCCAGCTGCTATAGGGATCCAAGGATACTGGTAGGCTAAGTGGAAATGGTAACTCCATGGTTTGTATCCCTTGATATCAGGATGTCTCCATGGAGGAGAGACAGCAAAAGGCTGGCTGCTGTTGGCTGGCTGAATATCATGCACCTGTAGTTAAGCTGTGTTATTTGCAATCCTAACACTAGCAGTAAGATCCCAGACCGTAGGGGAAGTAGTTAAATATGTCATTCCAATCTGCTCATGGAGCTTCTACAGTAAATCAGACATATCCTGTGAGATGCTAGAAAGGCCAAGGAAACAGGGAGACCTGTATTAGGCACTTGGCTTATTAATGTCTTTTAGGTTTGTGCATTAAGTTATTTTTTAAAACACAGCAGTGTCCAGAGTGTTTAATAAGTCAGTACAAAAGCAGTTCGAGGGAACAGTCTAGCAAGAAGGTCAGAGCAGTGGGAAGGAGGTGAGAGAGACAACTGGGGTGGAACTGGAACTGGGAGAGTAACCAAATGCAGCAGGTGGTGAAGAAAGAGTGGTGCTACAAAGTGTACAGATTCAAGGGGAGGTGGTAGGGAGCTATATGTGAAGAGGTAAGACATTGTCTGTAGATGGTAGTGAGGAGAATTCCAGGGAACTGAAGCAGCAGTGCAGTGCAAAGGCACAGGGAGGATTGGTCAGCAGGTGGGCTGTGCAGTCCCTGAGAAGCAGAGGAAGGAATCTGGTTCAGATAAAATGGAGAAGGTGATATGATAAGAAAAGCAGAGGAAGAAAAGGTGCAGGCACAGAGGTGCCTTAAGTGGCAGTAGCCTGGAACACTGTGAAATGTCAAGCAAAGAGGTGAAGGCTGCAAATAGTGAGTCAAGAGAGGATCAGGCCTTCGAACAAAGTTTTAGCTTTAGTGGGTCAAGATAAAGTAGAAGGGACAGATTTTAGAGAAAACAGACTCCTGTCTTTTCTGTTGTACATGAGTCTTCTCAAACCAGCAAATCTCTTAGTAGTTCAAATAAGTGTGGATTGCTTAGTCCTCCTTGTTAAGTCTGAGAATTGACTGGACTGATAGCCTCAAGCTGAG
Organism: Caiman crocodilus; assembly: GCA_030014935.1. Classification (NCBI taxonomy): domain Eukaryota; kingdom Metazoa; phylum Chordata; order Crocodylia; family Alligatoridae; genus Caiman; species Caiman crocodilus. The sequence goes on along the minus strand of JAGPOW010000304.1, from coordinate 72,984,232 downwards.
GATTGACAGGTGGGCTGTGTCTGGGTACCTGGGGGAGGTGGTGGTGTTGGAAACAACAACTACAGAATGGGGGAAACAGAAGTGGGTGGTAGCAAGGAAGATTTAAGGTTGGAGGAAAAGGAGATCAATTTCTCCAACATACACTCTGCTATGGAAATGTAAATGGGTCCCCTATAGTAACAGATTCTAGGGGCGCCTCTGAATTACCAAGGTTGGATGCTCCTGTTTCTTCAGCAACCTAGAAACTTACCAAAAGGCCGTGCCCTATCAATTGCTTGGATGTCCATTAGGCCAGGCAAGTTGGCCCTCACCAGGATAACATTGGCCCCAGTGTCCTTGTCAGCTCTGTGAATGCTGCGGGTTTGCCAGTCAGTCCAGTAGATGTAGGAGTCCAGCATCGTGAGGCCATAGGGATGCTGCACTGGGGACAGCAGGGTGTGGCGGCTGGCACCATTCAGGTCTGCAGCTTCAATGCGCTGAAGAAGGACAGAACTGCTTATTCAGACCCTTCCTCTGAGACTGATGTCCCCACCAGACCATCATCCACAACAGCACAAGACCACAGGGAACCCTTGAGCCCTTCTACATAGTCCCTTCCTCTTCCAATGCCTTCCCTGGAAACAACCTCCAGGATACCAGAAACCCAGTGATAACGCTGTAAGAATCATAAAACAGACTACAACCTCTGTGTGTGCATCAGCCCACAGCAGCTGAGACCCAGCCTTATCTACTGCCAGGCCATTGGGCCAGCCCAGATTGTTGCTGATCAGCACCACACGTCCTGAGCCATCCATTCCAGAACGCTCCAGCTTGGCATGCTCCCCCCAGTCTGTCCAGTACATGTACCTGGAAAAAAACAACAAGGCATTAGAGAAGCAGGAGAAAAAGATGAACTCTGCCTTGCTTCCCACTCCCAGGATGGTCTCTTGTCAGCACTTACCCCATCTCATGGTACAATGCAATTGCCCTTGGGCTGTCCAGGTTCTGCCAAACCAAAACCTTCCTCATTGATCCATCCAGGTTGCCCACTTCAATCCGATTGGTCCCTGTGTCAGTCCAATACACCTTCCGGCCAATGGCATCCACTGCCAGCCCATCTGTGGTTAGCAGACCTGAAAGAGCAAATGGTCCCAAAGTAGCTTCTCAGCATTCCACACAGATGAGGAAACTCTGGGAATTCCCTCTGCCCTTACCTAGAGTCTTGGGAGTTCTCCCCTTACAATATCCATAGGCATCCCCACATAAACACCCTCCACAAATCTGAGAGTCCCTCCCCAAAACTCGGAGGAACTCTCCCCACTTTGGCTGCCCTAGGGAGACATGAAGTTCTCTAATAAAGCATTCCTACCTGTAGTGATGATATCCTCATGCTGAGAGCCATCCAGCGCAGCCCGGCTGATCTTCCGCAGTGTGCTGTCTGACCAATAAACCTTTCCTGGTAGGGAAATGGAGGAGGGGGAAAGGAGAGAAAAGCAATCAGCAAACGCCTTCATCCAGCCCCAGGCCTCCTTGAGATTACAGGAACCTGGATCACTGTGAAGAACAGAAGGACTATGTAATCCAGAGATCTGACAGCATCATAGGAGAAACAGACTGCCTCCAACTCCATTAATGACAAAAATCCTCTCCCAGAAGAGGACACTACAGGGAACCATGCAGGAGCATAGGCTGTGGGGAAACTTAAAGGATGCAAGTTTTTTAACATGTTACTGAATAGCTATGTAACAGACCCACAGCTGGTTTTCAGGAGATAAATAATCAAACTATCTCTTACTACCACGGAGAATGGAAACTATAATCTAAATGTATAATGTCAGATACCCAGCATAAATCAGCAAACATCAACTCGGCTCTTTTTACATAAAGGCAGGATGGCAAAAACTTAAATCCACACTCCATGTGAACCTATACAAAGGGAGAAGGCAGTTTATTCCTGTCAGCTGGGTTGAAGCCCTCCAGAATCTGTTTTTGCATTAAGACAGGGCAAGGAGGGAAGAAAATATAAACAATTCACATTGGAAAAAGTAGGGCTCTCAATCTGCCCATATTCATGCTACCACGCAGATAATAGACAGCATCTTTACACATGCATTCTATTGATTTAGTTAACTGCAGCACTTCAGCGATCAGTGAAGGCCCAGACCTTCCTGGGGATCCACTCCAATTGCAATTGTATTTTTCATTGTGACATTGACTGAGACGACAACATCTGCAAAATATGGGATATCCAAGGAGACCATACGGATGTCCGTCCTCCGAGCAAATATCAGGAAGCTGGTCATCCCTGCAGAAAGGTGGAAGATGGACAGGCAGTCAGCCAATTGTCCCTGGGGCATCACTTGCTAACAATGTCCTTGACCCAACTGCTGAGGAATAGATCTCTTATTTACCTATGGGGCAGCAACCTGGAAGCTCGCATGAAGGCATTAGCCCTGCTTGGATGGGTTTGGGTAGGATATTGAGTGTAAGCCTGATTCCTTGTCAAGGTGAATAAGATGAGGGGATAAATGCCAGCTCCAAGCCCTGAAGCCAAGAGCTCTCTATTGTCCTGAATGGGAAGATGCATGAGGGATAGATGGATTCTACCTAGACCAGAATACAGTGCAGTGACTTCTCAAGTTGCGGGGAGCCCAGCCTTAAGCTCAGGGCAGAGCTACAGGAGAGACTGACATGTACCTAAACCACAGGACATAATATTGATGTTCCCTTAGGATAATCCAGCCCCTCTCCACAGGGTAACCTCAAGCCAGCTCACACCATACTTGACGGTACAGCTACCAAAAGACTTCTCAAGGCAAACTGAGACTGACCATAACACCCAAGTCCTATAATGTTAATTTTGTTCCAGTAAATACTGTCACGGGACCAAGAGTGGACCATGAATAATCCAGCTGCAATAAGGATCTTATGGAAGAAACCTACCAGGAGAGCAGGTCTTGCCATCAGGTTGCAGATTGATACCAGTAGGGCATGTACAGCTGTAGCCTTTAGGTAGAGGAGCCAGAAGGCAGAGGTGGCTGCAGCCACCATTATTAACTTTGCATGCCGTGTGCACTGTATGAGAGAAAGGAGTGTAAAAAAATTAAACAAGCACAGGCTATGAAGAGCTCAGCATGGAGCTCCTGGAGTGTCTTATCAAAAAAAAGGACATCAGCTGCAAAGATGCAGGCTGGGAACACTTCCCTTAAATTTTCAGTACTGATTTATTTCCACACACATTCTGCACAGATGTGCAGGGCAGCAACAGCCTGAATGCTTGACAGGGGTGTAGACCCTGTACCAAAAGACCTGTTACAGTCAGCAGCTGTTGAGCAAGCTGAGTTCCTTGAGGGGCTGGGGCTGCTGGCCCTATACCTGAAGGTCTGTGTCGATGGAAAACATGGATGTCCATGAGGTTCTCCAGGTTGTCCTGAAGTATTTCACGAGCTTGCCCTGTCCTTCGGTCTGCACTCTGGATGCTCTTGGCCTGCCAGTCTGTCCAGTAGATCCGCTCACCATAAAGAGTAAGCCCAAATGGATGAGGTAGATTGCTCCCAATCAGCACCTATCAACCCCCAAGATAAAGTCACCAGGAAATCATGAGGGGAGGGGGCTATTTTACTCATCCCTTGGCTCATTCCCCAGAAATGGATGTACAAGAGAGTCAGTAGCAGTAAAAGGAGGAAGGACTAGGCTGTAGGGCTCAAGGCAGTGCCCAGCTTCAGAGGGCCCTCCATACATAGTTTGTGTTCTTTGCTCTCTGGATGAGGAGCTGACAGTGTTTTCCCAGTTCAGGGATTTTACTTCCAACCCTCTGGGACAGCCACTCAGCCTCCCAGCCCTCTCCCCTCCTGTAGCCTAGTTCTCTTACCTTCCTGTTATCTCCATCCAGACTGGCATGCTCAATGGTCTTCATACCAGCATCTGCCCAGTACAGGCGCTGAGACACATAATCAATGGCCAGCCCATTGGGCCAAGTCAGATTGGAGGAGATGATCACCATGCGATTGGAGGCATCCATACCAGCACGTTCAATCTTTGGGCTGGCCCCCCAGTCAGTCCAGTACATGAACCTGAACACAAGCCAAGAAAGAATGAGTGCGTGCACTCTTACACCTCTACAGCTGCCTACCATTGACACCAGAGGAGCAATGTGGCTTTGTGCCTTCCACAGCCAGCAGAAGACTGTCAAACTACCATTCTATCTGCAGAGCTCCACCATCTTTCTATATAACACTCTAGTTCAGTGTCCCTTTCACTGCAAACTACCAACTGCCTGCAAGACAAAAGAGAACAGTGCAGTTCTGTTTCAACCCTTCAACACTTGGGAAGGAAGAGTTAGCAGTCTTGCGCTCAGGTATCTCAACTGACCTTGGTTCCCAGTTCTGCAAAGTCCCATGGCTCAGAACAGAAGCTTTAAGTGGAAAAATTCACTTTCTGCAAACCTGCTGTGGAAATTTGCTTTTTGTGACACAAAGGACAATCACTGATAGGATACTTCTGAGCCTAGGACTAAGTGATTCTGAGCTTACTGGGAACCAAAAGTTGAACTAATGGTCAAATTTCACTGCAATTCAGATTTGTTTTTAGATCAATCTAAATGGTTAAGCAGATAGTAAGGGACTACCAAGACCTCAACATGGAACAAAAGGGCATTTTCTTCTCTCATTAATGTAATTTCATGGACTTCAGTGGTATTGCTCCCAATTTTTGCTGTGCAAAACAGCAGGAGGTGGCTCAAAGGAACATAGAGCTTTGACCTAGCTGTTAAGAAGCATGTGATGCTTATTCTGGTGCCATTCACTTTTAAAGCCAGGCCTCTTCTCTCAGACCTTGAAAGGAATTGCTATGGAGACCTCTCTGATACCAGAGCCCCCAGACATCACATGGAGGTGTAAGGGTACAAGAATCATACTCAAATAACCTGAGTTTTAAAGAAAGATTGACAAATCAATCCCACATGAAAAAGGCTCTTACCCTCCAACAGGGTCCACCACAATATCTCTGGGTCTGTCTAGGTTTTCCCAGATCAAAACAGTCCTCATAGTCCCATCTGTGTTGGAGACCTCTATTCGGTCTGTTCCTATAGAGATTGGGAAATAGGGACCAAGAAAAGAAGAGAGCACGAGAGAAAGCAAGAGAAAGTGATAGATTACAGCCCTCTGGAATCATAGAACAGACCACAAAGAAAACCGCATCTGCACAGTGATCTAGTTTTCCCTCCCTTCATCCTTCACCCTGACTAGAAAGCTGGTAGTGAGTGTGGAACAAGTTGACTTGCTTATCAGACAAGATATTCTCACATTCACCTCTCTAGCCCACTGCTGGTAGTCTTATTTATATGGGAGGAACCACTAAGTCCCGTCATTGAAAGTACCAGTAACTGGCATCAGAGGATGGCTAGGGAAGAATCATCTTCCTGACTGGCCTCAGTACTGTTATCTTCTGGCCATTATACTGCCACTGGCTTGGAAACATAAGTGGGTGCCCACCACAGGCCATGCAGTGAGACGCTAACAGGCATTTTCCTCTGACACCATATTCCTGTATGCATCAGGATAGGATCCAGACAGAAGCAAACAAAAAAAATCCAAGTTGGTTCTTCCAGTGTTAGAAACATGGAGGAGAGACCATGTTTGTCTGACAGAGACAAGTTTGGGAGGGATACAGATGGGACTGCCCTGCTGCTATTGCATCTTCATGAAGGGTGAAGACTAAACCTAAACCCAGCAGAGAACCCCAGTACCTGCATCAGTCCAATACAGCTTGTTGGTGACCCAATCAATAGCCAATCCGGCTGGGCTTTCCAAGCTGGTCTCCACCATAACCTGAGCAAAAACCAAAAGCAAATGTCATAAAACAAGAAATCAGCAAAAAAAAGCCCTTGAGACCAGTTCACCAGCTTCGTCAATAGCAACACAAAGAAATCCCACGGGCAAACCCCAGCAGGAGAAGTATTGGGTACACCTCTCCACATACGGAGAATTTCTGCTTCACTCTCCAACCTCCAAACTCTTGAGCTCTTGAGGTCAACATATGCCTGAACAAGAGACAAAGGGGATGTCTGGAGAGGAAGCCAAGGGAGAGGGCTGTGTCTGCTGCATGTGGGGCAATTTGTGTTTTAGTGAAACATCCAAGCAAATCAGTTTGATCAAGCAGAGATTCTGAGACTGGCAGACATGTACAGTTGCACACACCACGTGGACAAAGAACTTCTGGGTTCACCAATGGTTAACATGGAACAAAATAAATGTGGCCATAAACAGAACCATAAGCAGTAATTCACCTGAACTACAACAAAGCCCTAATGGCTTATAGTCATCTTATGCCCAGCGTCCAAAGAAAGCTCAGTCTTCCAAACTCTGGCTGGCCTAACATCCCAATTCAGGACAAAGACTTTACCTCCTGCCCTGATCCATCCCATTTTGCCCGGCTAATGGAGTCGGTGCTAACATCTGTCCAGTAGACATAGTCATCCTTTGAATCCCAATCCAGAGCCACAGCACTGCGCACATCAGCAAGGGGGATGACATCATCTGACAGGTCGTCTGTGTCAAAGCTGATCCGACGGATGTCCATCCTTCGAGCAAAAAGCAGGAACTTGTCAAGACCTGATCAAAGGTCGAAAGGTCTTCTTTTAATTTCTCTAAGTTCAACAACATAGTGACAGACACAGACAATTCTGCTGTTACATTCAAGCTCCACTGCATACACACCTCTCAATGCTGATTCATAAGCTAAGACAACACAGTTTGAAAAAGGGTGACACCATGGAGGGGTTGGGGGGAGGGGAGGAGAGAGAACATGGTGCTGATAAGCAGTATCTTAGGGGATATATTTTGCAGGGAACACATAAGCTGTGCCCCCAAAGATGGCATAGATCCATCACAAGCCTCTTCTTCACCATTTTCTGCAAAACAAGCAAAAATGGCCTAGTTTTCCTGTCATCGACCTGGCAGTGAGACTTAAATGGGTCATCTTTCATAAAAGCCAAATAGGCCCAGCTCTAGCTTGTGGGGGTGTCTCTGAGCCAAAATCAGGTGTAATGCACAAGGTAACATTATCACCACCTCTGTTTAAATGGGTAGGAATGGGCATGTACAATATACAGGTAACCTGTGCCAAGCTGGTGTTCAACAAAAAGTGCAAAAGCAACATCACTCCCTGTCAAGGAGGATATAAAACTGGAGGAACCACCAACCAATGAATGTAAGCCACAGCAAGCCTCTACCCTACCCCACTCTTTCCTCTAAAGGCTTTTCCTGCTGCACCCCACCCATCCTGAGCTTTGCAGAGACACAGATGCTGCTTAATCCCATTTCTGATCACTTCCAGTCATGGTTCTCAGGGAGTACCTCTGGGGCTGGGAGTGTTTGGCTGGTGTGTTCGAGCTCTGATCCCCATCCCACTTACTCTGTGCACAGGCATAGCTGCTGGTCTTGCGAAAACCAGTGGGGCAGGCACAGGTGTAATCCTTGTTGCTCGGCAGGCAAAGGTGAGTGCAGCCACCATTGTTGGCCCCACAGCGGTTTCTCCCTGCTCAAATAGCCAAAAACAAACACAACCACACATAAGGCAACTAGTAAAGAGTAAGAGAGACGTTACCCAGAAGCAGGAGGGAAGCTGAAAGGAGTCTCACTCTGGGACAGCATGCTATGACCTCCTGTCCTGCCCATCAGGCAGACTGAGCCATGGGTGGTCATCCCCCAACCCGTGGGCCACATCTAGCCAGTGGAACTGGGTCATCAGGTTCACTGGACTCTTCACAAGTCTAAAAATTTGATGGTGGGAGGATGACAGCAGTATTAATTGCTGCATCTGCAGGGAGATCAGCAGGCTGGATAGCACGGTCTGGCACACTAGATCAGATGCAAAGGGCTGGGGTGGCACAGGGTAGGATCCAAGAGCATGGGTCTGAGCTGAGGTAGTGCAGGGCCCAATCTGGGTGTGTGGGGCTAGGCTGAGGCAGCATGGGGCCTGACCCAGGTGTGCAGGGCCCAACCCCACACAGTGACTCCTGAGGGATCCAGTCCATGAACCAGGTCTCTGCCACTCATCCAGCCACCAGGGCCAAAAGGTTGAGCACCACTGATTAACAGAATGACAGAATGTCTATTTAAAGCAGAATAGCTCTTTTAGAATAAATCCACATATGAACACTTTTGATCTTATTCTCACTTTTATTCCTCTTTAGCCTAATCCACTTCCACTTCTTTTACTGTAGAATAAGAGCGTCTATACATAGAATTATCCAGGAGCAACTTGTTAAAAACAAGGCTTTAATATTTGTTAACAAAAAGCTATTATCTCCCAGTGTCAGCAGAGAGAGCTCTTGTAATATCTGTCCACTAATGAAATGGAGGGCCCTCATATCAAACGTATCACAAGCTGGTGAAGGGAGAATGTTAGGGTTGATTCCAGCAGCAAAGGAAAGATTAGGAGAAGCATGGATCTGGGTAGAAGGGAAGCTGAGTGGCATACGGGTCATTATGCCAAGGGTCCAGATCTAGGGCTTTCCTGCCTCAGAACAGTAACTGGTCCCCAAGCTGGCATGCTGCCCTTGCCCCCTCTGCAGATACCTGCTGGCTGGCGCTGAGGATGCAGTGTGTGAATGTCCATAGGAAAGTGGAGCTTGTTACGGATAATCTCCTGGTTTTTGCCAGTGAACTTGTTGGCGCTATTTATGCTCTTTGTGTGCCAGTCTGTCCAGTAGAGGCTGTCCTCAAACACCGTGATAGCAAAGGGATGTGGGAGGCCTGCAGCAAAAAGTACAGTACAGACAGAGATTAACCCATATCCCAGGACAGCCAGACTGGGAGAGAGACAAAGGAAAGTTCCTTACTCTCTGACTCAGTGCTGCCTTTAACAGGCTCAACTAGCCAAATCCAACGCTCAATAACAGAAGGACTGGGAAGAAAGAGTGGGAGCAAACCATCCCTGAGGGATGTAAAGGGATGGCATAGCTCACCCCACAATGTCCAGTCAGTTGAGGTAAGTACAATTAATATAGTAGCGGCTCAAAAACAGGTACTGCTGGTCCTCCCAGGTACCCCAGTTCTCACCCTGACTGATAACAGCCTTCCTGTTCCTCCCATCCAAGTCAGCCCTCTCAATGACATGATGCTTGGCATCCACCCAGTACATCCGGTGTCCAGCATAGTCGATGGTCAGTCCATTGGGCCAGAAGAGGTGTGTATCAGCAATGATGCGCCGATTCGAACCATCCATATTGGAGTACTCAATGCGAGGAGTGTTGCCCCAATCTGTCCAGTAGATGGTGCTATAGGAAGGAGGGGAAAACCTGAAGTCTGGGAAGTTGAGGCCCTACAGACAGTACCAAGTATCATTTCACATCAAGGGAAAGAACAAGCTATTCCTTTGACCTGAGCCACAAGACTTGGTCACAGGCACAGCAGAGGAAAGGAAGGTAAGCTCCCACCCACCTTCCACACAACATATTTTGGCTGAAGGTTGCCATGATCTAAAAGCGTGGAGCAGGAATTCTAGGCCTCAAGCTTCCTGCCTTCTAAGGCTCTCAAAACCCATGCATACATGCAGTACCTATGACCACAAATAAGGCTCCATGCATGGAAACAAGGAGAAGCCTAGCCCCAGGATGAGCTGAATAATGAAGGGCCTAATGTGTTCAGAATTCTTCCCAGACAGTTCAGCAGAGATGTTCATTGGAAACCCAGATCTCCACTCACCCCTCCATGGGGTGCAGTGCAATTGCTCGTGGCTTCTCCAGATTCTGCCAGAGAAGCACTTTCCTGTGGGTGCCATCCAGATTTGCCACTTCAATTCGAGATGTCCCAGAGTCCGTCCAGTATAGCTTGTCATGGATCCAGTCAACAGCAAGTCCACCTAACCCAGTGAAGAGTTAATTACAACTGAAACCAGGAATGGCAGACTACGCTGGTAAGAACAATTCCTCTTCCTCCTCCCTCAGGGTGTACTTGGCTTTACTACCACAACTGAGGGAGGAGATAAACTGCAGGAAGTGAGCATCCACTAGCATCCCCATCCAACCAGAGACATACCTGGGAGGTGGGGGACATTAAAGAAAAACAGGGCTGTAACTGTCTTGCTTTCCACTAGCACACTATAGTTGGCCCATTCCCCATGCCTTTGCCCTCATTGCTGCCATATACCTGGGCTCTCCAATCCTGTAGACACCACCTCTTCCACGTTGCTGCCATTGAGGTTGGCCCTCATGATGCGGTCTAGTGTAACATCAGACCAGAACACCAGCTCCTTGCTGTGGTGAAAGTCCAGGGCAATGGCATTTTCCAGGTTGTTCAGAAGTAATGTATACTCTGAGCGGTGAGGCAGCACCTGTCGAATATCGATCCGATTGGCAAAGAGCAGCACTGGTTCTGGACCTGTAGGACAACACAGGAAGACAATGTGAAAGACGCCTGGTAGCAGCGGTATAACTTAAGGGGGTTGATCAAGGAAGCAGCCCTGGGCACTGGGTTTTTTTGTTTTGGGGTTGGGGGGAGCAGGAAAAAATAGCTGTGATGATAGTAACAGCTGATTGAGCCACTGTGATCAGCACCAAGCAACAAGTGCAGTCTCAGGCATTGTGCACCTACCCTGGGTGCCTAGCCCCTCTTCACTGTTTTGTGGTTTTCTGGAGTCTCCACAACCCCCCTTTTTCCTCAAGTTCTAGCCCCTTCTGCCCTAAGCAGGGACTGGGCCTACCTCTGTGGGAGGGAGAGACACAGAGCCAGCACCAAATTACAGAGCTACCTATTACTGAGTGTTAATCTTCAAGCACAGGGAGAAGTCCTGCTCAGGGCAGATCATGCCCATCTCTGAAACAGATCTGAGGGCTCCACCACTCTTACAGGTTAGCACAGGGACAGGCAAAAAGGCAGATCTAGCCAACAGCCATACTCCATTTCCCAACAGCCTCTGCAGCAGGATCTTGTGGCAAGGCAAGCTTTGTCAGGGCAAGGGCAGAGCCGCAATCTGCAGCCTGCATGCTCCAGGCAAGGGCATGCAGGCAGAGGATTGCAGCTCTGCCCTAGCTTGGAACCATGGTGTTACTGCTGCAAGAAGCTTGGGCAGAGCTGCAATATGTACCCTGTGCACCCCTGCCCAGAGCATGCAAGCTGCAGATTGTGGCTCTGCCCTGGTCTCCAAACAAGCTGCCCCCGCCGCAGGATGCCAGCAGCTCCGGAGCAGCCCCCTGCCCTGCCCTGCCCTGCCCTGCCCTGCCAGTGTGACTATGGCCAGTCTCCATGGCAACCCCAGCCTTGCACTATCACAACATAGCTGCAGCTGGGGTCTCCATGGAGATCAGCCCCAGCCATGTGGGCAGGGGCTGCTGGCAAATGGAGTCCACTGCTGGCCAGATCTGGCCTGCAAGCTGGACTTTGCATGCACCAGGTTAGCAGCTCTTGTGCTGTTTGCCAGGCCAATAAAATGCTGCTGAAATGAATAACCAGAGTGGAGGCAACACTAATCTACTGCACAAGATAAAGTCCCTTCTTACCCAGAGCTTTGCAGCTGCGTTTGTCAGGACGAAGCTCATAACCTTGCTCACACCAGCACTGGAAGCCGCCTTCACTGTTGGTACAACCCTGGCTGCAGTAACCTTCCTCTGCACATTCATTCACATCTGTAACAGGTCAAGGGGGTAAAGTTACCATGTGATTACAAAGATGCCAATATTCTTGTGGTGTGCCCAAATCTCACTTCTGGTTTGTCTCCAAGTCTACACTCTGCCTTTCACTTGCAGCTCCAAGATCATTACTGTAGCAGTGGAAGGAAGGGGAGACCCTGATAACAGGAAAAACGCACAGTAGTGGTGAGGAGGAATGAAGGGCTGTTACCCTGGCTGCTTACCTTGACATGAACGGCCATCTTCCAGAAGCCTATAACCTGTGTGGCAGGTGCACTGGACCATCCCTCGGACCATCTGGCACTTCTGAGCACAGCCACCATTGCTGAGGTTGCAGTTCTCCTCGCCTGTCCGTGGACCTGCGACAACACGTGAAGAGGACAGAGATGAAACACAAAGCAGCAGTTACTATGACGCGCGGTTGTAAAGATAATAGCACACCTCCATGGAAGATGGGGACCGTGAGGGTAGGAAAGAGACCCTGCAGGAGGCTGCATCCCCTTGACAACAGGAACACATCTAAACTGACTCTACACAAGGTATAATAACTCCTCCTAAAGTCTGTGCCCTGGGGTTTGGAAAGCTTCCTTTGAGATTCAGTGTCTTTGTAGATACACTCAGGTGTCTGTGAACACAAGATTACTCCCCAGTATTCCCTCCTACTTGCAGGACCATTACTGAAGCATCTTTCCCCAAACTCCAGGACATAGCTCCTATTAATAGTCTGTTTCAGTAGGAACATGGCTTCCACTAACAGCTGTGTAGTTAACGTCTACTTGACTTCAGCCCATCCTTGTGGCTCTGTGAGCTGAGACCAGGAAGACTTACGGCAGTTTTGTTGGGGGCTCTCATCGCTGCCATCTCCACAATCATTCACACCATTGCACAGCTTCCTGTGGCCAATGCAGCGCCCATTCCCACAGAGAAACTGGTCTGGGGCACACTGGGGACTTCCTGCAGGGGCAGAAGGGAATAATAACATATCCAGAGCAGCAGCAGCCCAGCAGAGTACTTGGCAGACAGAACAACAAATCCTAGGCAAAGAGAAGAAGATGCACTGCAGGAAGCTTACTGGCTACGCTTGATCTTATTGCATTTCCCTCAGGTTCACCATTATCATCTCCCTGGATTATACGATACACTTCTAACTTTGTGCTCCCTTGGATTCTAGGAAGGCAGTTTATGCTCAGCTTATACTTTCTTCTATACTCCCCTCGTTCCTTGTGTTGATTCAGAGAATCTCAGATCTCCTTCTGGACTGGGTCTAATGTTACTTTATGAGGAAGTATTTTGTTTCTTCCAGACCAAGTAGAGAATTCTGGTATAAATTCTATTGGCTGCAGATTCCACAAACTTCCTGGGCCCCTTTTCAGCACAAGTTTGAGTGGATCTAGGCTGTCCACCCCTCCTCTGCCTTTATTTATTTGACACGTCACCCTACTGCAAATCATGTATATTAGGTTTGTTCATGACCCAATGTGTGTCCCTTTTCTAACTGCACTGTGGTAAGTTTGGAATGGGATTTATATGCAGCCTTCAAGGCTAAACCTTGGAAGGAGGATTTCACGTGGGCTGCAGTCTTCAGAAGGGATGGCACAGACCATGCAAAATTTTATTTCAGATCATTTTGTTTATTTCTTGCAACTCATGATTTCTAGGTTAAGGCATTACACCTGTTAAAATCCATGAACTGCAACAGGGATGTATAGGGATCACTGAAAGATTAATTACCCTGCAAAACCTTTATAATCAACTCAGTGGAAGACAAAAGAAGGTCAATAGACTACTGTGATAAACATAAATAGAAGAACTATATGGATACATGACTTGGAATTCGGTTTCTTCCTTCTTTTACAAGATTCACTTCAAAAGAGCAATCTGAAGTGCTATAACATTTTCTGTATAACTGACAGATACCTTTTATTATTTTCGCAGACTAACACAATATTTTAGATTTGTGATCTCTGCTATCCAAATCTATGTCTAGAACCAAAGGGAGTTTATACATGTGTTCTGGGCAGGGGACTTTAATCCGAGAGCCACTCTAATTGTGTCTTATGTATCAGCATCCCTGTGCTTAAAAATGGTAGTGGGGGCACTTTAACTACAGCTCACTGAATAAGCTTTAGTTAAAGCGCCCCCACTGCCATTTTTAAGCGTGGGAATGCTGATACATGAGACACTGGAGTCTGCTGGAGTAATTACCATGCTCCAGCAGACTTGGTTAATTAAGTCTACTTGTGTATAGGCACCCAAAAAGCCTAAGACACAAATTGATCAGCTTTGTCCCACTGGCAACTACCACACAGATGGTTCTTGTAGCCTGTTTTCTTTCATACCTACCAATCTTATACTTCTCTACTTTACTGTGAATGCTTAAGCTTCAACTTGTCTCTATGCCACTGGACATCATGTACTGCTTCTCACCAGACAAGTTTTCAGATGTTTACTGGGAGTGGTTCCTCTTGGTTAACTTTTACTAGCTGACCTTTACCATATCTATCCACTGTAGTTCTTGACAGTTTTCTGAAGATCCTCCAGAGCACATGCTGATGTACATATAATGTTCAGTGTACCCATTTATCCTGGTCATGACTTTTTATTTCAAAGGTGCTGTAGGTTTGATTTGGTTTCTTGGCTAGAACTTTTCAAGTTTGTTCTTGATACCTAGGTTATCCAGGTGACAACCACAGGACTATCAGACTTCTTTTAGCTGTGTGATTACTTTTTCAGGATCAACACCTGTTTTAGATGCATTGTTCAGAAAGTGATGGGGCTTTCTGCTGGAATCTACCTGCAAAAAAGGTCATAGAAGGGCCCCAAGGACCAGCCCCTTATTGATCTCAACTCAGTCCCTCAGATAAAGCAATATTTCCACACATTCCTAATATCTCAAACAGACAGATCCACAGCAGCTTATTATAAGAGGATAATTTGGAAAAGAGAAGGGTATAATATTTAGTCAGGAAGATCACAAATGGCTGTGAAGTTCAAGATGGAGCATAAAGCCAGCTTCCTAAAGCTGAAGTCATAAAGTAGTTGCCTTCCAAGCTCAGCCAGCAAACCAGAGCAAGAAAACAAGTGTTTATCTTCTGTAGCAGGATGAAGAAAATTGCCTGTATTTTTCCTGGCACAGGGATTCACAGAATCTGTGGCTGAGATCAAGAAGGACACCCAAAAGAGAAGTACATATGAGAGGGAAGGAAGGTGACCAGTATTTAGCTACCTATGGGATTCAAGGCAGAGCAGCCACCTACTAGGCCTGACCTGTGTTCTCACAGTTCTCTTCATCACTGTTGTCAGAGCAGTCATCCTCTCCATCACAGCGCCATGACAGACGGACACAGCGCCCTGATCTACAACGGAATTGGTCAGCTGTGCACATGGAAGTAGCTGGGGAAAAAAGGGAGAAACAATTAGTTGGAGCAACCATAATTTGACCCATCAGCCCAACACCCTAATTTCTCCTTTGCTTCATATCACGGGCATAAACCATATCTGTCTTGCCCCTTGCTACTTACTGCAGTTCTTTTCATCTGACTGGTCATCACAGTCAAAGTCGCCATCACATCTCCAACTTGCATTGATGCACAAGCCGCTGTTGCACATGAACTCTCCAGAGCGGCATGGTTGGTGAGATGCTGCAGGGAGGACACAACACATTAATGACGAGCCAATCATGGTCCAATAGAAACTCTAGCATCACAAATCCCCCATGACCATTCTCACGTCCAACTACAAAGAACTTAGGCCTAAATGGGCACTTATGAGAAAATGCTTCAACTTATGTGTCTAAAGTCCCAACTAGACAATGGCCCTGATACCATCCACCATGAAACCAGCCTAGGCTACACCAGTGGCTACCTTCCCCTGGGCAGTGCACCTTTCCTCTTAGTTAATGCCAGACTCGGCTCCAGTATTGGGAGCACCTTCTCCAGATCTAGCCAGTGCTCTCCACCCCATCTGGGCTTGTAAAACAGTTGCTTGGACCCAGTAGCTTACTGCACTGCTGCTGACTTACAGCAGTCAGATTCATCTGACCAGTCCCCACAATCATCGTCTCCATCACAGTGGTAGATATCCAGGATGCAGCGCCCATATGCACACTGGAACTCCTCCAAGCTGCAGGTTGCAGCTGGAACGTCTGATGCTAATAAGAGAACCAAAATGAAAAAGCAGCTAAGGACAGAGAAACAAGCCAGTCTATGATTATGCTGGTAGAATAAGGGGGCCCACAAAGTAGGTGGTACAGAATGTATAACATATGTCCACAAGCAGTTGCCTCCTTCCAACCAGTTATCGGTATGGCCACAGCACTAACATTATCTGTGTTTCACTGGAAAGCAACTGACAGCTGTACGCAATAATAATGCAGTAATGCCAACTGTTGTGAAAACATCGCGAGACTCAGGATTTTTAAGTCAAAATAACTCATTATCTCCTGATCAAACCCTCAAATATCTGGATTTTCTCAGCTGGTAAGTCTGAGGGGAAGTCTTTGGAGGAGAAGGGACAAGAGGGGAGATCAAAGCCCCTACAGTGAAGGAGGGAGTAGGGAGGAACAGGGGATGGGGTAAACGAGGCACCGGGGCTGGTTGTCCAGAGGCGCGGGGGAGAACCACCCCAGGGGAGGCATGTGCCCCATGAGGGGCAGAGGTGGGCTGCCCATTGCAGGCTGGGGCTCTGCACCTTCCTGCCTTTGCCCCAGGAGCTCAGCCACGCAACACCAGTGTGCTTCCTGTTGCTGGGCGGGCAGGAGACATACTGCGCAGTCAGCATGCCCCTTGTTCCCTGCCCACCTGGTGGGCAGCAATGGTGTCCCACGGCTGAGCTCCTGGGGCAAAGGCAGCAGGATGGAGAGCCCCGAGCCCACAGTGGGCAGCTCACCTCTGCCCTGCAGGAGGCACATGCCCCCCCATGCCTCTTCCAAGGGTGCATGCACCTGTGGGGAGCTGCACCCCCCCACACCTCTGGACGACCTGCCCCAGTCCTAGGGCCCCATTCACCTGCCCTAGGGCCCCATTCACCTGCCCCAGCCCTAAGGCCCATACCCCACTACCTCCTTCACTGTTGGGGCCTCCATCTTCCCACCTCCTCCTCCTCTTCCTCCCCTACCTCCCCACCCCTTCCCCTCCACTTACCAGCTAGGTGCTATCTGTCTCTGTGCCTCTGCCCCAACTCCCAAGCCACAGCATCCCCAGCCCTGATGCTGCCCTTCACTACTGTCCCACAGTACCCTGCATCCTGCCAGGGTGTGTGAGGACCCTCCCTTCCTGGGCTCCAAACACCACACACACACCCACAGTCCCCCACACCTTCACAAATAATCCCCCTACACATACACTTAAAAAATATCATCTTTTGATTTACATGCCAATCTCTTGATTTTTTAAGGGTTTGTCTCAATTTAACATGGTGGGGTTGGTAATACTGCTACAGTGGCTTCCTAAATCAACCACCTTATTCAGAGCTCCGTACTTCAAAAAAGTTAACCCTATGTTACAGAAAGGAAGTCATAGAGATGGGAAGGGACAGAGAACAAGGCAAGAACAGGACCCCAGGAATGCTGACTCCCCCTTCTGTGCTTGGGACACCAGATAATACTGGTTTCTGCTAGCATATGTTCTTAGTTGGTTTATGTGCTTATTAAAATAAGATCTTGTAGTTTTTATTAAATAGTTAACCAACTCCCATTTTGCTTTGTTAGTTATGGCAGGGTCTAACTAAACTTTACACAACCTTAAGTTAAGTCATCTATTTTAGAATTGTTTGTAAGAATCTTTTCCTTTCCACTGAACAAAATAATTTGCATATCTTGCACTTTTTACTTTTATTCTTTTCAGAATGCCAGGCAGTTACTAGTAAGAATAACATGTGTGCCTGGTATTGGGGTATTTCTGGGATACTTCTCCTTCTGAGATTAGCTCCTACACGTGATTATTTTATAAGATTATATGCTATAAACACATTAGCTGTTAAAAGGATTGTGTGAAGTCATATACTGAGATTGCTCTATTTGACTTACCATAACAGACCAAGGATTTGTAAAAGTTATTTTGACTTAGAAATCCTGAGTCTCACACCATAACAGATCAAGGATTTGTAACACATACTTCATGTTGCTGATGAATTATAGCTTTTTACAGTCTTCATAAACTCTCCATAAACAGTAGAAGACTCTCCCCAGTATTCACACTCTACTGAAACTAGCGCAGCTAAGATGGGCTGGCCACCTTTCAAGAATGCCCAACACTTGCCTGCTAAGAAAATCTTCTACAGCGAACTGTCAAATTGAGTACATTCTTGTGGCTCACCAAAGAAGTAGTACAAGGACACCCTAAAGGTGTCCCTAAAGAGTTTCAGCATCAACCCGGAGTTGTGGGAGCAAATCACTCGCAACCATTTTTCCTGGAGGTCATCAATCCAGAACAGAGCATTGGTCTTCGAACAGCAACACTTGGCAGAAGCAATGAAGAAACGCGTGGCTAGGAAAATGAAAACCTCTCATACCCAGTCCTCGTGCTTTCCTGCCCCTCCTGCAGCAGACTGTTCAAGGCAAAGATCAGGCTTATAAATCATCTACGTACCAAAGTGACCTGACCTCCACCCCCTCCTCTCTCTCTTTCCTCTCTCCCTTTTCTCCTTTTTCCCTTTTTTTCTCCTTTCTTCTCTTCGCCCTCCCTGTTTCTTTTCCACTTCTTTTTTCTCTTCTCCCCACCACACTGGATGCAGTCATCTTTGCCGGTAAAGGGTGAATAAATAAAAATTAAAAAACAAACAAACTAGCTGACCTGTGCTTGGTGATCTCCTGAAGTTTTATTAAAATGAAAGCTACTAATAATGCCTCTATGAAAGGCTTGTGTAGTTTATTAAACCTCAGATGAGATGCAGAACAATGAGCCACCTGAGAAGCAAGGGCTTCCTTACATCCTGGCCCAAGCCTCTGCCTCTTAAAATAAAACCAGCTTTTGGGGTACAGTGAACCTCACCATACTATCATACTCAAAATCCAACAGGAAGAAAAAGAGCACAGCAGCAAGGCACCTAGGTCTGCACTAGGCCTTTGAAGTTTCGCTTTCCTACAGAACGTTGCCAAAACAGACCACTCCTTATCACTAGCAATCCTTGTCAGACAGAGTAACCCTGTACAGGCACAGGATGCTAAGGGTTTGTCTACTGCCCTGCTCAGAGTCAGCTACATGGATACATTTTTCTGTGCAGCCATGATAATTTCCTAGACGGCTTAGTACAACAGAGACTGAATTTTTCTCTCCCTCTACCTCCCTTTCCCTGAACCCCTCCTCCTCCCCCTCCCCCACCAGGACGGGAACCCTAGAACACCTTTTGGAGAAGGAAAACATTTAGGCACACAAGGCTTGGACCAAGAAACCCTATTCTAATACTCTGATTACCCATAGAGTTAGCTGAGGCAAGTGAGACAATGGGATAGGGATCTTGGATCTTTCTTGGATTGCTAGAGGAGTCACAATGGGATTGTAGTCTTACTTTTGTATCTATACCATGAGATCATGAGGGTAAGGAGCGCTATAACATTCTTAAGAAGGAGGTCAGGACTCCAAAATGACTGAGAACCACTGGCCTAGAGAGATATAAAGTCAAGGGTGGAGTTAGATGGGGAAAAAGGCGGCAGCTGGCAGCCACAGGGGGGCTGACACAATGAGCCCAGATAGGAGACAAACTGCTTCAGAATGAAGAAGTACTGATCTTTAAATGTCTTGTAGATTAAGGAAAGGGACAGGTCTACACTTTGGAGTACACTAAGGAAAGTGGGAGCGCCGTTTCTACTCCACACTATCATGCAGGGTTCAGTTGGGGATCTCCCCTTCCTGCCCCCACCCTTTTCCCCAGGGCCTGTTCATGGCTTGCAGGAAAGGGACAGGCAAGGGAGTGGGAAGGAGGGAGGGAGGTTGGCTTCCTCTCAGAGCCCTTTCCTGGCTCAGAAATCATTGCAGCCCTTGGCTCCCTGCCAACACTCATTATCTGGAGAGATAAAAGACAACTCCCCCACAGACACACACCCCCTGCCCTTCAGGAGCTGGAGGCCCTGGTCCCCCTCCCAAAGCCTTTTGAAGTTTCTTCCTATCTAGAACAAATTCTGCAAAATGCCCTTGAGAGAAGGGTGGGGGATGGGAGCAACTTCTACAGATACTAACTGCTGCTCAGAGACACAGCAGGGAGGTGCAGAGGGTGGTGGGAAAGGGTGGGGGTGGGGATATTAGGATCCAGCCCAATTCGCTACAGGCCTGTAGAAGGGGGAAAGCAACTGCAGGATCCCTGACACCCAGCCTAGCCATTTCATAGACTTCAGCTTGTACAAAGTTCTATATAAAATATCCAAACTAAAGAGCAGGGAGGCAGGTAGCAGCGCTGCACCACTGATAGGCAGGCTGCTGGCTCCCAGGCCACAAGAATGCTGCCAGCGGGCAGAGCTCCTCGAAAACTTCCTACAGGAATCAGACAAAAGTGGGGGAGAAATCCTCTGTCCACAAGTACTGTATAGGGTGGCTTTCCTTGCTCAGGCTCAAGGTCACACCAGCCCGGGAGCAGAAGGAAGCAGCAGCCTGGAGCTGTCACAATATGCTTGTCCAAGCTGATGTTCAGAGGGATGCTGTACTCAGCCTGCACTGTAGGGTTGGCAGTGGGCTCTGCAGCAGAGCTGGAACACAGCTAAACCACTAACACAGGCGGGGTCAGCTCATTTCCACCATTCATTAAAGGACAAAACAAACCCAGTGTTGGTAGCAGGTCCAACATAACAAGGAGCTGACTTACGGCAGCTCTCTTCATCTGAGCCATCCTTGCAGTCTGTATCTCCATCACAGAACCAATGTTCAGCTATGCAGCTGCCATCGCTACAGCGAAATTCCTTCTCTGAGCACTTTCTCATGTCTGCAGGACATAGATGGAAAGATAATTAGTTAGAGCCCAGGGTCCTTGAAGGCATTAAAAATGCCAGTGTTGCTAACTGCACCCAACTTCCCTCAGAGCACCCAAATACACCCATGCTACATAGTACCTGGGCAAAACACCAATGCTCATTTTTTTAATCACAGAAGTGAGGATTTTTAGCATTGTCTTTTATTAGATCAACTGTACAATTAGGAGAGATGCTAGACCAGTTTTCAGGCACAAAGTACAAGATCACTCCACTCCTACTACTACATTTTTAATCAGTAGTGAGTGCAAGATTAAGATGGAATCCACAGGAATTCAGAACTGTGTATCAAGGAACAACTGGTTCCAGCATGAGTAGAGGAGATTAGACCGTAATTTTGCTTCAAGGGGGAGCCACACAGCCTCAAATGCCACCCAGTAAACCCTGGCAAACATATCCCCACATAACTCCTCCAGACAAGCCACCTGTGTGGCCCTACAAACCATTAGAAAAGCAATGGCACCTAGCAGATAGCTCATCCCTTTGTAAGCATCTGTTGTAGGCAAAATGCTTTATGCATCAGGCACCCACTAAGCATTCTATCAGGCATTCCTTGGTTCATGTCACTCACCACACTGCTCATCACTGTTATCACCACAATCATTGTCACCATCACAGTGCCACAGGCTGCGGATGCAGTACCCATTTTGACATGAGAACTCATCTTCCTCGCACTCCCTTGGAGCTGCAGGGACACAATGGAGAATGAGCTGAAGACAAGACAAAATTTATTTTGTACACCCAAGTCTGCAGCTGAGAACAACGGGGTATCTTGGAAAAATGTGCCCCCCCCCCCACACACACACACAGTGGATGTCACCAAAATCTCACCCTTCTTACCTCTCCATAGGAGAGCAAATAGTAGGGACCAAAGGGGGTAAAAGCCAGCACAGGATCCCAGCAGAGAATCTTCTCCATTCTAACCCTCACAGAACAGAAACCTACTGTTGGGCCTCCTTCCTTGATATGCAGCCAGGAAGCAGTCATGACAAAGGGTCTGTAGCTAGAAGGTCTAACCCTTGAAGAACCAGCCAGCCCAGTTTCAAAGCACAGCATGAGCTAGAGAAAGGTAATTGTTGAATTTATGTTGGGCCATTTTGTTTTGAGGTTTGCTGAAGATCACTAGGTGCAACCAATAAGTGATGCTCTCAAGAAAGGACCTGAATACATCAGAGGTATGGTGTTTAACCCTTCCTAGGCTGAAAAAACAAGCCAGCAGCATCCCTCAGCAACATTGATTTTAGATTCATATTTCTCAATAAAACCATCACTCTTGCCTTCCTGTTCTGTTGCCTGAAAACACGATACAGAATGGAACCAGAGACTATTACCTTAAGCTACCAAACAGCAGAACCACAAATCTTTGCCCTGAAGAATGGTAGTGTGGGCTGATTCTATTAATGAGTTACGAACAGGGCACAGAAGTTGAAACTGAAAAACTGGACTTGGTTATCCTATTCAAAGCATCACAAAAATCAACACCTTGGAACTCTAATCCCTACCAACCCACTCCATACAAAGAGAGCGATTGGGGTGGAATTCCCATCAAGTGGTATTTCTTCCATGGTAAGGAATGAAAAAATGGCATGAGGCACTTGATCAGTGAGCGTTACCCTCTGCAGCTGTCCAGAGAAGAAGCAGACACCAAGTGCATTGAAGACTGTGTGTACATAGAGCCCCTTGCACACTCCTCCCTCCACAGTTGAAAAGCTTACAGCAAAATGACATTGAATCAGGGAGCTGAGAGCCCCAGAGAGATAGCAGAAATCTCAGTTCCAAATGCCAGGTACAGCTCAAGAGGGGTTATGACCTTCGTTAACAGAAGAAAGGCTGGAAAGGCCGGTTCTCCAGCATGGTACTAGCAGTCACTGAGATGGGGCAACAGACAACCAGGGGAGAAGGGAAGGGCAATTCAATCAGTGACCAACCTTTTAGTTATGAAAGCTGACCCCAACTAACCTCTCTTGTCCCTATACAAAAGGGGAGGGAAGGATGGAGCCAGTCTGTAAGGGTGAGGGTATAATCCCATTCAGCTTCAATTGGTTTAAGAAGCATTAGACCATCCCAGGTACTACCAGAGAAAGTGTGGTATAAGCAGTGCTGTTCTGAGGATAGTGTGACAAGCTCCTGTATGACCAGGTCTCTGGCCAGGCCAGTGTCAACAGTCTCCTTGGTGAAACAGGTCTGAAGGCAGAGGACTATAATGACAGCCTCACACAACAGTCAGACAGGGGAACCCTAGGCCACAGGAAACCAGCCAGACAAACTGCTCAGTGGGATTTAGCACAGGGTAGGGATTTCTGTGAGAAGCACATGAGAAGCTTGGCTCATTGGGAAATGAGGGGAAGTGTTTCATGGGACATTAACTAAGAGGAAGCAGGGTGTAAGCTGTTCTCCAGCTGGAAAAGGGAAGCCACCCCTCCCCCATAATGCAGAGCTGCACAATCGGCCAGATGCAACGGGGCATGGTCACCCTCCTCTGAGGCATCAGGTAATGACCTCTGCTAGAGGCAGGATATGGATTACGTGAGCCATGGGTCTTGACTTGGGGAAGATACTTTTATGGTCCTGCAACAAAGTTATATCACTGGTTAAACCCTTTGGGTTTCAACTCTAGCTGGCCAGGGCAACATCTATTCTCTCAGCAGCAACTCATCCTCCCCTTCAGCGGTTAACTTACGGCAATCCTGTTCATCAGAATCATCTTCACAGTCATTGTCTCCATCACAGACCCATGAGCGGCGGATGCACTTCCCATTGTCACAGTGAAAATCCAAGGGGGAGCAAGTAGGCAGCACTGTAACACCAGAGAAAGATAATGATATATGTCAGCAGCAGGGTCTCTCCCACTCCCAGTAATGAGGGCCAAACTCTCAAAAAAGGCAGTGAAGGTAAGTTTCAGGCTATTGGGAAGAGTCAATGCCTGGAAATATATGAATAGGCTGTATGGCATCTCCTTGGGGATTCCACCAGCCACGATAGAGGCACAGCCTCCATGACATTGCGGCGCATGCCCTAATCAGCTCCTTTTCCCTCTCCCCTCTCTTACACAAGGAAATCCTCTACCCATCCTAGCATTCTCTGGAATTTGGGGGCTTCCCTCAAAATGATCAAGCAAGAGAGTGAAGAATGAACATTTTCTCCTCCTGCAGGCTTTGTAGTGCAGTCCATCCTCTGCCTCTGTTACTCTGTTATTTAGGACAAGGGCTGTCAGAGGGAAAGTTATTGGAGAGAGGGTTTTGCAAATCACGTACCCATCTGGCCTCATGTGCTTGGGGATCTCTTTCAGTGGGTTTTGTTTCAGGGGCTTTTAGGCAAGAGTTTAAAGACCACATTTCACTGCTGAGGATGCTCTACTCTACTCCAGGAACAGGGGGTTCCAGAATACAGGCGCTGCTGGAGGAAGCAGGGAGATGACGAGAGGGGCCTTTAGTCTTTAGGAGTACAAGAGCCTGTTGGCAATGGAATGGGGATACCATACCATCCTTCTAGAGTGTGGGGTTTTCAACTTTTTTGAGTTACCCCTGGTGGCCAGTCGAGGAGGAAGGAGTCCCCCGGCAGTCAGTTGGTGAACAGCGGGTTTGGGAGAGGTGTCCCCCGCAGCCAATTGGAGGGCGTGCTGGTGGTGCAACAGTGGCAGAAGTGACAGCAGCATGGTGACAGCTGAAGTGCCAAGTATCCCCTGGGCCATGCCAAGTACCCCCAGAGATATGCATACCCCTGGTTGAAAACTCCTGTTCTAGAGAGGCTTGTGAGCTAGCTACAATGGCAAAGCTGGAATTTGAGGGACAGCATAAGCCCAGTCATACTTTCAAGTGCCATACTTTCAAGTGCTGCCAGTTGCAGAGGGAAAGGGTCTGTATAAGGCTCAGCTCCCAACAGGTGTGTTCTCCCAAGAACAATGTTACCTCAATGATAAAAAGAGAAGCAGAGCTGGGAGAAGCTGGGTTGCTGAAACCCTTTCATCCCAGCCCAGACTGCTGATAGCATCTCCCATCTGTTGTCAACCAGGCCAGGCCTGTTCTGCTATGCTCCTTCATCCTCCTCTGCCAAATGCATGTTGGGGAGGAGGGGGGAAGGGAGGGAATGGTTGACTACAGTGGCCACACATCAGAGAGAGTGGGGAAGGGGCAAATGCCCTGCTAGCTAGACAGAACACACTGCCTGGCTGTGCTTTCTACCTTTCCAGCCAAAGCCCAGAACTGCTGCCAACATCCTATGTAACAGGTGCCCTAGGGGATATCCTACTTAAATCAAACCCACCTGGAACTGTAACAGGATTAGAAACTCAGCCTAGAACAGTACCCTTGAAGCTTCACAGATCCCACAGGCTCCAGCCCTCACAGCTTTACTAACTCTCCAAGCAAGCCTCTTAGTACAGGGATCAGCAATCTTTTCAGGCTGCGAGCCACACTGACCCAGCTTGGGTCAAAGAACTGGTGAGTGACAGATGGGTGATAGGTCCCAGCTGCTGTCACCCTTTTTTCCAGCCACTGCAGAGGGATAGCACCCATTGCACCACTTTTCCCCATGCTGGCACAAGAAGAGTGGTCATAGCCAGTGCTTGTCCCTATGGCAGTGGGGGAAAGTGACTGTTGACAAAACTCCCCTGCTGCCCAGAAAAGCACTCTCCACAGGCCACTCTGAGGAAAAGCAGTACTAGCAGTAGTGGTGGCAGCTGGGTCCCACGCTCTATGTGCCTACCTGCCTCCGACTCAAACTGGGTCAATCCAGTTGCTGAAGCCCCATGTCTGTGGGCCAAGATCATATGGCTACATGGGCCAGAGCCAGCATGCAGGATGTCTGACCCCTGTCCTGCTAGGACTTGGATCATGCAAATCCTTTCGTAATATTAAAATGTTAGAGAACCAAGTCTGTCCTAGAAAATTCCCAACCTGATGGCACTACAGTGTAAAAGACCCAGGGCTTCTTCATCTGAGAAAGACATGCCATTTCCCTCTTTTTAAGGGAAGTTTCCAGTCCTTTTG
Source organism: Caiman crocodilus (assembly GCA_030014935.1). NCBI lineage: Eukaryota > Metazoa > Chordata > Crocodylia > Alligatoridae > Caiman > Caiman crocodilus. The sequence continues at coordinate 72,958,680 of JAGPOW010000304.1, read as the reverse complement.
CTGTGTTTCTCCTCTCATCTGCCCCTTGGGATAAGACTTGTCAAAAAAATGTAGCCTTTCATCAGAGGCTGCACCCCAAATCCCCAACATGAAGGCCCCTCTGTTCCTCAGCCTCTTGATGCTTTCTTTTTTTAAAGTATTTCTAAGGCACTATGCAAAAGAGAATGCAAATGCTGACTATGCTTCTCTGACCAACCAGACATAGACCCTGGGGCTGCCCACCTTTTAACTTGTTCTCAGCATCTCAGACTCTTCCAGTCTTAACCCCCTTCCCTACAGCTCTACAACCACATGGGATTGGGTACTGCACACAGGGTTTGGAGTTAGAAGGGCCCAAAGTCTAACCTGACCCCAATCTAGTTGCGTAGCACTTAAAGCCTGTGTCTAGTTATCAAGTGTGTGTCAATTATATAGACGTGTTGGGGGTTCAAAGTGAAGTGTGTGTTGTTGAAAAGACCTTTCATGATGGATGTTTCACCAACCTCTATAGAGGGCATTGCACAAGCTACATGCAAAGGATGGAAAATAAATGCAAGATAAGTAGGCCAAGGTGACATGAAAACACCCTGACAGTCAGATGTCTCAGACTATAAAGCATTTGCCAAAGGGAATGGATAGAAGTTATACTGCATACAACATTAAAACTGCTCTGGGCAGAACATCATAGCACTGTCCCCCTGAGAAGGAGAGTGGAACATCCCAAAAGCTTTTCTAACTTTAATGCTATGTCCCCTCTTCCAATGCAGCCTCAATACACAGCGCACGACCAAGACCTTTCCTGGTCTCAGTTGCAGTTTTAAGGCTAAAACCATCCCCCAGCATTCACATTACTGTCTGTTCTCCCCACTCCCAGCGTGACTAATCACCAAAGGGCTGCACAGGAGCCGCCTGGAAGAGAATTTGTATGCTGACTCTCCGGGGGAGAATTCTTCAAGCTCCCCAAGGGGTAGGCCATTAGCACTGGTTCAGAGCAGATACTATTATCCCATTGAACTGCTTCCCTCCATGAGGTAAATGCACAAAATAAAATTCCACCCCTACGGGAAGCAGTTCAACCGATTTCATACTTTCCATAAATATGAAAAATAAGCTTTGGGAACTTGGCTGAGGGAAAGAGGGGGTCACCACACAGACAAACTGCTACATACAAAAGGAGGCCTCATTCTCACCCTAGCAGACAGCAAGTGCGACTGAGCTGACAGACATCAGAGCACTGGTAAAGCCCACTCCATGTAGAGAAACCCAAGACAAACAAAAGTTTCACGGAAAATATAAAACATCGGGATCCTGTATCTGTCAAGTCAGTACCAAACGCTGAAGAAGAAAGTTTAAGATATTCCATGAGACAGTCATGCAAAAATCTCTCCGGACGGAAAGCTTTTTTCCCCCACCATCCTACCTGTAAACTAGAGGTTGATTTATATGCTAAGCAAAAATATTTATATTCTTACTGTATTTTTAATCCTATCTAGTATTACCACAGAATGTCACGCTAGCCATAAATACCTAATCCTTTTTCTTCTTCTTTTCTTTAATACTGTTGAATCCTTGGACTCAGCTAGTACTTTGTGGCACTGAGTTCCACAGGTTTTTTATTTTATTAGTTCTAATAGGCTGCCTCTCAGTTTCATTGCCTGCCTCTCTGTTTTTGGTATTATGAGAAAAGTGATATACTTCACTTATCATTTCAGACCTAAACAAAGAGGGAGTTCTGGCTGCAAGTTTGTATCAATAAAATAAAGAAAAAAAAAATCAGTAGGGGTGATCTAATTATTTCTCAAACCAGTGCAACAAGTCCAGGAAATTAAAAATCGAAGTCAAACTTGAAGGAAATGCAAACATGTTAAGGTGTGGAAATGCACAGTTAAAGCATGCAAACAATTCTAACTCTGCACTGTAACATACAGAAAATAACTATATAATTTCAATAAGAATATTTAATAGTTTCTGGTCCCCAGATTAGACTCATTTGATTCACAAAGCTGTTACTGCCCTGCTCTGTTTAACTCTTCTGGTGTTACTACATAGTACAGTTTAAGAGGTTGGATTGCTTACCTGTGCATTTCCACACCCTAAAAAATCCTAAACGATAAATTTAACCTAAACTCTTGATTTTCTGGATTTGTAAAGCTTTATTTTACCTTTTAAAATGACTGGTACATACTTTCAACTGAACATAAATTATTCTTAACATGGTTTACCTGGGAATAATAAATCTATCACTTTGAGAAATGAAAGCCATTACTTTAATTAAGTTACAAAGTAATTCTTTTCAGATGTAGCATATACATGATATTAAAACTAGTCAGGAGTTGTTCCCCGGTTAAAATTATTCAAAATAAAAATGTCTGGACAGAGGGGGGTTAACCTCTGTCTTAGGGGACACATTTGAATTAATTTTATCTCAAATTAAGGTCTATTTTGAGAATCTCAGTAATTTTATTCTGTACAAAAAGGGTAAGTAATATAATTTTGGAGAGAATATTCTTTAGAATTAAACAAGGTTGAAGTACAACTCCGCAAAACAACATATATATAGGCATGGAGATTCAACTCATATATACCACATTCCTTTTGTTTGTTTCCCCAAATTGCCTTCCCATTAAAAAGTCAGAAGGAAAAAAAATATTTTCCATTCAGCAATGCAAGATAAACAGCAGGGACTCGCTCCTAAGCCCTCTAGCCAGTAGAAGAGTCAGTCTCTCCTCAGCACAACAGGCTAGAAGTCAAAGTCAAGACCCTTGGATTTTCTTCCAGGCTTTGACATTCACCATTTGTAATCTGGGAGAGGCCCTTGCTTCTGTTTACCTCAGTTTCCCTAACTGTAAAATGAGGTGTGATCCTTACTGCCTCCCAGGGAAGCTGCAAAGCTTCAACAGAAATTCAAGGTACACTGATACATCAGTGCCATACGGGATCGGCATTGATAAAAGGAAAATTAACATTATCAGCTATTGGCTTTTTTTGGCTGGTGTAGTCACCAATAAAATACATCAATAAATATACCAATAAATACAATATGCCTTCTGGCTGGTGCTCCTGGACTTCGTGTGCACGTGTGCAGCCACACACATATGTGGGTAGGAATACATCTGGGCAGCATGGAGAGCAGCACCCTGCAGGTAAGTCTGTGGAAGGGAAGGGGCATGGGGGAGGCAGACTGAGGCCCTCACAGTGAGGGAGACAGTGGGGCAGGATAAGGGGTGTTACTCAGCCCAGGTAGCGAATGGGATCTTGGGCCAAGGCAAGGAGCAGGACAGAGCTGCAGGTGGTTCATCCAAGAGGTGTGGGGGAAAGATGAAGCTCCCGACCACTGTGTGTACCCCCCAGGGGAGGCATGAGGGGGCATGAGCCTCTCCAGATTTGTATAAGGGGAAGAAGTAGGCTGCCTGCTGTGGGCTTGGGCTCTTTGCTCTGCTGCCTTTACCTCGGGGGCTCTGGGTTGGCTGCATGTCCCCTGCCCACCCAGCTAGCAGTGAGAGCGGCAAGTTGGTACCTCCTGCTGCTGGGTGAGCAGCTGATGTGGAGCCCCGAGCCCACACTGTGCAGCCCACATCTGCCCTCGTCCCATTCAGCTCTGGTTAAAAGCATCAGAGCTTAAAAATGGTGGCTGCGGTTCCTGAACTAAAGCTCAAGTGCCTCCACTGCCATTTTTAAGTGCTAGGATACTGATCCCCTAGACGATCTGCCCGCGGCTCTATCCCGATCCCCACCCTGTGTCCCATTCACCACCCTAGTTGGGCAGTGCCCCTAGCCCCTGCCCTACTCCCTCCCCCTCACCGTGGAAGCCTTGATCTGCACTCCAATGCCCCTTCCCCTCCACAGACTTACCTGCAGGGAGCTGCTCTCTATACTGCCGGGCTGCATTCCTGTAATTTGGTCATTGGATCTGTATTGGCCAATATAACTGGTTAATAACTGGTTATCAATATCAGCCAAGAAAATATTTATCAGTGCACCCCTAACAGAATTATTTGTAGACATTTTCTGTACTAGAGAAAACTCACCACCTGAACTCAAATATTTTCACTACCGCTCACATCAGGATTAGAAAACAGGATGATAAAACACACTCAAGCCCAACCTACATAAGAGCTCCTAATATCAGCAATGCCAGCACAGCATTTTCCTAGTGTAAATAGACAGGAATTGAGCCAGTGCAGGTTCTAACATAGGACTGAAGAGAGACAAATGCAGAGAAGAATTCAGAAGGGTGGGTTAGCTCCAGTGGGACCAGTGGGAGAAGCTTGCACATGACTTGTTTTATGTGAGGAGGCCATTCCACATTAACAACTGTACAGATCTTCGTGAAGGAGAAACCTGTGTCCATTAGCAAGGAGATCCAAGACAACCTCTAATACAGTCTTCATCCGCCTTCAAAGCCATTGAGAAGAATGCCTTCTGTGTCCACCTGTTCCACCACTGAGGCCTTTGTGTAGTGTTGACCTGTTCTTTGTCTGGTACCTCACTGTCACAGAACACCCCGGTGCCCTGTGCCTGAAAAGGGGAAAACTGCTAGGGAAGGAGCCCTAGCAGTGACTAAGGAGCACAGCTGGGGGTTGCCAGGGCAACCAGGGAAGGCCAGCTGACCAGAGGGGGCAGGACCTGGTCCTTATAAAGCCCATGAGGTGAGACCAGAGGCAGTTCCCTGCTAGCAGCTGGTGAGGCAGGAGCTCTGGGAGCAATAACGAGAGGGAAGCCTGACTGGAGGGTCTGCCTGCGGCAGCTCCAGGATGCTGGAGCAACGTTGTTATAGCCAGACAGCTTATATTTAAGTTACAGCCTAGGGGCTTGTGTTTTGCATTGGCATTGTTATGTATGACCGGTGGTTTGGGTAAGGCTAGTAGGGGTCAGAGGAGGCCTCATAAGGGCCCACAGGGGAGTGGGGCCCTAGTGCACAGGAGGGCGTGATTCAGTGCCAGTGGAGGCACAGCTTGCGGGGTGCGTGGGCCCCAGCCCAGAGGGGGGCATTTGGAGAGCCCAGCGGGGGCACAGTGAGCCCCAGAGAGGGGGCGGCATTATTAGGGAGCCCAACGGGGGCACAGCAAGCCCCAGAAAGGGGCTGATATTATTGAGAAGCCCAGTGCAGGTCTGGCGAGCCCCAGAGAGGGGGGGCAGCACTTACCACGACCTGAGGAGAGGGCAGCAGCGCTTGAGAAGGCCCCAGAAAAGGGGGCAGCGCTTGAGAAGGCCCCGAGGGAGGGTGAGGACGCTTGAGAAGGCCCAAAGAGGGGCCAGATTGGGGAAAAGGCTGGTGCACAACAGATAATCCATCTGCAAGGTTTGGGCTGTGGTATTGGGGAGGCTAGGAACCGCAGATTGCGCCCCCTGGCAACGGGGTGGTACAATGGCAGCCTCCCGTTAATTAACATCAATTAATTAATTAACATCAAGGCATGGCAGGTGAGAAGGTGGGAGGCTGCCTAAGGGACAGGTGGGTGGGCCACAGAGATCGGCCCCGAGGAACCCCTTGTCACAGTCACCTTTGACCTTACCGCCATGGGTGACCCTACCAGGAGTATAAGACTCCTCAAGGTGTTGCTCTTAGAGCCATCAGTGCATGCAAGCCTCTCCACCCCACCCCATCAAGGTGGCAATCCATGGAGAGGAGGGCCAACTCCATTAGTTAAGAGAAGAGGCACATAGTGGAAACCTGGGGATACAAGGAGAGACTTCTCACAGTTGAGCCTAACTGGCTAATGATCAGCCACCAGAACTCAGCAACATAAAAAGGCCAATCCCCCTGTGTTTGCCCCTGATGCATGATCACTGGACACTACCCAAGGCTTGAGCAGGGCTAGGCCTATGACAAGCTTGCTATTCCACCTGCCTCCAGCCATACAAAGCAGGATTTTTGGCCAAGAGGACACAGGTATGCAATAGGAAACACAGACTGAATCATGTCCCCATATCCTTGAAATATTCCAAAACTTGCAGTATATAGGACCCAGGTTGTCTCATAGCCAAGAAGCAAATGCCTCCTAGCCCTACACAGCAGGGAAATTAGTTCAAACAGCACTGTCTATGCAGTCACATGGGGAGCAAGACATTCCTTTTTACAGACTTCATGAAATCCATATTGACATATCAGAACACTAGCTTCAGGCTGGCATTGAGCCTCACAAGCAGTTTACCATGCTGCTCTCCAGCTGGGAGTCTCTCACATAAGTCTGACCCCTACATAGATGTCAAAGACACCGCATAGAATTGGTAATTCAGCGATGGTCTCCTAGCTAAAGGAAATTAGCACAATGTTCAGCAGGCCCAGGACAGAGAGCAAAGGCCATTAATTCAGCTTCAAGGAAAAATTAGGAAATATTTCTTCCATCACTACCACTGAATTCTGTGTTTGAATACACTGTTGAAATATCTTAACTGTCCGAAGAGACTTATAGAAGATCATGACAGAAATACAAAGGAACCACTGCTTCAAGATGAGTGTCCAATCTGTGATTCTAAAAAGGCTGATGCTTGGGAAAGCACTACATCCTTTGTAATGTGGTTTCTTTCATTTACCGTAATTTTGCAGATGTCTGTGAATACAAAGCTGTTACACAAAGCTAAAATTCTGGGGTACACCAAGTCTCACCCAGAGTAAACTAGGACTGGGCTGGTATCTCTCAGTCGTAGACACAATGTACACCAAGTATCTTTACTCTGAATTTCCTGACTTTCAAAGTTGGATTTCTCTTAAGTTTAAACTGAACTCTGAGCTTCCTAGTTTCTGAAAGGATTCTTTTACTGTTGCTAAACTTGTCCATCCCAGATGAAAAAGCATTTGAGCCAATGCCTGTCACGCACACGGCTTACTTCTCGTAAGTGAAAAAGGGACCAAAGCCAAGAGAACATCTAACAAAACAAGCGACACACACTGAGATGACTCAAGAAGCATCTACACTTGAGCTCAGAGCAGACTGTGAACCTCTCTCAGTAAACCATAAGACAAAAAGAACAATTGTTCCTCCATGTTCCTTAAATCAGAAGGTTTGTACAATAGTATGCTGTGTCAAGCAGAGCTAACAGTTTTCAAAGGCAGAATGGGAGCTAATACAGCAGAGATACAGTACATTCACCAAAGCAGGAGGGCTCCATAGGAGAGAGGAGGGCTGAGAAGGAGCCAGACAAGTCTTTTGGAAAAACAATTGATTTACCAAGTCTGAGACTGAATTTACTCCGTTACGCACCCCAACCACATAGAGTAGAAAACAACATTAGCAATAACTTGTCTATTGGGAAGGAGCCAGGAAGGACTTAGAAACAAACAAAAGCAGAAGAAATGAAGACCAGTTATCTGTCTACACTTTGCTTTGACTAGGGACAGACTCAAGCAGCCTCTGCTGGCACAAGGTATGCAGGCAGCTGAGCTGCTGTGGGCACATACAGGAATGGGTTCCAAAACATGCTGTCAGGGAGCCAGAGAACTGACACCAGAGAAAGTCTATGAAGCTGGCGTGACAGCTGCAGTTTGCTTATTACTATTATTACAACAGCAGTTTGGCTTGTAAACATGATCCAGAGCAGGAAGCAAATATGACATGGACTAATCAGCTCCCCTCACAGCAGGGGTTCAACAGTGGGAGTGAAGCAGTCCCTGCCTCAATCAGGTAGGGAGAAGGAAGGTGCTCCTTGCCCAGACTCTCTGTGATTATGCTGAGGGTCAGGAGAAGACCCCATGACAGTCATACAGCCCACACCTGTGATGATTAAGTTGAGAAGGCCCATGGAGAAGTGCGGCATGGAAAAAGACTCGTGCATGGCAAAAAGGTAACAGCTGAGGGGGGGAAGGGAGGACACCATAACTGACCCAGAAACCACAAGCATTTGTCTCATAGCAGCCAGTGGAGAAAAAGCTACTCTAAGGCTCATTAAAATAGTCCCTCTCATTACATAAAAGGGTAGTCTATATCAGGGATAGGCAACCACTGGCACATGTGTCTTCACATGGCATGCAAAGGCATTTTGCTTGACAGGCATACCTCAGGGCAGATGGCAGGGGAGCCATGAAAGGCCCAATCCTTGTTATGACAGTACAACCCTGGCCTCTTCCCCGCCATCTGCCTTGAGGTGTGCATGCACCCACAGCCACCCATGAGCTAGGACAGAGCTCCGTGGACCCTGGTGCAGCTGTTTGCAGCCTCCTTGCTACCTGCTCTGAGCAGCCTGGGCTCCGTGGTAAGTAGCAGGGACCTGCCCAGAGCCCAGGCTGGCTATGACAGGCAGCCAGGAGGCTACATGAAGCTGCACTCAGGTCTGTGGAGCCTCAGCCTGGCTTTGTTGCCGGTAGCAGGTGTACACGCACCTTGGGGCGGACTGCAGGAAAGGGACCAGGACATGCTGCCACAACAAGGATTGGGCCCTTCGCAAAGCCCATTCCCCACCCCACCCCCTTTTGCCCCTGGCACACCAACATTTTACAAGTCAAGGTTGCAGACGTTTTTGGCACTCTGACCAAAAATGTTGCCGACCCCTGCCCTACACCCACAACCACAGGCTTTCAGCTGAAGTGGAAATTTTCTGATTTTGAAGGGTAGCTTGATATGAAAGGCTAGTTGCCATCACGGTTGGACTGGGAACTGAAATCCAATGCCAGACCCCACTCTTAAAACAAAGAAATGTTCTCCTTTAAGTGTTTCTCTTTGCATCTGTTTTGGGCTGGCACACTTCTTTCCTTTTCTGAGCATCTTGCTTTCCATTCCACCTTCCTCTTCAAGCTTTTCCCACATGCTCCATAATACTAACAACAACAGCACTAGGCTTGAAAAGGCTTGAAAAACAGCCTTATTGAAGAGTTAGTTATCTGCAATGACACCATTCAATTGCTTTAGCACACACTTTATGCAAAGATACAATATAGGTCCCATCATAAAAAGAACCAAAAATCAACCCCTGCATCTCTTTCATGCCTTTGGATTTCAGTCTTCATTTCCTTTAGGGTCATAAGCTCTAAAGGTTCTATACCATCCTACTGTTAGGGAAGTAGGCTTGTCTTCTCAGGAGCTCATCATTATTTCATCCTCACCACTTTAGAAGAGAGCACACCAATAGCTCTATAGAACTAGAATCATAGGCCAGAGCAGACATGGCTCCTCTGAGTCTGAATCCTAGCTCTGTGGTTTGCAAGGATCTTTAAACCTTTGCTGAGTTGGCATGTAAAACCATTCAATGCAATTCTATCCCATGCCCCAACATTTTTGCCAAAAAAAGTTACCTGAGAATTATGAGGCCTGAAATCAGAAGAGAAAAGCAAGCAAGCAAGCAAGCAAGCAAAGGTTGCAATCAGTATTTTACAGGTGGGCTTGAGAAAATTGAGCAATTTCTGACATTGCTGAGAGCTTTCTCTTAACCTAGATACTATACCATTAAATTTCTTTTTCCTTCCTTTTTCTTTGCTTTTTTTTGTGTTTTGTTTTGTTTTTATAGCTAACGTGTCATCCAGGGAACAAAGGAGGCATAGATGGAGGCTGAGTCAGCAGTTGTGACCTGCATGGGATGTGCCACATTTATTTTCCTCTCATAGGGTCAAGGCTATTTCATAGTTGGTAGGGTCGGAAGGGACCTAAGTAGATCATCAAATCCAACCCCCTGCCATGGCAGGAAAGAGTGCTGGGGTCAAACAACCCCAGCTAGGTGATTATCTAGCCTCCTTTTGAAGACTCCCAGGGTAGGAGTGAGCACCACTTCCCTTGGAAGTTGACTGGACCAAGTGTAAGCTGGTTTCAAATACTGAAAGAAGAGATTGAAAGTTTGGAAGAACAGACAGCCACACTGCATGCTATCAAGTAAAATAAAGATTTCTTGAACAGGCGTTATGAAAAGCTGGCACTAGAGAGGCCAAACAGAAAAGAGAAGTGGCAACATGTGATTCTTAAGAGGATCCTCAGAATTCAAGAGGAACAGACTGAAGTCAGCAATATTTTTCAAGCACTCTGCAGTGGAACAGCTGAGGAAAAGACAGCGGTGAGGACATCAACAGGCATTGGAGGACTCAGCAGTCTAGACAGCAGGAAGTGTGGTGCCTCAGAAATGGGGCCTCTAAGACCTCTACATCAGGAAGGAAGAGAAGAGTGGTGGTGATTGGAGTCTCTCTTCTGTGGGGGACAAAAGCACCAATTTTTTGTTTGGACCTGGGGTCCCAAGAAGTGTGCTGTCTGCCTGGATCCCAAATTCAGGTTGTCAGAAAAACTGCCAAAGTTCTTCCATCCCTCAGACAACTAGTCTATGTAGGTACCAGCAACACTGCCAGGAACAACACTGAATCGATTGCAGAAGAATATGGGGCTCTTGGCAGCAGGATTAAGAAACCTGGAGCACAAACAGCATTCTCATCATTCCTCCCCACTGAAGGTAAGGGCACAGGCAGGGACCATTGTAACACAGAAGTAAACACAAGGCCATAATGGTGGCACTGACCTGAAGGCTTTGGATTCTTCAACAATGATTGGATATTCTGGGGAGAATGACTACTATCAAGACATGGGATCCATCTTTGGGCATTCTCTGGCCAGCATAATAAGGAGGGCTTCAAAACTAGGTTTTGAGGGACATGGTAAATACAATCCTTCAATGACAGAGCAAACAATCGAGAGGGGAAAAGATTGAAAGAGGCAGTTCAACTCTGGGAAAGGGACAGAAAGCCACGGGACAGCAACAAGTGAAGCAAAAGGGAAACAAGTCAGTCAAAATGCAAAATACATCCTATGTATGATACAGATACATGAAATATGGAAAATAAAAAAGAGGAGGTGGAAGTCACAGCCTGTGAAAAGAACTATAATCTGATTGGTATCACAGAAACCCAGTGCAATAGCTCTTATCACTGGAATGTCAACATTGAGGGCTACAATCTGTTTCAGAAGAACAGGGTTGGGAGAAAAGGTGAAGGTGTCACCTACTATGTCAAACACATATATATTTGCTCCCTGGTTCAAGAAGAAGGAAAAGGTGGGCACTTTTGGAAGGAAAAGTTGGATAATCTTCAAGGAGGTGACAAAATTATCTAAAAGTTATAAGATTGTACTGATAGAAGATTTAAATTTCCCAGACATTTGCTGAAAGAAAAATACAACCAACCAAACATAAAATGTTGAGCCAGTTTCTAACTTGTGTGGAGGACAACTTCCTGTTCAGAAAGTTGAGATACAACTAGGGGATCATCTATTTTGGATCTTGTCCTGACCAATAAGGACTGGAAGATGTGAAGATAATGGGAAACCTGGGAGGAGGTAATCACAAAATGACAGATTTAGGGATTCTGGGACCAGGAAAGCATGGGTCAGCAGAATTAAGATACTAGATTTCAAAAATGACAGATTTCAACCAATTTCAGCAGTTAATAGGCATCATGCCATGAGAAGACAGAAGGATAAAGGCACCCAAGAGGACTGGAAGTTTCTAAAGGGCATAGTACTGAAAGCCCAACAAGAAACTGCTCCAAGTTTCCCAATGGAAATATAAGAATAGTGAGACCAATGTGGACGCACAAGGAGCTTCTAGAAGCCTCAGATACAAAAGGAAAATATATAGGCAATAGAAAAACAGGCAGCTAACCAAGGAAGCTTGTCTGAAAACAGAAGAACCTCAGGCACAAAACCAGGAAGACAAAGGAGAAAAATGAGCTGCACCTGGAGAGGGAGGTGAAAGACAACAAGAGGTTCTATAAGAATTTTGGCGAGAAAAGAAAGATCAAGGAAGCTATTGGCCCACCATTAAACAGCCAGGGCACAGAAGATGCAAAGAATGCAGGGTTACTCAACAGCTACATTGCCTCCGTCTTCACAAAAAAAATTAAGTTACAACCAGACAGTTAATAAAGATTATTTGGATAAGGAAGGAGACAAGCTGAGAGATGACATAACAAAAGATACAATCAGCAAGTTTTTGACGAGCCTGAATGAATTCAAGTCAGCAGGGACTAAGGAATTTCATCACAAGATACTAAAGGAACTGGCCTTTGGCAGCGATGTTTATGAAGGTGCGTGAGATGGATAAGGTACCAGAGGAGTATAAAAAGGCCAGTGTAGTGCCCTTCTTTAAAAAAAGCAAAAAAGAGAACCCAGGGAGCTACAGACCAGTTAGCCTTACCTTAGTACCTGGGAAGTTACTGGAACACATCATAAGGAAGTATCTGGAGGAGGAAAGACTGATCACAAGCAGCCAGCATGGCTTTGCTAAGAACAAGAAATTGTGTGAAACTTGACCTCCTCTGATAAAACAGCCACTTGTGTAGATGAAGGGAATGCTGTGGATACAGTATATCTGGACTTCACCAAGGCTTTCAACAAAGACTCACGTGAACTTTTCATAATCAAATTGGAGAAATGTGGGATGAAAAACTACTGGCTTAGACAACAGATAAGATAGTTAGACAACTGGCTCAACAGCTGCAAGCAAAGGGTAATTATAAATGGATCAATGTCAGAATGGCAGGAGATTGAGTGAAGTCCAACAAGAGTTAGAGTTTGACTGGGATGTGCCAGTGTTTCTCCTGAGACTTAAATCTGGCTACGGGGTCTTGCCCCTCCACTCAGGACAAGACCAAATCTCCATAGGTAACACGCTAGGGGATCACACAGGGGCACATGCTCCCCAGATTTTGGGGGGTCTGTGGAGCATGTCTAGGGGGTCCATGAAAGGTGGCTGTGCTGCTGCCAAGTGAGCAGCAACAGCAGCAGGCAAGCAGCCCAGTGTCAGCAGACTGAGCCTGTTGCAACTCCCCATAAGGTCAGAGGCTGCCAGAGCACCAGCAGCAGAGCACAGCTGGATAGCAGCACCTCATCCAGTCCCTGCTGTTGCTCCCTCAGGTGGGATCTGGTACTGCTAATAGAGGGAGAGAGAGGGAAAGATTCAAGGGAGTCCACACCTCCATTCCCCACTTTTTTACCAGAACCTTTAAATTGTGCCCCCCCTTATCAACAGTCACCTATGTCAATAATTATATTTGCGGTCAGGAAGGAATTTTACCCTGTGGTCAAATTGGCATGGACTGTGCGGGCTTTTGCCTTCCTGAATAGTGGGGGCACAGCCCTCTTTCTCGGATGCCTCAAACATATTTTAACCTTTGTAGCAGCGGGATATGGGCCACCATGGTCCCCCTACTTTAACTGTGGCAAGGTTAGTATGTTATATCTTGTGGTTGTGTCCAAGTTGACTGTAGTTTTATATATAGGTTAGATATTGAATCTGTGTAGGATGGTTCGGATAGGGACGACCCAGTCACAGGCAAGGAGTTGGACTAAATCAGTGTTTCTCAACTTGAGAGTTGCAGGAATAAATAGAAGGGTTGCAAACAATCATGAAAAAAATGTGGAAAACCATGGATTTTCTTCTTTAAAAGAGAAAAGGGAAAACTTCAGGTTTCCCAATCACAGGCTTGCACAGTTTCAGCCTGCAAGGGGCTGCTTGGGGCTGGGGGGAGCAAGAGGAGGGTGATTAGGCAGGGGCACACACATGCATGTGGCAAGCCAGGCAGTGTAGAGAGCAGCTCTTGCAGCTCCCTGCAGGTAGGTCTATGGGACAGTGGTGGGCAGGGCACAGATGATACAGGGGAATACAGGCAATATGTGGGGGGTACATGCCTCTCCCTGCCATGTGTGCCCACAACAGGCATTGGGCTACAGCCTAGACGGAACAGCGCAGGCAGGATCCACTTCCATGGCCCAGCAGGCAGGACCCAGCACAGGACAGGAGAGCAAAGTGGTGAGACTGCAAGGAGTATTGGGAGTGAGGGAGAAGAGGTCACACTGCCCTCACCTTCTGCCACCACCGCCACTCCCCTCAGGCCACAGCTCTACCCTAGAGAAGAGGTGGGGTGGTAGGCAGCCTGGATGGCCTAAGGGGAGTGGCCAGGGCAGGCCATGGAGGCAGGAAAAAGCTGCAGCCTGACACACAAGTGGCTAGCAGTGGGAGGAGGTGATGGGAGTATGGACCCCCACTGTTTATTACTCCTGGGGCTGCTAATGGTGTGGCTGGCACTGGGGTCCCAGCAGTGACAGCAGCAACAAGTCTCAATGCCCTGCTCCGGGTCCTGTCCACTAGGTCATGGAGATGGCTCCTTCCCATGCCAGTCTGGCCAGGCTGCAGCCCTGTGCCCACTGTGGGTGCATACCCCCGCCCCTCACCCCACACTTCCACCCCCTACCCCACACACTGGGAGGCTAGGGGCACCAAGTCAGGATTGAGGGGCACCAGCAGGGCTATGGGTTGGAGGGCTGTGGGTTGGGACTGACGGGCACCAGCAGCTGCGAGTCAGGAACAAGGGGCACTGGCAGTCAGAAGTGATGGGCACCAATTTGCATTGTGCAAATTGCACAATGATGAACATCACTTGAGGCAATACAGGCAATACAGGCAATAAAGGGCCACATGCTGATATTGCTGTTAATGTTTTTCTGGTGATGTTGATTTCTGCCTTTAAAATTAAGACTGTTGAGTTATTTTAAGTTGTAGTGTGTAATAAGCATTTTGGGGCTAAAATACTTGTGTGTTTTCTACTTAAACTATTTACTGGGTTGGGGCTGGCCAATATTTTTTACAAATGGGTGCTAGTACAAAAAAGGTTGAGACCCACTGGACTAGATGACCTCTAGAGATGCCTTCCAACCCTGCTTTTCCATGATTCTATGATTTTAACCAGGAGCTTTTGGGCCCCATCATGACCCTGTAAATTGAAAGATAAAGAAACCAAACAGCCTCACCTCATCACAAGGCTGACCTGGCTAATAGTATTACAGCATATGATGCTGTATAAGCAGTCTCTCAGCAGGAGCCAACAGTCTCATTGAGGCAAAACTGTTTTTTGCAAACCTGAGAAAGGCACTCAATCTTTTTGGTCTAATAAAAGATATTATCTCTACTACAAGCCCTGATTGCTTTTTCCTCTAGATCAATACGGCTACAACCTGGATACCTTCTCAGGTTGGCTACTGGGAGGAGTCACAGAGATCTGGGCTTGGTGTATTCTTTAGAAGTCCTTTGTGAGAGTCACCAGTCCCACATCCACAAATATATAGCTTCTACTTTTCTCTCCCTCTCAAATCAAATCAACCCTATCCCTGCTCTGGCTGTAGACTGAAAAATTCTTTTCCTTTATTTATCCTGTTACCTTGCAGTATTTACAGAACCAGATCATGTTCCAGCCTCTCCTCTTGAGTCACTTTTCTACCCTGTATAAATTTGGCTCTTTCCATTTTCCCTCCCATCTTGCCAGCTTTGTTACCCTTCTTTTGTATGCTCTAGCTCCTCTCACACATTGTGACTGAGGGGAGCACTTGCTCCCATCTGGGATGTGCTGCTTTCTGGGGAATAGCCTCTACACATCCCCTAATTGCAGCATTGTTCTCTCTTCTTGAGAGTAAAAGGGATTCCCCTCAGTACCTGCAACTGTCAGTGTCGCTGACTGCTACCTGACTGCCAGCTTCAGTCTTAGGCATTGCCATGCTCCTCCAATCAGAGTATGGTTAGCAAATCTAATCACAGCTTCTCACATTTACCACTCCCCAAACCTGTATGGCTTCCATTTGATTCTCAGCAAGAAACTCAAGTAGACCATCTCCCTCCCCAAGCAGATCATCTTCCTAGACTCATAAGCGTGCTGGATACTAACAAACACTGTTGGGAGATTTGGGGACAGGAAAATCAGCTTCGGGTGGATGATTCTCAGGATCTTTTCCAAAATATTTTAGCCTCAGTATCCCAATTTTCAACCTGAGATAGAGAGGCAGTTATCCATGTTAGTCTAAGGTTAGGTGGAAGGTACAGCAGGGTTACACCTTAGAAACTGACTGACTCAGAGAGGCATGAGATTTTATAGGCCACAACCTACTTCATCAGTAGATATAAATAAACTGACAGAAAGGGTTTTATATAGAAAGAAGAGGGACAAGGGGAATGGGGTACAACTAAGAGGTAAGAAGCGCATTGATTAGATCAACTGAGATGGATAAGTATGTTAACACCTTGAGGGACACTGGAACTAGTCCAGCCAATGAGATAAGAATCCACAATCCCTGCTGAGACCACAGTTAACAAAATCCAGTCTATGATTTCTTATTCTTTAATTTCATGTTTGTATTAGTTTACAATATTTTTTTTAAATTAAAGACAGCTACTCTGTGGTCAGTAATAGAATGTTTAGGAACATTAAAGTGTTCTGCCACGGGCTTTTGTGCGTTTCTGGAGTTGATGTCAAATCTGTGTCCATTCATTCTTCTACATAGGGATCACCCCAACTGGTTAGCATGGGACACTATAAGTAAGTGATGGCCAGGGATCCTGTTTTTTCTGTTTAAAATGGCAAATTCTCTGATTAAACCCCCCAAATGCACATTTTTCTGCAATTAAAATAAAACACCACTACAAACATACACACATATTGAACACAATGTTTTATTGATATACTTCCAATTTTAAAGCAATTTGGAAGTCTACCCGTGCCTCAATTATTACAATATATAGGTATTTAGAATTTATTTTATTTTGGAGTTTGATTTTGGCTTTTTATCATGGAAAACCAGAGCTTCCCCTGCCTCCTTAGCTCACCAGGACATGGGTCCAGCATGTGTCCCTCCCCCACACTGCTTTGTGGCACTGAGCAACCCTGATATGCTGGTGCCCTGCCCCTGCCCTTCACTCCCAACCCACAACCCCTCAGCCCTTTCTGTATCCCTCACTCCTGACCCACAGCCCCCTGGTCCTGCTAGTGCACTTCACTCCCAACCCCCCCAGTGCTTGTCACTCCCAACCCACAGTCCCCTTGGCTTTGCCAGTAACCCTCACTCCCAACCCACTCCCTGCCCACAGTCCTGCTGGTGCCCCTTGCTCCTGGCCCACTGCCCCTTCCCCCAAGTATGTGGGGAAAGGAGGCACAGGTGCAATGGGGGTAGGGGAGGGGGACACAGGTGATGTGGCAGGGATGTACTCCCCCAGATTTCTGTTCCTACAGCTGGTGCAGGGCTGCAGCTGGGCTGGGCCAGCTTCAGGCAGGAGCTGCCTCTGTGGCCCAACAGGTGGGACTCAGTGAGGAAGGGAACACCACACCACCATGGTGAGGCATGGCAGTGGCAGCAGCACAGAGTTGTGTCCCCACTGCTGCCAGGTGAGCAGGGAGCATCTCATCTTGGTGGCCATGGTGGTGTGGCGCTTCCTCCTGTGTCAGGGCCTGCCCACTAGGCCATGGAGGCAGCTCCTGCCCAAAGCTGGTCCAGCCCAGCTGCAGGCCCATGACCCGCTGTGGGCACAGAAATCTCTGGAGGCACATGTCTCTTCCCACCCCCTTGTCTCCCCCGCTGGGTCACCTTAACCCCTCTTCCCTACCCCACCCCCAATGCCTGGCCTGTGGCCCCCCGCCTCTCCCAGGCGTGACATGTGCCCCTTCCCCCACAGACTTACCTATAGGGAGCTGCTCTCCACCATTGCCTAGCTGTCACGTGCATGTATGCACATGCACATGAACGTGGTGCCCCTGTCTGAAAGCTCTCCTCCTGCTCCCCACAGCCCCAAGCTGCCCCTTGAAGGCTGGAACTTTGCCAGCCTGAAAGTGGAAACCCATGGTTTTCCACATTTTTCTCCACTAAAAGAGAAGCATCTGTGCTTTTCTGCAGCAAACAGAAAACCTGGGTCACTGGTGATGGCATATATGGTATGCTGGTGGAACAAGTGAATGAACCCTTGATGTTATAATTCATGTTTGGTTCAGCAATGATATGGTCTGTGCTCAGTTTGAGGTTGGAGGTTGCTCATAAACCAGGATAGGTTTGTCTCCCAAGACTACCCTGAGATGGCCATCAATTTTCAAGAGGGATTACAGATTATTAATGATGTGCCAAAGATGTTCAAAAGCTGGGAGCTAGAAGTGAATACCTGTTTTCCTCGTCACAGGGTTGGTATTGTATCAGGCCAGAACACGGTCTGAATCTGGTTATGTTGATGTGAGTGGCTATGGTTTTGGAATTATACTATAAACATAGGAAACCCTGTTACCTGAAGTTGGCATCTGCTTGGTGGAATCAGAGCAGGTAGGGTTGTAATGCAGAGTTTAGCTGTAAAAAATGGATCTAGTGGTATGCTTAAGATGAAAGGTGGTGAATTTGTGGAATATTCAAGAGTCAGTTTGATGGAGGTGTGAAAGTTAAGGCTGTAGTAGAATTTCTCTAAAGATTTCATCCCATGTGTCCAAATTATGAAGATGTTATTGATGCACCTCAGGTATACAATGGAGGTTACAGGGAAGCTGTGGAGGAAGAGGACCGAGACAAGTCAAATATACTATGCCCGTGACAGTGCTGCTCATCTGAAGGTAAAGAACATTTCCAAATCTGAAATGTGTGTGTGTAAGTATAAAGCTGGAAAGTTTGATGGAAACAAAAATAACACTATCATTAGGGATAATATTTCTTATGGTTTGAAATACATTCTCATGGGGGATGCTGATGTACAGAGGAATGACTTCCGTGGAAGCAAATATGGCATTTCCTGGAAGGTTATCATTAGAGTCTCATTTCTTGAGGACATCTGAGGTGCCCTTTGAATAGCCAGAAACTTTGGTGGCATTTCATAGACACTAGGGCTGGAAGGGACCTCGGAAGATCATCAAGTCCAGCCCCCTGCCCCAGGGGCAGGAAGTCAGCTGGGGTCACAGGATCCCAACAAGATAAACATCCAACTGACTCTTAAAGGAGTCCAGAGTAAGTGCTTCTACCACGTCTGATGGCAGTCTGTTACGGGTGGGGGGGACTCAGACAGTAAAGAAGTTCTTCCTTATGTCCAGCCTGAATTGGTCTTGGAGGAGTTTGTGATCATTTGACCTTGTCATCCCATGGGGCACTCTGGTGAACAGGCATTCCCCCCAGATCCTGATGTACATCCCTTATATACTTATAGCAGTATACAGCAGTAGATAGTCTCTAAAATGTCACCCTAAGGTTCTGTACTTTCCTTCCTGCATCCAGGCCTGAGGGTTAAACAGGTTCCATCCCTTTAGCCCTGGGGTATCTCTAGCTATTGTTTCCAATTATTTCCTTGTTTTCTGCACAAGGTTCCCTTCTGAGTGGCCACCTTTTATCACAATCCTCTCAGTCTGGAAAAAGAAAGCTATTTTCCCTCTCAGAGTTGCCAATGTTTTTAAATTTTCTGGGAAGAAATATAGGAATCAAATGTAGGGAGGTTTCTATGTACAGCTATGCTGAATTCTTACATTCAAGCAGAGAAAAAAGAAGATTCATCAACACTTCTTTCCAGAGAGAAGAGTGAATCTCTCTACTTCACAAATGTCAAAAAGAATGGAAACTGGGAAAGAGAGGGTGAACACAAATCATGTCTAATTAAATGAAGATTTCCCACCCCTAACTCCAGTTAGAGAGGCCCATATACCCCATGGGTACAAGGGCTTTTGAAGAAGATTGGTGCTTTCATGTTGAGGTTTGTTTTTTTTTATTTCCCATTGGAATATATGAAATCTCAGTGGATGAGTAAGGAATCAGTTGCATTTCCTTGCGGCCCCAGGGAGAGAGTTATCTGTTCTAGTTCATTTGCTTCTTGCTAGGCCCACTAGGAATCCAACTCCATATCTGAATGCACAGCCATGGGACAAATCTGCTGTCAGATGACCTCTCTTAAAAGAATCCCACGGCAAGAAAGGAATGAGTGATAGGAGTATGACTTAGATGGGCGGCTTTACTTTCCTCCTCACAGAGTGGTCAAGTTAATAAAAACCACAGCCCAGGGGCTGGGTGCGGGATACTAATCCAGAACACACCCATCCACAGAGCCCACTCATTCATGCTCTCCACATGTGTAGTTCAGCTACAGTAATCATTTTAATGGACACAAAAATTCCTTTCAGGCACATCCGCAACCAATTCTCAAAGGAAGCAATGTATCTTGCATTGTGCCCTATGCCAGTGGATGCTGGCTGTCACAGGACCAATGTCTAACATTTTGTAGCTGTCAGTTCAAGTGCCTTAGCAGATTTCCTCAGCTCTTACAATAAATGGGAAAAGAATCATCTGTTAAACCTAGGGTCACTGTGGCTCACACGGAACATCAGAGCAAAGAGCCAACTGGTAAAGGAGATGGGCTATCCAAAGAGGACTGATTTGCAGGGAACAAAGCAGAGGGAAGAAGTGGAGACAAGGAAGTTCATTTAGAGTGCCACAGCTTACAGTTGTTTTAAATTTTATTTTAAAAATGTATTTTTTTCCTGCTCACATAGGTTCAAATCAAGTAAAAAATACAAGCTGGGAATTGAACCCAAACACAGTCCAGAGCAAGCCTCCACCCATGACCTTAATCCTCACTCACAGCTCTTGTTGGTATTCCCATCCCAGGCTATCTAGACAGACAGCTGTCAAATTCCCATCCCAAGCTACCTAGACCAGCAGCTGCCTTCTATTCAGCTTTTATCCACAGAAACTGTCAGCAAGGAAAGACAGCATCTGGGAAGCAGACCAAAACAAAAACCCATTCTAACTCTTAAATCAGACACAGATTTAAAACATTTAGTCAACACAAGGCTGTGTACACATACATGCACACATGTATTCACAAACACACATGCACACAAGCATGCACAAATACATATTCAGGAGTTGTTTCCTTACTGCAACCATCTTCATCGCTGTGATCCCCACAATCATTGTCACCATCACATTGCCACTGAGCAGGGATGCATGTACACTCGCCAAATGCGCTGACAGCACAAGTAAAGTGATTGCGTCCACAGGAACATTCAGTGCTGCTTATTACACCTGCAGACACAGAGAGAGAGAGAGGAAAAAAATAATCAGATGTTAGGGAAGAAAGAGGGGCTCCACTGTTTTAAAGTGAAAAAGAGAACTGGATTTAAAATGACATAATAAATAACCCTCATACACACAATGCACACATAGATGTGCGCACAGATGTATGACCCATTAGAAAAAGAAAATCACTCTTCATCCTTCCAATACTGAATCAGGAAGATCCAACACTGTGCACAAATTCCAAAGAGAACAGCACAATAAGAAGCCAAAAAGGAGCCTATAAATCAGCACAGCAGACCAATATGAGGAGTTACATGAATTCAGCTGCAACTGCTGTCTTATCATCAGGGCCTCTATTCACAACATTAATTGTATTAATGTTCCTTCCTACCACAGACCCTTATGGACATTGTTATAGTTAGTATGCCAACTGCCCAACTCTATACAATAAAAGGGGCATCAGAGCATAGTGTATAGATAATCATCAGGACTTTTCCCCATGCATGAACCCTCTAGCTGCTGAGCTCTTATACCACAGAGCCTAAACAATTTCAAACTTCAATGAGAACAAACCCATTTTCTCCCAATGGTCTGTGGTAATTAATCTACAACATTGTCAAGAGACAAATAAAAGGATTTTCATCTAAGATGAAACTAAATTGAAGTAATTGTGGTCTGAATCTCTGGGAAGATGTGTTACATGAAGAAGTATGAGGCTGTGGCACCATCTCCCATAAGTCAGGGTGGGAACCCTGTCTTCTAGGACAATGGTTCTCAACCTTTTTATGTACCAGGACCCATCTGTAAACATTGATGGCCAGTCCCAACCCAATGCCCCTAATTCTCCAGCTCCTCTTCCCCCGCCCCCAGCATGTGGGGCTGGATAGGGTGGGTGTGGGGAATAGGGGCCCTAAGCAGCCCCTTGCAGGCCGGAACTCTGCCAACCTGCAAAGGAAAAACCATGGTTTCCTACATGTTTCTCCTTTAAAGGAGAATCCATTTTTAAAGTTTGTTCATGACCCTTTTGTCTATTCTTGCAACCCACGCATTGAGAAACTCTTTCCTACGACAAGATGAAAAGCAAAGTCCTGCAGATCAGATTGAGGAACTTCCCACACTTGCTGCCAGCTAATGGATGGACAGTAGTTTAGCAGGCTATTACCATGTTTAATTTCTATGAACTGAGAATGAAAACTCCCTTGATACAGCTGGCAACAGCCTCCATCTCTGAAGCACCCTCAGTTACTGCGTCAGTTCCAGGTTTGAAGTATACAGAACAGGAAGGGCTGGACAGGGCCTCCAAAAACAAACAAACACAACAAAATATCAGGTAAGAAGTCTAATACTAGGGGTGCCTGAATTCAGCACATGGGGATGCTCTTGCTAGAGTCTCAAGAGAATGTAGACATGCCCAATAAGAACCATCACCTTCCAGGAAAATAGAGGGGTAAGGGGGACAAAACTGTACTGGCAGCATGGAATGACACTCTACTTGGTAAGACAGTGCTGCCAACTCTTGTGATGGCTGACAGCTTTACTTAAAGCCCTAGCTATTAAGATTATTCAAGGATCTCAGCTTCCAGGATACTTTTCCCCCTCAAAGTTCTATCCCTCAGTGTAAAGAGAAGGTGACGGAGAGAAAAAAAGAAACAATCTTTGTTTTGGTTTTGTACTCTCAAAACATTTGGGGCCAACTACACTGGAAGCATAAGGGGAAACAAGGAGTCAGGAGGACATGAGAATCAGGAGAGGGATTGTAGGGTGGCATGCAAGGCAACAAGGCATACGAGAGGGACAGCACAGGATGAGTAAGAACTGTAATAGAGGAAGGGAATTTCAGGAGGCAAGTGTATGTCAGGGCAGGCGTGACAGTAAATTGGAGAAGAGCATGGAGGCAGGATGCAAGGGACAGCGATTTATCCTGGCAAGCTTGGAGGGGGGACAGCACACCATGCTTCAGTGACTGGAAAGGGCAAGCAGTCTCCATCTAAGCAGAGAATAGGGAAGCTTGCATTTATGTGGATGTATTTAAAGTTGATTTTCAAACCTAAGATGACCACACACAAACTGAGGCCAGGCTGAAACCTGAAGGCAAACAAGAAGTGCCATTTATTAATTTTTCAAATCTTGTAATTGTAAGCAACTGTTGTGAGTTTTAGTGGTGGGATGTCCGACGTTTTTGGAGCTGAAAATATCAAACGCTAGCTGCAGATGTCCTGGGCCCTCCTACACATGCATCACTCCAAATCAAGTCAGAGGAACGCAAAACAAAGCAGATTTTAGCAGTGCTGACCTCAATCAGCTACAGAAGGAATGGAAGTTCCTTGCTACCTGAATTCATGTCTATTAATGCTCCATACACCCTTTAAAAGAAAAGCAACTTTGACCAGACCTGAATTGCACGTACTTTTTAGAATTAAAATCTTCCAGGCATTCTTTAACAGAATTCATGAACAGAGAACAGGGGAGGGAAGGGGAAGCAAGAGAAAGAGACAAGTGTTTCCTGTTCCTCTCCAAAACTGATTGGCAGCTCTCAACAAGCAGAAAGCAACAACACTCAAAAGTGACAGCATAGGAAAATGCATTACAAACTATTGTTTACTGAGAATTTGCCATTGCCTAGGAAGACGCAACTTGCTGCTCTTTGTCTCCACGTTCTCAAGCTGTCCTGCCTCTGTGCACTCTTCAAAGTCACCATCACTCAGCTCCTGTTATTCTACTATCTTGTCTAATAATACCCAGCAACATCTCAGCTTTCCATGCTGCTCCAGTGGGAAACACAGCAGCACTTCCAGATTCACTTTCCCATACAGCAACAATCTAGGAGGCAGAGAAAAGTGGATGGGACTTAGATTTCAGCATCATCTGTTCCCCCACTTGGCTGACTCAAACTCACTCTAGGCCCAGCCATGTGCTAAGCTGGTATCTGCCAATAACAAGGGAACCAAGTGCTAATGCAGTTAACTCCATAATTTGTTAATTATTTTAGACAAATATAGAGAGAGGAGAGAAAAACAGAGACAGAGATTGCTATTGGTGCTGATACAGCTATATAAATATCAGGATGGTGGTGTATCAGGGCTTAGTAAAAAGCTGAAAGGAAATTACCAAAAACACTGAGAGCTCTACATGGTGCAACCTAGACTACTCTATTCCTAAAGTATTGTTATCTTTGGGAGTTAAAATCTGAGATCAGTTTTCGTAACTTATTACAGACTATTTTATTCTGAAAATCATAGTATCATAGTACCTAGGGTCAGAAGGGGCCTAGAGCAGGCCATCTAGTCTGACCCCCTGCCAATGGCAGGAAACGAGTGCCAGGGTCACA
>JAGPOW010000304.1:72919550-72934517 GCA_030014935.1 Caiman crocodilus | reverse complement strand
ATGTTGAACAGCGCGGGCCCAAGGACCGAGCCCTGGGGTACCCCGCTGCTCACATCTCTCCAGGTCGAGTACGACCCGTCCACCACCACTCTCTGGGAGTGCCTCGTCAGCCAGTTCCTGACCCACTCAACCGTGTAGGGGTCAATGCCACAGCTCCCCATCTTTTTAACGAGGATGGGGTGAGAGGCCGTGACCATGAAAATGCTCCTTTGCCCCAGTATACATTGTTAAATCAGTCACCGTCTCTGGCTAACATCTGATCATACTAGTCATTGATGTGAACTGAAGGCATTTGATAACATAACCATCGCTTTGCTTTATGTACTGGAGTCTGTTCTACAATTACATACCACTTCAGTTGCCCCAAGCCTACACATAAAATAGCTTTAGGACCTTCAGCAATCTAATGTGATGTGCCTTGAGAGCTTTAAATTTTAATAATGCATTTTACAAATCCCAGATTACCTTATGCTGACAAATTTGCAAGCAGAGGACACTACAGTTACTACAGGACCTCTATCCCACACTGGGAATCAGGCTTGAAAGCTTTACACAATTATAATTTCAGACAACTGGTATCAAAGAACTAACTCTAGAAGGACAGGATTTGCCCTCCTCTCTCTTCTCTCCACCGCCTTTATAAATACACAGGATGAAATTCCAGGCTTACTGCAATCAAAAGGAATTTTACCATAGATTTCAATGGGGTTGGAATTTCACCCTCAGCATCCCACACTAACTGCTTTATCCTCTCTCATACTCACAGCATGCTCAGAAATCAGGAAATCAGACACCCAGGACAAGTAAAGATTAGAATAATGTTTTCTCCAAAGCTCCAGATCACCTTCAGGCAAAATGGGAAGGACAGTTGGTATGAGAGTACTCAATGAAGCCTTATTCTTTGCTAGCGAGTGTTCACTCTAAAAATAGGTCAAGTGCAATAGGAGACTAACCAAGTGCATCTCAGCGTGGAACACAACCCTTGCCTCATGTTTCAATCCCAGGGAATTGGGGGGAATCCGGAAATGGGCAGGAAGTCAGATTGCCTGTCTTTCAGGCAACCGAATAGGCAATCAAGCGTGTAGGGGGGAAGGGGGGAACCACCTTCCACCTGTGACTACGTTAGAGTACAACTCACTTGGGCTAGTGCAGATTCTTTTAAATGAGGGTTTAAAACCAGGTGTCACCAACCTAGACTGTGCCAAACATTTCCCTAGGATCTGTAAACATGAAGGAGACAAAGACTCTACTTTTTGTATGCAGGAATCACTTTTATGAAGCAAGATGATAACTTGTTAGCAGAATTTAAAAATCTTTTATTCTGGAACTGAATCATCAATATTTCCTGAATTATTTCAGAACAGGTCTACATCTGCCACAAAACATCATCACTGTTATTGGGCTAACTGCACTTCTAACCCTTCCTGGTCTCCGCTTACATCTCTGTGAGGTCAAGAGGTCTTAAGGCCACGAGACTCTTATGCCAATCTCACTATTCTCAAATAAGCTCTGGGCTGCAATCAACTATCATTACCAGGGATCCTGGTTTTCTCAGGGGGAAGACCAAACAAAAAACACATTCCTGCCTAATGTTCAGATTAAAAAAAAGTATCACAGAATCCAGATTTTTCCAAGATTAAAATGTAATGCCACTAATGTACAGATACTAGCCACTTGCCTGTCAAGAATGACGGTGCGGGGGCAGTCAGGGACAGGGGCCTGCATCCCTTCCCCACCCCCCACACCTCAGGCCGGGGCTGTTTTCCCTCTCCCCTCTGCCACTTTAGGCTGGGGCCAGGGCCATTTCCTGCCTCCCTACCACCACTTTGGGACAGGTCCAGGTCCTGGGCCATTCTCCCCCTCCCCCACCACTTCAGGTCAGGGCTGGGACGCTTCACCCCTCCCACTCCCCGCTGCTTTGGGCTGCTCCCGGCCTCCTCCTCTGCTTCCCCTCCAGCTCCTCAGTTCCCACTGTCATGATGGCACTCCGCTGTCTATCCCTGTCTTGTAGGGTACTCTGATTGGCTGCCAACAGCCAATCAGAGCATGAATAAAGCATTTATGGACAGACGGGCAGACAGATAGATTTAGGCTTTTAGAATATTAGAATACATATATTATAGTGGTATTTCATTTTAATCATGGAAAAATGTGGATTTTTGGTTACTTTTTTGTCCAAAAATTGGGGATTTTTTTTTTTTTAAATCAGAGAAAACCAGGGTCCCTGATCATTGCCCACCACACCTGAACATCTATTCCTTCCAGCAGCACTGAGAATATTATCCAACAGTGAACTTCCTTAAAGCAAAGTATTACAGGAGAAAAATAATGAGACCTTAAAAACAATTCATTTGGTCTCTATGCAAGCTTACCTACCTAAAACTTACCATTGCACTGATTTCAGTGCGATGAGACCAACTTCTTCAGAGTTTCTCTAGGTCACCCTGCCCCTGGTTAACACCTGATATTTGATTTCCCCTTCCTCTCCTGATAGGGTTAAACTGTGTCATCCTTTTCATCTTTAGGCCTTAAGCCTGACAGAACAGCTATGTCACTTTAGGCTGAAACCTGTAACTGTCCCGGACAATGTTTACTGGGGGGTTCCTTCTCTGCTGATCTTTTCCCCCTAGATCCCTATTAAATTAGATTAATATATTAATCTAGAAAGTGCTCAATGTACAATAACTTCAGCTCACTGACCAGGACACATACAATGTGCATAAAATGGTTACATCTTAATCCTTCCTAGATCATTATAGAACAGATCTACATCTGCCACAAATACAACCAGCCACTAACACTACAAGGAAATTTAAATAGGCAGACTATAATCAACTAAACTAAACTTTGCAGCCTCCTATGTTCCTGTAGGTACTACTTTTCACACGAGATTAAAGTACATTACTTGATGTAAGTTCCCATGGCATTTTCCCTTTCAGACATAGGTACATTTTTAACTCAAGTTTCTGCAAGAACAAGGTTTATGCGGCTGTTCTCATTTCTAATCTGTTCCTCGGCCATCTTTCATAGAGTGTTACTTTATGAAGTCCCCCATTTACAGAAGCTACTATCAAAGGTTGGATGGCCAGCTTGCCAGGTTCAGAGTGAATTTCTAAACCAGAAGGGAAGAAATTTTCTGGTAATTCTTTAATAAGGCCAAAAAGTTGCTTTGAAAGGACATATGCCAAAGATGCAACATGGAATGATACCGCTATGAATATTAGTCCACATATATACTAATAGTTAGGAAAGTGATTCTCAACTAGGATATAGAGGTATAAGCATCTAAACTAAGCAGACAAGAAAAGGTTCAGGCTTGTCCCTGCCTGGGCAATAGCTCATTCCGAGGAGGTAAGCACTGTAATCTATAAAATTAGTTTTTGAAATTGGGTGACACTCAACTCACAAAAGATATTGAGGAGGGCCTCAAGTTCATGTGTAATCCCAAAAATCCCCATTTTTAGTTCCATCCTTTCTACAACATGCCACTTCCTTTCTCTATTGCCAATAAGTAGTGACAAACCCAGGAGAAAAGATTAACACCCAGAAGAGCTCAGCTTTGGTTGCAGGCTATAGCTGAGGAAGGGAGGCCCATGTGGCATGGGTTGGTTGTGGATTACCCTCAAGGTCAACACAAAACACCATAACCTGGGGTCCAAAAGTAGCACTGTACTGACAGTGAAGGCTTGTCCTCCCATAAATGCCCATCTTCCTTACTTATAGAAACAAATGACTAAGCCCCAAGCTTTTCTGCAACCCCTCCCTCCCAATACCACCTCTTACACTCTATTTATCTACCAGGATGTATTATCTGCATAGCCTTCTAGTTGAAAATCACAGACATCTGGAAACTGAAGTCCAAGACTGAGTATGGCTCTAGGGTTTCTTCCCCTATCACCATGGGCAAAGACTGTAACACTCAGCTTTCTTTCAGTTTGTTTATATTTGCTGATAATGAGATGCATCATCCAGAACTCATCTTTCCATCATTCCATTATAGTATTTAATGCCAATCACAAAGTAAAGGGACCAATTTATGGGCAAGAACTAAAGTTTTGTGTGTAAAATCTCTTTGGGAGGGTGTGACATCAACCACTGCTAGCACACACATGGAGTAAGACAACATTCTACAAATATTCAAAGGGTACAAACAGGGCTAAGGTATGTATTCCTATGGTGCAGTTAGCCACTTGATGTTTGGGCAGTAGTCTGGCCTTTGAACTGTCCTGACCATAGTTAGGCTGGACAAAAGATTTCCTTGGTCTGTAGGATGTCATATCCCTGAATCTTTTTCAACTGTAAATGACTATGCTTCCTTTGCTTGCCCATCTTGAGGAAAACTGAAGAATTTAGATTTCTCTTCCTTATCCAAAATGCAGTTTCCACCAAAGAAAGTACAATTAATCAAGCTTTAGAAGGGCAATTTGTTGACCAATGTTTAAGCAGAAAGTTGTAATTTTTGTCTCTTCAGTGTTTCCTGTAACACCATGGTACTGTTAATGAGGTTGTAGCTGTGATGGTCCAGGAATTATGTAAGAGGCGACGATTTCTGTGAGTGATCTCTTTTATTGAACTAACTGCATAGTTGGGGCAGAATTAGACAAGCTTTTAAATGCAGGGTGCTCTTCTTCAAGTTAACTGAAGGAAAGTACAGTCACCTAAAAAAAAATCCTTGCCCCTTGCAATATTGCACCATGACATTCTGATGTCAGAAAGGGCACCACTCACTGACAAAAGTCAACAAGATTTTTCTTTTTTTTCCTTTTTTTTTTTTTTTTTTTTTAATAGCAAGAGAATCTGAATTTGACTGGATATCATCAACCCTCCAGGGATCAGACACCTGACTAGAATGCAAGTTATATTAACTTCTTAAAATGCCAGTTGTTGGAACAGGCTTGGTAGCTTAAATGGCCTCAAGTGCCAAATTTCAAGGCCTCAATTTTGGCAGATATCACAGGTTTTGCTTCATTTACCTTGAAGAGGTGTGGGGGGAAGGGAATCTCAATAAGGATGTTAACTAGAGGTGCACCGATATATCAATGTCATATCAGATTGGCTCTGATAAAAGGAAAATTAACATGACTGGCCATCAGCTTTTTTTGGCCAGTATAGGCAATAATGTTAACTGATAAATACAGTATGCCTTCTGGCAGGGGGCCCTGGATGCCATGTGCATGCACACAGCTGCACACATGCATGTGGCCACGAATGCAGCCAGAAAGTGTGGAGAGCAGTTCCCTTCAGGTAAGTCAGTGGAAGGAAAGGGGCATGGGACTGAGTAGCGGCATGGGGGGGGGGAGGCAGATTGGGACCCCCACAGTGAGGGAGAGAGCGGGGCAGGAGCAGGGACAGGGCTGGGGGTGCTGTCCAGCCAGAGTGGTGAATGGGAGCCAGGGCCAGAGCAGGGAGTGGGATGGAGCTGCGGGCAGCATGTGCCCCCAACCAAATTTGTGCATGCGCTGTCTGCTGTGTGCTCAGGAATCTCAACCCTGCTGCATTCCTTTGGAAGCCCTGTGCTGGCCATGCATCCACTGCCCACCCAGCAGCACTGGTGGTGGCGAGTTGTGCCTTCTGCTGCCAGACAGGCAGGGAGCATGCAGCCAGGGCAGGGCTCCCAAGGGAAAAAGCAGCAGGGCAGAGACCCCCAGCCCACAGTGAGTAGCCCACATCTGCCCTCACCCTGTTCAGCTCTGGTTAACAGCATTCCCATGCTTAAAAATGGTAGTGGCTGCACTTGAACTAAAGTTCATTCACTGAGCTTTAGTTGAAGCACCCCCACTGCCATTTTTAAGCACTGGGACACTGATCCCCTGGATGAACCGTCTGCTCCTTGCCCCATTCACCACCCTGGCTGGGCAGCACCCCCAACTGCTGCCCCTCTCCCTGCCTCACCATGGGGGCCACAATATGCCCCTCCACACCTCTTCCCCTCCACAGACTTCCGTGAAAGGAGCTACTCTCTATGCTGCCTGGTTACATTCCTATAAAACAGTTAACACAGGGATGATGACTTTGAAAGGTCCCAGAGGGTACGCAGGGGTGAGATGGAGCACTGCTACCCCACATCACTGCCTCACAGAAGCAGGGCTGGGGCAGAGTGAGAGATGGGCTGCACAGATGCCACTCACCACCTCCACATCTGGCCACTCACCATCCCTTTCCCTTCCCATGTCTGACCTCTTGCTACCCCCCCATTCCACATCCGGCCGCTCGTCAGCCGCCTCCCCTCCAAGTCTGGCCGCTTGCCAGCCTCCCCACTCCGTGTCCAGCTGCTCACCACCTGCCCAGAGGTACAGCATTTAAAAAGAGGGCCACCAGGGGTATACTTATTAAAAAAGGTTGAAAACCCCCGAGTTATCATATCAGTATTGGCCAATATGCCTGGTTAATAATCGGCTATTGGTATCACCCAAGAAAATCTTTATTAGTGCACCCCTAATGCTAACTTTTTATACTTACAGGTTCTACTACTTTTAGTCTATATAAAGGAGATACACTTGACATGGATGGAGGCTCTCTCCTCCTTAAGCAGGGAACCCAACCTTCCAACAGTCTACAGTAGAAGAAATCCAGAAAAGGCTTACATTCTATAAATGTTACACTTCTGCTTACTGGACCAATGCCAGCAGGTCTGAATTGTAACATATGGAAGACAAATGCAACAGGAGTACAATTCAGGTTTGAAAGATAGAAAGGGAGCAGGCAAATGCTCAAAATGAGTTACTTCTAGCACAAAAGATTAAGAGGGACAGGAGACAGGTTCTTGGAACTACTTAATGGTAAAAGACACAAGGAATTAACAAATAAATAAAAAAGAGAGGGTTTAGAATTCATGACTAAAGGAGTCAAGAAGCAAATAGTTATTAAAGAAAAAAAGAAAAAGAAAAAAACCAAAAGAAGGTTGAACACTTTGGTTCAATTCTGCTTTTACTGGAGTAAAATATCACCAAGTTCAGTGGAAACCAGAGCCTTCAGTTAGGGAATAATGAAGAGTGAAGAGCTTGTTTTAACAACTATCATGGGGGAAAATAGCTGAAGGAATACCTAAAGAGTCTCCAGAATCAGGTGGTTCACAAGTGGGGAATGACAGTTACACAGTGTGAATTTATAATTTGAAGAGAAGTAAGAGAAGATAAGACTAGAATTAAGGCCTCCCAAAACTTTAATATTTCAGTTCTCTTCCTGACTCACTGTAACACCTTGGCAAGTTACTTTTCCTCATCTGCAAAATGGAGATGCTTCTACTTCAACGGGGTACTTAAAGTTTACTTCATATTTGCTAAGTACAGAACTTGGGGAGTGTGAACAAAAGAGGCTCTAAAATGGGAGAAGTATTATTGCATTAAACCCTATTCACAAAAGTAATTCAGATTGGCTTGGCTATGGGCACACATGCATCAAAAACTGACTAGAAGACCATAAACAAGGAGTAATGGGAAATGGCAATGGATCAAGCTGTGGGGGAACAAGGCATACAGTGGATACCATAGGGATTGGTGTCAGATCCAGTCCTATTAAATATCTTCATTAACAATCTGAAAGAGGGAGTATATATCATATTAAAGAAGCCTACAGATGATACCAAAACAAGAAATGCAACCACCACTGAGGATAAAATAGTAGTACAAAAGGGATCTTAACAGATTAGAAATATGGACAGGAAATTAAGATTCAACCTACAAAAATGCAGCTAATGCATCTGGTAGAAAATAATTTGAAACAGATACTCAAAAGGGAAGGAGAAATCTGGAAAGCAGCAATGCTTGGAGAAGCCGAGGAGTGATAAAATACAAGTTCATAAACTTATGATACAATATGGCAGCCAAAAAAACAGCTTTAGGTTACATATGCAGCAGACTCGCATCACAAGGCAGATATCTCTCCTCCATAAACAAGTCTGGAATAAAAGCATTCAGTCTGGGGACCTCAGCACTAAACTAGAAAAACTGGAAAACATTCCAAAAACAGTAGTAAGGTGGAACTGGGGTGCTGGAAAGACTTAAGGAAAAAAATTAAGGTTAACATGGCATAAAGTAACAAAAGAACCTGGTTCTGGTTACCTCTGTAAAGTGACAACTATAGGAAGAGGCAGAGATAACCATACACAAATAAGTTATTTGAAGTTATAAGAAAGTTAAGGGGCTACATACTCTTGAGGTAAAGGAATGTTTCTAGAAGGCCATAGGGATAAAACTACAAGTTAGGCAGTGAAATTATATTTTGGCTGAATTTGAGTATCTCTTGTGAGCTATTTACCCTGGAATCATCTCCCCCAAAAAAGGTGGAAGTCCCATCATTGGGCCATTTTACACTATAGACAAGATAAAACAACTAACAACAGATGGTAGAAAACAAATTCTGTTTGCAGTCATTCCCAAAGAGATGTGAAGGGTTAAGGAGACATGATCTGCTTGCAGGGGAACTTCTCTGCTTCAGTGTCTAAAATTCTAATTCAAACAGAACTGCTTAAGAGACTCCTGCATGGAGCAAGCTGCTGACTAACAAAAGGCTGAACAAGCAGCTCACAAGGGTGTGGCGATAGGGCTGTGACAATGTAGGAATTAAGTTAGTTACATGCAAAGAAGGACTTACTGCAGGTTCCCTGCTGCTGAGCACATCGCTCCCAAGTTCTGAGCTATAGAGCAATCTCTCATTCACCCTTCTTACATGCCCTGCAGATAAGACAGAAGGAGCAAGCATCTTGACTGTGTTTCTTATAAGTGAGTACTTCCTTTCTTAGTTGCAAAAGAACCCTTTATCTGCTGTGAATATCCGACACATTGGACAACCCACAAGGTCCATGTAGATATAGTTACCAAAGTATCAGTTTATCATACAAAAAAAAAAAAAAGTCTGGCTGAATGAAAAATAGATCCTGTAGTCTAAATTCTAGTTCTAATGTCAAGTAAGTAGGTTTCTCTATGAGCTATGAAGCCTTCATTCTTTTAGCGCCAGCTTCTCTTGGCTGATGTGTGCCCAACTCATAGAGAATCTCTTCTCTACGCATAGTTAACGCTGCTTGATTAGTTTTCTGCTGATACGTAGGAGACTGACCTCTCACATCCACATAAGGCACTCATTTCTAGTCAACACAATAGATTACAATCCATATCTTGCTGGTGGTTCAGCATGCTTACCAAGGCACTCCATCCAAGCAACCAAAGAACACCAGCCTCTTGAACCGGTCACTGAGCATCATGAATTCAGAAGTTATACATCTCCTGATAATACAAGGGACATATATTCATTCAGTTAGGAAAATCTCCTTTTACAGAGAAAGATTTGGAATAGCTGAAAATACCTTCAAACTTTTACCATTCTCTCCACAGACGTTTCTGATCGCATTAAATCCTAAAGGCAGCAGTTTTCATCCACACAGGTTCTTTAAAGGAAAGAATTATTCAAACTACAAAAAGTCACAGACACCAATGTGCCAAACTTGAAGTTCTCTCTCATTTCTAAAGCATACCAGTCCCTTAGATCTTTTCTCACCATATAAGTACCCTCACTTGTTGAGGTCAAATTCAATGGCTGGCTACTTGGTTTGTCCTAGACAGAACCTTGAATTCCAAAAAGGAGAGACATTATGCTTCCCCCTTGTGGAATTTACTTCCTGTTACTATTAAAAGCAGCCTCCACCCCACCTTGACATTATTTTTCCTGTAGCTTATCCCTCTTTGTAAACAGTCCATTTCATCCAAATTATCCAATGGCTCCTGAAGGATGCTGTAGAAAAATGCGTTTTGTTGATTTTAGTCTTGAGTAGCCTTTTTTGCTTAGTTAAGAACCCTTACATAAATCCAACCAGTAACAGCTTCCTACCATCTGAGCAGAGTTACAGTGAACAGTTTGAATGTACTTTCCCAAAATAATAAGTTATTTATCACATTAAGTCACTCTCACTGACAGTACTTTCTATGGCAATGAACTACCTGTTAGAAATAGATAATGCCAAACTGACCAGCACCACGAATGAAAGGGACCTGGGGGTAATAATAGACTACAGTACGAATATAAGCCAGCAGTGTGATGCCATAGCCAACAAGGCAACCCTGGCATGCATCAATCAATGCATCTCTAGCAAAACTAGGGAAGTGATTCTTCCACTCTACCTGGCATTGGTGAGACCTGTATGATCAGAGACTTGCAAGACAAGCCATATGAGGAAAGGCTGAGGGATCTCAGCCTGAAAAAGAGTAGGCTGAGCAGGGACTTGATTGCGGCTTACCACTACATCAAAGGTGTACATCAAGGGCTCAGTGAACAACTGTTCACCAGGGCATCCTTGGGGATAACCAGGAGTAATGGCCATAAACTCCTAGAAGACTGTTTCAGGCTCAACATTAGGAAAAATTTCTTCACAGCCAGGGTGTCCAGACTATGGAATAGGCTCCCTCCAGAGGTGGTGGAAATCTTCAGGAGGAAACTGGTCACCTTGCCGGGGTCACCTGAACTCAGTTGTCTTTCCTACCTGGTGCAGGGGGCTGGACCTGGTGATCTTCCAAGGTCCCTTCCAGCCTCACAACCTATGAATCTTTAAATTAAACCTGAACTAGTTGTTTCTGTGTAGTGTAGACTAGAGTTACCATCGCTAGCCTCTAGAAACCTCAGCCAGAGAAATAAAACCTATGTGATTCAAGCCCTGAAAATTCACACACAACGGAATGCTTTATAACTCTGTCCTCAGGTTACATGCATTGCAAACATTGCTGACGTAAATAACCAACTACCATAAGACAAATTGCCACCAGTCTCTCACATAATTGCAGTTTGCTCACAAAATCCCATCCAGCATGGAGCAATAAAGGTTAAAACCTGCGGCTCATTCCCATTCATGAAAGAGTGTTGTAGAGTGAAAATAGCTATTAACTCATTCTGCCACCTATCACAAGCAGGAGACCTCCTAGCCACTAGATAACTGTTAAATTCCAGTTAAGTGACTAAAAGAGAGACAAAAATGCAGCTGCAAGAGGCCCACAGCCAGGAGGTATTTCTAAAGGATTTCATCCCTGCAGTAAGGTAAATACATTTTACTAATTACCGATCCTGGAAAGGTGTGATATCAAGCATTCAGTAAGACAGTTTTTCCTAATGTATATCTCCTAATCCATCCCCACAGAATAAGTGTATCATTTTGCTCAACTAATGCTAATCTTTTCCTCTACTCCAAATCTTCACCTTCTTTTCCAGTTACAAGGCACATGGTACCAGTATTTTCATTTCCTGGAGCTTTGCTACTATCTGCCTTTCAGAGTGAGGGTCCCCTAATTCACAGAGGGATACCTCCAACCTTCTTGTTCTGCAGACCACTTAAGAGACACTTTAAAGGCCACAGGCTCTTAGTCTTCAAGGCAGTTGTTCTCCCATTGGTGGTGGATGGACCAGTGGTTAGTCACATGGCATTGTCTCCTCCTAGACTGCAGCATACAAAGTATATAAGAAGTAGCTGAAGAGACATTAAAATGCTTTAGTTTGTGATAACAGAAAGGGAAAAGAATGGAAATACAGTATCCCTGAAATTATATTAACTTGCAGACCATACTGAGTAAAGTCTGAGAATCCTCATGCCTCCAGGCACGAGCCAACCACTAATTGCCCAGGGTTAAGGAGAAGCTTCCTCTAAAGCAGCATTTCTCAAACCATGGGTTGTGATCCAAAAGTGGGCCGCAAGAAGATTTTAAATGGTTCCAGGGAGGTCTAGGTGTAAAGCAGCAGGAGAGGGAGGGAGGGGGTCAGATGCAGAAGCTGGAGGGGAAGGTGGGGGAGAGAGAGAGACACGCGCACACACACTCTGTAGGTCGGGGACAAGGAAGGCATGGGTCACAGAAAGCTGACAGTTATGCTAACAGGTCCCAGTGTGAAAAAGGTTAAGAACCACTGCTCTAAAGTGTCTGGTACTGGATACTCCCAGAGACAAAACATGGGGGAGGACATGAACCATTGGTGTAATTAAATATATCAAGTCAAGTGAGAGATGTGCACTCTCACAGACTCAATACTTCCATTTCCCACTACTTGGTTCTCAGTCTTTTATTCAGGAAGGATTCTGTACATCTCTGGAGATCAAGCCATCACTGGAGAACTATTTGCTAATTTTAGCTTTGACAAAAAGGGTTGTGGCTTTTGGATTTCACTGATCTTTCCACCATCTTTCTTGGTACTAAAATTTGCTCCTACCAACAGCTGTTATCTTCTGACCCAAAAGATGACTGGCAGTAACTCCCCACCCTCTATTCATGATTACAGGCATATCTACACTGTAATTACACCTGTGACTGCAGCATAATGTAAACATACCTGAGGTAGCTCAGATAATGACAATAGTAAAGCTGCAGCACCATGCAGCTCTACATGTATTGGAAAAGACACCTGAAAAATAGGGTAAATATTTAAAATTAGCCAGCAACAAGCCAGACTGCAAACTGTACCTGAATGAGCAAGTGTAAAGCTAGCACAGGTATATGTAATGCTAATGTTTCAAGCTTAGAACTTCATAGTTATTTCACAAGTCAGGAACATGTAGCACCCCTTATACCCCTTATGCTTGCCTACTCCAAACCTTTGAAGATTTTGTAGATTAATGCAAATGAAGTACAATGCAAATGCCATAGCATATGTCACTTGTGTCAACAGTCAGAGTTACATTCTAGGGCTGTGCAAAGATTCGGTCCCTGATTCAATTTGGTGGCGGTTCGGCCCAATTTGGTGTCCGAACCTCTGAATCCAAATCGAATCAGGAGACCCTTTAATCTATACAAATTGAATCAGAACCCTCCAAATCGAATCAGAGAGATTTGGAGATTTGGACATACACACAACTTTAAATGTTTTTTCCACATACCTCAAGGTACCAGGTGGCTCATGAATGCTGCAATGCTGGGATCCATGGAGTGTCCCACAGAAGCACAGGAGGTTCCCCAGTGTGCTTGGCAGCAGACCCAGAAGTGGACCAGAAGCACATCCAGTCCACTTCCAGGTCTTCTGGGAAGTGCATAGGGCCTACCCTTACAGGTAGTCTGCAATTGCCACTGGCTGCCGTCACCAGTGTCTGTGGGTGGTTGCCAACTATTGGTCAGTGCTTGCTGCTCCCTCCCCACCACCACACCAGCACTGCCACCGCCTGCGGGAGCTTACCATGCCCCCCAGCCTCCAGGGGCATGCAACGTTCATGCATCAAGGTATGTAGAATATGTCTATGGCCAAATCGCCGATTCTCTGAATCAGCCTCAAATCTTCAGATTCAGATTCAGCCAAATCAAATTGGGGAGGACAGTGATCTAAATCAACTAATCAAATCACTGTCCCTGATTTGGGCTGAATCTGAATTGAATATGGCCTGCTTAGCACGCCCCTATTACATTCATGCATTTCTCCCTGCTCTACCCCGACACGCTATTTCATCAACTCAAGTACCAACTTCCAGTGCACACAAACTTCCAGCATAGCTTTATTATTTCCCTCTGTAATGAAAATGTTATCGTCAGTTCAACTTATGCTATCTGCCCAGTTAGGCACATAGAAAATGCAAATATGCAAAGATGGGATATCCCACTAATGCCCATATCTTGTCTTCTTTCAAACTGCCAATCTTTGGCTTTCACAAGTCACTTAACTCAGCAGTTAAGGGGCACACCCATGATTCAAGACCATAGACATTTACCTTTGTATCTTCCCCTTAGTCTGGCTCAATTCAAAGGTACAGAGAGGTAGTTAATCACGATAGTCTGAAATCAGGCAGAAGGCAAGGTAGATTTGTATCTTACAGACTAATTATAGCATGATTTTTTGTAAGCCCAAGCTTATTTCATCAGATGCTGTGAAAAAAAACTCAAAAGGATTCAAAGGTGCCATCTCTCAATTTCTCTGGACCCTCTCTAGCCCTTAAAGGAGTCTCCCCTGGACACAGACTGCCAGGATTACATTTGATAACATGATTTGCTTTTTGGGGAAGATCTTTTGACAGTCCAATTACTACTGTTATGAAACAGAAGGTCAGTCTCCTCCTGTTTAACTCCCACCTAGTAGAATCATCTGAGTCACCTCCCACGCAGCTCATTCACCTTTTAGGTAATAAAGCATATGCCAGCAAGGAAATCAAACACCCAAATATTTCTATCAGACATATGAACCTTTGCTGCTTCAATCCGTTCTGCTTGCCAACAGTTCCTTACCTCACATACTAGAGAATCTGGCTCTGTTCTCTGCAGGTTCACAGGCTTCTCTTGCTTCAATCTTCCTATCTTCTGCTCAAGTCTCCACCCTTCACCATTCAACCCTGTGAGCATGTGGGTCGCCCATCTCTCTTTGTCAGGTTATGAGCACAGGGACCTCTGCCTCATCTTCCCTCTCTCATCTGCCATGTCTCGATGTTATAATAATTTTGGGGAGAATGGATGTTACTTTGAGGGTTGGTCTGCCTGACAGGGGGCCGGTCTTCCGCAGGGTTCCAGCACCCCTACACCCTGCCCCTTTCTTCTCAGGTGACGAGTTATAATTCTCTGTTGAAGGTGAGTGGGAGTCACTGGACCTCGATTCCTCCCCAACTCGGTTCGGTTACTTGCTCCACAACTGGTTGGTGTCTGTCTTTTCTAGATAGGTCTCTTCAGGTTTAGATGTGCCAGTCTAGTCTGCAATCACCTTCCTTCTCCCTTTTAACACACTCCCCCCATTACAGCCTCTGACTCCTCTAGCGTGAGGCTTTATGTTCAGTGGTTATCTCTGGATTGGCAGGACTTGTGTGCTGAAATCTCTCCCTGCTTGTACCCAAGACTGACCCAAACAGCTTTATAAAGGTCTACGTATACAGACTAGGATTCAATCAACTTTAACTCAAATACACAGGAGATCCTCCTTTCCCCAGCTGTCTCTCCCTCGCCTGAAAGCAAACCCCCCCCCGAAACCCCCCCCCCCCAAAAAAAAACCCAAAACCACCCCCAGCTTGCTTGCAGACTGTCCCCTTGACTTCTG
>JAGPOW010000304.1:72890352-72900565 GCA_030014935.1 Caiman crocodilus | reverse complement strand
TGTTCAGCCTCAGTAAACAGAGGCTGAGGGGGGACCTGGTGGCTGCCTATAAACTGCTGAGGGGAGATCAGCAGGAAATAGGGCAGGCTCTTTTTTCCCTGGGCACCACCAGGGGTAACTAGGACCAATGGTCACAAGTTACTGGAGAGCAGGTTCAGGTTGTATATTAGGAAACACTACTTCACAGTTAGGGTGGCTACGATGTAAAACCAGCTTCCTAGGGAAGTTGTTCTTGCTGCTACCTTGGGCATCTTCAAGAGTAGATTAGATAGGTACTTGGCTGGGGTCCTGTGACCCTGGCACTCGTTCCTGTCATTGGCGGGGGGGGTCAGACTAGATGGCCTGCTCTAGGCCCCTTCTGACCCTAGGTACTATAATAACTGCAAATAGAACACTCTCAAAATATATTTTATGTAGATGATCCTCAGAGACTCCAGGGAAAGGCACTTAAGCTATTAAGTAAATATGGCTGCTTAGGGTAATTGCGTATTTATAGAGCTCTAACTAGCAATTTAGTTTAGTGCTACCAAGAAGAGGAGATATTTAATAGTTATTTGAAGTTTACTGAAGCCAAAACATACTGAGTCAGGTCTAACACTTGGATTCTCAAGCAAGCTGGAGTTTAGCCTACACTCTAAATTCCCTGCTCTGTGGTTTAATACTTTAAATATCTATCCATGGTCCACTCTACAGGAGTTAAGAGCTCATGCTAAAAGGATCTTGGCAATGAATTGGATACCCTATTATAGCTAAATTTAAGAACTTTCTAGCAGAAAACAGGAATATACAGGAGTCTAAAATCCCTTAGAGGAATTAGCTGCTACAGCCCATCAAAATGGCATTACTTTCATAACAGCTTTTGTCCCTCCTGTTAACATATCCAAAATGAATAGGCTTTGCAGGATTAGATTATATCAATAAACAAACACTGATTTTACCTGAAACTCACAGACCAACAGAAAAATATTTCCATCAGTAATCATCAAAATTTTGCATAAAGGAGACATTACCAAAAAAAAAAAAAAATCTGGGATGGAGGTATGGAAATCTGGAGCAGGCAGCTCTGTGTAGGAGCAGGTGCGTGCGTGCGTATGTGTGCGCGCACACGCACGCACACACACACACACACGGCAGCAG
This sequence comes from Caiman crocodilus, assembly GCA_030014935.1. NCBI lineage: Eukaryota > Metazoa > Chordata > Crocodylia > Alligatoridae > Caiman > Caiman crocodilus. The sequence goes on along the minus strand of JAGPOW010000304.1, from coordinate 72,899,428 downwards.
CTGCAGGAGCTGAGGGCCATGCCAGTAAGGATGTGCTGGGAGGTGGGGGTTGGAGCAGCATGGTTGGCAGCAGTGGGAAGCCCAGTGCTGCCAGCTGCTTGCTCTGCCCAGGTATCAGATGTGGTGGGGTCCAAATTCCCACGAAGACTGGCTCAGCCCCACCTCCATGGCAGTTTGACCCCTACCCCAGTTAGACAAGGGCCAAACTCCTGTGCAGACTGGGCCGGGCCATGCTCTGTGGGAGTTTGACTCCTACCCAAGCTGGGACCTGGACAGAGCAAGCAGCCCCAGGCTCCCAATATCTTCCTGCCCTGTCCCCCAACCTCCCATCCTTGCACAGCCTTACAGGCATGACTCCTAGCTCCTGCAGTGGCTGCCGCATGTATGTAATCAATTAAAAAAAAAACACTGGAGGTGCACCAATACATTAGTCCAATATCAGATCAGCATAAATATAAAGAAAACAGACTATATTGGAAAAAAAAATTGGCTTTTTTTTGTCTGATATGGCCAATAAATGCCACATGCATGCGCACAGCCACACTGCAGCACATAGGCAGTGAGGAGCACAGCCTGGCAGCTTGGAGAGCTGTGTCCAGCTGGTAAGTCTGTTGTGGTAGAAGGGGAGGGGGGGAGAAAACAGAAGTGAGGGAGGGCAGGTCAAGGCCCCTGTGGTGAGGGAGGGAGTGGGGCTGGCACTGGAGCTGGGGCTGGGGCTGCCCAGCTGAGGCAGGATGTGGGACAGAGCTGTGGCTCATCCAGGGGGTGCAGCTCCCAAAGCTGTGTGCACCCTGGGAGGTATGGGGGGGGTGTACCCCTGGATCTGCATGAGGCGGAGTGGGCTGCCACTGCAGACTGCAACCAGGGCTATGCTGGGCTCCTCCTGGATGCAGCTGGGTCCAGTTGCGCTCAGGGCAGGGTAGGCAGCTGCACTAGAAGTAGGCATTGTCGGGGGGCGGGGGAAGGGGGAGACAATGCCCACTACTAGTACAGCTGCCCACCCGACCCATACAGGTGAATTTTAGGGTGCCTGCAGCCACCCCCCTACCCATAGCCTCCCTCTCAGTGCCACCACCACCCACCCCAAGTGCAACCCAGTGCCTCCCCAGCCCCAGTGGCAACCCACCACACCCCACACAGATCTGGGGGCACACGCTTCCCATGCCTCCCAAGGTGCAGCGGCGCAAGCTGTACCCCTCTCCCTGCAGCCCCTGCCCTAGTCCCACTCCCCCTTTCACTGCAGGGGCCTAAGTGCCAATCTTCAGTTGGCAAGGTGAAGAGAACTGGTATGTCTCAATCCAGTTCTTAATAGACAGATGCTCACATCACAAAAGGTAGCATCAACTGCAGTACAGACCTTGTCAATAGCCAGAGAAAAGCAATTTAGCTCTTACATACTATCAGAGCAATGAATCTGAGACAGAAAGAGTACCAAGAGGCCAAAGTTTCAATGGATCATGGAAACTGAATTCTCCCTTTTATTTTTAAAGGAAATCTTTAGATGCACATGGGAATACGTTAGCAGTTGAAGAAGTTGGTTTGACTGTCAGTCACCCAAGGTATATTCAGAGATAAAAAAACCCAAAACAAAACAGTCCTCCAACAATGCCATCCTGACATATTCACCAACAAGAAATTCACTTTAAAAAAAAACAAACCATAGAAACAGACATCAAGTATTTTGGAGGGGGAAGGGATATTGCTGCCATCTTCACATCCCAAAATATGGGGACTGTACCACTTCAGTAAGTGCATTTTCTCAAAGTCACCTGTAATCTACCTTGTACTAAACTCGTTATGAGGTTCCAGCTGAACTTTGTGCCCTTGTCATTCAACCACACCAGTCATTTAAGTTCTCAACTCAAGTAACAGCAGGAAGGTATGAGCCAGAGAGCTGCCAACGCAATGGTCAAAACCACATCTCACTGTGTAGCCTACAAACAAATCACTTTAAGGGAAGTTTGACTTATTTACTAAATTCTAAGAGTAAAGCTAAGCCAGGAAAAAAAAGCAGGGGGTAGGCAGGAGATAGCCTGCAGAGATCAGGAATGAAGAACAGCAAAGATATCCATTATGATCCATGTGTCATTTCCCCTAGTGCCCTGAAAGAAATGCAAGCCTACAGAAAAACAGGCAGGTAATACCTACTGCAAGTTGGGATCATTGATAACAGCCTATTACAAGAGGTGGCAGAGACAAAGTCAGATTTCTTTTTGAGATGGATCACATTTAGTTTTAAAGCATAAATGATAAAACAACAGACCTCAGAAAGGGAGGATGGCAAGAGAAAGTGGAGCAGCCAATTCATAAGAGCTCATCAACATTCCCCCTCACAAAATCCTACAGGCTGTGTCATAACTTGTACCACACTTCACCACACTCTATTCACAGATACTTTGTTGGCACATTAAGATCAACAATAAATGCCCACTTGTATGAATCAAAATACTTAGGGCTAGTACTCTGGGGGCATCAAAGTATTTGGGCATTTGGTGATGGGAAGCTACCCAGCATGGAGCAGGCTCTTCTGACTTATTAAAATAACTAGGAATAATAAGGAAACACTGCCAAAAAGCCAGTCAGAAAAGGAAATGTTTATTTCTGCTAAACTATCCCCCATATTCTGGGCAGAAGACTAGTTTCCATTCTGACCTCTATCATTTCAATTGCATGGTCACATTTCACTGGGTTTGTTTCCCCAGATTTCTGATTTTAATTTACCATTATGAATTTGGTAAAGGTCTGGCCTTCATTTATACATTTCACTATATCTAATTTGACACTGTAATCAGTTTTCCTCTGTTTAGCTGGCTATTGCTTTTGATCTGCTCTTCACAAAAACTTCTAGGCTGGTATAGGTTGCATCAATCAGCTACACCATTTTAATTTGGGATTATTTGCCCCATTAGCCTGAAAAGGAGTGACAAATCCCAGGAGCCCTGTTTTCAGCAAAAGGACTGGATTGTATTTTCATCTGATAATACATTTTTGTTCTCAAGTATGTTCTGATGGAGATAATATTTGCTTGTTTGGTCAGGACGGTACCAGTCAGTCATCCCAGTTCTGCTCTTCAGCTACTATCCCTGAAATTCTTGTGTCCAGAAATCGTTGGTTTTCAAATCTGCAAGCAAAGAATTTTATCCCAGATATATTACCTTGGAATTTACTTCCACAAAGAGGAACAGGTTGAATTATATTAACAACTAGCTACAGCAGAATAATCAAAGTATATTGTATTCATGTAGTTATTCATTTATAACAACTCAGAGGACTGTTTTTCCCTCTTAATGGAAAGTTTTAAGCTCTTCACTACATTTTATTTTACAATCCTGAAATACAGAATGCAAAGTGTGTTGCTGTGCCATTATTTGAGAAAAAGCCTGAAACAAACTCATTGAGATCTCACTTTTGTCTTTTCCAGATTAACCTGTAGGTTTCATGTGCTGCAATATGTTCTAGCAAATGTAGGTGTTTGGCAACTGTCCTAGTCATTTAAAATGAGCTTTGGGCTTTGAGGCTGATTCACTTGAGTGGGTAAGTCACAATGTACATGCTGAAGATGTCATTCCTGTCTCATTCCCCTTCCTTGCTTGAAGGCTTCTGTTTGGATACTGTCTGTTTTTACACAGCAGTTGATAGTTTGTTACATAGATTTAATTGTGCCACGAGTTTTCTGTCACTTCTGTAAGGCTCAGTCCTGAGTAGCAAACTGAGTCAAGTGGTTTTTCTATTTTATGGACTTAAATGCAGCTTTATCTCCAATGTACCCCTTACCTCTATCTGTTAATGAGCATCTGCAAACCAGAGATGCAGTCAAGTTTAATTTTTCAGGAAATAATCATGTAAGTTTCCACCTTCTTCTGCTGCACTACTATCTGGGACACTTTCTGTTATTCATCCAGCAGAACCAAATAGCACTAGATCATCATGGTTTTTGAGAATTTTATTCCACATTTATTCCAATTTAGGTGTTTGCACAAGCAAAACAGAAGGCAAAAATCCTGAGGAGTTATGGGTGGAGAAACAAATTAGGAGTGGAGACTAAATGTTTGCTAGTGAGACTTGACTAAAAGATGCACATAAAACACTGTTCATTTTTTTGCTGCTTTGAGATTTGTTCTAACAATGATAGCTCATCCCAGCTCCCCTTCTTCAAATAAGTAAAACTAAATGCAAGCAACTGTCATTTTCCTAGGCTCTTTCAGAATATATTAACCAATTACTTCCCAGTTACAACAAGAGCAAATTATTGGTAATGCCCTCAACTCTTTCTTCCCTATGGCATGTTATAGGTGTTTTGGATATTGTTCCTTGTGATTGTGAGCAAGGGCTTGAGGTGATAATTTTGGATATTCCTTCAGTTAACAACACTTGCCTGAGAATGCAGGGGACTGGGTTCAATGGCTCAAGAGGCTCTTTCTAGTCCTATGTTGTAATCAATTCTTAACATGATGGGCACTTGGGAGAAATTGACTGGCTTCCTCAACGAAGGATAGGCAGATTCAAGGTAAAAAGAAGTTTGAAGCTGGGAATTCAAAGAGAAGAACAACGGGTCCTTTTTGGCAGATCAGTATTCCAGAGGGACGAAGGCCCTTGAACTCAAGTCCTATGTGAGGTATTGTACAGGTGCTAATGGTCAGCTGCCCTGGGTTAGCTTTTACTTATCACAGGAAAGAAGCAGATACAAAAAAACAGTTACCACAGAATAGCTGTGACAAGTATCCCCACCACCACCCCTTTAGAAATTGGGTCGTCTATATCCTGTTGCTTCTATGCAGCAAGGTTCAAGAAGGCATACCACACCCCCAAGCCAGGTGGGGTGAAGAGTCTGCTGAGAAGTAGCCGCTCCCACAAAGCATGGTCTGCAGTTAGAAATTCTTCTGAACAATGAGGGCCAAGCCACAACCATCTCTGTGAGAAGAGAACAGGACCAGAAAGGAAAGAACTAACAAGGGCATGCTCTTTCTCCATCCCCCCTCTCAACTCCCAATCTGCCTCAGTTTAAATCGTAAAACTGCCCCACTCTCAAGACTTTCTATGAAGAGGCTCAGGACTGAGACAGTAACTAGTAATTCTAAAATGCATGCCATTTTTCTCCCTACCCAAACAGTTACAAGGAAAAGAAATAATTTGATCATTTGACCGCTCGCCAATTACCAACATTGGAAACTAAAACTGAGTAGAAAAAAAAAAAAAGAATGAGGATGTCAGTTTATTTTACTCTAATCCTTGTTCTTGTCATGAGGCATGATCTAGGAAAGGGGAATGACAAGGTCAGGGCATGGCATTTCCTTTTCAACAGAAAAGTAGACGACATAAAAGCGCTGGGTTTCATATCAGAGGACAGAGGACAACTGGACTGTCCCCCATGATGGCCACCCTACTCCTGGCTTCTGTGATCATATCTATGCTGATTCTCCTCTCCTCCCAAACCCTACAAGTCTCTCTTCCCTTCTACTCCCCCTAACCATCTTGTCATGAACACCCAGCCACCAACTTCAACCCTTCATAGTCACAACAGCTTATCTCCTCATTAGATTCACTAAATGCATCATTCTTTCTCTGTAGATAATTCCACCACCCTCTCCATCCTTCACAACCTCAATGCCATGTTCAACATCTGGTAAGCCCTTCCACTTTAACCCTGCTTCCACCAAGCTCTGAATATTTCAAATGTACACTACCACCAAAGCACCACTTAGGATGGAAACTCCAGTCTCAAATTCAGCACAAACAAGTACAAAGATGCAGCCTCTGCACTGGAGCTGTTATCAAGTTCTGGCATTATTTCCTGCAAAATCAGCTCCTTTACTAGTTAGGTCTCAGTCACTTCCAACCTCCTCTTCCTTTCCATCTCACCCAAATCTAGTGCTGCTCTTGCACAGTCCTTCAACGTATTGTGCTAAATTACCTCCTCTGCCTCTCAGAATTCCAAAGATCCATATGGCTGGATCCCTTTGACTGTCTTTCCATTTAATCATCATCAATCAAGCTCAGGTTCCTAGCACTCACTTTCAAAACAGCACATACCCTGGCTCCTACCTATACCTCCATTCTCATTCCTCCTCCCCGACATCTCTTCTTACTACTAATGCCACACACAAGCCTCCTTCTAACTTATTTCTTCCAAACTCATCATGTTTCATGTCACCTTTTTACTTTGGAAAACCTCTTATTCCACTTCAGCCTTACAGCTCCCATTAATCCAAAACCTAAAGAAAGCTAATTAGAAGGCTGGGGTTTTAGTTGTAGCCCTGTTGGTCTAAGGACATAGGCCGACAAGGTTCTTTGAGTAATATCTTTTATTAGACCAACTGAGTAGCCAGAAAAAAAGTTTTAGGCAAGGTTTTGGGCACAGTCTCCCTATGCCTAAAGAAGGGTGACTACATCCAAAAGCTTGTCTAAAACTTTTATTAGACCAACTGAGTAGCTGGAAAAAAGATATCACTCAAAGAACCTTGCCTGCCAATTAAAAGACTGGAGTATTTTAATTTTGGACCTTATCTGTCCCATCAGCACATCATGCATCTGATCTGTCTCATCTCTTTTATTGAAGCCAAACCTTTTATGGCAGGCAGTTTATCTTCCTTTGAATGGTACAGTGCTGCATAACTCATCTGCCTCGTGAGAAAAAATATACTGGAAACCCAAGCAACTTGGTCTTACCAAGACCAACATCACTTTAAACAGCAGGATTTGGAAATGACTGGGGGGGTTAAAGAAGCAAACTCTTAATAGGCCCCGAAACAGGAGTAGGTTTCCTGGTGAGGCAGTTTTTTCACACAAGAGTTGACTGCATGGGTAAGACAAGGAGGATGGAGGATTGATTGGGCTTTTAAATAAGTTTTTCTTCCTTGAGCCTCCCCTCCCCTCCCCCATCCAGCAGTGGGGCTGAAGCTATCCCTTATCCTCTTCACAAGCAGCAGCAACCAGAGTCACTTTTTCTGCCTCTCCAGAAGAAGCACAGCAGAAATAAACTCTGGGTGATAAATTATGCAGCACCTTTGTGCAGGCTGCCTCTTAGCCAGACGGGAAATTTTTCTCCCAAAGCCTTTTGTTTCCAGCTTTGATCCCAGCTTTGGATCTGCTCTCTTCACCACTCCCTCTGCGTGGAGGTGAAGGGAGAGCTGACACAGGCCAAGTCAGGGCTCACTGCAAGTCACAGTAAGACCTTCTTTTAGGCTGGCTCCCCTCCCCCTTCTCAACCTGGAACTGTCCTCGAGTCTGAAAAGGTCCTATTAAACATTTTCCAGAGGGCCTTACAGAGGATACATTATTTTGATGGATGCTGGGACTAAAGAAGGGGATTTCTAAGCACAGGGAAATAATGGCATTTGTTCTAATGGGTTTAAGAGATGCCCGGGGGCACCAAGAAGGTTTGTTTCTCTGTAAATCAAAAACACAGAAGACCAGAAAATGGAGTCAAACAAGTAAGCGCCAGGAAGCAGGGAAATCGGGCTCTATTTAACTGCTGCTCTTGGTTACAGCCAACTTGGGCTGCTTGGAAAAACAGCACACACACTCATCACTGGCACAAACTTAACAGGGAAAACAAAGAGACAACTGGGGTCAAACTGGGGGTGGCAAGCAGGAGAAGGAGGCAAACTTGTGTCCCCACCCCCTACCAGAGAGTCAGATCAATTATCCCTGAATACTAACAAGATTTCTGATTAAAGAACTGCTGCTATGCAATAGAGACAGAAAGCTCCAGCAGCCAGGAGAGGCTGTCAGGCAGTTACAAAGGAACATAGAAGATGATGCCCTGTTGGGCATACTGAGGAAATCACCATTCTAGTAACTAGGAACCCGGGTCTCCCCTGCCTGAAGTTCCAATTCTTTCTCATTGCTGGTAACTTTAACCTCAGGGATGAAACCAGCTAACTGCTATGGAACCTGGGTTTCATTTTCATGCAAAACTGTCACCCCAGAACAACTTCCAGCAATGAGTATTTCCCTGAATGGTGCCACCATCATAAAGAAACATCTGGATTTTTTTCTTGTTTTAATTCAAGATATGAGATCACAAGATGCTTCATTTAGCTAGGAATATCATCATAAGAATTCTAGAGGGCTGCATTCAGACTTGGGATTAGTCTGAGAACAAAAGCTTAAACCTTTTTTTGTTTATACCTATTTTTTATTTTTAATCCAATTTACAGTTCAAGCATTTAATGCAAATATACAATGCTAACCATTAAACAAACATCAAACTGAGTATGCCAGTAAAACCTACAAAAAACAAACACCAATGACTAGATGCCTTACAACTGCCAGCTACATGGAAGAGAAATTCAAGAGTCCCTGCTGCCATGTATCACACCCTAAAGGTTACACTGACATTTAAGGTCTTGATGCAAGCATGTGTCTGCTCAATGACATATTATTGTGCCATTTTCAAGAGTCAGACTTGTGTCAGCACAGAAACTCTGATATTGCTATAGAAAATAATCCCTTGATCTAGAGAATCTGAAACCTTGCATACCCAGATCTATTTGATACTAATGAAGTCTCTATCAAAATTTCCCTCCCTGCCATTTGTATTGAACTGCCTCCTATATGGATATATAACATTTAAGAAAAGTTTGATTATCACTGCAGCCACAAGTTCTCAGAGGCCAGATGTGTGAACCAGGCTGCCTCAGCATCAAATGGTTAATACTATACGGTTGAGACGCAAAGAATTTAGCAAAAAAAGCTCAACCCACTGAACATCAGTCACGTCCAGACAAGCACAGACGTTTGGGTCCCTGGGGTCAGCAGCAACAGCACACCTTGCGCTGCAACTACTTGTCACTGGGGAACACCCATGCCACACTCACTTTGGTACATAGCAAGTTATCCAGGGAGGCAGTAGAAGAGGCTGGGGTTGTACAGCCTTACATGAGGTCCTAGGGACCTCCCAAGGCTGCAGCAGTGGTGATCCTACCAGGCAGACCCTGGCTGACAGCTGCAGCGCAGCTCCGGGAGGCCTGGCTCCACTTTTCAGTGGCATGCACTGCCCATGCATGTGCTGCTCCGGTTTTTTATTCTGTGGGGTTTTTTAACCCCTGTATATCCAGGGGTCAAAAAAAAAAAA
>JAGPOW010000304.1:72872544-72890252 GCA_030014935.1 Caiman crocodilus | reverse complement strand
AAAAAAAAAAAACCACGGAAAAAAAAACAGAGCAGTGCACGCATAGCAGCACATCCTTGCAGCACAGCAAACACCTGACTGTGAGGTATGTGGCGCTCCAGATGTGTTTGCAGTACCACATATTGCGCAGTTGTGCTCATCTGGTCATGCCCCAAGGTAGCAATCACTGCCAAAATAACACATCTTTGAATATTGAGTATTAGGAAATCCAAATCTTTGCAGAAGTAGGTACACAAAGAAAGGATTAAAAAAATATCACTGCACCCTGTCTCTGTCCACTGCAGACAACAAAATCCCATAGAAGAGAGACGCCCAACATAACAGCTGTAACAAGGAACCAAAGCCACTGCAGACCTAATGGTAAGAGCCTGTCGGGGACATTAAATTCATGGACGACAACTACAATTAGCATTCTTTGCAATGATCCCTGTGAAATACAGACAGCCACTAACTACAGTATGCCAATTAATGCAGTGGGTTTACTGCATGCCAAGAGAACTCCAGCTTTAAATACTGTATCAGGTAAAGGGAAAGCTGTCAATTTTAAGAAAAAAAAAATCTTTGGTGTGAAAATGTTTTACTTAAATGTTACAAGTAATGCCTTAAGGAAGAAATAACAGGAGATTGTAAAAACATTCTGTTTTTGTCATCTATTTAATTCCTATATTTGACAGCCACTTTGAATATAGACAGGTTCAACAGTTCTCATATTTCATAACTTTTTTACTCAGCAACAGGGAACATAGCATGTTCTTTGAAAAGAAGAGAACTTATGGTTACAAAATACATGCAATAGCAGAAAGACTCAGCACATGTTTAGAACCTGCTCAAACTGTTAACCAGTTCTAAAAATCTTGACTAGGTTTAAAGGTGATAATATATTTTAAATGCTTAAAGAGACATCATAAAGTATATACATCACAGTGCACTGTGGCATATTTCCATTAGAGGAAGCATGGAGATGTCTTTAGGCAAGACAGTTTCTGCATCATTTCCCCACCTACACAACAAAGATAAATATTTGCCTTTTCCACAGACCTTTTTAAGATTTAGAGACATAAAGGTGCCAGGTGAAATACTATTCTTATGAAGTTTCACTATCTGTACTTAAGTGTAAGAAGTTTTAAAATTGATATGAAACAATGCTGATTTTCCAGGCCAGTGAAAAGAAAATTTTAAAAAGTAAAAACATAATGCAGTCTTTTTCAGTTCTGCCTCTAGGTAATGGGCTGTCAGTCCCAACGCCTGCAGTAGCCCCTTACTGGTTTGAGCAGTAAAATACTGAAATACAAACATTTAGATCCAAACAAGTTTTATTTTAGGCTATCCATGAACAGATTGTACAGAAACACTAATATCACTCTTAGGGTTTTACCAATCTAGTTTGGTACCTGAATGAACCTGACAATTCCCGTTTAAGGTTCATAAAACATCCAGATTTTTGTCTTCAAACTATACAATGTTTATTGATAAAGTTTTGTGACAATATGTACCCTAAATCCCAGGGCATAAGTCACAGAAAAAGGATCTTCTACCAGAAACTATTTTGAACAGTTTATTTTTATGTATTTAGATTATACTCTTGTATACTGACCAATCGCATGAAATTTTATGTGGGTATATTTCGTTTTTGCCACCACTGGCATGCTCTGGTGCACAGAGAAGTATATAAAATACCACCCTCATTCTTCTCCTTGTAGCACTTATTCTTTAATACGGGGGCTAGGGGAGCATTATTTGCATTATATCTGCAATTACTTTGTTAATACTGTCAAAAGAGAAGCAGTCAGTGTCCTAATCTAGCCTTCATAAGTGGCTTTCTTTACCTTTGAAAGATCATACAAAGTAACTCAATCAACAATTATGTGAACCCTCTGCACACCTATGAGGTTTGGTGCATCTTCCACAGTTGACAGAAGAAGAAAACAGAGGTTTTCAGTGACTTGCCTAGGCTTACACAAATCTGGAGAGCCAGGAACAGAACCTGGAAATCCCATTTCCCAGTCCCAGCTCTAGGTCAACCTTGCTTTTCTGGAAACTTTCATTTTAGTTTGGGACTCCAAAAGTATATCCAGTAGAACTGTGAAGTAAAACTTTAAAAGGAAGATTTTATTCTATTGGCAGAAGTTCCAAGAGCTAGAACATGCACATCACTCGAAAAGATTCTGAAGCAAACAAACTAAAATGGGCCATCACTCCATCAGACCCTTCCTTTTTCACCAACATCATCAATGCATGGAATTAACTTGTGCAACTCTCCCTCTTCTCACCTGCAAAGCTATTTTCTACATGCCCCAGACATCCGTATATCATTTTGGGTACAAACTTCCCAAGTTACAACTGCCACGGTTAATTAAGGGGCAAAGTTCAAGAAAAATGCATGTTTGGTTAAGAGCCCCTCTTCCTACCGAAGGCAAGATGAAGTGGGAAAAAAGTAGTGTTTTAAAGGCTGTTACGTTTCAACTGGGTGGCTCCCTGAATGTCTTGGGAACAGATGCTGTATAAATAAAATTATTAAATCCTTTGTCTTCCTCACAGATACTGTAAGATGCAATGTGGAGAGGTATTTTATAGAAGAGCAGCATAAACATAAATGCAGGCAGTATTTATACTTTCCTTAACCTAGCACCCCAAAACAACAGAAAAATGTTATTTTTAAATTATAGTAAAGGGGATATCAGTTCCCATAAATGCATCCTATCAAACTCCCAAGTTCCTCCTGAACATAGTGAGAGAACACCAGAAAAAAAAAAGGAAACTCCTTGAGAAAGGGACAAATCACATCCTATAGAGGTCAACTCAAGCAAACACAGCAACTGACTAGCACTTTATTGTAAAACATCCCCCACACTGATATTAACAGCCAGGGCACATTAACTTGAAGCAGTTTGGTAATAACCAAAATTAAGTTCCTTCCATCCCTGTACCTACATAGCTATGCTTTCAATTCTTCCCACTCCTACTCACTTCCAGCTAAACACCTGTGCCGCACTTAGAAGTCAGAACTCCCCTACTTGATAGCACCAGATTTTTCTAAGACACAGACTTGCCTGCAACCCTGGTTACCCTGCATTTTCTTAGCTGTTTTGGCACCTTCTTGGAAGCTCCACACAGCCAGGATTCTCAATAGAAAGGAAATAACACTGCTGGAAAACTAGAGGCGATCTGATTGTGCCTCAGGGAGAAAGCTTGCTGAACGACGGGTGCTTTGACTGCCACAATTCCCTGCATTTTCAAATCAGCATGGGAGAAAATGGATAAGTGAAATTATACAGGAGCAGCCAAGAGTGGAAGAAGAGAAATGAGCTGAGATGCCTCCTTTCCACTCAAAGTCCTATTCCCAGTACATACATACACACACAGACACTCTCTCTCCCTCTCTCAAACAAGGACAACACTGGAAGGTGTTCAGACATCCTTTCTTCATTCAGCCCCCTGCACAAACAGCCATAGAGAGGTAAAGCTGGAAGGGACCTCCAAGGGCCTTCTTTTTTCCTTTCTTTTTTATCTTATTCAAAGCCAAATCAGTTCCAAATTCAATTGGGCAAAGCCAATTAGTCACAACCCAAAATTTGCAGAGCACAACTGTGAAGCCTATGTGACTCTATCTCCCACCCAGACCCAGGTCTGGGGCTTCAGCTACTCCCCCAATTCAGGCAAGAATCCAGCATGTAAGCCCCAGGCTGGGAGGCCTTGGGGTCTGGCTTGATTTTAGCCAAAAGGCCAGAGGTCATCCCCTCCAACCCCCATTATCCCATAGTTAATTGCATTAGGGGAGGACCTGGAGTTTTACTGAGAGCAAATAGGTCAACAAGCTCATTCACAACCAGGACTCCAGGCTGCTTCTTTCCTGCTCAGTGTCCTACTAGAGGTGGACCACCCCCAACATCTGGAGGTAGAAACGTCCAAGGAGCTGGACTGCCAGAGCAGGGCAGGAGAAGCCGAGGGAAAGGAAGGTGCTGGGGAAACACCTCAATTCCTCCCGAAGGAGGAAAAAAAAAAAAAACAAGCCAAGGAGGGCGAGGGAGCAGCTCCCTCAGAGCAGGGCTGTAGCTTTAAGGGGCCCGTCTCCTGGGATGAGCAGCTGCATTCCTGCCCGCGAGAGGCTGCTGCCCCGACACGCAGGGGAGGCTCCACGGGACCTGCCCGCAGCCTTCCCGCGCCCGAGCCGAGCGGGACGGGGACGGGCGCAGACAAAGGGGCCCCGGGCGCGGGCAGTAGCACGCGGGGAAAGGGGCCCCTGCGGCCGGGGCTTTGTGAGGGGCCCGCGCTGTGCACAGGGAAGTCCCGCAAGGGATGCCTAGGCGCGGGGGCCGTCCCGGGCGTTACCGGGGGGCACAGCACGTCCTCGCCCTGCACCTGCACGGCGCCCCCGAGCAGCGTCGTCCGTCCCCGGTCGCGCCGCGCTGCTTACCTCGGGCGCAGACTAGGGCGAGCAGCGGCAGCACGGAGCCCCCGAACCGCCGCATGGTGGCAGCGCCCCCCCCCCACCCCGCCGTCCGGCAACTTCTCCGGGTCCCTGTGGCGGCGTCGCTGGGACGGGACGGGACGGGACGCACTGGGCTGGCTCGCGCTGCCTCCTCCAGCGCCTCCGCAGCCCAGGCAGCTCCGGTGCTGGGGGGTCGGGCTGACCCGCTCCGCCCGAGCCGGCCCAAGCCCTGCCCCCAGAGGAGGAGCCCCGCTGGCGCTGCCCCCGCCCCGCTGTCCCCGGCCGGAGCGCGGAGGAACCGTCCCCAGCTCGGCAAGCTACCGCCGCCCCTTGGGGCAGGACCGCGCTCCCCTCGCACGCCACCCCTCGGCCCGGCCGGCAAAACCCTCCCCCTCTTGCAGCCTCCTGAAGTAGCCCCGGGCCTCTCAGGGAGCCCTGCGCCGCGGAGCCTCCAGTAGGGGCCCCAGCACCCTGCGGCGCCTCGAGAGCCTTTGAGGGGTACCGCCGAGGAGCACTGTCGGATCGTCCGGGGCACTTCACATCGGAACCCCTTGGGGTTCAAACCCGCCTGACCTTTGTGGTCTGCTCTGCAATGCCTTGAGTTGTCCCGTAGTGAAATAAGCCCCAAGAGAAAAGAGAAGAGCTGGCATTGTCTGAGGGGGTCCTTGCATCTCTCCAAATCAATAAATAAAGTCTGAGATCCGCTGCCAGGCAGCTAAGGGTGAATCCAGAGGGGGTGCGGTGGGGTGGCTGCACCCCCCTCCCTCCCCACTTCAGATGGGATCACACCCCAAAGCAGGCCTTTCCCCGCTGTTCACAAGCATGTCCCCTGTCCTGCTGCTTTGCCTCCTTCACCTGCCACTACTGCTTTTCCCCCTGTGGTCCAGAAAACCTCAAAGCCCTCTTTTGCCTGCTCCAGCCAGGCTGCCCAGGGGTGGGCTCAGCTGGGAAGAGTGACAGCAGCAGCAGGGATGGATAGGGGGGTTCCCCCTTCCTATGCCTGCTCCTGGGCGATTGGGTAGGGGGGGATGCACCCCTGCCCTTCTCTGCTGCTATGGCTCTCCCTGACCAGCCCCCTCCTTGCTCAACTGGACCAGGTAGCAGAGGCTTTGGAGCTCCTGGGGCCCAGGACAGCAGGGAAAGCAGTAGTAGCAGGGAGGGGATAGGGGGAAGGTGCCTCTGAGTGTGAAGGGACAAGGAGGAGATTCTTACCTGCTTTGGGGACTTTAAAAATGTCCCCAGAGGCTCCAGCACTATGGCCTGTCCACACTGGTGGGCAGGGAGCAGCTACTGTAGTGTGGATGGCTGCTCCTGCCAAATCCTGCATTTGACCCTGCCTATACCTTTTAATCACTGAATGGTATGCCTCTTGGAGAGACCCAACCTCCAGCTTGGTGAAAAGGTCTGCAACTAAGATGGCTTGCTGGATTCTACACCTTGCTCTTTATAGATTACTTGGTATAACTCAGTTTCTCAGAGATCTGCCTAGTATCAGAGCAGTTCCTCGGTGCTTCAAGCCTTCTTTATCACAGTAGTCTTGAACAGCTGTCTAGTCTAGAGCATCTGGCAGGGCTCCCCCATTTTTCTACTGCATTTTGCAAAGCTGTGAGCTATCTAGGCAATGAAGATAGCCTAGATTAGTGGTTCCCAGCCTTTTTTGTACCAGGACCCATTTGTAAACATCAATGGCCAGTCCCAACCCAGTGCCCCTCACTCCTGACCTGCTGCCCCCAGACCCACTGAGGGTGAGTGTGTGGAGCATGGGAGGTCCCAAGCAGTCCCTTGCAGGCTGAAACTGCCAGCCTGCAAGGGAAAAACCACGATTTCACACATTTTTTTCCTTTAAAGGAGAATCCATTTTAAAGTTTGTTCATCCATTTTTAAAGTTTGCTTGCAACCCTTTCATATAGTCTTGCAACCCACAGGTTGAGAAATACTGGCCTAGATGGATATATCTTCCAGTCCTCCTTCTTTAAAGCCCTTTCAATTGGTCCTGTTCCCAACCCTTTTATCCAATATATGCTTCAAAGCCAGGGAAACTTTTAATATGGTGTCTCAATAAACGTAGCATTGCCAAATCTTAACATTTTATCACAAGTCTCAGAATGATATTGGTGTGTTCCATAAAGTCCCAAGTGTGCTAAACTCCTAATTAATACAAGCAGAGATAACTTTAAAAATGTTTCTAGGACTCCTAGTTGTGGAAAAAAAATTAAAATTTGACCAAAATGCACCCTAAAAACTCACAGCCCAATTGGTGAATAGAAAATAAACATTTCATGTAATGTGATAATTTTAAAGTAATTTTAAAGCCAAACTCATTATATTTTGGGAGCTGACTGATCTTTTAATACTTGGGATTGGCAGTGCAAGAAAATATTTCATTGAAAAATGTATCTCAGTTGGCTTTAAACCATCCTTGTAAAACAGGATCAGATTCTCCAAAGAAAAAGTAATGCTGAACAGCAGAATGAGGTGAAAATTTTATCAAAGTGCTACCAGAGTCCGTGTTAAGTATTACCTTATTTAAGATCATTATTATGAATTCTGTGAAAGTTGTACCTCAGATCCTCTACTGATCTAGGAGAGTGAGTAAACAGCATATTAATTAAATATAATAATGATGCTAAATTAGAAGAAACTACAAAAACAGGGAGGACAGAGGATATTAGAAAGATGGGCAGAAAATTAAGAGTGAGAGAGAAATTCCAGATAAATTAAAATAATCTACCTAAAGAAGAATTAATCTGAAACAGATCCTCATTGAAAGAGAAAAACACAAGAAGCAGAATGGCTGAGCGAAATAGCAAGCAGATAATCAGACTGAAGCTTGCAATATGATATTCCGATGAAAAAAATACCAGTACCTTTTTTTCTATCTACAAAGAAGCATTACCATCCTGAGAAAGGCAGAAATATACTGTCTATGTACTGGTACAAAAATGCCTGGAATACTGCACTAAATTCGTGGCATTTCATGACCAGAGAAATATTAATGAATTAAAGGAAGAGCAACATCTATGATCAGGTAGCTGAAGGAAGTGGGTTATGAAGACAGATGAAAGCAACTCATGATGTTTACCTTGGCTGAGCAACAACTAAGGGGATGGACATGAAAAGAACAGGCAAATATTTGAAGGGTGTCAACTCTATAAATGGCGGGATATAGTTTAGAATAATACATTGGGTACAAATAGGATTAATGGTATTATATTAAAAGACAAAATCATTTGAATTTAGCAAGAAACTTTCCCAGTTTCAGAATGAAATGTGAGACCCAGGGCCTCCCATAATCACAAAAACACTTACACTTGTATTTAGAAAAAGGGAAAAGAGCAAAAGCATTTATATTAAGCTTCCTTGTTGACTGTAGGTTTAGATCCACAGCAAAGTCACTGTAGCTCTGTTAACTTCAGTGATCAGGCATAGTAATGCTTGTAAAATACCAAGATGACCAAGTGTTGAGCATGGACATAGTCAAGGGATAGGATGCAAAACTTCCTGATATCAATGTGCAAAGGTTGTCCAATAATCTCCCACCTATTCAAGCATTTCCCCCCATGCTTGAAATCAAATCCTGTTGATAACATCCTTTGTCATGTAAACTAACAAACAAATAAGCCTGTGCTCTCCTTTCCCTTGGGCAAGCATGTGTAAGACTGTGGTGTTTATATCATCACATAAAGAGAAGAGAACTACTGGAAAAGTACAGTTAGACTGGAAATTGAAAGTCAGATGACCTGGATTCTGTTCCCAGTTCTGCCACTTACTCTGCGCACACCTGATTTTAGGTGAGTCACCTCCTTCTCCAGTCCTCAGGTTCTCCACTTGAACAAAGAGAATAATTATACCTCCCTGCCTTGTAAATTATTTTGAGACCCTGTGGGGAAAGTACTATAGAGGAAAAATTATTGCTTGTGTCTGCTTTCATCAGTGGAGACTAGCATTCACAATAACTTCAAAAAGAAGTAGGGGTAGAAATGATAGGAATGAGATTAACTCTTCAGCTAGGAGACAGTATCAACCCCTTTGCTGAGACAGTGCCTAGATTCAATAGGAAACTGATTCTTCTTGAGATCTTGGCTACTAATGTAATATAGTCCTTACATGATAGATCCAGCGCTTGCAGTGCCTGTTCCAGCTGGTCCAAGACTATACTATGCATAGCATTCACTCCAACTGGTCTGGGGTAGGCACCATGTGCAGCATGGGTCCCAGATGGAGTTCCCTGTGCATTACAGTCCCAGACCTGCTCACTCAGGCCCTGGATCTAGCCCATGGACTGGTCCCAGGCTACTCAGCTACACAGCGGGGCCGGATGAATTTGACACCTCTGGTCTAAATTAAAACACCATAAAGTACATAGACCATTGCTTGAAAAAATGATTTAAAAAGGAGTTATGAATGGTTTTGCTATTAAACTGTGAAGAGGAATCTAGTGGGGTTCCATAGGGACATGTCCTGAGTCCAGTTGTATTCCATTTTTTTTTCATTGAATTATTTGTATAATGGAATAGAGAGTATACTCAACAAACCTGTGGATGAAGCCAAAGTGGGAGGAGTAGAAAGCACCCTGGAAGCCAGAATCAGAATTCAAATATCTTGACAGATTGAAAAGATAGTACAAAATCAACAAAATTAAATTAAATAAAGACAAATGCAAAGTGCTACAATTAGGAAGGAGAAATCAAATGCTCAGATACTAACTTGGGAATAACTGATTATACTTTATTGCAGCTAAGGATCTGTGGTTTGTAGTGGATCATAAGCAAAATTAAAGTTGACAATTTTACAAATCTCATTTTGGAATCTCACAAGGATGGTGCATGTAAGGTACATACAATTATGTTAATACACCTGCTCAATTGTCTAGCCTAAATTAGAGCACTATGTCCAGTTTGGGGCACTATGCTTTAAGGCAGTGATGGTTCACTCCCAGCCTGTGGGCCAAATGTGGCCTGCAGAGCCATGTCATCTGGCCTACAGGGCTCCCCATGGGTCTGGAAATTTGGCAGTGGAGGAGTGGGGGCAATTAACAATCCCCATGCTCCCCTACTGCCAGATTTCCATAGGGCTGGATTGGCCTTCAGTCCCACGTGGCTGGATCAGACCCAAGCCAGGTCAACACTGCCCACTAAACTGAGCCCGCAAACCACTCTGGCACTGCTCATCCTGCCCCTGGGGCAAAAAGATTGGGCATCACTGCTTTATTGAAAATGTAGGTGAACTGGAGAGAGCTGAGAGGAGAGTAACAGAAGATTTAGAAAATACAATTTAGGAGGAAAGGTTGAGGGAATCAGATTTGCTTAGTCTAGAAAAGGTCAGGCTGAGGAGAAACGTAAAAGCAGTCTTCCAAAACATAAAGTATAAAAATGCCACATTCTCCATGGCCCCTGGGGGCAAGTCAAGAAGAAAGCAATAATTTGTGGGAAAGATGATTCATATTAGGTCATAAGAAATGGGTATTGGTGAACTATTGGGATAGGCAACCTGGGAATATTATGGTATCTAGGAAGTTTTTAGGAATAGTTAGACAAACATCTGTCAGGAATGGGGTATAGGTATATTGGATTCCGCCCCAGTATGATCCAACCCTGCATTTCTATGAGAACATTCATTAGGAAGATCATTAGGAAATCTTGCACTGTAATTAGTCAGAAGTTTAGTCTTCAGTGAGTGGATCATTGGCTACACTGGAAATACAGTGAAACACATTGTTCCAAATACGACTGTTGAGGCAGGATAGTTGTGTGGATCTTGACCAATCAAAATACAGAATTTCCCAGTGTTCCTTTATTATCCATAATTATGACATTACTACAAGGTATACATCAATTCCCTTCTCAGTGACATCCCTTGTGATCAAAACAGGCTGTAGCTGGAATGGTTTATAATTGTGGAGTCCAGGAGTCAGAGCACTGGTTCCACCTCCCCACAAATGTGAAATTTAGTGCACCTAACAATGGCATCTACATGGGGTGTTTTATACTGTACATTCGCCTTTCCTTGGTTGTTTCCTCTTAAATTTTATAATCACTGGTGTTAATTTTCTGTGCCCATATGTGTTTTTGGACATCAGTTAAATGCTGCCGTTTTTCCATGTGCTGCTTTCCACCATCAACATTATGCTTAACACTGCAGAGCTGTAAAACCAAAGAACTTTTGTAGGAAAGACACAAAAGAAAGTATTCTATTTACAGCAGTGTTCATCATTTCTCAGCCTGTAAACTTATAAAAACAATTTTGTAACTTAAATTAAAGATTTACTTTGAATTGACCCCCTGTTCTTGTATAGAAAGGTGGGAGTGGAGCCAGCTTGACAACAAATCTAGCCCTCAATCACCATGAACAACAAGCTAAAATGAAATGGACCAGTTCAACTAGTAAAATCTTTCATTTTCTTGTAAATAGAAAACTTTCTTTTGTGTCTTTCCTAAAAAGTTTTGGTTCTCATTCTTTTTCTTTCTTATGCCTGTTGCCTAACCAGGGATCAAAAAAAAAATCTCAGAAAAAAAACAGTGCAGCACATGCTGCTGAAAAGCAGAGTGAGGCTGCCCAGAGCCACACTCCACTACCAGCCAGGCTCCACATGGCAGAATTGCCAGGTTGCAGCCCCAGGAGGCGCCACGACCCTAGGTAAGGCTTCTGGGGCTAGCCTAGTGCTGGTCCTAACTTCCCCTACTCCACGTGGGGCAACTTGCCACACACCAGAGCACATGTGGCATGGGCATTCCCTGGGGGCAAGAAATGACAGTGCAAGGTGCATCACTGCTACTTGTCCCTGGGGAACCAAACATCCACACATGTCTGAATGTGCTCTAAAAGCTAGCAAAGGTATGGTGAGAACTTGGTTTGAAGAACAAGTCCAACTACCTCCAACCTCCTATACATTTTACATGTGTGGGCAGAAGACTGGGCTCCCAAACTGAGTTAAGCTCCTTGTGTAGTGGTTTGACTCTCCAAAGGTCTAAGTACCCAGTGCTCTTTTTGATTTCAATCTACTAAATTAATTTGTAAGTCTTGGTCTCACTGGGCACATCTACACGTGCAATTAATCCTCATGAATAAACTCTGGTACAGTTTGCACTGAGGTTTATTGCTCCTGGGCGCATGTGTAAACACTGCACCCAGGACCACAGCACATTGAGTCAGGTTGGCACAGTTCTGGCCGGCAGGGGACCCATGGGGGGTCAACCCACCATCCCAGGGCTGCTCTGAACTGGCTCAACATACTGCAGAGAGGCTGACTAGGGTAAGAGGGTGCTATAATGCAGGGCTAGCTGGCAAGCAGCCCTCTGAACTGTAATATCCTCATGCCCCAGCTAGCCCCAGTCACTGTCTATACATGCATTGTGACAGAGTGAAAAACTCTGCTGCAGGATAATACTTATGTCAGGCAGTGCTAGCCTACTGTGGAGTTAATTAGTTTACTCTGCCCTAATAGGGGTGCATGTGTACATAGAGACACTTTACTAAGGAGTTAATTAGTCAACCCTGCAGTAAAGCACACATGTAGCCACCCCCACAGTTGAGGTAAAAGGTGAAATTTAACCATGTCACTTAGAGATAAAAGGATTTACATTATTTATGTCTGACCACCTGAGCCAGTGTTCTTGTTTCTCATAAGACAAGGCTCCCCATTCCTAAAAACATAAATACATCTTTCAGCTCCATAAAACTACATACTTAGAGAGATGGTTCTCTTGTTTGCAAGCGCTCAGCTACTATGGTGATGATATGTAAGGATGAAGACAGATAGCAGGGTATTTGTTTTCTTGCAGATGATTTGGGCCTAATACTTTATTGGCATGGTAAGCCAAACAGCATTGCCAATATGTAAAAGACAGAACCCTGTATCTGCCTCATAGAGATACAGAATATCAACTCTCTGCTTCTCTATCTTATGACTGAATCAGGTACGCCTCTTAACACCTTTCACATTAGGTCTCATAAATGGGAATGAGAGAAGATTGGAGCAAATAATTTGCTTCTTGTCTGTGCTAAATGAAAGCTGCAGAAAGGCACATGTGGGAGCAAAGTACACACTTGCACACACCCTCTATATGCATCTGAGATCAGCCACCCACACAAACATATACATATCCAACCTCCTTCCCAGCCTTATACCTGAATCCATTATGTTCATGCAAGCTGTTGCAGCATTGGAAGCCCAGCCCAGACTCCACAGCTCATTAATTTATTTGCCTCTCTTTGCAACAGAATCAAATAGTGTTGGCCGCAATAAGATTTTGGGATATGGCTACTACTCCAGGAGTTCGTGGAGGCAGAGCAATTAAGACATTTCACATATCCTGAAAGCATGAGTTCAAGCCTTGTCACAGACTCATGCTGGTCACTACCCTTAGTTAACCCAGCTGTAAGTGGGTATTTGATCATTTGGCCTGTAGAGTCAAAGGTGATTAGGTGTGATGCTGGAGGTTTCACTCACTTGTGGTTAACATACATCAGTTTCTGTAGCCAACAGAAACTTGCAACCAGCACTTGCCTGGTGGACCATCTAGATCAGAAGTAGGCAATTTTTTTTGGCTGCAGTGCCAAAAAACCCCACAATGTCCACCTTGCAAAGTGCTGGAGTACCAGCATGTCAGAAAAACAAAACAAGGGCAGAGCGTACACGGCAGGATGCACTGCATATTAGTATAGTTAATAATCATAAATGTTGCACTTTTTTACAGTAAATACCAGATTTTCTAACAATTCTAAACCTGGTGACAATAAATAAAATTTCTGATACTCCCTTTGATCTTGTGTATTTGTTTTGTGTGGGTCCCCCCACAACAGTACCCCAGCCCTGCCCCCAACCCAAAACCTCTGCCCCCCAGCCCTGTTCGTGCTCTTGCCCCCCACCCAAAGCCCCTGCCTCCCAGCCCAGGCTCCATGGCTATCAGCAGCTACCCGGAACCTGGGCCGGCTGCTGCCAGGAGGCTGCAAACAGCTGCTGTCTCCCTGCCCTGGCCGTGGCCCTGGCCCAGAGGGCCCAGGGGAGGGCAGCAGGGCCAGGAGCACAGGAGCACAGCATGTGCGACCTGGAGTGGCAGCACACAGAGGTGCTGCACAGGGAAGCTCCCTACTGCTCTAAACTCTGAGCTGCCTGGGTCACCTCCTGTGTGCATGGGAGCAGCATGGGCAGCATGCAGGGTTGTGCCCCTTGCTGCTGCCACTGCCTGCAGGGGAAGTGTGGCAGGGCAGTGTGGAGCTCAGAGTGGCAGGCAGCTTTCTGCATCCCACACTGTGCCCTGCCTTGCCAGGTTCCACACACTGCTCTGCAGTGGTGAGGGCAGCACAGCAGGGAGCATCTCTAGCACCTGCTGCCTCCCCAGAGCCTGGGGCTGGGGCTGGGGCCTGGGCTGGGACAAAACAGCTGTTTGCAGGTTTTGGGCTGGCTGGGGGAAGGGCTCATCCTCACAGCTGGCTGCTGGGAGCAGCCTGGGCTCCGCAGCTATCAGCAGCTACCCAGAACCTGGGCCAATTGCAGCCTAGAGGCTACAAACAGTTGCTGCCTTCCCGGACCCAGCCCTGGGCAGGCAGCAGGTGCCAGCATTGCGCCCATTGAGCCTGGGGCCAGGGCCAGGGCAGGGAGGTAGCAGCTGTTTGCAGCCTCCCGGGTGCAGCCAGCTCAGCTTCTGGGGTAGCTGCTGCCAGCCATGCTGCCCAGGCTGCTTGCAACAGGACTTGCAGCCTCCCAGGCACCTGCTGGGGGCAACCTGGGCTCCCAGCTGGCAGCAGCTACCCAGAGCCAGGGCTGACAGTGGTCTGCTGAAGAAAATGGCCTTGCATGCCATGCTCGGCACGTGTGCTGGGGGTTGCTGACCCCTGGTCTAGACAATAGCAGACCCTTTTCCCTACTGGTCCAGTAAGAAATAGACTGAGATGCCCTCCCTTCTATCCCCCTCATTTCATGCAGAACATAAAATTGATATACTATCTTTTGGTTGTTATTGGTGTGGGATAAATTTGAATGATGCCTGCATCAAAAAAAATATATCCCATTGCTACTAAATACAACTAAAGTATTGTGGCTTAATAGTAACAAATTTGAACTCTCTTTCCTCTGTCTCTGGCACATTCTCTGCTGTGGCTGTGAATTTCTCTTGCTCTCATGCACACAAACTCTGCCAATATAAAACTCAAAGCAGGGATGGCAAAGCAGGGGTATAAAACTCAAAGCAAGAATGCAAAATGGTTTAGTTGTAACACCCTATTTCAGCCACTCAGATTTACAGAATTCTTCATTATAAAATAAACTTTTACTAAATGTGTAGTTAACTTGTAGAATTCATTGCCACAGAAGGTAGCAGACATATCACATAGACAGGTTCAAAAAGGAACTAACTGAACTCCTGGATGACAGATCTATTAATAGTGTTGGGTTGCAGGAGGATGCTAATGTCAGGGCATCTGTCTTGTCACTGGACTTGAAGGATCTTCTGCAGGCAGCATTGATGGTACTTCTCCAGCAGCTTGAGATGTCTTTATGTTGTCCATATTTCAACTCCCTACAATGAGGTGGGGATCATGACGGCTTGATAAACCATGAGCTTGGTTTTGGATCTAATATTGTGATCTTCAAACACTTGTTTCCTCAGGCATTTAAAGGCTGTACTTGCACATCTGAGGTGATGTTAGATTTCTTCATCAATGTCAGTCTTCTGTGAGAGATGGTTTCCGATGGCTTCCATATGGAAATACTCAACATTTATCAGAGTCTTACCATAAATCTGAATTACCAGAGCTTGGGACTGCTCATTAAGAGCTTGTAGATGCAGGACCATAGTCTTCTGAATGTTAAGCATGAGTCCCACTTTCTTGCATGCCTTGGTAAAGATACCAATGATTGCCTGAAGGTCTGCTTCTGAGTCAGCAGACACTACAATATCCTCAGCATACTGGAACTCATGATCGATGTCAGAGTGATCTTCTCAGAGTTGGGCGAGATTAAACAGCTTACCATCCATTTGATAGTTTAGCTCCACTCTGACTGGAAGTTTGTTGGTAGTCAGATGCAGCACTGTGGTAAAGAATATCAAACAGCATGTTGGAGCAATGAGGCAGCATTGTTTAATTCCAGTCTTCACCTCAAAGGGATCTGTGATAGATCAATTATTGAGAACTACCATTTGCATACTATTATGGGTCAGGCAAAAAATGGTGTTGAATTTTGGTGGGCATCAGTGGCACCAGCTATGTCTGTGGGAACTCCCTGCTTACCGCTGCCTTGCTCCCACCGCTGCCAGCGTTGCTGTGCCCCACCAGCCACCAGGGGCATGTGTCATTCATGATGGGCATCCATACTTCAGGAGGATCCTCCACAGTGTTTCTCAGTTGACAGAGTCAAAGGCTTTCATGAGGTCAAAGAAGGCCATGTTTATGTTGCTCCTGACATTTTTCCTGCAGTGGGCGAGCAGTGAAGGTCATGTCAGATTTTGCTCCTTGATGCCCTAAGCCAGGCTTGTCCAACATTTGGCCCGTGGGCCGCCATGCGGCCTGCCAAGTCATTTTATCTGGCCTGCGGTGGTGGTGTCACTGCCGCCCCAGAGCGCAGAACTGTAGTGGTAGCAGTGGCGGCAGTGCAGAGTATGGAGCTACGGCGGTGGCAGCAGCAGCGTGGATTGCAGAGCCACTGTCACAGAGCGTAGAGCCATGGAGCCGCTGCCATGGAGCGTGGAGTCACAGCAGCGGTGGCGGCGGAGCATGGAGCTGTGGTGGCAGGACTGCAGTGAGGCGGGCAGAGCCGGCCCGTGGGCCCCAGCCACCAGCAGGGGGAGGGGAGCTGCTTACCCCCACAGGGCCTGGGGGAGCAGCCCCCCCATTGGGAGGCCAAGCTGCAGCCACTGGCACTGCTGGCCCATGCCTGCCTCCTCACCCACCCACTTCAAGCCAGCCCTGCTGCCCTGTTCTGCCTTGCCCCAGAGCAAGACAGTGCCTGCTCCACCAGCCAGTCTCCCCCTGGGTGCTGTGGCTCTCTTGGCCTGGCCACTCACACGGAAGGCCCCGGGGGGGCTGCTTCTCATGTGCTGCTGGGGACAGGAGGAGC
Organism: Caiman crocodilus; assembly: GCA_030014935.1. Lineage (NCBI taxonomy): Eukaryota > Metazoa > Chordata > Crocodylia > Alligatoridae > Caiman > Caiman crocodilus. Next base: position 72,873,768 of record JAGPOW010000304.1, on the reverse strand, counting down.
CCGGCTGGGTCTGCCCTGGCCAGCAGAAGTGGCAACGGAGCAGTGTGCCGCTTGGGACAGGACAAGTCTGTACCAATCAGTCCCGAGCAGCACACGGCTCCACTGCCGCTTCTGCTGGCCGGTACAGACCTGGCCAGCCTCATCCTGTCCCCAGCAGTACATGGGAAACCGGCTTCAGCTGCATGCTGCTTTTCCTGGCCAGTGCCAACCCAGTTCTGCCCAGGTGGGTCCTGCAGCACCGTGTCAACCTGGGCATGGCACCGGCAAGGTAGGCGGGCCCCAGGTTAACCCTTGCGTGGCCCCATGGCTTCTCTAGCACCAAGTCACCCCAGTTGTAGCCAAGTGACTCCTGCAGCACCATGTCAATCCGGGTATGCATGCCATATCAACCAGCACCATGTCAACCCCTGCAACTTTATTGGTGTCACAGGTCACGTGACTTCACTTCCTGATATGATACCACTTCCTGTAACATCTTTGAATATGGCTCGCCAGCCCACTAGGTGATAAAAAGTTCATGATCCAGCCCCACATTCGAAAAGGTTGGACACCCCTGCCCTAAACCCACACTGAGATTCTGGAAGGAGCTCTTCAGCAAGTACAAGGAGATAGTTCAGGAAAGTTCTTGCAAAGATCTTTCTTGTGGTGGATAGCAACATGATCCCTCTGTAACTTCTACAGTTGGACTTGTGTCCTTTCTTGAAGATTGTCATGATCATGGTGTCCTTGAGTTCATCTGGGATTTTCTCATCATTCTAGATCCTTAAGATGAGGACAGAGAGCTGTCATGTGAGCTCCTTTCCCTTCTGCTTGAAGATTTTGTCAGGGATTCCATCAGTCTCAGGTGCCTTGTCACTCCTCATCTGCTTGGTGGCTTACCTCACCTCACCAAGGGCTGGAGGGATTCTGAGTTTTTCTCTGACTGGGTGTTGCAGGATGGAGTTGAGAACACTCTTTTCAACAACAGAGTCTTGATTGAAAAGGTCTTCAAAATGCTCCTTCCAATGGGCTTTGATGGCTCCCCTTTCCTTCATAGTATCATAGTATCTAGGGTCAGAAGGGGCCTAGAGCAGGCCATCTAGTCTGACCCCCTGCCAATGGCAGGAACAAGTGCTAGGGTCACATGACCTCAGCCAAGTACCTATCCAATCTACTCTTAAAGACGCCCAAGGTAGGAGCAAGAACAACTTCCCTAGGAAGCCGGTTCCACATCCTAGCCACCCT
>JAGPOW010000304.1:72860776-72872444 GCA_030014935.1 Caiman crocodilus | reverse complement strand
AGAAAAGAAACGCTTACCCTTAGGCGATAGGTGAAGTCCATCCTCCGCCAGCATGCTCCGCGTAGAGAAATGTGGGCTGTGATCGAAGAATCCAAAGCCAATGTTGTAGCACCAACCCTGAAGGCGCTGGTTTACAGCCTCGATATATGCCTCGTGTCACCTTCCCCGTTGACTCACTGGTAGAATGGAAGAAAACACCACCTGTGCTCCAAATGACTTAAGCTGCCCTCCAAGAGCCTTAAAATCTTCAATGATGTCGTCCGGCCGGCCTTTCGAAGCGTCGTTGGTCCCCACGTGGACTACCACTAATGAATAGTAATCTGTGGGCCTCACCATCTTCTGGATGCACTCCGTGACTTGGTTGATCAGGTCTCAAGGCAGTTGGTCCCTGAGTACTTAGACCAGATGGCTTTGGTGACTTGAGCAAGCACAAGATCAAGTCATTAATGCAAATTCTTTTCTCTGTTTTGCATAACACATAGAATACTGAGTGTGTGCAGTAAGAAAGAGAAACAGATTCATGCCACAGAGTATCTGAGCTTTCCCCAAAACTCAGATCTGTTAACTAAGGAATAAGAACCCCTGTCTCTGTCACTAACACTATTGAGACTTTTCACAGAATGACTCTGAATTTCCTATACTTCTCACCATTTAAGTATATTGACCCAGTTTGCATTTTACTCTCAGCTAAGGTAGGGGAATTGACCAGTTAATTTCTGTTCATCAGGGCTTAGCCCAGGGGTAGGCAACTATTTAGGCCTGAGGGCCACATGGGGAGTTTTGATGAGCTGTTGTGAGCTGAGTCATTACTCCCTCCCTCCCTCCAACAACTTACAATAGTCCCTGTGGGGATGCAGGCAAGCAGGGAGCAGTGTTCAGGCGTAGAATGGGCAGGCAAGGCTGGGTTCACAGGGCCATGCTGCATGGTAGTGATAGGTCCCGGGGCTGTGGGGGCAGGTGGCGTGTGTGTGTGTGTGTGAGGGGGCATGTGCATGTTTGTGGTGGGGGACAGTTTGGGGTTTAGGCCCTGGGAGCCTGCAATTGTAAACCTGGTGACAATAAATAAAACTTCTGATACTTTCTTTGATCTTGTCTATTTGTTTTGTGCGGGTCCCCCCACAACAGCCCCCCAGCTCTGCCCCCAACCCAAAGCCTCTGCCCCCCCAGCCTTGTTCATGCTCTTGCCCCCCACCCAAAGCCCCTGCCCCCAATCCCTATTCATGCCCCATGCCCCCCACCCAAAGCCTCTGCCTCCCAGCCCAGGCTCCATGGCTATCAGCAGCTACCCAGAACCTGGGCTGGCTGCAGCAGGAGGCTGCAGACAACTGCTGTCTCCCTGCCCTGGCCCTGGCCCAGAGGGCCCAGGGGAGGGCAGCAGGGCCAGGAGCACAGCATGTGTGAGCGTGTGGAGCGGCAGCACACAGATGGGCTGCACAGGGAAGCTGCCTGCTGCTCTAAGCTCTGCGCTGCCTAGGTCACACTTCTCCTGTGTTCATGAGAGCAGTGTGGGCAGTATGCAGGGTTGTGCCCCTTGCTGCTGCTCCCGACTATAGGGGAAGTGTGGCCAGGGCAGTGTGGAGCTCGGAGTGGCAGGCAGCTTTCTGCATCCCACGCTGTGCCCTGCCTTGCCGGGTTCCACGCACTGCTCTGCAGAAGCGGTGGTGAGGGCAGCACACCGGGTTGTGGTGGGTATGTGCAGCAGAGCTACCTGGGACAGTGCAACCCAAGCTGGCCCCATGGTGCTTTGCATAGGGCCAAACCCCACCCACTCACACAGGAGAAACCTGTGCTGGCCTCTTACTGGCATTCACAGCCTAGTCCAGCTGTGTGCTGTTCTGTTCCCCCCACCTCCAGCAGTGGCTCCAGGTCCATGTCATGCTAAGCTGTGCCACACTGCAACTGAGCCGGCAGCTTCAGCAGGGAGGCTCCTGCCCCAGAACAGGGCTCCAGCTCCAGCCCCTGGGAAGGCGGTCAGGAGCTGAAGCTGGAGCCCTGACCACTGTGGCAAGGTCAGGAGCAGGAGCTGCTGCTGGAGGTGGGGGGAGCAAAGCAGCACCTGGATGCAGCTGCACCAGGACCAGCCCTGACAGAATCTGCACTATATTTTTCCCACCCCTCCCTTAGCCCAGTAGTGTAGCTGAGTGAATTAATCACCAAGAGCAATGTAACTACAATCTCTCCAATTGGCCCTCTCTGGCTACTATGTCCTGGAAGTTTTCCTCCTCCATTTTGAGTTTAGAAGCAAGAGAGCTGCCAATATTTTCATTTGCTATTCTCTCCCTCTGTTTTGTAAAGTTTATCAATAACTAATTTATCTTCTACATACTGTTCTCCCACCAGCTCCTCAGCTTCTATTTTCTAAGCTCCTCCAGAATTATTAAAACTTCTGACTCCTATTGTCTCTCCACATGGCACCAAAAATACTCAGTCTTGCAAAAAGCTCAGGTGTCATGTGACCAGAAGGGCTGTAGGATGAAGAACATTCCTTATTTACTCCTTAATAGTATCAAAGGCACTAAGTGACTCACGTGTCTGATCCTTTTCATCAATAAATGGTACAACAGCTACTGTGTAATAGTAATATTTCACAGTTGTGTTTTAAACTTTTTTAAATCTGTTTGTAGCAAGTACATTGGACAGCTGTAACAAATAAGAGTAAGGATTCCATTTACATCCTCCCTTGTCTATACACATGGCCTTCTTCTACAGATATTATGGAAAGGCAGCATATTTTTAGGACATCAGATACTTGGTTCTGTCTACAGGAAGTTCCTGCATGGTTTGCCTACAGAAAGTAAGTTCCTGTCCTGTAAGAGCCTCTATAAATGCATCAAGGTTACTGCTTAACTATAGCCAAAGAGGCTGCAGCTCCCTTATACACATCTAAAGGAGAGAGAGGGGCAGAATCTAAGATACAGCCACACATCTGGTCCAGCAGATAGACACAACCCTGTCTGCTGTGGGTTACAGGGAATATTCAACAGGCAGGAATGAAGAATGAAAAACACAGGGCTGCTTAGGTTACCCCCCAGGATGAGCTAAGCCTTGGCTGTCAGAAACATTTCCTATGCCAGAATGTCCAAGCAATATTTATTTTTACCAGGCCTTTTAGACTTATTTTTGTTTGGCATGAGAGATCCTGCGAAGTCTGCCAGAAATGGCTGTTTTTCTTCTCTGCTTCATTAATAGGGTGGCATTCCAGCAGAGAAGGGTCACTCTCTTGGTACTTAAGTACTTTTAAAGATGTTGTCTTTTCCTTCCTGAGGAGATAATATGAACAGAAACTATTGATGTACTTCCTTCCAGTTTCCTGTCACAGCAAAAGCCAACTTTCCTATTTGAGGCTTGAATTTAGGAATGACCAAAGCTTGGCTCGATTTATTAAATCAGGCCAGAGTTCTGTAATGCAGCTTGGAACGACCCTCAACTTTAATATGAAGATCCAGCTTGCACAAGCTGCACACCCCAGAACAAGCAATGTTTCCTCTTGAACCAAGCAGATCACACTCAAGGCTCTTAGCCTTCCCAGATCTAAGGATCTGGGAATTACATTAGACTTCAAGCCTTGTGGATATATTGCTCAGGAACCTACAGAGACTTCAAATAAGAGTACACTGTTCACTTACATTTCTTCCACTCACCAGCCCAAGAAGGAAGAAAACAGAATTCTCACCAACCCGTAATAGAATGCAGGGGAACAAGGGGAAGAGGAAGACTAGAAGAATATTGTGCTCCCAGATACAGGTTGCCTTTTGCTTTTGTGGTAGGTTCTTGGTTTAATCAGTCTAGGTATAATTGCAGGAATTACATCAGACACCCTTTACAGTGTGAGTTGTGACTGCTCCACCAGGAAACCTACCTCTCCCCTTGTATCCTATACCTCCAAAAGAAAAATGCTAAGATGCTTGAGGTAACAGTTTCTAGCCTTTAACTTCCACCAGGAGATTGACAGTAAAGAGGCCTTCAAAATTTACCTTACTCTCCTGAAATATGTTAATCTTCAGAGCACACTGCAAAGTCTAGCCATATGCCCATGCTTTTACTTCAGCCAAGTACCTATCTAATCTACTCTTAAAGATGCCCAAGGTAGGAGCAAGAACAACTTCCCTAGGAAGCCGGTTCCACATCCTAGCCACCCTAACAGTGAAGTGGAGTTAGATGAGGTTTCTTTTAGGTTAGGGACAGAGGTTACACATAAACTGGTTTAAGTGATCAGAAACTGGTTTAAACCTGTAACAGAACAGAAGTTCAGTGCACATAAACCAGTTTCAAAATGGCTCAAACTGGTTTAAATGAAACCTGGTTGAATGTAGTATCAGACTTAACTGATTTGGGTCAAATCAGTTTATAAAACTTTTGTCCCAGACTCCTTCCTGGTTCAAGTTAAATCAGAGTCCCTGAGCATTTTACAGCCCTGTGCTGTCTGCTCTGGAGAGCAGGGCTGGCCCCACCCCTCTGCTCCCTGGCTGGAGCAGTGCGGGCTGGCTGACAAGGGGGTGGGAGGACCAAGCCTGTCTAGGGATGCAGCCTAGCCTGCAGGAGAGGGACTACCCCCCAACCCCAGGCAAATCCCAGTTGGGGTCTGAGGCCAGGGAGGGGGTTAAACATCGCTTTCTCTGCTACCAAATTTACAGTTGGCTGCAACTGTGGATTACAAATCCCAGAGGCATCTAGAAGCAGGAACTGGAAGTGATGAGCTACCCTAAAGAGTCCTGTTGCTGTAATTTTGGACTGCAAATCCCAGAATAGGAAGAGGAAGTGAACTCACTGCAGGTATTTTGGCTGCATTTCTTGATTCAAAGATAAATGTCTGTTTACTTATGTTTCAATTTTATCTGAGCAATTTAGATTAATCTGCAAAGACTGAAACAATTCAGCCTCATGTTTTTTGACTGCCTGTACCTAGCCTTAAGGGGTGGTTTAATATATAGAATCCAGTTGCTAGCATAGGAATAACTCAGGGAATGGCTGTGTTAAACCTCTGCACGTGTCTGTTATGATCTAGATGGTTCTTATCGCATGGGCAGATGCATACTGAGCTGAGTGGTAGTAGTTAATAAAAAGTACTGGGCTTTTCCTCCATGCTAACTTGGCTCTTAGAAGTTGACTAATATCACATATATATTTCAAAATGCAAGTGCACTGGATTTTTGGCTGTGGACTCCATTGACATTAAATCAGTCTGTTCATCTTCATATTACTTTTCAGTTAATATGTTTCAAGAGGTTGATAAACATATATAATTAAATCAGTTATTAAATCAATCATTCTATGAGAGTTCCAAGGGATTTACAACTGCCTTTCATGAATTAATCTGCTTTGGCCAGAACATGTTTCTGTAATATATGGCAAAACTATATCCTCTCTCAGCTAACAACGTACTATGGAAAATAATTAATAGTCTATAAAGCCACTATTCCTTCAAATCTTTCCCCAAGATGTATCTTCACTGCAGTGCTTGCAAAATTACCAAGTATTAAAGGAAGTTAGTTTAATTTACTGTTAGTGCTCACACTTTTTGTCTTTTTACCTTCTTAAATCACAAGTTCTCTGGGGCAAGGCATTGTGTCTTTTAATATGTTTACACAGGAAAAAGTTAGTAGACAATGGGTGCATCCACACATTCATTAATATGCTGTAGTTACTGTGCATTAAGTTTAATAGGTATATAACCAAGCACTAAAGTAATGCACAGTAACTGGTATTCCTATACAGTAGTGCCAGTGCATGCCTTTTTAGTAATGCTACTGCACAGCAGCCTAATAATACTGTACGGTAGTGCATTATCACTGTTTGTGCTGTGATGTGCTATTGTGCAATATTATTAGGCTACTGGACAGTTAGTGTCTCGTGTAGATGTGCCACTAAACAGCATCTAGCACTGTATGTCCTACAGAACACTGTTATGTTGGAAGGTATTAATAGCTGTAAACAATCACAGATATCTCAGCTGGGAGGTACACTAAGCACTTTTTTATTCCGGCCAAACAAAAATCTGTTACTCTGAAGTCAGACAAAAGAAAGAACAGGGTGGTATCTTGAAGACTAACTGGTTCAAAGAGGCAAAAGCTTTTGGAGGCAACATTCTTAGTGTGGCAGGAGGCTTGGTACTCCTGCCTCTTATGAGTAGGGAGGCTGGGACTGAAGCAGCCTACAGCTGAGACCTGGGTTGATTTTAGTCATTTGACCCAGGAGGAGGATATAAGGTGAGGCCCTGAGATGAGCCAACAGTAACATCTTGGAGGCTGCTGAGAGAATATCACCTCAGCAGGATGGCTGCAGCTCCAGAAGGTCAATATGGAGGGTAACACCTAAAGCAGTCTGAAGGTTTGTGGAGGAACTAAGGGGAGGAAGAGGTACCTAGGGACCCAGGGAGGGGTCTAGAGCCCAGATTGAGGGACTGAGAGTGTGGGACCAACAAGTATCTGGGAACCTATTGAGAGACTGAAAGTATGGGACAAGTGAAGGTTCAGGAACCCCAGAGGAGGGGCTAAGTGGAAGAAAACATCAATGAGGATGCCATCTGTGATGTATGGGGCATAGTGTAGGGAAGGAACAGAGCCATGACATTAGCCTGTAATGCAACAACCACCAGGACCAGGTGGTCATTTGAGAGAGCTATTTGGGAAGCCCTGGGTCAGCCTCCCTCAACTAAAAGTAAAAAACATCAGGTGTCGTGGGTGACTGAAGGGATGATTGTCCACAAAGTGAGGGCTGAAAGGGCTCCTGATAAAGTAGGCTGATGCCTCCAAAAGCTCATGCCTTTCTGATCCAGTTAGTCCTTATGGTGCCACCTGAGGCAACACATTGGAGGTGCATGTGCACCCTCTGCGAAAAGGTGCTGCCAACACTATCGCCACTTGCCACCCTGTCTGTGGGCAGTCCCTGATCATCCCTGGCCGCCACCACCGCTGCCTGCGAGTGGTCACTGACCCATGGTTGGTGCTTGCCCCCCCCTGCCAACGCCAGTGCTGGCGACTTCTGCGGGAGCTCCCTCAGTCACCACCACCAGAATCCTACCGCTAATGCCATATTCCCACTGCCACCAGCACAGCCATTCCCCCCCAGCCACTGGGGGGAACTCACCGTTCATGGTGCCACCCTGCCCAACCTTCTGTCAGGCCAACCAGAAAGAGAAGCTACCCGTGCTTTTGCATGATTATAGTAGAAAACATAGAAGACACTACCCACAACCTGATTAGTATAGCAAAACCTGAGCAGAACCAAACCATAGGGGCTGAGAAGATTCCCTGCAGCATGAACACAAACAGGAGTTAGGGTATTGATTAAGGTTGCAACTGTGTATATCTGTATGTGCAAGACAGAAATGAAATAGGGAGCCAGGACAATGCCAAAGAAGCAATGAAGAGTGGAGGTGTGAGAGGAAGCCAAGAGACAGAGCTTATATTGGCAGAAAGAGAGACATACATTTCTGAACAAAAAAGTACATTCTGTTGTTTGCTTCCACTGTGTTTAAGGAAACAGGACTTTGTGTACATTCTTAGCAAATAAACAGGACTGCCTTAAAGAAATATCTGACTCTGATAATCCATTTATTTTACTAACAAAACAGCTAAGAAGACCTGAAATCCTGGTTAAGTACTCAAGCCAACAAGACAATAATACAAAAAAATAACAACAGCTATTAAAAAACAATTGTGTTGAAAAAGCCTGGAAGAGATATGACACCCCTAAAATCACTGACTGGTTTCAAATGTTGGGGAAGTTTTCATAACAGAAAAGTTTTCCTATCAAATCAGTGTGCAACATGGAAGAAGTAAAAGATACTTACTTAGAAATTTAGCAGAACTTCTTGGAATTTGCTAAAAGAGGGACTCTTCTCCTGCCTGCAAACTAGAAAGTTTGAGAAACACTTAATATTAAGGAAAGTCCAAATTCTATGAGCTTACACTTAAGAACAAATTTGGAAAAAAAATAAAATGTGAAAGCAGAGGTGAGTAGACAATAATGAGATATGTATTATGCATAATTCTGAGGGGAAAAAGTGAGGGTGAATTATTACATAGAGATGAAGAAAGCCCAACATTGATTGAAATATAATGAGATTGTTAGAGGCTGAAAGGAAGAGAAATGGACACAAGGCTGTGGACATTGTGTTAAGGAAGCACTGTTGATGGAAGTTAAATATCTGTCTAAATATATTTTAGGGGATTTGATGTACCTTTAAATGTTACATATGTTATGTGATAAGTTGGATTTGTTAATAAAGTTAAAAAAAATGTGCTCAGAAAAGCAAATGCTGGAAAATAATTTCAGAGAAGAAAGGATGTCCTAGTTCTGTGAATTTTAGGTCGCTTTCATCCTTGTATTTGTAGGAAACTAGCCATTGGTCCATAGTCATTCAGAACAACCAGAAAAGTGAGAGGCACTTCAATCCTTTCTGCTGGGATTCTAAAAAAATGCAAAAGAAGCGAGAAGTACATCATATTCACTGTGTCTCAGCCTCAATCTAACAATGGAAATGCAACTACCGTATGTTTCAAATGGATGCTGTACACAATTTTGTGGAAGACTGATAAGCAGGTACTTTTAGCATGCATCATTCTGTGCTTGTGTACTTTAAAATTGCTCTGTTCAACTGGGCCCTGAGTGCTAATTTACCCAAATCCTTCTGCAATGCCTCAGGTTTTTACAAAACATTTAGGTTAGTCAAGATTATATCTTGTCCTATTGTATTAAATGCTGAGAACTGGAAACTAGAGGTGGAAGTCTTTTTCCTGTAGAAGACTTCTTTCAGCTGATGGGTGACCTGCAATAACCACTTCTTTATCCCAGTACTGGAAGAACTTTGGCTTATTACCTTGTTCATTCTCATATGTTGAGTAGAGCTGGGTAAGTATTTAGATGGGAGGCCTCCAACAAAAACTAAAATGTTCCAAAAGGTGGACCTTAACTACCCTCCCCAGCATGAGGGTTAGAAGGTGACAAATAAGAGGGTGGTTGTAAATGCCATAAACAATTAAATTTCCATTGCTTTCCATTAAAGTTGCAGAGTCCATTTAACTATTTCCTCCATCATGTTTAGGGTTTATGTAGTAAAAGTCCTAGACAAATAAAATGTATCACTTTCTGTCAAAAGTAAGATGAGCCAGTTGAAATGGATCCAGTTTCAAACAATACGCTTCCCTTGGCATTGCTACTTGATTTCATAGACATAGACATTAGGGGCTGGAAGGGACCTCGCAAAATCAGCGAGTCCACTCTTCCTGCCATAGGCAGGAAGTCTGCTGGGGTCAAATGATCCCAGCAAGATATGTATCCAAACACCTTTTGAATGAGTCCAGAGTAGGTGCTTGCACCACCTCTATGGGGGGAGTCCAGACCCTGGACACTGGGACTGTAAAGAAGTGTAGCAGCCTTTAAAAAATGGACCCACCTGAACAGAATGGGAACAGAGCAGAGTCAAAGGCCGTCTTGAAATCCAGATATAGCTGTCATATATCTGGATTTCAAGACGGCCTTTGACTTGGTCTCCCATGATGTCCTCATGGCTAAGCTGGAGAACTGCAGCCTTAGTCATCTCATGGTCCAGTTGCTGGGGAACTGGTTCTGGGGTCAGACCCAAAGAGTATTAGTCTATTCTTAGTTATCATTCTGTATATAACCACCCTTTTTTTGGTCAGTGTTTAAGTTTATGTTTTAATAGTAGAAAAGTGAAGAAAGAAACAGCAATGCATACAAATATTTGGAAACAGGTAAAAGCATGGTGGGTGTCTACTACAGACCACCCAACCAGGGGAAAGAGCTGGACCAGGACTTCTCCAGTCAGCTTATGAAGGCTGTTAGGTCAAGAGATGTTATCGTCATGGGTGACCTAAACTACCCAGACATTTGCTGGGAGAAGCAGACAGCCAGGTCTGACTGCTCACATAGGTTCCTAGCTGTATTACAGGACCTTCACCTTATCCAAGAAATGCAGTCCCACTAGGGGTAATGCCTTGCTGAACCTGGTCCTGGCCATGGGGGATGACCTGGTGAGGGGATTGCAGGTCCTTGACCGCCTGGACAATAGCTATCATCACCTGCTGGATTTCACTATCCAACGCAGAGTGTCAAGGGCTTACACTAAGGTTAAAGCCCTTGACTTCAGAAGGGCCAACTTCAATGAGCTTAGGGGACTAGTGGGGGAGGCACTGAGGACCCAGAAGGTAGAGGAGATGGGACTCAACGAGGGGTGGTCATACCTTAAAGGGGCAATCCTCCGGGCCCAAAGGATAACAGTCCCTGAGAGAAGCAAGGGGGGTAAGAGTGGTCAGAAACCCCCATGGCTCAGCAAGGGCATTCAGCAATGCCTGAGGACTAAAAGGGAGGTGTACAACCAGTGGAAGGGAGGACCTATCATCAAGGAGAAGTACTCCTCCTCAGCCTGTGAGTGTAGAAGGGCTATTAGGAAGGCCAAGGCAGAGATGGAACTCAGGCTAGCGTCCAGGATTAAGGACAACAAAAAGTCCTTTTTCAAATGCATTGGGAACAAGAAGAGGGCACCAGGCAATGTATGGTCCCTGCAAGATGCAAATGGTAATCTTGTGGCTACGCCAGACAGGAAAGCTGATATTTTAACAGTTTCTTTGCTTCTTTTCTTGAATGGGGACCAGGACATCCCACCTACCAGAGGTTGGGACAATCTTGGGGATAGCTCTCTCAGGCCTTCAGTCAGTGCAGATGTAATTAGGGATCTTCTGGAAGGGCTAGACATTTTTAAATCTGCAGGTCCAAATGCCCTCTGCCCAAGGGTGTTGAGGGAGCTGGCGGAGATCATCGTGGAGCCCTTGGCCCGGCTGTATGAGCATTCATGGTCATCTGGCCAGGTGCCGGGGGACTGGAAACTGGCTAATGTCCCAATTTTCAAGAAGGTGAGGAAGGAGAACCCAAGTAACTATAGGCCTGTAAACCTCACCTCAGTGCTCGGGAGGATCTTGGAGAGAATCATCAAGGAGCAATCTGTGGGGGACCTGTAGGGGAGATCATGGTCAGGGGCAATCAGCATGGGTTCATCAAAGGCAGGTCCTGCTTGACCAACCTGATTGCCTTTTATGACCAAGTAACTAAATCCTTGGATGATGGTGTTGCTGTGGACGTAGTCTTTCTAGACTTTAAGAAGGCCTTTGACAGTCTCTCACCCCATCCTTATCAATAAATTAAGCAACTGTGGCATTGATGCCTACTCAGTTGGATGGGTAAAAAATTGGCTGATGGGGTGCGTCCAGAGAGTAGTGGTGGACGGGTTGTACTCAGCCTGGCAAGATGTGAGCAGAGTCCTCGAGCCCGCACTGTTTAACATCTTCACCAGTGACTTGGACGAGGGGGTGGGAAAGCACACTGTCCAAGTTTGCAGATAACAGTAAGATGTGGGGTGAGGTGGACACACTTGAAGGGAGAGGCTGCAAATAGATTTAGACAGACTACAAAAGTGGGCAGACAAGAATAGGATGAGGTTCAACGTAGACAAATACAGGGTGCTGCACCTCGAGAGAAGGAATCCACAGCATACATACAAGCTGGAGAGTTCCCCTCTTGAAAGCACAGAGGCAGAACAGGATCTTGGAGTCATTATTGACTTCAAGATGAACACGAGCTGCCAATGCCAGACCGCAGCCAGCAAGGCCAGCCATACCTTGTCATGCATCCAAAGGTGCATCTCAAGTCG
>JAGPOW010000304.1:72836097-72853665 GCA_030014935.1 Caiman crocodilus | reverse complement strand
CCCGGGCACCACCAGGGGTAACTAGGACCAATGGTCACAAGTTACTGGAGAGCAGGTTCAGGTTGGACATTAGGAGGCACTACTTCACAGTTAGGGTGGATGTGGAACCAGCTTCATAGGGAAGTTGTTCTTTCTCCTACCTTGGGTACCTTCAAGAATAGATTGGATAGGTACTTGGCTGGGCTCCTGTGACCCTGGCACTTGTTTCTGCCATTGGTGCGGGGTCAGACTAGATGGCCTGCTTTAGGCCTCTTCTGATCCTAGATACTATGATACTATGAAATGATTCTGAACTATTGATCTTTTTTTCATAATGAATTCTGTCATTGTTCCTTTTGTCCCTAATTTTTTTGTTTGCTTTTATTTTGGCTGCATGTTAATTAGAAGTCTTTGATCTATCCATACTGAGATGCAAGTCTTCTCCTGGAGTGGCTGCAATTAATTTAGACCCTTGTAAGGTGAATGACTCATTTTAGTTCTTCCCTCCGTTTACCATTTTGCAAGCATTTTGTTTCTTCTTCCATCATGTGGCCCATTTACCTTACTTGATTGTGAAGTTTCAAACAGTACCATATCCAGTTTCCCCTGTATCGAGCCCAAATACAACCAATAACTTTTGTTTGGTTACAGCATGTCTTCCTGCAAGGCATCTGGTCTTGATTTGAAGATTAAAAAATAGAGAGAAACTATCACATCTCTTGGTTCTTGCTTTAATGGTTAATCAGCCTTACTGTTAAATTTATATGCCTTCTGCTATCAGTCATCAACCAGCTCTTGGTGTGCTTTTCTACATTAGACTAGAGGCCTTTAGTATCCTGTGCTTAAGCATCTTCACAAGAAGAAAAAACACTAATCAAAGTTAGTTGTGTAGATGACCAAATAGATATATTGTTCCCTTAAGGTGTCTCTGTCAGTCCTCAATTAATTCTTGTGGCCACAAGAAGTATCCCTGCTCACTGACAATTCTCCATTGACAACTACTTTTAAGAGATCGGACAGTGCCAGCATGTTCTAAATCAGGGGTGTTAAAATCATCAGGTCCCATGAGGCTGCATCAAGCCCTGTGCACTGGATTCAATGTACAGGGTTGGTCTGGGTTGGGTATTGTGTGCAGCAAGCATCCCAAACTGGCCCTGTGCACCACATGCAGCATATGGGGCCAATCTGGTTTGCACCACATGTAGGACATGTTGGTCTAGGCTGAGATCCTGGGGTAGCCTGTGGGCCATATGATTGGCTTCCTTGGATTGGGTGTGGCCTGCAGGCTGTGTGTTCTAAATGGATTAAAGCTTGTGTGATATAGTGATAAGTTTTATTAATCAAAATGTTTTGCAGTAGCAAATGAAATGCCCTACAAAAGTAATTGGATAGATGTAATATACTTAGACCTTTATCAAGAAAATGTTTAATCTTGCCATATAAACTAATAGGATGTACATGACAAAATCCTGTTGACTGACAAGAATTATATTTCCATCCTTTATTAATTTAATCCTTTTACATTTGTGCCTGGAACTGATGTCAGGTTTACCATTCTATAATTCGTCAGGATTTATATTGTCAAAGACTTACAGTTATATTAGTGCTCATCTCTCCCTACCAGCCTGATTTGTAAGGTAGTATACCAAAAGCCCTCCTTTATTCCTCAGTTTAGCAGGAAATAATTGAAAAAAAGGTGGTTTAGGAAATTGGCGCTATTTTAGAAGGACATGGGATCCCCCCACAGATTTCTGCACTGGCAGTGAGGTGCAGGGCATGGGGCCACAACATGGCCGGAGCTAGGGCCTGGCAGTAGTGAGGGTGGTAACATGATTTCTGCACCAACTGTGAGACATGGGGCAGCAGCCTCGCAGGACCCAACCTTTGCCACCACTGTCAGCACTTATATGTCACCTATGGCCTAGGATCTCTGCATATGGCTTTCAGTCATTTTGTAAAGTACACCTAAGCATAACATCTAATGAAGTAGTAGGCTGTAGCCTATGAAAACTCATGCCTCTTTGAGCCAGTTAGTCTATAAAATGCCACACTATCATGCTTTCTACTTAAGCATAATCAGACAAGTTTGTTCTTTTTCATGCCTTTGTTGAAATCATGTGTAGTGGGCTTTAAAAAAACCAAAATAACTTATAACTATCGTGTTTCCTGAGGTATCAGGTTGCAAGGGAAAATCTTTTCTTTTCCTCAGAGGCAGGGTCGCTGCATCAAGATTCTGATTCTATTCCAGGTCTGTTTAGTAGAGAGCAAATGATGCTTCCTGTCTTTAAGGTCCTTATACTTTAGGGTCTTTATCTCTGTGGCATTTGGAGCTGCTTCAGTTCTAGGAGGAAGCAACTGAACTCATTCATATCCGCACAGAAGCTCAGTGTGTCCCTTCCACTATATGCCTGGTAGGGTACTTTAACTTGTGCCACTTTAGCATATAATGCCAGTGTTTTCAACCTATCTCATTTTGGGGAGACTCATAATTCTACTTCAAAGAGTTACTCTGGCTGTAGACCAGTTAAACAAATGAGTTAAGTTGGTTTTTAGTTTTAATTTTTTTTTAAAGTGAAATGGGGACCTGAGCTAAGCGTAGATATTCAGAAAGCCCAAGGCTGAATTGATTCAGTCTTTTCAGGTTAGTTTAAGCTGCAAAGATTGAACCAACAAGCAAATGAACAGACATTCACTTGTGATTCAGGAAATGCAGTCACATGCCTTCAGTGGCTCAGGCCAGAAGCTGGGGAAGGGCTAGAGCACAGCTTTGGTCTGTAGCCAGCATGGGCTGTGTTTGTATGCTTCCTCTTTCTGCTGCCCAGGAGGTGTCTGGGATTTGCAGTCCACAACCAGAGTAGCAGGATTCTGCAGGGTTGCTCATCACTTCTTCCTGCTTCCAGGTGCCTCTGGGATTTATAGTTCACAAGTGCAGCCAGTACTAAGCCAGCAGGGCAGGGCAGCTGTGTACTTGGCGGGGGTGGGGGTGAGGGTGAGTTTAATCCCCTTCCCTGGCCCCAGATCTCAGCCGGGGTTTGCTTGGGCGGGGGGCAGTGAGCCAGCCATTACTGCTCCAGGTTGGGAGCAGAGGGGCAAGGCCAGCTCTGCTCTCTGGGGCAGACAGTCAGCCCAGCCCAGGACTGCAAAACATGCTGGGGGACTCTGATTTAACGAGAAGGGGGTCTGGGACAGAAGTTTCATAAACCAGTTTGACTTAAATCAGTAAAGTCTGATACTACATTCAACCAGTTTTATCTTAAACCAGTTGAGTCATTTTGAAACTGGTTCACGTGCACTGAATTTTTGTTCTGTTACAGGTTTAAACCAGTTTCTGATTATTTAAACTAGTTTGTGTAACTTCTGTCCCTAGCCTTAGTGGACAGGTTTAACTCAAGAAAAAATAATAGTTCAGGTGGGGTGGCAGGTTTTATATAGGTGCCTGCTTCTAAAATGAAATTATTTATTACTTTACTTACTGTACAACCTTATATGCAGGAAGAGGCACTTAGATGGACACGCAAAGCAGAGAAAGCTAACACCAATTGCATTAAAATGAACTTCTGCACATCTTAAGCCCCCCAAATCAATGTTTTTTGTCTTTTTCCTGTGAGAAAATTCCTTACAGTGTCGTAAAGATATGGTGGGAGTAAGGCCGGGAAGAAAAGCATACTTACAGATTTCTCCTCTAAGAAGCAAGCCTTGGTATAAAAGTTTGAGAGAAGCTGTGGCAGAAGTAGCTTTGCTGTGGAGTATTTGTGCATTCCCAGTGCAGGTTGCTGCAGCCCTCACACATCTTGAAAGCGAATCTTTCTGGAGGAGGGTTAGACTGTTGTTTTAGCAATGATAGTCCAGGAAATATGGAAGAAGCAAGGATTTCTTGGTGACGCAAGGAAAGTTACTTTGTGCCCAAAAGCTTGTCTAACATCTCTCCCAGCTTTCACAGTTGGTTCAGTAAAAGAACCAAAAAAGAAAAAATTTTGCTTCTCTTTCTTGAGAAGGTAATCTAGTCAAAACATATTTACTAGAACAGACTCAATGGCTGCTAGAGGAGGGCTAATTTTCCTTCAAAAACATCTGGATATATTATATTATTGATCCTATTAGTTATATTTTCTCTTAAATATATATTTTTTAAAACCAAAACAATGGTTTCTTAAATTGATAAATGTACTTTCACAGAGCTATTTACTGTGTTCTTTCACTAGAGGAATGCCAATACAAGCAAATAATGCTTGAGAGAGAGACTTTGAGCCTTTTTCTCTTTTTGTATTGACCTGGCTTTGTAAAAACTCTATGCTTTGTACAGAATAATACGCTTTCTCCAGCTGACCTATTGTATGGCTTGAGGTCTTGTTAATACCTTTATCTGATATGAGATTACAGGTAATTGCGATTAAACAGGATTTGGTTTCTCTAATCGTATTCAAAAGTCTGTATTGCCTCAGGTTATCCTATCAGGTGTTCTTTGAAGAGACTCTTGAGATCAGCCTGCTCTCTGCTTTCCCTTATCTGGAACAGACCAGCTTCCTTTAGGCCCCCTCAGTATTAGCAGGAGCCAGGCAAGTGAAATAGGTGCCCAGAGCATTATTATGCAGAACTGCTGCTTTGATGTTGCATTTTTCCCTATTTGACATCATTCTGTTATCCAGCTTATGCTTTAAACATATATTCTAAAGAGAAATACAAACTATTGTGAATTAAGTGGAAGCTAATGGTGAAATAATTGAGCTATTTGCTACAGAGAAGAGCAACTGAAAATAAAGTTTGGGGAGACACCTTTTAAATGCTAGGAGTTGCAGAAGATTAGGCTCTTGACCCAGCAATGCTGAGGATGAGGGTAGGCAGAGATGGGACTTGTGGGGTAGGTAGAAATGAAACTGAGGAGTTTTATAACAGGTTAGATTTTCTGAAGTGGTTTTTTTTTTCAGTCAACAAGAAGTAATTGGAAATATTTGAAGTTAAGTGTGGCAATGTCCTTCTTTGTATATGCGTAATAGTCAGTGACTGAAATTGGAAGGTCTCAGTGGTAGGAACTGTAATTAAAATGAGGAAATATCTCAGCAAATCCTTTCTATTACTGATTTTACGGTTCTGTGATGGTTGCTTAATTCTTTGTTTACAGCTGATAAAGCATGACCTGAAGTCTGAAGCAGACAATTAGGTATTTAGAGTATTGTCCTGCTGATGCAATTGTCCTCTTTTCTTTCAAGCTATAGGGAAAGGTTTACTCTTTCTTTTGTCTTAGAAGAGGTTCAATTATTTATAGCTGTTTTCTGACCTTCTTCGGATTAGTTTCCTCCCAG
Source organism: Caiman crocodilus (assembly GCA_030014935.1). NCBI lineage: Eukaryota > Metazoa > Chordata > Crocodylia > Alligatoridae > Caiman > Caiman crocodilus. Next base: position 72,848,386 of record JAGPOW010000304.1, on the reverse strand, counting down.
CCCGTAGGAAGCTCTTTTCCTTTATCCTTTGCCAGCTGTAGACATGTGAGAACATGATTTTGGTGCCAGGAAGACATACTGTAAAACACAGAACTATTTAGTGCCAGAAAATAGTCCTGTCTTTCCTCACTGCTCTTTTCTTGTGAGATGATGTCTCGGGAGTGATGACCAGAGAGAACCACTCTGTTCTTAGCAACCAGAGAGGCCCCTGATTCTTATAGGACTAAAAATAGTTTCCAGAGAGAACTGCAGTTGTGCAGTGCTTCCTAATGGCCAGGGCTTCACCTTCTTTCTGCAAACTCGTGGGGAGTATTTGGTGGGGTGGGCAGAGATAGAGAGAGCTGCTTTCTTTAAAGAAAATGTTTAATTTTTTTTTACGCTAATACTTTAGAGCAGGGGTTTTGAGTGTAGTTTTCAAGGAGTACCTTCCAGTGGAGGGTCACCACTTTGGGTTTCAATTCAGCATGTTTGCAAGAGGGAAACTGGATTGCATGTACGGTGCACTCAGACTAACAAATTGCTGCACAGTAAGTGCATAGGACTTGCCATTTGACTTTTTAAATCTCTTTCTGTTTAATAAAGTGATGTAAAGAATAATTGTGGGTCATTGGGGGTCCCCTGGAAGGCTGCATGTGGGTTGTATGTTGTATATCCCCTGCCTAGAGACCTCAAACAAGATTGGGGGTACTGTACATACTTATAAAATATAGTCCCTGCCTGAAAAAGCTCACAGTCCAAATTGAAAAGACAGAGTTTGAGAAAGGAAGTACTATCTCTGCTTCCTGGATGGGGAAATGAAGCATGGAAAGTAGCTTGCCCAGTTTGTGGGCAAGCTAAGACTTGAACTGGCATCTCCTGAGCCCTAATCTGTTGTCTACATCACAAGGCCATCATTTAACTCAAAAGCTAAGTACAGACTTTCAGAAAGCTCAGGGTGGAGTCAATCCAAGTTGCATGGTTTTTCAACTGGACAGAGAACTAATTTTACAATGTTGTTAACATTCTGTGTAAACTAATTCAGATAAAGATGGAGGGACAAGAAGTAATAGCCAAATATCAGAGGCTATCTTTGTGGACATATGGCTATCAGCTTGTATGTATTTACGTACCCTATTAAGCCAATGTGACAGGTTAGCTGATGGTGGTTTGGCCCAGAGGTTTTGAAAAGTTAAAAAATGATTGGTGGGGGCAGATTTCTTTTTTCCCCATCCATCAGGCCTCGGAAAAGGAAAAGGCTTGTCCTCCTCACCCAGGGACCAGGTAGGGATACTGGACCTGAAAGTACTCACCTCTCATGTTGCCTGATTGGTCCTACCAGCCACCTGGAGGGGGATAAAAGGAGCAGCACACCTGCCCACAGGGAAGAGAGAACAATGAGGAATGAAGGAGAGGAGTCCCGAAGAGCTGGTGTGAGCTGGCCAGTGGCGTTGGGTGGTTTCCCCAGAAGAGCCCTGGAGCCACAGAAGGTGGTTCGTCTGAGGATCATAGCTGCAGTCTCGGGCTCTGGCTGCTCAACGCGCCGAAGCGGCATGCAGCAGAGACCCAAAGTCCTGAGCCACAGGTGGAGGCTCGGGCATCTGACCCCTGGGAGGGAGGCCAAGAGCTCAGCATGCAAAGGTGGCTCACAGCAGGGACCAAAGCCCTGATCCACAGGTAGCAGCTTGGGGTTTCTGACCCCCACACAGCATGAGGAAGGGCAGCTCAGTGTGCAGATGGCATGTGGAGGATTCCAGAGGGACGAGAGCCTGGAGTCATAGGCAACAGCCCAGGCATTGATAGCTCAGTGCTAGAATTCTTGTCTGCCATGTGGGAGACCTGCGTTTGATCCCTAGCTAAGGCACCAGAGGGCGAGTTGCCAGGGAGAGGGAATCCCCACTGGGTAGAAGGGTTTTCCTCATCTGGGGAACAGATTAATCCCTTCAATTGGAGACGGGGTAGTACCAGCTGGGTTACACCAATAAAAGAACCATTTAATAAAGTAAAATGAGAAATCTTTTTCTCTCCTCACCACCAAACAAAAAGGCAGTCCCAAGTCTCTGCACTTTTGGGTGCTATTACAAGCCTGTTAGTATTTTTGCTTCTTGCACTACTTCAGGAATTCAGGAACAGACCAAGGCAAAACACCCAAATATTAAATTATTATGCATTATTAGATAGATACTTGTGTTTTTTTAATGCAGCTGTCATGTTAATATTTAAATGTCTTTCAGCCTCTGTGTTCTAAATCCTTGCCCCTTTTTCCTCAATAGAATGAACAGTATGACTCTCAGTAGAATGAACAATACCCCCTGGGTCAGTGGGCACAAGTAACTGCTGTCTGAGGAAGGAGCTGCCAGTTGGACAGCCTTATCTTAGGAAACACCATCAGATTAGTGCAGTTAACTCACCCATCTGAATGGGTACAGACAGATATTGCCCTTGTGCTCCATAAACATTTTTATGGCAGCACAAGTTGTGAACAAACAGATGTCTGAGCCTCTATCCTGCTCCAAGTCCCAAAAATATTGCCACCACCAAAGGTAGTCACAGTCTGTGATACCTTAAGTAGAAGGATGCTTTCTTACTTATTGTGCACAATGGGAATTTCCCTGAACAGGGCTCCTTTGGGGCTTGTATCAGGTGGCCGTGACCCAACTTGGAGCATGTGTCTGTAAGCAGGAGAACCTGCACAAGAGTTCCCCTGCCTGCAGATGTCCGCTGTGGGAATAGCCTGCAGAAGATTCCAGTGGCATATGTAACTTTGCCACTGGACCCTGACTCATGCTCTTCTTCTAGATGTTGACTTGGGGCATGATGCCTGGGGTCACTGTCCCACAGGATCAGACTGCTGAAGCTCCAGGAGCAGCAGGGACCCAGCCCTTCAGGACAATGGCCCTGGGTCTAAATCTGTCTGTAGATGCCAGTGAGGTGGATAAGCTGTGCCGGAATATATTCCAGTACAGCTGATTCCCATTTCAAAGAAGACTTCTATTTATAGCCTATGAAAAAATACTTACCAGTACATTTTATTGTTACTTGTAATACCTCAAGTTATTTTGAAAGAAGTTAAAGGGCTGGGGGGAAGATCTCAATTTTTTCTCCATTTATTTACTTCACTACTTACTTGAGTTCATTTTTTGTAGATTTAGTTGTACTGTTTCCTCTGTATGATTAATTGCTTTTCCTTTTGTTAGTACTAATTTTTTTTAATGCAGTGAAATGGAAGAAAAATTTTGACTATGAAAATACAGATTACTGGATTTCATTTTGAATATGCCCTTTTTAAAAACAAAGTCATACCACCTTGAGTTAGGTCAGGTAGACTTGGCAATTTATTCTGTCTAATTTGTATAATATGGGGTACTAATGAGACAGTTCTACTACAGTACATTGATCCATGGTATTAATTGGTGCTTTCAGTATAATTAGTGACTGGTTATGATACCCAGTCTCTTATTTTTTACATATTCAGTGTATAATGTAGGCAGGTTCTTCACAAGTTTTAAACCACAGTCTTTACTGACAGCCCCTTGCAGTCCTTGTTCTTCAAAGCAAAAACAGTCAGTCTTGTCAAACTATGCAGTAATTTTTGTGTTGTTTGCAGACATTTTTTCTGTGTCTAGTTTGAGAGGATCAACTTCCTGTAAAGTATAACTTATGCCAGGGGTTCATTTACCCACTGGGGCTCAACGGTAGGTATTGTCATCTTTATCTTGATCTCCCTCCTTGTTTTTTCTTGTGGTGGATAGTAGGTGGGTGGCCTTCAGTGAATAACTTTTCAAGGGCCTGGGCCAGCATTGGTACTTTGACATTACAAGATCGTAGTGGCAATGAAGACTTGCCACTGCGAGCAGCTGTCTTACAAGCACTTAAGAGGTGGTCTGCTGAGAAGCGTTGGACTCTATACCGAGAGGACACTGAGGTCAGCCTGTGTGCAATCTGGCACAGATTATGCTGTGCTCTGTGATCATGGTGCTGGCTTACTGTAGGAATGCTTGTTTTCAGTAGTGTTTAAGATTAAGAAATGTTTTGCTGCCTGATTTAGATTGTGTTTTGTCCCAAGTGGTTTTGAAGTCCTGTGTATTAAAAATACTTTGCTGTTGGATTAGTAACCACTCAACACATGTCACAGAGCAGCAGTACATGCTTTGCATTGTAATGTTATCTGTGGTATGACCTGCTGATCTGACACTGTCACACTGTGGGAGCTCTGTTCCTCAATAAAAATAGTAAATGCTATTGGTGTTAACAGAAAATTACACTGTTCAAACTTTTAGCTCTCACCAAACTATAGGTCATCCTTTGGTTTGACTTCTTGTCATGTCTGTCTGCTCAGACTCCTCCTTAATGGTGGTTGAAGTGATTTGAGAAAGAGAGGTTAATCAGAAGTTGGGCAGAAGATGGGGTAGAGATGCATTTTATAGATTAAATCAGCAATGCTGAAGCTTTTGCAAGTCTGAGCTCACTTCATCAGATGCTTCATCACAGTGTCTGATAAAGTGTGCTTGGGCTTGCAAAAGTTTATGCATTACTGATTGAGTTAATTTGTAAGTGCATCTCTACCCGGCTTTCTGCATGATTTAAAACAAATTCTTGAAAAAGTTTTAAAACTACCACTGCAGAAATAGTTCTGTCCAAGTATTCTGTATCTTCAGGGTTTTGTTCTATGTTAAGAAGTGGTGTTTATATGAACACATGATGTTTTCTCCTTAGTTTGCTTGCTTTCATTGCCCTGTGGTCCTGCTATCTGACAGTGTAATAGAGCTGTTGTTTTATACTTAAAGTTTGTCCAAAATTGTGGTTTATCAAAGTATTCCTTCCTAGCTAAATAATCCCTATCAATCTCTTTTTTAACTATTCATCCTTTTTCAGTTAAACTAAGTACCTCAAAAATAAGGTGCAGTTAATTCTAATGTTATCTAGCTCCTGATAAATTCACTGAGTTCCTGTTTCCAATTATCCGATTCATTGCTTTACATTTTTGTACAGATTTCCCTCGCCAATCATGGTTTCGAATATTCAAGTTTAATATTCTATATACCATTTTGGCTACCATGGTATACAGTCTTGAGTAACCACCATTTTCCATGGCTGTGCATCATCTGCCATTTTCCCCATAAGCCATTTGTCTTGCCAACCACAGGAACTTTCAGGAACTTAACCCCAGTGGTTGGTGAGGGAAACCTGTATTTTCAACTTTTCTGCTAATGAGGTAAAAGTAAGCAAAGGTGAGTTTTATGTGGGAGGTCACAATGTTGGCTGTGGGGAGTTCCATGTTTTGTTAGTCCAGGGTTTGAAGATAAGGATTTGACTGATAAAAGGAGAAGTAGAGCAGGGTGTTCTTGGCACCCTACATTGGTAGGCATATGGACTTCTGTGTTTTGGGCTATCCCTTAGCTCTTTCTTCTCCTTCTGCAGTTTTTCAAAGGCACTGGAATCCTGACATTCAACATCCACTGATATTTTAGGTGGTTCACTAGCATATCTCAGTTCTGACATGCAACATTCCCTGATAGGAAATGCACTGGTATCCTGTTTTCAATTTTCCTTCTTTAATTTCCATTTCCAAATGGAAAACCCACTGTGGGGAGTTAACATAGTATTAAGATTGCATGCTTAACATGTGAATTTCCAGAATTTTTTTTTAAATGCACTTAACCATATAGTCTGGGATAGATGCTTTAACTCAATTTTTAAAATAATACTTAAATTACCTTGATTCCACTATATCCTGAGCAGCTTTTATATAGAATACATCATGTGTACAGTGTGGCCTCATGAACGTGATAGGGATTCTTTTGAGTTTCTGACATTCATTTCAGCTCTCAGTTGTGCTGTTTCACAAATACATTTTTTGGAATTTCTTATCCTTTTATTTCAAGTATGAAAATTCATTTTGAAATATTGGTAATCCTTTCCACAAAATTTGCTATCATTGGCTTCTACCAAAAACCCATCAAAATTAGACCTCTGAGTGTTTTTGAGAGAGATTTGTATATCTTGTCCAAGCAGAGCAAGGTGACCAGGTGCAGTTATGGCTAAATAGATTTAGCTCATTTCTTGCACAATGTATGATGGAGAACAAACCATTATAACTAGGTTAAAATCTACAGCAGAGCGGAGATCAGAACTAACACCTTTTATAATGGTTCAAATTAAGTTTTGCCGTGTATCTGAATGCCTAGCTGAACTATGTCTGTAATTTGGTTTTGATATGCTCAAGTTCAGCAGCCTTTGTTAACTGTCACTGGGTGTATCTACACCTGCCATTATGGCAGCGTGATACACTCCAGCACAGTTTGCACCAGAGTCAACTGATCCTGACTGCAGTGTTTGCATGTGTGACCAGCACTGCAGCAGTTTGAGCTGGGGTGGAGCAGCCCTGGGTTATCAGGGAGCCTGGGGGTTTAGCCTTGGGCTCTGGGTAATGACAGAGGGGCTGGATGAGGCACAAAGGTGCTAAAGTGTAGGACTAGGCAGCAAAAGGTCCCTGCACTTTAGCACCCTCATGTCCCAGCCAGCCCATCACCATCTACATGTGTGTTTCAGTGCATGTAATTATGCTGTATTTACTCTGTAATAACTCTCCCATAGGATAGTACTGTCCCCAACAATACTAGGGCAGAGTCAATTAATTTACTCTGCCCTAATATTGGCATAAATGTAGATGGTGGTGTTTTACTATTCAGCTAATTGGTTAATCCTTGCAGCAAAGCGCACTTGTAGGTGCACCCACTTGGTTGCTAGCCAAAGGACAAAAATACTAAGGTTCACTGTTGTCCCCTGCAATATACATAAGGATTAAATATCTGATAGCACTGGTGCCAGTTCACGTTTGGTATATAAAAGCATTCCCCTACAAAGGAAGCAGAAAGGTGTAAAGTGCTGTAGTTCTTGAGTCTGGGAGAGCAATATTACATGTGTGCAGACTGTATTACACTTTCACATTAATACACAGTTGTTAATGGTTTCGGTAAGAGTTTTTGGGAAAAGCTGTCAGCTTTACAGCTAGACTTTGGCTGTTTCACACTTGGATACAGAAGATTCTAGTATTAAATTGCCTTATCCATCATATTTTCTTTTTCCACCAAAGCTGCTCAGCAGCATAGCAACCTAACAGTGCGCAGCAACAGCTGACACAAGTTATGGACATTGAAAACTACTTTTGGCTGATTGGGATCTTAGGAGGGGATTGAACAGGTTCTGGTCATACTAACCATCAAATCTGTATGGGGAATCTGAGTAGCACAGCTCTGACTCAAGTACAGGTACTTTGGAATATGTCTGGGAATGCTGTCCTGCATAACTTCCCTCTCCCTGATGCTCTTTGTTGATCCTTGCCAAAGTGGTGCATTTCTAGTTTAATACTAGGCCTTAATTTACTTTCTCTTTGTTAAGAGGGCTCTTTAGTTCAGTTAGTAGAACACACAAGAAGGTAGATTCTCAAAAAGAGTGGGTTTGCAGCCATTCCAGACACTGTTCTGAGTAAAGAAATGTAGGTTCTAAATAACAAACAGAATGAGAATCTAGAGTATGTAAGATGGAAAATCTTGAAAAAGGAAGATTGAGAGCCCTCTATACACACAATGGCTGGTATAACCAGAAAACTCTCTTCCTGGTTGTCAGGGATCACACATATGATGTAACATAGTTTGGTTTCAAGGAGGAATTTAGGGAATGGCTCACATTGTCCAGTACTGTCATCTGGGAGCCCCATCTGACTGTGCTTGGCTGGAAGGAAAGTTGCTGAGAGCGATCAAGGGAAAAATAGGGAAAGTTCTTCACAGAATTGCAGTTCTAGGGGGTTCCCAAGTGTTTTTTTCCCCAAACGGCTTGTGTGATTCTTTGTAACAGAGAGCTGTAACCAGCTAGTATATCCTTTGTAGAAAAGCTGCTTGGTGTTAGAATTCTAGCAGGAAGGAAGGAAGGAGGGCAGAGTCTTGGTAGCAAGTTAGCTTAGTCTTGTCTTGACTGGGCACTGAAACAAGGGATCTGTTGTCAACTTGTTGACTGATTGGTTAAATTATTCTTCCTCTTTGCTTCTGTGTGCTGTGGTGTCCTGTTCCACAACCTCAGTCTCTCTAGAAGGGGAATAATGCAAAGTCCCTGCCACAACGATTGCTATGTAATTCGCTCTGTGCTTCAGAATTGTTCTTAGGGATCTGTGTACTTTCATGTAAAATATGTCCAGCTCTAGCAGGCTGGTTGGCAGAATCTTGCAGCAACCTGCACACTCCCAGATGCAGCAGGCTTCAGGTTGGCAGAGACTACAGTCCAGCTGAAGCAGAGGATAACTAGTTGGCCTACAGGAAGCTAAAAGGCTCCTGGGAAAAGGAGAACAGAGTGGCACAGAGAGGGAGAGAGGTATTAAACTAGCTGAAGGGGCAGAATCATGTCATGGTACTCTCACTGTGTCTGGCAAAAAACTTATGGGCTGCAAGGCAGGAAGCAGAATTACCAAGACCAGGAGAAGGGAACTAGTGAAAGAAAGAAGGGAAACTGCACTGAAGACACAGTATGAAGTCAGGAGCTCCGTGTCAGGTTTGGGGAAGAGATCCCAGGATGGAATCCAATCCCCCTCACCCCCTTTATGAATTGTGTTTAGGGACCATTTGAGCTAGTAATAACTCTAAACCCACTAACCAGACTGTAGAGAGAACCTCAAAGAGAAAGTCAAACATGAGCAGAGAGTATACCAATGCAGAGCTGCCTATGTGAGGTTTCAAAGAAGCTGAAACAACCCCAGGAGAAGCGAGCTCACTGGCTCACCTTGCACACATTCCTGTGAACTCTTCAATCTTAAACTTATAGGAACTCCTAATTTCCCAAACCGGACAGTTCAACATTTTTACCTGGGAATTCACAATTTTGCTACTTCTGGGCATCTGGCATTTTATTTTTGTCCATGCTGCAGACCTACCTGCAGATTGCATCTTGCTCTTCAGCTTCCCCCCGCACAAGGGAGTGAATTACACTATGGTGCCTGCAGTTTCTCTTGTTCAATGAAACTGAGGAGCTTGAGTTGAAGTCTGGTTTTCAGCCATAAAGTGGTGGGAACTAGGAGCATAGGCTGGTGAGTTGGGCTACCTGGAGGGTAGTGCAATTGCTGAGGACCCAAGGAGATCAATTTTTCAATCAGTTCCAGAACCTTATTCCTCCTACCCATTTTTTTGGCACACATGGGGGAATGTTCTGTGGTGGAATGTTTGGACAGCATCTTGCATGCCACACCATTAGAAAACCATAGTAAAAATGTCTTCTTTAAAAAGATGATATTATACATGACTATTCAAACATGATCTTCATGTAGCTGTGTGCTTGTTTGTAGAATAGCTTGAAAAAACTTTGATTCAGAACTTAGGGTTTGCTGCCACCACTTTTGGGGATGTTTGCTATTATAGAAGTGGGTCCCCTGGAATACAGTGAGCCTAACTATGCTTACCTGTCTCATGAGGTTTTGGGAAGAGGACATGTGTAATAAAAGTTTTTTATTTGGAGATCTGGGCCATGTTATAATGGAGAAACAGCTTATTCCCAGCAAGGCTGTTGATTATAGGTGGGCAAGGTTTTCTGTGGTGTGTGAAGAAGAGAGTATTTCTTCCTAGTGTGTGCTTTGGCTTGGTTGTTGCCTGGGAGGTTGGCTTCTGGTCCTGCATGGGATGCATAATGAAGAGAAAGGGAGCATAGGATAAAAAAGTCTCTTACTCAGTTGCTGTTGTCTTAAGAGTATGACTGGGCTGTACAACTCATTCCTCCCTCAGGGGACACAGGTGCACAGAGCTGTTTTTTTTTCTTTAATCACTCACATCAATTAAACATATTCCTTTGCATTAAAATAATTAAATAAAGCTACGCCCTGTATCTTTTATTGCTAGATAATATCTTTGAACCTTTGGCTCACCATTTTGCTCTCTGCTGCAAGGTATTTTCAAGGGTGTGCTTAACCTGTTTTGCCATTGTCCTGAAAAGCATTCTGGGCAGAGAAATCTGTTGATAGCAATTGGTGCTCATGTGAACTTTCAACCACTGTACCCAGTGGGCGTAATTTTCTCCAGGCCTCTTCTGAAGTCCAGTTGCCTTTCATCTTGGTGTGGGGGGTTTCCATGCCAGGGACCAGCTATGGGTGGGGTAGATTTGAGGCTTGTCAGGTTGTTAATTGCACATAACACCTTTGAACACCAAGGTGGATCTGAGCCTGGTTAGCTTGCTGGTGAGGCCAGGCTATGATACTGTTGAGACTGGAGCAAGCTGGCAAGGAGCTTTGCCTTCCCTGCCCTGAAGGTATTTTCCTATTCTTTTTCAGGACACGATGCTACTTGCAATGGTGCTGTAACAGATGTGTTTTGAGATGGAGGTGTGTGTTTTGGGAACAAGGCTTGTGCAGGGTTGGGAAGGATTCTCCTGGGTCCGTTGTGGCTTGTTTTCTGATCATTGAACTGTTGGATTTGGAAACTCTATTGCTTGCTAGTGAGATCATCAGCCCAGACTGGTCTTTGGTGCTCTGAGTCATTTCTTAGCCATCCTCAGAACCTCACAGGCAGAGCTGTTATTTCCCCTCTGGTATTTGCTTCAGTTGTGCTGTCCCTGCCCTCTGTGGAAAGAGTGAGATAGTTAACATATTGCTGTATTGCTGTTCCTGCTCAAACTTGTAGTACAGATGGATAGCATTTTTGCTGAGGTAATGACTGATCAAATTCCTAGGGCCTTTGTGCTGTGCTCTGCTGAGCATTTGGGTTTAACTTGTCCAGTAGCAGAGATGTCTTAGCCAATTTGCAACCAGCCAATGTGAGAACATCTTGTTGGTTATAAAGTAATTTGATTTGCGTCTTTGAGGGGGAAAAAAATTTATATCCACTATCATTTAAAGCAGTGTACACATACTTTGGGTAGGTGGAGGGGGAGGAAACTTTGCAAAGCCCTGTAGTATCTCTGCCAACCAAGAGCCTATCAATATGGCACTGAAGATCTGCAGGGAAGGCTGTTACAGCACAGGACAGAGACAAGAAATACATGGCTCAGTCTGCTGGGAGACACAGACAGCAAAGTCCCACCGTTCACGCAGGTTTCTAACCTGTGTACAGGACCTCCACTTGACACAGGAGGTACACAAGTCCCACTAGAGGGAATGCCTTACTGGATCTGTTATTGGCAACGGGGGATGACATGGTAGGGGACCTACAGATGGGTAACCATCTGGGGGACAGTGATCACCTAATAATAGAATTCTTCATAAGACGTCGAGTGGGTAAGGTAACTAGTAGGGTGAAAGTGCTAGACTTTAGGGAAGCTGATTTAAATGAACTCGGGTGATTAGTCCAGGACACACTGCAGAGTAGGAGTTTTGAAGTGATGGGAGCCCAAGAATGGTGGCTGTGCCTTAAGGAAATGATCCTTTAGGCACAAAGGGAGACGATCCCGATGTGAGGAAAAAGAGGGAAAGGGGCCAGGAGGCTTCCTTGGCTGATCAGAGAAATTCAGGGCAGCCTAAGGGCCAAAAGGGGAGTGCATAACAAGTGAAAACAGGGAGAGCTCACCAAAGACAAATATACCTCCTCTGCTCAGGCTTGTAGGGAGGCAGTTAGACAGGCCAAAGCTACCATGGAGCTGAGGATGGCATTCCAAGTAAAGGACAACAAGACATTATTTTTTAGTTATATAGGGAGTAAAAGGAAGGCCCAGGGAGGAATAGGACCCCTACTAAATGGGCAGAAGCAATTGGTGATGGACAGGGGGGACAAGGCTAAACTCAATGAGTTCTTTGCCTCAGTGTTCCTAAGCGGGGGGCATGACAAGTCTCTCACTGAGGTTGTAGAGAGGCAGCAGCAAGGCGCCAGACTACCATGCGTAGACCCTGAGATGGTGCAGAGCCTCTTGGAAGAACTGGATGTCTTTAAGTTGGCAGGCCTGGATGAGCTCCACCCAAGGGTACTGAAGGCACTGGATGACGTCATTGCAGAGCCACTGGCGGGAATATTTGAACGCTTGTGGTGCACAGGCCAAGTCCCGGGGGACTGGAAAAGGGCCAATGTGGTCCCCATTTTTAAGAAGGGGAGGAAAGAGTACCCGGGCAACTATAGGCCCATCAGTCTCACCTCCATCTTTGGCAAAGTCTTTGAAAAAATTATCGAGGCTTACATATGCGAGAGCCTGGCAGGACAAATTATGCTGAGGGGAAACCAGCATGGGTTCGTAGCAGGCAGATCGTGCCTGGCTAATCTAGTCTCTTTTTATGACCAGGTTACGAAACGCCTGGACACAGGAGTAGGGGTGGATGTCGTATACTTAGACTTCAGGAAGGCCTTCGATACGG
>JAGPOW010000304.1:72824273-72835997 GCA_030014935.1 Caiman crocodilus | reverse complement strand
TTCTGGGCACTGCACTTCAAGAGGGATGTGGATAACCTGGAGAGGGTCCAGAGAAGGGCCACTCGTATGGTTAAGGGCTTGCAGACCAAGCCCTATGAGAAGAGACTGGGGCATCTGGACCTCTTTAGCCTCTGCAAGAGAAGGTTGAGAGGCGACCTTGTGGCTGCCTAGAAGTTCATCACAGGGGCACAGAAGGGAATTGGTGAGGTTTTACTAACCAAGGCGCCCCCGGGGGTTACAAGAAATAATGGCCACAAGCTAGCAGAGAGCAGATTTAGATGGGACATTAGGAAGAACTTCACAGTTAGAGTGGCCAAGGTCTGGTACGGGCGCCCAAGGGAGGTGGTGCTTTCCCCTACCCTAGGGGTTCTTCAAGAGGAAGATGCATATGCATCTAGCTGGGGTCATCTAGACCCAGCACTTTCCTGCCTATGCAGGGGGTCGGACTCAATCTATTGAGGTCCCTTCTGACCCTAACATCTATGAATCTATTAATCTAAACAGCCCTATTGACTATTTCACTATACGTAGTTTTAAGATGCACAGTTCTGCAGGCTTCCTTTGTGCCCTTCTCCTCAAAATCTAGAGAGGAAAAAGATAGAGTCTCCAATCCATAAGTGATTAACTCTGTTGGGCCAGGGGAAGGAAGCAGGATTTAGGGCAGACATTTCACCACGCGTATTTGGCAAAATTAAAACCTCTGCTTTTCTTCTCTATGGGGAGCAAATGTTGACTGGCTAGGGCAAGGATATGCATGAATAGCCTGGTCTGGCTCTGGGCTTTGCAAGGCCCCTTGTATTCTAATTTCTCTCTTATTCTCTTTTGTTTGCAGCTCAGAGACATGTCCTCACGTACATGGAGGATGCAGTGAGCCAGCTACTAGAGAACAGAGAAGATATTAGTCAGTATGGCATTGCCAGATTCTTCACTGAATAGTAAGTACATCAGAATACTGCCAATAGGGCCAGCCCAGAGGAGGATCTTGGAACAAGGAGAGTACAAGGGAGGATGAAACTGGAAACATGCTGATTATTTTGGATTTCAGTAGGTGAGCCAAGGGCTGCCTTAAGCACATTTCAGAGATGAAGACATTTGTGCAGTTCAGCTCCTTGTTACAAGAACTTGCGTGGGGTAAACAATAGGGACAACAGCACAATCAAAAAATATCTATAGGACTAAATCCTGCTTATTTTATTCTTTAATGGTCAACTTCAAACCTGATTTAAAAGTGGGTCAGTGCCTACTGGCTTTACCCTCAGTTGTGTGCTAGCTTTGTTTTAAAAGTGAAGTTGGCCATGTTGCAGTTCCTGCATCTATCTGCATACTTGCTACCATATCCTTACATGTCATCTGCTCTGAAATCTCATTTTTCTCTAGAATCTGTGTAAACTTCTCTTTTAAACAATATGTGGTCCTCCCTTCTCCCCTCACTTTCGCCATTGATACAAATAGTGCTACTGGCTGAAAAGATATGAGGAAAAATATGTGCTGATACTGACTTAACCCAGCCACTGCACAGTTTGAGACTTCAACTCACTGATGCACAACATTTAAAAACCTTCCAGGTGTTCAAGTTGAATTAATTTCTTGGTACTGAGAATGTGCATCAAGCAAGTGCACGAAGCATATGCTTTGTCACCTTTTTGATGCCTGTCTGACAGTCTCTACTTGCTTGCTTCTTCATGTTAACTTTTTCCTGGGTCATATCAAAGCAGACAGCTTCATGCTCCATTCCCTGGATTATAGTGTTGGAGGAGGAGCTTGACACATTGTAATAGGCTCCATCCCAAAGGAATGTGTTTTTTCATTTAAGTTCACTTGGAGACTGGACAAGCACCTGGTTTGTTAAGCTGAATGACAGCTGACTCAACTGCCTATTGTAATTTCTTATTCCCAAATAGCCATGGGGATCTCATGAAAATTTCTAGGCATGCATATAGCCTGTCCACAATTTTCATGGGACAGAATCAGTTAAGCTCTTTCCTTTTGCACAGTAAAAACAGAAGCAGCACTCAGCTGATGTTCTGAAAGTAAACTGGCTTGGGAAAAGGAAGACTGTATTTTGATAATTTTTAGAGTGGCTGTTAATGAGCAGCTAGGCTCCAGTGGTGCCAAACAGGCAAGATGTTATGTGGCTTTCTGGCCTGTCTGGCTGTGGATGGACCTGCATTTGTAGTGCAGCACCACTTTGAAGTGCTACAGAGATGTAGCATTGTGAGGCATGAACCAATGTACAGCACCCAGTGGCTGGAGCACTATAAAGTTGCTGTGAAGGCATTCTGTGGCATGCTCTTCAGCTCTGCAGGACTGCTTACCCCTCTTTCCCATCTCGGGGCTAGGGAAGCGGGGGGAATAGAGCACTGCGAGATGCTGCGGGACCAAGAGATCCCCATATAACACTATGATGCACTGGATACACATGATGTGGTGCTACAAAATATATGATCTGCTACAGAGAAGTTTCCATTTCATCCAGTAACATTTTTCTAGTCATCTAGGGGTGCAGATGTGTTCAGAATGCTGTAACTATAAATATGTCCATTGCCTTTATAAAGTAGCCCTCGTAAGTAGACTTGATGGAACAACTCTGGTTCCGTGACACCTCATCTCTCAGGTTCCCATCAGTATCCTTGCTAACATGCTTTTGTTTTATTCTCATACTCTGAATCATCCATGTTGGTGTTTAATGTTGGCCCAGCTGTTCTTTTTGTTTTGTATCGTCTTATAAAGTATCTTTGTTTGCACTGTATGCTGTTTCCAGACCCCAGAGTCATTATATATGGCTCAGCATAGTGCAAATGGAGATCAACACTGTTCTGAGGCGGTCCCACGAACCCAGCCTGGGAAGAGAAAGAGCTGGAGCCAGGCCAAAAACTTGTATTTCATGCGCATTCAGTTTTCAAATGTAACATTTATTCTGTAGTAAGGTTGTTGTATAAACTATGTTTTCAAAACTGTTCCCCAGTGACGTAAATGTGTGCGCCTTATTGTTGTGCCTTCTGATATTGACTGGTAGAATTTGGTGCTAGCTGAATTTTGATTGGTTATATAGCAGCTGCAGAAAAACCTCCCTCTATAGGTTAAATTTAGTGTAAGTTTAGAAACCTGATTTTAAAAGCTAATTGATTTGGACAGTATTGGTTCTGATTCCATTAAAGCCTTGCGGAACTGGTCACTCAAACTTGTACTAGTAGTTCCAATATACTGCTGCCCAGAAATAGTTGCCTTTACCTACTGTTGCTGAACTTCTCTATTCAGGAGGAACCTGGGTTTCTGTAAACATATCATTGTCCAATTAATTCAGCCTCCATCTGGTCCACCATCCTGTCTCTGACAAGACTGGATGCATCAGATAAAAGATAGAAGGAACACAAAGTGGATTATATGGAATGACCAGCCCATGAGGAAGTTTCTTCCTAATCCTTCTCATCTCCTAATTAAATTATCCTCTTAAGCATGAGGATTTACATCCCTTATAGTAAGTGTGATACCTTTGCATAACTACAGATGATCTCATTATCCTTATAAAGGTCCAATTTTCTTTGGAACCTAGTAGACTTCCTGCATAATTGATACTTGGAAGGACTGAGTGCCACAGATTATAAATACAGTTACTTCTAATAGAGTGGTAATATGCGGTTATTATATACTTAAAGTGCCTGATCCAGCCACATTATACATAAAATAAATACAATCATAGGACATCCATTAAAGATCATCCCCTAAAAATTCAGTAAAACTACCTGCAGTAGAACTAAATGCAAGATTAAAGTGACAAAAAGATGTTGGAGGAGGTATAAATATGGAATCATAATAGCAAATGCTAAAGATACTCATGGAAAAGGCTTTTTCATATTATAGAAGAGAGAATTAGTTGCCTAGAGGGGAGGACTCAGACATTTGGAAAATGTCCAAGGACTTACGGTTGGATCCATGACAGGGGGCTGGTACCAGAGCCAATGAACCCTCAGAAACAAAGGAAAGCCAGGAGCTTTTGTTTGTGTCTTGAACCTCACCCATCATCTTCTGAGAAACAATTATGTCTGGCCCTTGTTCCTCTGCCATATGGGGAACATGTTTGGGGCTCAAAAATCAGGCAAAATACTGAAACACAGTTTGCAGGAAGCATTAGGAGCTTCAGCATTGTAGAGAACAAACCTTAATGGTGCTCAGTCTGTACTGATTCTAAAACAATACAGAATTGTGCTTCTACATGTTTTGTGATATTTTAGGGCATGGCTGACTGGTGTCTCCTGACTCTGGGAATCCCCCAGCAGCCAATTGCTGACCGCAGAAGTGTCACTGGCAAAACTAGCACTTCTCCGGGGGGACCAATCTCAGGGGGGTATGTCCCATGCTGTCCCTATGTGTCACCTATGTTTTGGGATTAAACTCATAATCTAGATGAGTTAGATTAGTACATGATGGTGGGCATGAAGGAGAACCTGCTCTGGAGAGCTTTTTTTTGCTGGCAGTAGCTCGTGCAGCTCCTCTGTTGGGTGATGGTGGTTCTTTAATGGCCAGCTGAAAGTCTCTTATTTACAAACAGGCAGCAAGCAGTACAAATCTGAGGCACTGGCCTTTCTGCTAGAAGACAGTTAGTTATGCAGTATTGTCAAAAACAAAACAAAACTACTCAGCCCAAATAAGAACGTGACTGGCAGTGGGAAGGGACATATTTTAATTGTTTGCCTCTTATCTGCAGACCTAACCTTGTCTTTGAATGTCAGTTAAACAAAGGATGTTGATTATTTGTTTATCTGTTTTTTAACCTTAGAATCCGACTTTGAGTAGCCCAAGAAGGCATGTTACTTACAACCTGATGATATAGCTGTGTGTCCTGAACATGCTGCAATGATGAAGGCCCAGGCCAGAATATTACAGGAGTATAATGAGAATAAATGAAGGTGCATCCTGTGCAAATGAAACATTTGGCAAAGGCTGTACCATGTCTGATTCACAGATGTGATGCTGAGCCTTCTAAACATCCTCATCAACTTTCACCAGGCCCCTTAATAAGCAAGTACTCAAAAGAAGAGAGAGTGCCTCTGATCCCTACCCAGGAACCAGACTTTGTTTTAGCAGTGGTGAATATGAGGAAGCTGTGACATGTGCAGCTGGCACTGTCATCCAGGCACCTCTCCAGAGCAGATCTGGTTATCACCCACTTTCAGATGTGTACCTTTGGGCCTTTTTAATCTTCTGATAATAGAAATGTGATGGTGTAAGAGTCCCTCTGCATCTACTCTTGAAACTACTCTTAGATTGCAATGTTTTTTTTCATCCTGGGTTCTGCTGCCCAACTTCTCCCTTTCCACTCTTCCTCCACATTGTGTATGATGTTCTTGCTGTTGTCAAACAAATCTGCAACTTTTTTCCTTGTCAGTAGTGAGCATAACATAGAATAGAAGTTATTGCAGCTCTTAGGTTGAGACAGACTGAGCTCACATTTCCCTGAGGTCATGTTTCCACAGCCCTCTTGAAAATGAGAGATGAAATCCAGAGGTTTTATTGTTCATGTTATGCAGAAGATGAAGTAATTACTGGGCATTGCTGCTTCTTTCTCTCTGGTAATTTGAAGTAGGACTTGTCATTTTCAGTGTCTCATGCCTAAGCAAGAATGCAGCAGACCATAGCTAGTGTCCCTGTACCAAACCATTAATAGGGTAAGTAGTTCTGAGAGCTATGATGCTCTGGATCTAAAATTATGAAATATAGGAGTTTATTCCTTTAAAGTATGGAATAACCTACCAGAAAGATAGGCCTAGATATCAGTAGAACAGGAAACTTCCTGATATAGAAAAGTTACTCATTCTGATCCCCAGGCTCATCTGGGAGCTGCTCTCATTTTTATAGCATAGTTAGTTCAAGAATTTATATACACATGATGAGCTCTGCCAAGCAAGTCTCCTTGATTTTTAGGAGCTAAGCATCCTGCGGCATAAAGAGAATTTGCCCTCTCCTCCCTAGTATTCTCCCAGTGTAGCTTTCTCTATGTGAGAAGTTTGGCAAGAGCTCCCTTTGGAACTTGTTGGCACCACTTAAAGCAGGACAGTCAAACTCAGATATAGGTGTTCACTTTTATCAGGTATTAGGCTTCCCTTTTATCATCCAGAGAGGTAGAGACTGAGCACAGTCATAAGACCAGCAGGTCAGCCCCAGGGAATTACAGTATATCCAATATGTAAGGTAAGAGGTAATGAGAAATATGGTAATATTTCTTCCTCTGCCCTTGAGTCTGTACATCTTTGTAGGAAGACACTTAAGTTGGTATGACAGAGAGTTATGTGCAATGTAGGATTTCTGTGTAGAACAGGAGTTTCCAACCTTCTTTCAACATTCACTATGTTTTATTGGAAGGGTACCCATGGGGCACTTCCCTTTTTCTTCACCATTGAGTAATTCCCTTGTGTTCTTATTAGTCCCTTACCCATTCACATTTGCCTAAAAAACTTTGTACCAGCTACAGCAACTGTCTACATGGATGTTGCAATACTGTATTTTAGATCTTTTAGTACATTGTAGTAACTGGAAGCCATATGACCAGCCAGTGCTATAAACACCAACAGCAAGTGCTCTGCAGGCCATGAGTAGTTTGGTAGTTATTTCTGTGGAGTAAACAGCCTAAGAGCACTATTGCCCATAGCAGAAGGTTGAGCAACTCTCAGGAATACATTTGAAAGGTAACTCTAGTCTTTGAGGATCTTTTTTTTCCCTCCTCTTCTTCCACAGTTTAATTTGTCCCAGTTGCATGGACATCTGCTTTCAATCTTGGGAGTTCCTTGAGGCTCCTGCTCCAAGGTGCTGCCAACTATTATGGGAATGGGGATTGTGCACCGTTTGGCCAATTTACTCCACAAGTCTTTTAGTTTTAAGAGTGCAGCTCTATCTCTCTTGGGACCAGTTCTGATTTTATAGATCTGCTGAACCGCTACTGGTATTTATTCCTGAAAAATCCCAGAAATCTCTTCCCTGCTTTTGAATCTCCATGAAATGCAGATTCTCTCTTCTGAAACCCTCTGTGTAATTACAGATTAATGTTGCATTACTTCTTCCAGTCTGACTTCTGTCCTGACATATCTTAAAGGGACACATTCCTCCTATACATTATTTATCACTTTCTTTCTTCTAATGAAGGGAGCCAGGGCTCCCACACTAATCATTTAGAAATAAGGTGCACAGTATCTTGATTCACATTATCAAATCTCTTAAAGTTGTATGCTTGTTTCATTTCTGCTGGATAGTTATGTTGTAGCAAACACTTATCTCTTGATAAAAAGGATTCTTCTTGCCTTTTGCAGTTGCAATATTTTCTGGGCTGCTTACCTATGCTTTTTCCCCGTATCATCCTGCCAAGTATATATAGCGCCTGCCTCAAAATTCTGCAAAAAGTCCTGAAATATTAACCAACTGCCTTTTGCAGGAAGTTCTTATCTTCACTTTATATGTGACAAGCTAATGTGAACTGGAAGAGCAGGAGAGAAAATTTTTTCCTTTCTTTTTCTCCTAGGACTCCTTGTTTTCCATTGTCTTCCATTTCTGCATAGCAGCTAGCTGGGAGTGCACCCCTATCCCAGCTCCCTTGCATTTCTTTTTGGAAGAACCCCTACTTCCAGTGGGCTCTGTAAGTTGATATCTATGGTAAGACCAGATAGGCTTGTCTTTGGCCAGGCCCAGTTCAGAGTTCTTCTGAAGGACACTGGTGTGCTCTTTGCTGACTGCTGGACAGATATTTACCTAGTAATTGCTCCTACTACATTTTTCTGATTATCTTTTAAATTTGAGGTATAGTTGATGCAGTCAGAATGCCAGCACCCCAGCTCTGCACTACTGATGTAGAACCATTTTACAGCCAATACCACTTGTTTTTTGAGGCTATAGAGCTAGTTCTAATAGCTGATATTGTATCTCAAGGCTACTAGTGCCAAGTGTTTTGAAATCTTTGGGGGAGAAAGTGCTGCCCTAGTGCAGAGTTATATTAAGATGTTACAGAGGAAGACCCACCCTAAGTGTGGCTCCGGATGGGTAGGTCCAGCTTATTCAGCCCAGCCCTTGCATCATGTGGATACCATAGTGCTAGCTGCACCAGAAATATCTGAGGGGGAAGGAATAGGGTCGCAGGGGAGATTATGTCAATTGATGTGCTGTCATTTCATCATCATTTTGGCTTGTAACTCTGTCCAAATTCTTCTTCAAATTTTGTCCTGTTGACCTGCCACAAGTCTCTCTCTCCCAACCCTTCTGCCACTATCTCTTTGTATTGCTGTCCAGGTCCCTTTGGTTCTAATAGTGAGCCCAGCTTTGATTGTTCATTTCTTCTCTGATAAATATTTCTGTTTCTAGATCTAGATCACAAATTAACGAATGTTATCTGTAAGAGACCAAACCCTTCTTATAGACCATGCCTAGGATATACTAGTCAGCCACTGAGAACCAGGTTGAGTGGCAGCTGGGAACAACTGACTTCATCCATTTACTTATAACAGGGGAAAGAAAACCTGTTCAGGCTGAGTCATCAGTTGATACATGTCTCACAAATGTAAGTTACCATATGATCTCATTTCTGTCACCCTTCTGCATTTCTTGTTCCCTACTGACTTGTTCTTTCCTGATAGACTGTAAACCAGGGGTGGACAAAGTCTGGCCCATGAGCTGGATTGGGCCTGCAGGAGACTCCATTTCCCAGCAACCACTGCCTGTGTTGCTGCAGCCAGTTTCTATGGAGACCCTGGGAGCAGCAGGGCCACAATGGTAGGGGCCAGGGTTTTCAAACTGGTTTATGAAACTTCTGTCCAAGACCCCTTCCTGGTTCAAGTTAAATCACAGTCCCCTGGTATCCCAGCATGCTTTTCTGCTCTGGGCTGGTCTGTGCTATCTGCTCCAGCAGAGGAGGGTTGCAGGGGGAGGGCAGGAACTGCTTTCTCAGGCAAACCCCAGATGGGATCTGGGGCCAGGAAGAGGTGTTAAATTCATTTCTCTCTTCCCCCCCCCCCCAAGTACAGAGCTGCCCTGCTGCTAAACTTATTGCAACTGTGGACTACAGATCCCAGAGGCACGTGGAAGCAGGATGAGGAAGCGATGAGCAAACCTTGAGAGTCCTGCTGCTCTGATGTGGACTGGAAATCCCAGAGACCTCAGGGGCAGCAGGAAGATGAAGCAAACACTCAGCCCATGCTGGCTACATGCCAGAGTGGCATGCTCTAGCACCTCCCCAGCTTCTGGCCTGAGCCACTGGAGGCACATGGCAGCATTTCCTGAATCAAAAGTGAATGTGTGTCCAGTTGTTTCTCAGTTTAATCTGCGCAGTTTAGACTAACTTGTCAAGATTAAATTGATTTAGCCTCAGACTTTTTGACTGTCTATGCTTAGCCTTCAGGGCAGAGATCAGGGCTTCCTGTGCATTTGAGAGAACCTCCCACAATAGAGCATAAGTCTTGGAAAAGGCTTGATTGTTACAGTAGAAATAATGGGTTTTTTAAAATTAATTTATTTTTTCAAATTACAATAATTAGAAGTCTTTGGGGCTCTTTGAGTGATCTCTGGGACTCTGAATAGGAAGCAGTGGAAACCACTAGAGCTGAAGACATTAACTGATGTTGACATTAGAAACATTCTTTTAAAATTTGGATCTGAATGATTTTTTTCCAGGGGTTGACACTCTCAGCTCTTTCCTGGATCTCTACATCTGAGTAGTCCAAAGAAATGCTATGCTCATTCTCTCTTTCTCTTCTCTCTCGTTTCAGTGATTGCAAAAGCAGCATTCACTCAGCTTCTCAAACACCCCTAAGGTCTCTACATCTCTTCTGCTCTAGTGAAAAAATTACAAGATGCTGCCAGGCTGCAGTGAGCCATATGACAGATGTGAAGCTGCTTCTGTCACTGACCTGGCTGTGAAAAGACTGTTTCAGTTAGAAATCTCAGTTGGGGTAATGTGCTGCTGATTCCTGACAGATTTGTTGATGTGTTAGCTGGGAAACCTAACTCTCTAGGGATTCTGGGAAAGAGTGCTGACTGACTGGCAAGAGCCTGCTGCTCCTTACATTCCAGTTATCAGTGGAAAGAGGCTGAAAACATTCACCCTGGGACAAGGAGCTTTACTCTTGGCTATGGATCTGGTGCCAGGGCACTTTCAAATCTGAGCTTGTTTGTTTCTTCAGAGGATAGTAGAGAAGGAGTTGCAACTTTGTATTTGAGAGATTGCCCCAGAAAAATCAGTAAAAATCAGTAAAAAAAAATCAGTGGCTACACTTGTAGTGAGACAGTTACATCAGGGCTAAAGCTTCTCCGAGGGTACCAGTTTGTACAGTCTTACATTAGTAAGGCATGTGCAATAGACTTTCCCATTTAAGAAGTCAGGGGAGGTCACTGTTTCTTTGTCTTCCTTGCAGGTGGGACAACATATACTTAATTACATTTAAACAATTACTTTCACTTTACCCCATCTGCACCTATTGTATTTGCTTTGAAAACATTTTGTTTGAATGCAATTTTCTATTCTGTTCACAGAAGGTATATTTATATAACTAAATTTCAGTTTGTGTAAACACAAAAAAATCAAATACCCGAAGTCAGTCTTAGGCAGAGGAATTGAATTGCAAACACTTTAAAACACACTGGCAACTGGGGCCACTTCTTCCCACCCATTTGCAGATCTTACACCTGAACAAACATCTTGATGAATCCAAATATGTAACCAAATGAAATTAAAAAAAAAAAATCTTTGACTGGCAGTGTTAGATTGTAAAAGTGCTTACATATAAATGTTAAAGCTAATCTAAATCTTAATGTCTGTGGCCTCTCTCTTACTAACTTACCCATATCTTCAAGGACAATGGCTGACAGCATGGCATTTAAGTCTTCCTTGCTATAAACATGTTGCTTCCTTTCAGCTGCAACTGTCAATATATTAACATCCTCTTCTGTCTCAGAATAAAGGCAGGCCTGCCCTGTATAGATAAACCCATGTCTCCAAATATTGACTTAATCTGCATCATTCGATGAGCATACTCTTATGTACTTCAAAGGTGGCTTCCCATAACCTTGAATTATTATAGCCCACTGTGGCAGACGCCCACCCCGTGCACTCAGCACCACAGCCCAGGTGACTGGGCTGCAAGCAAAATGGCTGACACCATGCAGCTGTGGAACACACTCCTGGTTAGCTTGGAGATGGGAGACTGCATGCTCAAAATAGGCCTGGGATCTCTGGCCGGGGTGTGGGATGCATCCGGGTTCCAGAAATGGAGCTGGACACCCTTCCCATTACTGGAAGAGGCCTGGCACCTCCCTAGATGACTGGTGTGCCCAGGGGAGTAGCACACACATGCTTTGTAAGGGAGATGACTAGGGAAAGCCCAGATGCACTCCTAATAGCTGGTTGGAGGCCTGCATGCTCCCTGGGAATGAAAAACCTGGGTGAACGAAAGATGGCTTCTTCACCCATGGAGCCCAGAAGACTGAAGGGGATGCCAGCCCGCCTGACTCAGCTGACGAGCAGCTCAGCACAGACGTGAGCCACCACGTTGTGCTTGCCACCACAAACCAAGAATCACCTGAAAACCTGAAAGTCAGGTGGGGCTAGGAGAGGGCAGCCCAGTGGGCCCTCTGGGCGCCAAACAGGGGGAACCCAGCAGGGAGCTCCACAGACTCTGTATGCCCCACTAGTGCAGCCACAAGCCCAGAGCATGCCGATGGGGGACTGGTGGAGCATTGGGCCCCATACAA
>JAGPOW010000304.1:72794188-72823742 GCA_030014935.1 Caiman crocodilus | reverse complement strand
TGAGGGACCTGAACCTGTTCAGCCTCAGTAAACGGAGGTTGAGGGGGGACCTGGTGGCAGCCTATAAACTGCTGAGGGGAGATCAGCAGGAAATAGGGCTGGCTGTTTTTTCCCAGGCACCACTAGGGGTAACTAGGACCAATGGTCACAAGTTACTGGAGAGCAGGTTTAAGTTGGACATTAGGAAACGCTACTTCACAGTTAGGGTGGATGTGGAACCAGCTTCGTAGGGAAGTTGTTCTTGCTCCTACCTTGGGCACCTTCAAGAATAGATTGGATGGGTACTTGGCTGGGCTCCTGTGACCCTGGCACTTGTTTCTGCCATTGGCGGGGGGTCAGACTAGATGGCCTGCTTTAGGCCCCTTCTGACCCTAGATACTATGATAATGCCAAGGTGCTACCTGGATCTATTGTAACATCCAAGTGGAAAGGGGTGGGGTGTAGGGAAGGAGGAGCCACACAGAAGACACGTCCTGGAGTTGCCCCTAAACCAGAGAACAAGTTGTGATGGGTGAATAGGCTTAGGTGCAACACGGCCCAACAGGGCAGGGTGGCCTGTTTTGCAGGCATGGGACCATCACACAACACAGGAAACAGTACCTCTAGTTAAGATTGTACAACCCTCAGTATCTTTTTTTTTTTTTTCAGATGACTATAACATTAGGTTAGTGGTTCCCAACCTTTTTTTGCCGTGACCCGCTGCTGGGAGCAGGGTGAGGCGGCAGCAGCAGCCTGGGGACAGGGGAGTCCCCGGAATGTGACGCAGCTCATCCTTTGTATGCGGCGCCACTGGCATTGCCCCCTGCGACCTGAGGTTAGGAACCTCTGCATTAAGTGAAACTACTGAGGTTGAAAATTCCAAACTATTTGTGGGGTTGGTAAATATGGTGTGGTGGTTTTGTGTGTGACTTTTGTTTAATTCAGCTTGCAAAGCATGCAACTCTCTTCTTTCTGCTGGCAGATTTAGATAGGTAAGTTTCTGTCTTCAACTAGTTGTCCATTAGCTCATATAATAAAAACCTCAAGTGGTGTCAGTCATAGAGCCAAAAAGGACCTCATGGTGTCATCTAGTCCCCTGCTCAAGGCAAGATAATCCCTGAAAACACCATCCAAGGATGGTTTCCAAGAATGGAGGTTCCACAGTTTCTCTAGGTAACCTATTCTAATGTCTGACCACCCTCATAAACAGTTCCTCCTGATGTCCAGCCTAAATTTCCTCTGCTACAGCTTGAGACTATTGCTCCTATTTCTGTCCCCTATAGCTACAGAGAAAAGTCCATCTCCATTCCCTTGGTAATTACCCTTCATGTATTTGAAAATGTTGTCAAATCCTCCCCTCATTCCTCTTTTCTCCAGACTAAATAACTTTGGGTGGTTTTTTCAGCCTTTCTTCATAAGGCTCATCTCTCAGACCCCTTGATCATTTTGGTCTTCTGCCCTGGACTCTTTCCAAACTGTGCACATCCCTTGTGAAGTGTATGGTCCAAAACTGAGGTGATGGCCAGGTGAGGCCTCACCAGCGTGGAATAAAGTAGGAGAATCACTTCCTTTGATTTGCAAGTAACCAATTAATACAATCTTGTATACTGTTGCAACAAGAACACACTGTTGGTTCATACTTAGCTTATGGTCTACTGTAACTTCTATGTCCTTTTCTGCAGTACTGTAGCTTAGCCAGTTGTTCTCCGGTTACTATTTATACATGCAATTAGAATATTCCAAGTGCAGAACTTCACACTTGTCCTTACTGAATCTAATTTGATTGATTGTGGACCATTTCTCCAGGCTATTCAGGTCATTCTGGATCCTAGGCCTATTCTCTAGAGTATCAGCAACTCCATCTGACTTTGTGTCATCCACAAATTTGCTAAGTGTGCACTTGATCCCATCATCCAAATCATTAATGAAGATATTCAACAATACGAGACCTTGACAGACCCCTGGGAAACCCCACTTGATACCTCACCCCACCAGATATTGAGCTATTGATGACTATCATCAAGCGTTATGATTCAATCAGTTCTGTATCCACTTTACAGGACTTTTGTTTAGTCTGTGTTTCCTTAACTTGTTAATGAGAATGGCCATGGATCTAAAAGTCCAAAACACAGTAATGATTCATAGGGGGTCTGCATGATTAAATTTTGGTTTTTGTTTATGTTAAAAGACCGGTCAAGCACTTTTCTAGGAAAAGGCTTAGAATGTCTTGGTTGTCTGCACAACCTTAATTTATTCTACATGTGCATAGGTGATCGAGCCATTAGAGACCTTCTCTATCTCCTTGTTTTTTATCACAAGACCCTCATGTTTGATAGCTTCCAGTCTTTTTATTTATGTTTATTTTATAAACTTCTGTCTTTTTATAGGTTTTAGTCTGGTAAAAACATTACTTTCATTAAACACAATCAGTCCTCTGGTAACCCATTTTTTTTCTTTTTGGCTGTGTCCTGGCCAAGATTCAAGCCCTACTGTGTCGTGTTGCAGTCAGCCAAATCCATTTAATAAGAGGAAAAAAAAACTGCAAGAGTTGAAAATGGAGACATCATTTGTGGCTGCCAGCTTTTCTCAGACAGAGTGGAAAACAGATTGATATTTTTGTGTAGCAGATCACTGTGGGTTGCCACTAGCAGAAACGCCAAGTTGTAGCAACGTAGCTAATCACTAACCTAGACATCAGTTTGTGCCTGTGTTTCAACAGTTCTCTGCTGTTCACATGAGGCAGAAACCTGTTTTGGGTCAGATTCTTTCTTCCACCTGCCCTCCTACCTATCTTTTTGGTGCGTGTGTGGTGGGGAGGGGGCTGATGATTAAGGATCATAGCAAATAGAAAATTATTTTAATTAATGCAACAGAAAGGTAGTTGTTTGTGTTCCCTAGACTCCTGGCCAGAGACCTGGCACATACAAAGTCATATAACTTCATCTCTCTGTGTTAGTGCTATTGCTCTAATCTGGCCTTTAGAACAATACTCTCTATTTTTTTAAGCACTATGTCCCATTCAGTATCCAGAAATATTTGAGTTCATCAAATATATTTATGGAGTTTATTATTTTTCAATCTTTTATTACCTATGATTATTGTGAACAAATCATTAATATGCGTGTGTAGGTATGTGTGTGGCCCTTGTTGAAAAGGGTACAGTTGTGTGCCAATAGGAAGCTTCAGTTTAAGAACAACCTTAGATTTCTATCTGAATATCAAAATGAAACAATTGTCTGAATTAGAATAGCCAAACCTTCCTTTAGGGTGTTCATCTTTCTTATTCTCCCCTCATATGCTATGTTTTGATACATGTCCCCCCTCCTACCCCAGTTTATAATTGGCATTGGAACATGGAGGATATGCAGCCCATAGCTCTTGTCAAAAGCATCCTTATGGAGCCTCTTATATTCAGTACTATTCATCATCGCTTCTTTGCAGCAACTTATTTTGGAGCCTAATCATTGCATAAGTGATCACCGTGTTTATCTTGGGTTTAAAATTGGTTTGTTCCATTCTGTCTTTTTTTCTGTAAGTGTTTTGGTGGTCTTCAATATCAGTGATATTTTGAGGGCTATTTCCTCCTCTGCCTTTTCAATTATAACTGGAAATGGAAATGTCTGCTTTTCTTCTGTTTTTAGTGTTGGAGAAGTGAAGGAGCTTTTAAGTCAGAGATTGAAGAAACGTAGCAAAGAACTGGCTGTAATTTGAAACAAAGTCATTCCATACTGAAGTCACTGCTCAACACCATACCCCCAAGTTACTAGCATACTCTGGGAGGCAATTTACTTGTGCTCAGATTCAAACTCCATCTTTTTTACTACTGGAATGCATAGGAAAACCACACCTGAGAAAAGTAGATAATTACACATCCATCACCAGAACAAGTGGGTCTGTTCACCATTTTTCCATATGGAGTCTGCTCTCTATACACCTATGTAGAAAACAATTATTTTTCCCTTTATACTTGCTCTCACAGTGAAGGTTCTCTGCAGTTACAGTATGTGTGTCCCTGCACCAATACTTAGGTTGAACTGGAGGTCATCCTCGCCTATTTTGGGTCATAGTGAGCTATGATTTCTCATAGGTATCACCTTGTACCCTGAGCCAAATCTATCTATGTGGTTGTTCTTTTTTGTGACATTGAGCCCTTCTAAGAATTGTATTTTGGATGGGTTGGCTCTGCTTTAGGCAGTAGGAGAAAATGGAGCGTGGAAAGACCAAAAACCAGGAACGAGAAATTGTGGGACTTCCTGCCCTTGATGTCTGCATACCCAGGTAACTTCCTTTGGAAAAGGAAAGACAATAAGATGGGCAATGGCAAGCTTGACTTCATACCTTCAGTTCAGTGAAGGTTCCAAGGTTGGCCTGGACTGCTGCTGTGGATCAAGCTGAGGGTCTTACTGTATAGATGGTTAGCAGGCAAACACTATATGGCAACTGTGTGTGTGATCTGAAGAAGACCACTAATAAATAAAAAATGGTGCATTCGGATAAGTAGTATTGCACAGTTGAAATTGCAGCCACAGAAAATCTCACAAACCTTCTTTGTTGATTGGGGGTGGAGAAAGTTGGCATTTTGTAGGCTTGTTTTGTTTTTTAAAGAATGGTTTTAGCGTGATTCTTTAGTTTTCAGAAGAGATGGTGTTATGGAACACACTACAGGGACATTTTTTCCCCATTAAAGTATTTGTGGTGTTTGAGAACCATTGTTGAATTCATCTGCCTATACATTCTTCTATTTTCCTTGCATCGGTTCTAACTGTTCTTAATGAAGCATTTGGAGAGATCATAGAGTTGGGAAATGTCTCAAAATATGAGTAGAATCTACTGGGCACAGACAACAACTTTGGTTTGAGGAGTACTTGGCATTTCTCTTCCATTCTTTTTAAGTTTTATATTAAATTGGAATTAAGTGGTATGTGTAAGGAATATTCTCTCATTACTCAGAATGAAATAGTGAGGAGAAGCTGGAACAGGCATTAGGGGTTTTCTTGGTTTTGTTTCTTTAATATTTGTCCTTGGAGTGTGTTGCAATGTCCTGGCACATTTTGTGCTGTGTTTTCAATAGACTAGCTAACCTATGTCTGATCCTAGTGCGGCCAGGGCCAGTTACGTAGAATCTCTAGTCTGCAAACTGTGGATGTTGCTGAAGGTGCAACATCAGCAAATGCCTGCAAGAACAGTTTGTAACTTTGCAGAAGCCACTGAGGTAAGGTACCAGCAGCATAGGCCTGGGGTCTAAGGAAGAGCTGTGATCTGCTTCCTGCATGTCCCTGCAACAGGTGCTGGTTCCTGGACAGGGACATATGAGGAGCAGATCGCAGCTTTGTCCCAGGCCCTGGCCCAGCAGTGTCACTGCCCTACAATTCTGGTCACCTGTCCACTTCCAGATGCCGCTCCCCATCTGATTGCAGCCCCACCCCATCCGCCCAGCTGAGTGCATCCAGCCCATGGGGGTCCTGGGCCAGTCTCCATAGAGATATGGCTAGCCCACCAACTTGCTCCATCTGGCACCCCCAGCTGTAGGTGCAGTGTGGATGGGCCTGGGTGCCCAGGTAGGAGGACCAGCTTCGGTGGCAGCAATGACACCAGCAGCAGCAGCCAGGCAGAGTAAACAGCTGCCATGAGGGCTACCTGGAAGCTTAGTCTAGCTGCTGCACTGCTCCCCTCCTGCCACATCCCTGAGGGCAGCAAGACTGGTTGCATGAACCACAGCCTGGGCTGCCCTAGCTTCTTTTCCCCCTGTGCCTGGGCCAGGCAGGGCCAATGAACCTGTTGCAGGCCAGATAGAATACCTTGGCAGGCCAGATCCAGCTTGTGGGCTGTATTTTGCACACACCTGTGCAATAAAAGGTCATGCATAATGCAGTGTATTAAATGAAGAGTGATTTGAATATGAAAGACTGGAAAGGAAAGGAGAAGATGGAAGGGGAGCAGTACTAGGAGAGGCAAACAATTAACAAACCCTTTGGGATAAAGAGATCACAAAAACTAATCCAGGTAATGAGATAAGAATCCAGTCTCTGTTTAGACCATACTTAGAGATGTAGTTAGCTATGTTAATTCGAAGTCAAGCAGAAGGCAAGGTAGACTTGCACTTCATAGATTAACTAAAATAGGATACATATAAAACAAGCTTTCATGAGCTGAAGCTTCCTTCATCAGATGCTGTAACAGGATGTGCAGAAAGCAGAGTATAAAAGGAGAGAGAAATTGCAAAGCCAATACAAGGGGAGGCAGGAGTATGCATGCAGAGTTTGTAGGAGGATAAATTTTTGGTTTTGTTTGGAGGGGGGAGGGAGTTGATACCATTCGTGACCTACATAAAACTGTACCAGTGCTCATGTGGCCTTCTCCCTAGTGAGTACTTTATTGCTCTTTTGACTTGCTGTAAAAAAAATAAATGCGTGTGTCTGTGCCAGCAATTCCCTTCTGGCCTGTGTCATTTAAACTCAGTGTAACCTGGAATAGCACCTGATTAGGTTGAAAGCTGTAGTACTTCATGATTGATACTTATCTCTGAAAGCTCCTTCCTTTTTCCATAAGTACCATCAAGCACTTTTGCGTGGCTACTTATGCTCTTGTTATACCCCCTCCCATCTTCTTGAACACTGGATTTCCCAGCTCATAATTCTAAGCAGCTTTATTTCAGAGCAGAAAAGGCCCCCCATATGTGGCCTATTATATCCATATCAGCTTGCTTACCCTTTTTAAACAACTATTGTCTTTTAATAGGGCTCTGCCTGGTGGGGAGAGTCCTTAATTCCTGCTATATAAGAATGGTCAGCTTGAATTACGGGGAGCTGCAGTATGGTGCTCTGATCAAAAGGCCTCTGTTGTTTTAGAGAGTTTTCTCTCTCTCTTTTTTTTATATCCTGGGCTAATAATTCAGCACAGCAAAGTCATTGCAGCCTTTGATTTGAGATCTCAGGGTGTTAAATTACTGACCGAGCACAGGCAAGGCAAAGAAAAGAGACCTTCAAAGATATAAGAATCCAGGGCAATAAAGAGCAAACAGAACATAATATACACATTTTAAATCTTAAACAATTTAATTTACATTTTTAATCCTCTCCTCAAGAAGCCAGAACCTGGCCTCCAAGAGCTTTAGTCTTTCACAGTGCACCATCAGGAGACCAGTTCAGTGCCTACTCTGAGCTGTGTCACAGGTGCTGCTGGTTCATTACTTTTTCAATAGTACTTGCATATAATCCTCACACCAACTGTACTGACTCTGCCGTGTCAAATCCTCTCCTGAGCTGAGTCCAAGCAACTTGAAAAAGAATCTACTTTTTGAGTCATGTTCCTCCCAACTCCTTTTTCAGTTGAAATAAACTTGTGGGTAGGTGATCCACAGAAAGAGGATCTTTGAGGCTAAGGACAGAAATTACATACACAGCGGTATAAGAAATTGGAAACTGGTTCAAATCTGTAATGCAACAGAAGTTCAGTGCACATAAACTGTTTGCAAAATAGCCAAAGCCGGTTTACTATAAAACTGGATGGATGTGGTATTAGATTTAACTGGTTTAGATTAAACCATAGTTTCATAGTTGGTAGGGTTGGAAGGGACCTGAGTGGATCATCAAGTCTGACCCCTTGCCATGGGCAGGAAAGAATGCTGGGATCAAACGACCCCGACAAGGTGTCTATCTAGTTTATTGAACTTTTTATTGAATAAATCAGTTAATTGAACTTCTGTTCTAGAAATTCTGCCCCCTCCAGATTCAAGTTAACTCACAGTTCCCCAGTATCCCCAAATGCTTTGCACCTCCCCTGCAAACTCCTGATCACAGGGTAGGTAGGCTATCTTTGGCTCAAGCTGTCTTTCTCCAGCTGAGGAGGAAGGTGTGCTCTAGCACCTCCTGGCTTCTGGCCTAGGCCGCTGCAGGCATGTGGCTGCATTTCTGGAATCAAGTGATGTCTGTTCACTTGCTTATTGATTCAATCTATGCAGTTTAGACTGGCCTGTGAAGATTGAATTAATTCAGCCTCAGGCTTTTTCACTGTCTGTACTTAGCCTGGAACCCTGATTTCTGCATTTGCAGTGTTTATGTGGTTTAATCTTCCCAGGTTAGAAAGAGGGCTAATGATCCTTTTGTATCTGCTCCTTGTTCAATAAGGCCTTCTTCTTTGTAAAGCTAATTGTTAGAATGAATCAACAGTATGTCTTGTTTAAGAGGAGCTTCTATAAACACAAGATTAGCTTCATTAAAAAGGTTTTTTCCCCCCCTGAGAGTGACTTAATTATTATGCTGAAGACAAATGCACTGAATGTAGTAGTTTTGTACTGAGTGGATGCAGCTACACAAGATGCTTACTGCAGAGTTGCCTAGTTAGCTTCACAGTAAAGTGCTGCTCTCTATAAGAGTGGTGCTACTAGGCCAGAGTAAATTAACTAACTCTGCCATAGGATAGTACTGCCCAACACAAGTACTACTTCACAGTGGAGTAATTTACTCTGCCGCAATGCATGTGTAGATGGTGACCAGGGCTGGCTGGGGCATGATGGTGCTAGCCGCCAACTGTAGTGCCCTGTGCACGAGTCAGCTCCTCTGCAGTATGTTGAATCAAGCAGGTGGAGCATTGGGCTGGCAGTCTGACCCCCCCAGGCATCCTGCCAGCCAGGGCTGAGCTGCCCTGGCTCAGCATGCTGTGGTCCCAGGCACACGTGTAAATGCTGTGCCTGGGAACAAAACACTCCAGCACAAGCTGTGCCAGAATTTATTGCATTGAATTAATTTCATGTGTAGCATGTGTAGACATACCAGTGACTGCTGATATGTCACCTCAGTCCTTCAGGATTGGTGACTAAAACTCCACTGATTTGTTTGGAAGCTTAAGATAGGTAAATACATTATCTAGTAGCTGTAGCTTTTGGCTATCAGTCATTGTTCAGCAACTACAGTTTGTTGCATGTCATCTTATGATACTTTGCAGCAGTGGCCCTATCTGCTGTTGTCAGGGTTGCAAAAGACCAGGTCTGACATTGTAGAACATGGACAATTGGAAGGCTCCAAAGTCTGTTAGAATTTGCACTGTCGTTTTAGAACCCAGCATGTGTGTTGTGTGTGTGCTGTGTAGTTAGCAACTGTATGGTGCTGTACACCTTTTTTTTAAAGGTCAGAACTTGCTTAAGTTTTGAAACCCTGCAACTTCAGATTTCTATTAGCAGTGCTAGTTCTGCTGTATTTTGCACCCTCAAATCATCAAGGTGGCATCTTCAGATTTGAGTATCTTCATTCTGCATAAGACATCGTATCTGTATGATTTATTTCCTGTTGTAAGAGGTACACTGATTATTTTTTTCATCCTTTGCACTGGAGCTTCTCTTTGAAAAGGATCTCTCCTTCCTTCCTTCTTTCTCCCTTATTTTCAGCAAAAGAAAATTCCATTCTCTCTAAGTCAGGGAGCAATAGTCAGTTTTCCCTGCTTTCTGTCTGATGGAGGGGTCCTCTCACTCAGTCAGTTTTTTACATTAGTAACCAAAGGTGGCACCTGCCAAGGGGCCACCAGGGTCTTGCCAAGTTCTTCTGTCCTTCTCTAGGACAGGAGGTTCATTCTGCAGTATTACTGGCTTTGCTTGATTCCAGCAGGCAGAGGGTAACCAGTGTGGTGGGTTTTTATTGGGATGTTACCATAGCGTCCTGGTACTTTTACAATCTGTTTAGAAGTCCAAAGGTTTGAAAAGAGTGCTTGAAAGTTTCTGAACTCTGGCAAGGTGCCAAAATGTAATTACACCAAATACAAAGACCCATTGAAAGCTGCTGCTGTTCGGCGAAGCAGCACCTGAGTGCTGGAGTTCCCAGCATAGCCATTTCCGAGAGTTTTGGCTGTGTTATCACCATGTCCTCCTGAACCCTCTTTCTTCCTTTCATGTGCTTGTACCCATCCCGTAGACAAAGTGAATATGTTGCAAGGAACATTCTT
Organism: Caiman crocodilus; assembly: GCA_030014935.1. Lineage (NCBI taxonomy): Eukaryota > Metazoa > Chordata > Crocodylia > Alligatoridae > Caiman > Caiman crocodilus. The sequence continues at coordinate 72,813,830 of JAGPOW010000304.1, read as the reverse complement.
CCTGGTGCTGGCATCTTACAGAGACTCCTTTCTGCGGTTTGGCAGTAGTGACACATGTAAAGACAAGGAGTGAAAACACACTGAAGTCCCCACTGGAAAAACCTTTCACATCTTCCACAGTCAGCCAAGATTCTGTATATAGTGTTTCCTTTCCCTCTCTCTCTCTCCCTCGCTACACTGGTGGGAAAGGCAGCTTTTACTAATGGAGGGATTATCCATCTACCTAACAAAACCTTTGAGTATAGCACAAGTGCTAACAGCATATTAGAGTGAACTAATGAGGGCTTTAATTTAATTTCTAGTGCAACTGGATGAGTCAGGGATCTCATTCTTGGGAACTTTAATGTGCAAATTTTTCCATCTGAGATGTTGTGTAGAACAGCAAAAACCTGAGGTTTTTGCTAGATCTAAAATCAGCAGTTTTGGAGCTTGTTACAAATATATATATATATATATATAGATATCTATATATAGATATCTATCTATCTCTCTCCAAATTCTCTTCCTTCTAGAGGACATCCCTGCAGCCTGTTACATCAAATGTCTAGATGTTAAAAGTAGTTGCTTAAGTAGCTAAGGGTAAAAGTGGCTCTTTCTGTTCTGTATTCAAACCATCTTCTTACTGGTGCTGAACAGAATAATGGGTGCTGACAGATGTTCAGGCCCCTACTCTAACTCATGCTGTTTTACATAAAGTGCCATGAGTCAGTGACCCCCCTGACCCAACTGACCTTTTGCCTGTTGGGAGTGGGGGGAGGTCGAACTCCACTTTGGAGTTGATCAAGCTACAGAGCCTACTTGCAGCCTTTTTCCCTAGCCCTGCCCAACCCCCCCAGCTCCAGTGCCCCTCAGGGGAAAAGTGAGGGGGAGAGAGCTGCAGGCAAGAAGCTGCAGCTGGGTGGGGCCAGGTATTATGGGGCTGGCAGGAGCCCATTCCCAGGGGGGCAGTGGGTGCATCGAGCTCAGGTGGGCAGGGTGGGGTGTGAGGGATGGTGGTTGGGTGTCAGGGGGCCCTCCACACACTCCTCCAGTGGTGCACAGCCCCTACTGCTGGTGGCAGCTGCAGGAGGTGACAGACAATTGGGGGTGCTTGTGGCTCATGCAGGCACTACTGCCCCGTGGCATATGGCTCCGGCCACAGCTGCACATGGTGGCAAGGAGTGCAGCTGGGCCAGCCTGCCTCTATCACATGGGACTCCCCTCGATGCATGTGCAGCTCCCAGCACTTGTGCACCATGAGAAGCCCTGTCTGATGGAGTCAGCTGCCTTCCCCACTCCCTGTGGACAGGGAAACAGAGGCTGGGGCTCCCAACCACTTCCAATAGAGTCCTGGCAGCTTCATGTGATGGCAGGCAACAGGGAAGGCATCTGGCTCCATTGTACGGGGCTTCCCCCTGGTGATGCCTGAGTTGCACATGTGTCATGGGGAGCTGTGCGTGATAGAGGCAGGCTGGCCTGGTTGTGCTTCTTGTTGCTGTGTGCAGCTCTAGCCAGAGGTGCATGCTTCTGAACAGTAATGCCTGCACAGAAGTGCCTTGAGAGCCTCTGTGCCACGGTGGGGAGTATGTGGGAGGGGCCCGGCACCTGCCAACCCTCCCTTATACACCCAAACTGTTCCCACAACCCATCCATTTATATATACACCGCGCAACATACCGCAGGCCTCCCCACTTACATAGACACACACAATTGCCTCCCCACAGACACCTTCCCTCTACACCCCACCATATACACACACCCATCCCCAACCACACTCCACACAGTCCCCCATAAACAATATACAAGAGTGAGACTTAATTTTTTAACTGTTATGCAATCACCTCTATATACATACTACACAAATACAAATCATGACAAAAATATTTAATATTTTTTTAATAAAATTAAAATATGTTATGGTAAGTGTTTGACTTTTAGTGTATGATTTGTTTTTTTCTGGTTCAAAGATGGCAAACTCCCCCACCCCCAAAGGAGTACTTCCAAGGGTCAGGGAAGGACTTCTGGTGACAAAGGTCAGGGGTTGGGGTGGAACTTCCAGTCTCAAAATTGTGACCAGAGGGTGAGGCACATGTCTAGGAGTGGGGCTACCTTTGTGGGCCTTGACAGCTCACCAAAACTCATTAAGAGGCCTTCCAACCAAAATAATTGCCTACCTCTCCTCTATAACATAGTCTGAAACCTCCAGACATCCGTAACCGTTCTTGCCTCTCCAGTAGCATCTTTGATCCTGCTTGACATTCTTATAAATTAATAATTAGAGTTTTATCTAGCTCCTCTGTACAGTGGGACATTATTTGCTTCTTTGTAAACAAAGCAAATGTTTTCTGTGAGAGACTATGCATGTATAGTATAACCTCATAAATCCAACACTGCAGGCAGGTGGTGTCAGCTGCTCCTGGGGTTGCAGCAGCGAGCAAAGTGAAGGGAACTGTAAGGGAGTGTGGGGCATGGCTCTTGGTGCTGCATGCGCCCCAGGAGGTCTGTGAGCTGGGGAGGCTGTGCTGGGCTCTTCTTGGGGGGGTACATGCCCCCAGATCTGCACACCAGATCAAAACAGGCTGCTGCTCTTGTCTAGCACACAGATCTGGGGGCGCACGTTCCCTAGGAAGAGCCCAGCAGCTTGCAGCCCTCCTGGGGTGTGCATAGCAGCAAGAGCTGTGGCCCCATGCCCCACACTCATTGATAGTTTCCTCTGCTTTTGCTCCCTGCTGCAGACCCAGAAGTCCGGCAGCCAGTTTAGTATAAAAAAGGGTTGGCTGCTTGCCCGCAGTATGCCGGTTACTGCTGGTCTGTGGTTTGCCAGTCTACAGCATAAAAAAGTTGAGAACCCTTGCATTATTTGATTTGGACTGCAGATAGAATGATTCTACTGAATGCAGTTTTCCAGTAGGGTAAAATGAGAGACTATGCTTAGGGCATCTTTTCTATCCTCTTCTCCATGTGGAGTGAGTAGAGTGAACCCTAAATAGGTCTGTTCAGTTATGATTGCAGCTGCCAAATTGCACACCTCAGTTCCACATATAAAACTACCATCAGAAAACCATTGCTTCCATGAAGGTCCATGGAAGGCACCTGCCCCAGTCACTACTTGCCCATCACTGTAGGATTTACTATGGACGGAAAATACCTGCCTGCATCTTCTTTTAACATGTTGGTGCATTGTGCATTAGCAACCATGTGATACTTTGGGGGAAGGAAACCTTTTTCTGATGGCAAAGAAAACCTAGATGCCTGGAGGTTTCTATTCCATTGTAGCCTTCATCTGCCTCTGAAGCCATTGTGAAGTATTCTTTCTTCATCTGCCTGCTCCACCACTGAGGAATTTTATTTTTATTTTTGAATTGCTATTAGTCTGGAAACATCATTGTCATCCTTGCCACCATTGGCAACCCCTTACCAGGATCAGAAATCTCTGGATGACCTCCCATTCAAGGTCACCGATGGCATACAAGCCTCTCCACCACACCACAGTTGTAATCTTTGGGAGGTGACATAACCATTCACATATAAGCAAGAACACATGATGGTCTACACTTGTTTACTTTAGATGTAGGCTGCCAATAGAAGTTATTTACATTCTCACCTATTGAGACTGAGCAGCAAAGTAATTGAGCAGTCTACTATGGAATAAGAGTATATTTAATTGATACTTAAGCCTTTGCATTCTAGTTATGCCAGGACATGGTGTCTCTGGCTTGCATTTCAGTGCTACAAGTGACAGTGCTTAATAAACTTGCCTGTAACTTTTAGAGAAATAGCGTTGACAATCCCAAGAATACAAAAATAATTGTATTGTCTTAGAAATCATGAGATAAGTTGAAAACGCAACTCAATTTTTTTCTGTGCAGTTGTGGGGAGTAGAAACTAAGGGTGTGCGTAGACAAAATGAGGGTTTGCTTCGCCCTAAATTGAAGTGGTGAGTTTTAAAAAACACTGCTTCAATTTAGCTTGACGTAAACCCTCACGTTGTGTACACTCATGTCTTATCGGCCTCTCTGGTAGCGGAGAGGGGAAGGCAAACTGCCGGCAGGCAGAGTGGTCCTTGGACTGTGGGGATGCTTCCCTCCACAGCAGTGGTGGCCACCTCCCCCTGCCCCCCAGGCAGCAACCACCCACAGGCACCCAACTCAGGCACTTCTGGGGGGCACTGCAGCCATGGAGGGAAGGACCGGGTACTCAAGCAGGCAGGCAGGCTCTGGGGGGTGGGGATCAGGCTCACCACTTTTTTTTTAGTTCAGTGGAGCCTGCTTTCCCAGGCTGCTGCCAGGTTGCCCGCATAGCCCATGAGCTGCGTGGAGTCCGGTACTTTGCTCCAGTGGCTGTGGGGTACCAAAGTAAAACTCCTTAGATGTGTTTTAGTTTGCTGCGCCCCAAAGTAATTTAAGGCGCATTAGGCTGCCGAATGTGCTACAGTGGCTGGAATTAATGCACAATACACCTCCAATGTATGCAAACACCAATGCTATTAAAGCAGTGCAACAGCATTTAGCCCACCTTAAAGTATCATGCACACATGCCTCTCATTTTGTGTACACATACCCTTTTTCCAGTTAAAGCTCAGAGTCTCATCTAGTTGCATGTCTCCAGGAGCTGGGATATTAGGAAAAAGACCAAATATTGTGAAACTTATGATAAATTTGTAAGAGTTGAGACTTGTAGCAGTGTTGCCAAGTAACTAGTGAAAAAAAAATCAGATTAACTTTGTTTCCATTTATAGGGCTTCTGATCTTTATATCTAAAAAAATCTCATGATGCCGTCTCTTGAGGCATCACTAGAATTAATTACAATTGTTCTAGTATGGTATAAGAAATACATTATTTTAATAAAGTTTTATCTGTGGACCATGGTGGTAGAATCTGTTCTCCTTCCAATGATTTTTTTGAGCCATAATGCAACAATATAATGTTTTCATTTTTTTTTAAATGACATGGGGACCATTCTTTTAACTTCTGCTTGCTGTTGTGTCTCAGAGACCTTTTCTATGTTGTGAAGTGTATGTCTGTAATCAAATTATTTGACTATCAAGTTATAATACAGCATCTTGTTTCATAAAAATAGGTAACCAAAGGATTTCCCCTAACTAATGACTTTTATTTCCTTTGGGGAAGTTGCTAATGGAGAAGCTCTGCTGTGATCAAGAATGAATCCCAGTCTTTTTCATTAGCCCTTCTACAAGAGATCCACTGTGCTGCTGTTCTGGGGGAGTCTTTTAATGATTCTCTGAAGTGCCTATCTTTCTTTCCTACTTGAAAGAAGTACAGTAACATGCATATATGTTTCCTTTTTTCACTTGAGGAGATGCTGTCATAGCAACTTTGGCTTATAATATTTATATTTGTTTCTGTCTCTCTTGCATATTGATTTTCATTTGATCTTAAAAGGGCATTTCTAATCCTTTACAACACATGGGGTCAACAGAAATGCTTCTTCAAAATCTAAGAGAGAGAATAAAATCTAACTACAAGTTTATTAAACCAGTATTTAATTGGATATTTTGTAATGATTACAACTCAAATATTGGACCACCTGTGTTTGAGCATGAAACAATAAAACTTAAACTAGCTGCCTATCAAAGCCTATTCCTATTTGAATAGGAAACTAGACTGTAGAGACATTCCCTACCAAAGGCATTTGTCTGCTTCAGTCTGAATTGCCATTAAGATCTTGCCAAAACTGAAAGTGAATTTGCACCAACAATACAAGAAAGTACCAGTTCTCTGAAGTAAAATCCTAATATTCTTGTTAAGATGGGTGTGTCATGGTTTTAGGGAGGATTGTAGAGGGAAAGGAAACTCAGTTCAAATGTGCAAAAGGAAGATCCATTCTGGACAGATGGACAAATATGGTAATAGAACTCCAGCTATTTCTTCAGCTAAGGAGGAAGAAAGATGCATCATTCAGTCTCTAAAGCTTTCAGATTACCTGTGGACACCCCTTGGGTTATTTTAGAATAAGTTTTTATGCGTTTCAAGAGCCCTTAAATCATATAATAGAAGCCTGAGATTGAGGGTGTGCTTTTGCACGTAGGCTTCCACCTAACAAAGAGATGAAGGTAAACTGTAAAATCTGGGAGATTAGCTTTGTAAAGTATATTATTTTCCAAAGTTGTTGTTGTTCTTCTTCTTCTTTTTTAACCATTTGAGATGGTCTGAGGGTGTCCAATTTGGGTTCTGATTTCTAACATTTTGTCTGTTTTGATTTTATCTCTCTAGTTTTAACAGTGTGCGTCAAGGAACTCACATTTTGTTCCGAGAGTTCAACTTTGTGCAAGCCACCCCTCACAATAGGGCATCCTATCTACGGACTTTCTGGAGATGTTTCCGAACAGTGGGCAAAAATGGAGGTAAGGGTTGGGTTTTTGGGGTTTGTTTGTTTGTTTTTTGGGGGAACTGTCCCCCAGCCATCCCTCTCCAGTTCCCTCCCACCTCCCTCCAATTTCCTCCACTTGAAAATCCATCATTATCTCAGTAACTCTGCACTCTCATCTGTTGACTGCCCAATAAACAGGCAATAGGCAGTAATAATTAAATATTTTCTGATTTCTCACATTCATAATCTCTACTGTATGCTAGTCTATAATGCTTTCTGTACCTAACACTCTGGTATGTGCAACACCAAGATTAATAAACAACTTGAGACTGGGAAGTGTCAAGTGATGTTCTAGATTAGTTCTTTTCTTTTGTGGGACAGGTTCTTGATATCCCACCCTTTTTGTTTAAAATAAATATGCTTTGCATTGCTTTGTACAAGAGAAAGGTCAAATTGTGTTGAACTGGCAAATATGAGGCTTATAATAACTTGTTTTTTGTTCCTTTTGCAGCGAATATCAGAGCTTTTGGCTAGACCTAGACAAAGCTCTATCTGTTGGCCATATCTTACCCTAAAGGTTGGTGCTCCTTACTGTTTCCAAGGAGCAGTTACCCAGGCAATGGGGAATAAGGTGACATTTTTCATTAGGCATTCTGAGTTCCAGTCTCTTCTGTTTTTTTAGATCCTTGAAAATGGGGACCAAAAGGCAAACTTAACTTGATCTAGAAAAAGCCAGTATAGTCAGCAGACGTGCTCTCATTAACCTGTCACTATTATGTGCTGCCATCCTTGGCCATTTTCAAGGGGCCTAGGCCAACCTACAGAAGCGTGGCTAAGCAGAAGTCCCCAAAGCTTATTCCTGAGTGATCATAGCATGAACTTTTGCAGATGTGACAACTAGCTTGGTTAGCAAAGTAAAGGAAGTCGTCTATATGGCTAACTAAACCAGAAATGCTATGCAATTGAACAAAACACAAGGCCTGGAAAAAGACATTATCAGGGAGTACTATCCATTAAATAATCCAAACATACTATATTGTAGCTTTATCTTAAAATAGTGTAGTAGTGATTGATGTAACTAAATGTATTAGATACTATTTTGCTATAATAGATATATTTTTAAGATGCTTAGATGATTTGTAGAAACAAAACAGCCTTGTCAGAGAAGACCATAAACTAAAGTAAAGAAGAAGCAGAACAGCATTGAACTTTATCCCAAAATGGGAAAGGAAAGGAGAGAAACCCTCCCTTTTACTTTCCCAAGGATATAAATCCAAGCTAATTGACACCTTCCAAGTCCACAAGACATCTGGGTCAGTCCAGCACCAAAAGTTTCAGTGAAACAAAGGAATTTAAATAAAACCAATCAGAGATAATTTATTAGAATATTAGAATCAGCCATCTATAAAAATGGGGTATAGGCTAGAGGAAAATTTGTTGAACTCAGCAAATTAAAAAAGACTTCCTTCCAATCTGTGCACCCCCTCCTCCCACTTCCTGAGTCTTCCTAGCCAAATGGACTTCGGGATAAATGTTTGATTTGGTGTCTTGAAGTGCAAGCAAATAAAAAGTTGGACTGTAGACTTGTTTCTGCCACTTCTCAATAGCCTAGCTACAAGGTTACCTGTAATCTGGGTAACATGTGATACTGCTTTCAAGCTCTGGTAAACCAGCAGTATAACTAGGGTAAGTACATGACATGAGGCACCAGCCCTGAATTAACTGGGACACCTGAGTGCAGACTCCTGGTAGCAGCAGCTGGGTGCAGAGACACTGCCTGTGCAGTAACTGCTGCTGCAGCAGCTGGAGATGGGCAGAAAGCAAGGCAGTAACAGCAGCCAGGGTTTTTAACCACAAAGTAGGTAGGTAGGTTGGTCCTATGTCCCCCTCCCCAAAACCACTACCAGCAGGGTTTTGTCCAGGGCATAGAAATTGTTACTTATGCCTCTGGAGTAAACTATCTTGATATCAGTCCAAGTAGGGAAGGTATAAACTATTTGAGGCCAGATCACTGGGAACAAATATGGGTTATAGGTTGCTACTTACTTTTATTTTTGAGAGATCCCAGTACCAATGAGCAATGTAGGAGCACCTCAAAATGGCAGGCCTGTTGCTGGTGGAGGATGTATCCACAAATTGTGAAGAGAGCTGTGCAGTGGCAAGTGCTTCACTTGTACTCCTAGCACATTCTCCATTTTATATGGCTTAGTTGGTGCTTTCATATCCATCAACTGATCCCAGCCAAACACCAGAGCAGGTCAGTGACAGTATATGTTGTAGTTTGCAAAGATCAATGAGATGTTGTCTTCATGATGTAAACATCAAGATGCCTCATGTTTATTCCTAATATTTGCATGAAAAAACTGAATAGATCAAGAAAACAAATCAAATTATGTAGCCCTTCATAGCTGTGGGCTCTGGAGGCAAAGGTCCAAATGTCCATAACTACTGTCTGGGTGTGGTCCTGAGAGGAGAATTCAAGACAGTTGTTTATCCTGATCGGAAAAAATACTAGATAACTAATGCACTTCTTGGACTTTGAACAGACGTGTGTCTTGTTTTTAGAAGTAGAAACCAATACGTCATTAAAGTATGTTTTTCCAGTAACTCATCCAACCACTTACATACAGAGTTGAGTTCTCCAAACCCTTTTTCTTTTTGTAGGCAGAAGTTATTAATCTTGTTTTCATGTATCTCCATCCTATTTACTAGGGACTTCTGGTCCATAAGTAAGAAGGTTGAAGTGTTTCTTAGCAACAGGCAGTGTTTTCTAAATGGGTCACTTGAATTTCCATTCCATGCACCTGTAGTAAAATAACTTCTAGACAGTTTCACAAGAGAGATCAGAACATCACCCAATATTTTATGCATTAGAGCCAAACAACTGACAAAATTACCAACTCATGCAAACACAAGTAGTACATAAAGAATTGTATGTCTATACACATAGGTAATATGGGACTGGATTTGTCAGTATATTGATTTTGATGCTACTTCCACGTGCAACACTAGGGAAACATATGTTCTCTCTGTACAAAATCACGATTTCCTGATTCTAGTCCTCTGGATCAGTCCCTGCTTCTAAGAATTTCTTTCAGGTGAGGCATCTCTCTGTTCAATGCCTTAAGTCTGTTAGCACAGGATGCTGCTGCTATTTTTAACCTTCCCTAGTTCAGGACTGCTTTTGTTGCATTTTTCTGTATCCCTGTGTGATTGCCTGGTTCTTGTTTGCCAGAAAATAATTCACTGCCAGGCATAAGCTCTCAATTTTTATCTTCTATTCAAATTTAGAATTTCTGCTTTAGAATGAGTGACTGCTATTTTTTTGGCTTTCTTCCCCTCCCCCCTGAAAACAACTACGTAAAATAAATGCCTGCCCAGTGAGGAAATATGTAACATAATACTACAAATGAGGATATATGAAGAGACTAAATATACACATGCAGCCTACAGAAGTAAGGAAAGGAAGAACTGAAAGTTATGGATATAGAATGATGCAGTTTCTAAACTTCTACAAACATAGACACTGGGAAATGAGAAAGGGGTGTATTGTTCTGGTGTTATAATGAGATTTCAGAGTAACCTGCTCTGTGTTGGAAGTGGTGTTCCACTTATATCTTTGACAGTTCAGCAAAGGAATGAAACCCCAGTTCAACCAGCCTGCTAGCTGCTCCCACTGTATAAGAAAACATCCTTCCACTGGCGTTTGTTGTTTCTGCCTGCTAATCTTGTAATGAACATGCCATGACTTAGCATGCACATACTTCACTATGAGCTCTCTTAGCTCACTCACAAGGCATATGGAACTCCAGTCCAAAGAGCTGCATGTAGTTTCAGCAAAGGATCCCCTTTCCCCTTTTAGAAATAATTTATACTGGAGCTCTGAATACTTGTACAGTTTTGCTTTATTTATTGATAAAGTAAGAAGTATACTAACATTAAAAGATTCTCTTGAAGTTACTACCAGGTTTCACCTTCCCATTTTGTGCCCTATCTTCATGGTGTCTTACCTCTCATGGAGAGGTGCAGCTGTTTTTACTTTATTACTCAACCAGCGCATAGAAATTCTCAGTGGCCTCCAGTTTTTGGATTGCATGCCCTTTATCCCTCCTTCCTGAACTGTTCACTTTCAGGTGGGCCGGGTCTTATGTAAAGTGATGCATCAAATTCTAGTAACCAAAAACTCTTCAGATAGTAAAACTTCAGCCAAATCAGAAAACCTGGGGTGTGACAGTGATACAGTGTGTTAATTGCCTTGTTTGTTAATTGATCTTAGCAGAGTCAGTTCCCCCATGCCTTTCCCCTCTATATATAGTCTTTTATTTCTGTCAGTCTATTCATAATATTTGACAAAGGCTGTTGTATATGAAAGTTCATGTCTCTCTGAATCAGTCTCCTAAGTACCACCCTGCCTTACTTTTACACTAATATGGCACATGTAAGTGTGTATGTTGGGTACGGGACTTCATTTTAAACAGTTTTCTGCCATTCTAATGATAAGCCTGGTCAAGTAGGCATGTACAAATCTGGAGTTCTACACATTGATGGAATACAGCTGGGTTTATTTCAATATATAATCCCCCATCAGGAGAGTGAAGTGGACTGTGTTTTTATAAGCTCCCTGGCCTGCCTTTTTGCCAACAAGATTTGCTCGGTCTCATGCTAGAATGCTGTGGGGTCAAGGTAGCCCCATTACTTCAGATTTAGTACACACAACATCTCCCATGGTGGGCATCTGCTTGCATGCTGAGAGATACTGTACAAATGAATTGTCTTAACAACAACAGGCTCTTCCAAAGGAAGGTCAAATGAGTAGGAGTTTTGTCTCCACTCTGCTTATGCTTAAAGTGACCTCTTGAGATCTAGGTGACCTGTTCTTTGAGCTTGTCTGTTTTCTGGGACTGTTTAATTAAAGCTGTGCTTTTGCAGCATAAACAGCTCCTACCGAGATCTGCTGCAAAGTTTCATAAGGTCAACACGTGCCTCTTCCTACCCCCATGGCTTTCTTGTCTGGGTGATTCTCTGGTTTTAATTAAAAAGGTTTTTTCCCCTTCCCTTGTCCTTTCTTTTAAATATCCTCCAGCCAATTAAAGGATTTTTACTTTAAGAGTTTCAGGCACGTGGGGAAGGAAGAAGGCTCAGTCAGGGCCATCAGCACACACAAGCCTTGAACTGGTGTAGAGCCAAACTCTGTCCTTCCAGACCCCTGCTTTTCTTTGGAGCATTTTATCAGCTATTGCTGTTGCCTCAGTATGATGCTTGCCTCCAAGGAAGACAGAGTACCTGATCCAGTTGCATGATTCTGTCCTTCCATACAGAAGGAGCTAACTGTCAACTTTAGATGCTAAAAACCACTGAAGCAGAAAACTGCAAGAAGTATGGAGAGGCCATTGTGGTTTTTTCCTAGCCCTCCCCATAAGCACTACACTCTATACATTTGTACCTGGCCTGTGGTGATGCTAGCTTTTGCCAGCTACGAACTGTTAGGCCTGATAAGTAGGGACCTACCAAATTCACAGTGGAAGTAGAGTGCACATCACCTCCTCTAATCCTACATGTTCACCCACATGTACCTTGTCCTTTGCTCTCTACCCACTGCTGATTTAGCAGAGAACCCCTGTGCTCCCTTCTGATCAGCAGGGAAGCTAAAATCAGTTTTAAACATAGCACTGTTTTTGCTCCCTACCAGTCAGCAGAACACAGCAAAGCTGTCTGTGGCCCCTCAACCATGACAGGAGGCAAAAATGGTGTCATATTTAAAACCATAGTTTTTGCCTCCATGCTGATCAGGAGCAAGCCGCAAGCAGGGCCCCCCACCAATTGGCAGGTGGGGGTAGGTCCCTACTGAGTGATAAGTATCATGATGGGAAATAGGGATGTAAATATCATTTTAAAATTGGTATCTCAGACTTGCAGAGACTCCCTACACCTGAAGAAGGGTGACTGCACCTGAACACTTGCCTAAAACCTTTTTCCAGCTACTCAGTTGATCTCATAAAAGATACCACTCAAAGAACTTTGCCATTTTTAAATTATCCATTTAACGTTCTTGAATTACATTAGATCAATGGTTAACTGATAACACAGCAGCTCCAACTTGGCTGCTGTTGGGAGCCACTCCCTGGGGCCCCTAGAGATAATACAACCCATATGAAGCTGTGGAGGGCAGCAGCAGCTAATTGCTTAATTGATGAGTCATTAGACCTCCTGCTGTTTTCCTCTTTAACCTCATAGGCTATGGGTGCTAGTTCTCCACCCTTTCTCCCTCTCTCCTGCCGGCCTTGCCACCTTCTTGTTCCTCAGGTACCATGCCACTTCCCTTCCCCACTGGACTACACTGTATACTAAACATTAACCGATAATGCATTACCAGTATAAATATACTTTTAAACATTTAACCTTTCCCATCCCTAATGGGAAATCACCACAGAATACCATGGATACTGAAAGCCGTTTTAAAGTTCTGTTCGTTTACTTCTTTCTGCTAAATTTTGAGTATGGTGCTAGGAGATGTTGTGTAGCTGGAGGGGTCATTTTTCAGCTGTTAAAAGTCATGGCCCAATCCAACTGTGCGTATTTGTACCCCAAGTGGGAAACATGACACCCTAGGTAGATATGGCCCAGTAACCTAGCTGCATAAAGCAGGAAGCCTCTCCCAGCTCTATGATAGATTTCTATTATCTATTATATGTCCCCTTTTTATTTTTCTCTGTCTCTGGAGTCCCAGTCAAGCTAACTCTGCCAAGCAACAGCACCTGCATCTTTGGCTTCTCTTTTACTGTGGTTCCCTGAACACAAAGAAATGCTAAGTGATGGATGGAAGGGTTTCAAGTTGTGAGGGTGAGGAAAGTTGGAAAGTAAAGGTGCACTGGGAACCCATCTCCTTTTACTTTCCTCCCAGCCCCCAAGAGAAGCCCATTCTGGGCTCCATTTTCTAAATTCAGGCCCATCTGCCTCGGGGAATCCCACTTCCTTAAATGATGTGCTGCTGACTCCAAGGAGATGTCTAGGTGACACAAAGCCAGGGGTATTACTATAATGGGGTGGCACTCAGCCTGGACTAATTAACTCACTAACAAGCAGGACAAGGTGGCTATGCTGCTTGCTGTAGCCATAGCCCCCAACTCAGACTGAGGGGACATTAGACTCTTGAGTCTGGTGTCTGCTCCCTGAGCAGAGGGTAAGTTGTCAGAGAGTGGTACTGATTTCAGGGGAAAACTGTCCCTTTTCTGTCATTGGGTCCACCAGGAGGTATTTCTCAGTTCCTTCCCACTTCCCATGCAGAACTGAGACCAAGCCCTCTCTGTCATACCACATCATATTTACATGATATTCTTTGCTGGCAAGAGCATTTTGACAGGTCAGTCAGTCTGTATCATTTAGTTGTTTGACACCCTTGAAGGGTCCATCCTAGACAGCTTGGAGTATATTTTTCTGCACAGAAATGAGCACCAGAGCCTGGCCTCCTATACTGTGTGACCTGAAGTGCCTCGTGGTCATACCAGATCTTTCATGTTTCACTTGACTTTCGGGGAATTTGATAGTCTGCATGTGAAATTAAGGAGACAAACCAAAGTATGCTCTCAGCAATAAAGTAAACTCACTTAAGAACCTCAAAACCTTGCAAGCCTCCCACTTCAATGCTCACACTCCTTCTACCACCAGAAAGCTGTCTTACCCTGGGGCAACTTCCTCCAGTTTTGACCTCTGTCTCCACACTCTCCTCTTGCCATCAGTAAAGCTTAAAGCCACCAACCAAAAATTACTGAACTAGTATAAAGTATATTTAACATTGTTCTTGTTTAGCTAGAGGAGGATTCCTAGTTATCATGGCAAAACCTCTTTCTCTCTCTATCGCTCTCTGCTGAACCTTTCTGTGGAGCAGGTTGATTTAAGTTTCCTGCAATGGGAACTAAGCATGAGCCAAAATCTTAGCCGTATGAATAAGAAAGCACCTGTAAACTATAACATCTAAAACACTTTATTTTTTTACCTAATTAAATGTGTAATTAGGGAACCTTTCTCCCCAGGAGGGGCAAGTGCTTTCCCTTCTTCTCTGAAAAAAAATCTTGATGTTACAAGGCTGCATGGTTTATTTAATTAAGGCACATTTTTTCTCATCTCACCTTCTTGGCTTACATGTAAGCTCAAAAGAAAAGAATGTGCATAAATAAGTCTTTAAAACAGAAGCCAGAGGCACTAGGGCAAAAGTAATTATGAACTAAACTTAAAAACAAAAACAAAACATAACACAATCACCACCTTTCTCTCTGTACAGAGAATGAAGAAAAACATCTGGTTTTGTTGAGAAGTACAAAAGTACGGGGAAAGATGGGGAGTGCCTCAAAGCTCTATATGAGTATTCACATGTTTGTGGAGGGCAAGAGGCAGGGAGTTTCTGAATAGGAAGCTCTATAGTTTGGTTGATTTTTAGTTTAAAGCGTTTCAGGTTTTCACTGTGTACCATGCATACCGTGCCTTTATTTCTTTTTACGTCCTCAGCCACTAATTGTCATAATACTTGCTTTTCCTTTGCTAATCTCATTTTCCTGGTCTTTCTTTTTGTGTGTATGTGTGTATTCATTTAGTTTTCTGCTGCTCTCAAAATGACTGAGCCAACATAATTGTCTTTAAGGTTGGGTTTGTGGGAGAGGAGGTTTGTGAGCTTGTTTCAGTACCAAAAGAAGCCTAAGTGCGTGACATGTTCTAATTTCCAAATTCTGGGCAATACTTTTTTCCCTTCCTAGCACTGACATATTTTTTTCCCTTTCTAGCACTGACATCTGAGAACTTTCAAGCATTTTACAAAACATTAAGGAAGTGAAGTTCACGGATAGATGAAAAGATTCTTTAAAAAAATCACAAACAGGCTGAGATAAAACCATAATTTCTCAACTCACAGTCTTATGCTTTAAAGTGCACAACCGTGCTTCCTTATTGATAGAGGTTTCCATTGCTGTCAGGCAAGTAGAGAGAGCACATGAACATGTACACGTGCACACAACTGCTCAGATGATTTCTTTACAGTATTGGTAAAGAACTGTAAATGTCAGCTCCTTTTTATCCTTCTAAAAGATTTGAAATGCTCCTGGGTTATCTACGAATTGCAGACCATTGTGCATTAACTGTATAGAAGGAGGAGGGTTTGTGTGTGTGCGGGGCGGGGGGGAATATATAGATATATATGTGCTTTGGCTTTGACAGAGAAGCAAGCTTATCAAAAGCTAATCTCAAGATCATTCACATTTTTCCTGTTCTAATTTTAGTCCTTTTGACATTCTAACCCAATTACCATCTGCCATGTTGGCTCTTTAGGAATCTTTAAATTCTGAGCAAGATGCGAGTTAGAATAGCTAACATATGTCACTCAGTTTGCCATCTCTGTAATAGAATACATTGTCAGCTAATGCTAGCTTAGTGATGTGCCTCCCCTTTGTAAAAAGTTCCCAGATATACAAGTGTAGTAATGGATTAGTAGTAAAAGCCTTTTCCCTTTCTGAAGGTACCTTACATCAAGGTTATCTTTGCTAACTAATGTGAAAAAAAAACAAAGTTCTCTTTCTAGAAGTATCTTGTATTGGGAAGCTCCCTGTTTTCTAACACAAAAGTTGGTGATACATTTTTCCCTTCTGAAGGAACCCAAATTGGCCAGTACCATGTGTGTTTAATTATCTTTTAATCCCTCCTTCCTTACTGTAAAGTCAAAATAATTACTCTTACAAAATGCTTGCTCTCCTTTGTTGTTTACTGCTTGCCTCACCACAGTCACACTGAACCATATCTTTTCAAGAGCCTACATTATAAAACACTGCATTCCTCTTCCCCTAAGGCTAGAGATCACTTTTGTCGCATATAACTTGAGGCCTAATCAAGATTCTCTACATATGTCTGTTCCACGGATAGCCATCTTCCAAATCATTTTTACTTAAGCCAAGTGATGTAACCTGGAGTTTGAACTGCAGTGAAATGCAACTTGGCTGGAAGAGCAGGTTTAAGGCTAAATTTTGGATCTTAAGCCTGGCAAGCTGGGATTTTGGAGGTTACTATAAAGAGACTATTTAATTGCAAAAGGAGAAACAGTACTGATGAAACTCAAAAAAAATTTTAAAATAGCAGTTGGTTATATTGTACTTATTGGTGCCTCTTCTGAGCTACAGGAAATATATCTGTGCCAGGGGCTGTGGACATAATTGGGTAACCTGGATACTAATTTCAGTTCCCATTGCATAGGGGAAGTTGATAAAAAGATTATGTGGGAGTCGGACAGGGCGAATGCTTTTGGGAAAGTTGGGCTTATACCTCTTATCCCCAAATTCACTGATCCCCAAACAGAGGAATCTTTCAGGTTATGTTATATTACTCCATTTTTGTGCTCCCCATTCTAAAACCCTAATGAATAAACTTGAGCAAGAGACTGATGGTTAAATAGCCTTTTTCTCCTCCTGAATCTTCTCCACTTTTGGGATCTGCAATAATTTAGCAGAATATTCCCTGTTCCAGACAGTTTAAACAGACTAGGCTCATGTTTATAGGTAGGTTTAAAGATTTGGTAGGCTGATTTTTATAATTTCTAAAGTTATTTTCTTTCAAAGTCCAGCTACACTATCTTGCAGAAAGCCTGCAGAACGAATATAGAAGAAAGTCCAGTCCAACTTAGGGCACCATTTCTTCAATAATAAACATTGCCAGCAGATGCAGCAGTTAGACATGATTATCAAGGGAGCTAGTCTCATCTCTGGAATAGTACTTGTCTTAAAAATAGAAGGTTGTTATCATCCTTTCCTGCCCTTTGGCTTTTCCTTATTGGAAGAATAGTGGTTGTCATCTGCTTGACTTACCCAGTGCATTATGGTATTGCACTACAAGAACACATAAAACGGTAACAGTCTGCTTAAGCAGGTGTTGCATGCTCAGAGCAGTGTTTCTGATGTCATTAATTTGGTTCAGCCCACATGATGCAAAACAGCATACGAAGAGCTACTGCCTATGTGCATGTCAGATTTTCATTTATGAGAAGTGGAAAGTGCCTATATTTTACTTTTTGGCCATGAGTTGATTAAATACTTTGAGAAGGAGGTAGAATGTGAGCATAGGAGTTGAAACTGGTGATTCCTGAATTCTAATCCTGATTCCCAAAGCTACAGAGTAAGTAATTGTACTGTGATATGCCTCTGTTTTCCTATGCAACCTGATGGTATTAGACCACTGTTGTGTTAAACCAGATGGGATTTGAACCTGCAGTTTTCAGCTGAGGCATCCATAGGTGCGACTACATGTACCAAAGCCCAAAAGAGTAAGGTTTACCCAAAAGGGTAAACCCTTGTTTCATTGTTACTTATAACTAACTCTTTAATTCTGTAAAAATCCATGCAAAGGTTCATCTGGCTTGCTTCTATGAAAACATTTAACCTTGTGTTAAATACACACATGGGGGAGGGTATTAAATGTAAAGAAAGCTTAATTTTCTTGTTTTGAAGTGACTTGTATTTGTAGAGCAAAGCACTCTGAAGATAATTCTTGTAACATTTTGAAGAAAACTCCTTCTGGTTTAAGTTTTTAAAAAATAGGAACATACTGCAACAGTTAAAATTAAAACTGTCCCAATGATTTGAAACCATATTCTTCCAAGTTCAGACATGGTATAGGTATTGTCTCTGGTAAAGAATGGGAGCTATGTTAATTTTGGGGAGGGGAAAAAGTACTTGAGAGAGATTCACAGAAACATAGAACTGGAAGGGACCTGTAAGATCATCAAGTCTGGTCCCCTACCATGGACAGGAACTATTGGGCTCAGATGAGTTCAACAAGGTCCAGCCTCATCTTGAACACCTCCAAGGAGGGTGACTGCACCACCTCTGCTGGGAGTGTTCCAGATTCTGGTGACCCTTATAGAGAAAATGTTTTTCCTCATACCTAGCCTGAATTTACCGTCTATTACTTTATGCCCATTGGTCCTCATCCTCTCTTAAGGTGCCCTCCTGAAGAGTTGCTTTTCTAGTTCTTGATGCCCCCTGGTGTACTTGTAGGTGGCTATCAAGTCACCTCTCAGCCTTCTCTTACTCTGACTGAACAGGCCCAGTTTTTGGAGTCTCTCCTCATAGGGCCTATCCTCCATGCCCTTAACCATATGGGTGGCCCTTCTTTGTACCTTCTCAAGCTTATCCACATCCTTTGTGAAGTGTGGTACCCAGAACTAGGCACAGTATTTGCCCTTCTGGCAGCCTCATCACACTGTTGACTCATATCTTCTAGTTGATCATGACCCCCAGGTCTTGTTCAGATGCTGTGCCAGGCAGTGGACCACCACTCATTATATAGTTGTGGTGAGGGTTCTTCCTACCCAGGTGAAGGGACCTTGCTCTTCTTCTTGTTAAACCTTATCTGATTTTGTTCTGCCCATAAATCCAGTCTGTCAAGGTCATCCTGGATCTTTGCCCTATCCTCTGTGCCTACATTTCTCCATAGCTTGGTATCATCTGTGAACTTAATCATTGATCTTTCCACCCCCTCATCCAAGTTGTTGAATAGCATGCGTCCAAGCACTGATCCCTAGGAGACACCACTGGAGATGGCCCTCCAGGATGAGGCCATCCAATTAATTACCACTCTGGGAGTGGCCTTTAAGCCAGTTGTCTACCCCCCCCACGGTAGACTAGTCCAGCCCAGTACCCTCCAATTTGTTAGAATCCCATGGGAGACAGTCAGAGGCTTTACTAAAGCCTAAGTAGATGATGTCAACTTAAATGGTTAGTTACTGGTCATAGATGATGTCCAGATGGTTAGTTACCTGGTCATAGAAGGACACAAGGTTCATCAGGCATGATCCAACCTCGACAGAGCCATTCTGGTTGCTTTTTAGCACCTCATTAGCTACCAGCTTGCAATTGATGGGTTCCTTAACCAACTTTTCAAAGATTTTAGCCAGGACCAAGGTGAGACTGACCAGTCTATAGTTTGCAGAATCATCCCTCTTCCCTTTCTTAAAAATGGGCACCACATTGGCCGTCTTCCAGGCATCCAGAACCACTCCCAAGCTCCACGACTCTTCAAATAGCTTGGTGAATGGCACTGCTATAAGCTTGCCCAGTTCTTTCAGGACTCTTGGGTACAGGTCGTCTGCCCCCAGCAGGCTTGAAACCATCCAAGTGTTGTAGAAGATCCCACACCTGTTGTGGTCTGGTTTCATGTAGGCTGCTGCCTTCCCCATGTTCTCTGGGCCTCTGGCCAGGTGAGCAGCCCCTGTTTGATTTCAGGAATACCAATGCAAAGTATGCATTTAGGAGTTCTGCCTTTTCATGGGCATCAACTATGGGCTGCCCCTGGGTATTCAGT
>JAGPOW010000304.1:72771841-72783057 GCA_030014935.1 Caiman crocodilus | reverse complement strand
AATCTGAAAACTAAACAAGAGTTATAATGAAAATGTCTAGAAAACCTTACTTGGAGCACTTGGGGTTAATTTAAAAGCAGTAATCATTGATTACAGTATACTTTATCATCTCTAAATGGATTAAGTCCTGCTGTTTTCTTTATCTTATGTTTAATTCCTCTGGCCTTCTACACTACATTCAATGGACTGTGTCACCAGGCCTCTCAGTTTACTCAAGTCTGTGTGTTTGGTGATAATTATAAAGGTTTACTGCTCAATCTTATGGATGATAGATAGTAATTGAAACTGGCCATATATGTAAAGCATGGTCTGTACTACTAATCTCAGTCCATTTATGGGCATGCTTTCAGGATTTGGTACTCTCTAGCTGTTAATAAGCAGCTCTATATAAAGGAGTTTAATCTGGTAATTGCAAAACTATTGCATAGTTTTCAGCTTCCTGATAATTGTGAGCAACTACACACAACACACTTCAAAAGGTATAAATAGTCTACTAGGCAAAAAGAAAAAATTGACTCATTTGAAAAACCTTAAGGCAGACATAGCACTTTTATAGCAGACGTACCTCTGAGAGTTAGAAACCTAAATACTCCAGAGAGACAGGGTGGAACTGGCTAGATCTAATGACTTTGTTTTGCCCAGAGCTAGGGATGTTCCTAACTTGTTTCATAAAAACATTAAGACTCAGATTAATCTGGGAAGCGTATGCTATCAGCTGATCTGAGCCTTCAAGAGGCCGAGAAGCGATACAGAAGGCCTAGTCTGTTGACTATTAAAGTAAATGACTCAAAAATAATTCTTTTGCCTTTAATTAAGATGATCTTGAATTCACTAACCCGTTCTAAATGCATAGGTTACTTGTAATTTACTCTTTAAATTCCTTTGCCACATGCTGCTACTTTACCGATTTAGAATTTCATGATGAGACAGTACTGACTGCCAAAAATTATTTTCCTCATTTTTCACTGGTTCATAACACATTGCTAAGAATATTTTTGGATTTCATTTGCTTTTCTAACTATGACATTTGCCACAGATATTGGGACCATAGAAATATTGGATCATACTCTATCTTTGGCATAATCTACAAAACAACCCTAGTCTGAGTGAGTTGATGGCTTTGTAAAATAAAGGCATCCCTTTAAAACCTTTTGGAAACAGGCAGAAGCCAGTGCTCAAGCTATTCCCTGGCAAGCCTCTCTACAGGAAGTATTAAAAGCCTCCTTTCCAAGGAAGATGACTTGGTCAGTAGTGAAGCAGAGCCTGTCAGGCCAGTTTCACCCGATGGTTAGATAAATTAGAATCATGAGAATCAATTTATTTAGATTTTGGGCTTGTGAAGTCCATACCCAAAGTGATACTTGCTATGTATTTTAGAAGGCCTGGATATAGAGGATATGAAATAAACATCAACCAAAGCAACATTTCTTTCCCTCCACCATAATCATTTGATCACATCCCGTTCCACAGAAGTCTACATAGCCTCATTTTTCATGCCTACAAGTTGAGCAGATTTAATGTTTCCGGATAAATTTGTTTCATGTAGGTTCCAGTCATGCTGGAATGTAAGAGAAAAAGCAGAACAAGTCAATGGGCTACTTTTAGTCAATCTACAGTAACTCTGACTGCAGAAATAGAGACTGTGATTACATTTTACATATAATCCAAGATATTATCAATGCTTAATTTGCAGAGGATTATGAAATCCTTCATGCTTTGAACTCCATCCTTTCATACATTTATGGTTTCCCTGCTTTTCTCCAAACCAACAGAATGTGATTTCTTCTTTACCCTAACCCCCACCATGAGACTACTATACTATACCAAGTGCAGGCAGACTCATTGCATTTCTCACAAATGCTCTGTGTATATTTATATATGTTGAACAGCCAGGGGGAATTGAAAGACTTACATTTTATACCATCCCAGAACTGTCGAGAAATACCTGTTTCTTAAAGCAGTTATATACCCTCCTTGCCCTTCCCAGGCTATGAAAAAGGACTGCACTGGGACCAAGAACAAGAGCCTTGGTTTTTTATCCAAACGTCTAAATATATCACAACATGCAAAAGTGTGAAAAGGTTATTTGCTTCACTCATTCCCATGCATACTCATTCATTCATTCGTTCTTACAAAAGAAACAAGCATACACACACAGATAAACAGTTCTGCAAAGGTTAAGGTATTACCAAGTTTTAAAGTTGCTCAGATCAGTCTGGTGGCCAGCCAGACTGACCACAATAAATGGAGTCAGGTCTTGTTGGATGTGCTCAAAACTCCTTCTTACAGGTGGAAAAGACCCAAAGCCTTGTCTTTGTGTTCAGTCTTTATAGTAAGAGCGGAATCCATAGGCTTGTATGGACAGCTGAGTCAGTTGCGAAGGTCATCCTCCTTGTCCTGTTTGCAGGCTGGGATTGGTAGGACATGATCTTCTGGCTTTGTGGTCTGCAATCTTCAGGGGGGTCATTGCTTGCAGTCTTCAGCCATCAGGGTGAAGCATGATCTAGTATTTGGTAATCCTTAACTGCTGGCTTGACGGCACTGCAGCCTTTAACTGTTAAACCACAGAAGGCGATTTTCACCTGCTGCAAGAGAATTGTCTTTCTTAACGTTGTCATTATATACATTATTCACGCTTTTGTTACCTCTTTCCACGTACGCCAAACATGCCACAAACCCTTACACAAGCATTTTCCTTGTACTAAATTTAAGTTCTAAAGTCATGAGACCAATAGGGCAAATATGTTTAAAATCATGAGACCAATTTGTCCAATATATATTTATGCTAAGCAATAAGAAATAAAATAGATGGTTAATTCCAGAACACTAATAATGACTGAGTGTAAAAAGTACATCATAACAAGATTAACTTTATCTTAATGGTTAAATATTTCATTATATAAAAAGAAAAATAACAATATAAGCAATCAGAGCAATGAGTTTCTACAATACTACACTGGAGGGGTTCTGGGGGTCCCAGGCTGTCCTGAACCACAAGAAGGGGGGAAAAGCTAGGCAGACTCCAGCTGGGATTCTGTGCAGTGGGAGAGGAGAGGCAGGGAGGTTTAAACTCCTCCCCCAGTCATATTCAGCCTGCCAGGGCCTGGCCATGGCCCCCCCACTCAGCTCAGCTTCCCTCCAGCCTGAAGGGAAGGAAGGGCTCACTCTAGCACCCCTACCTTGTAGCCTGAGCCACTGCAGGCATGCAGCTGCATTTCTGGACTCAAAACTGAATGTCTATTCACTTGCTTGTTGGTTCAATCTAAGCAGGTTAGACTAACCTGCAAAGATTGAATCAGTTCAGGTTCAAGCTTTTTGAATGTCTGTACTTAGCCCATATGTACTTAGCAGCAGACTTGGGCTGAGTCATTCCCATTCGGGAAGTAAATTCTTCTGCCCACAACTCTTCTAGAACAATTTGATTTAAAAAGATGTTCATATCTATGAGCTGATGGCTACAGTGCCTTGTCTGACAGCAAAATCATTAGCATAAAGGATAACACAAGCCGACTCAAGTTTCTGAGGATTGGGGAGCTGTGGAGCTGTGCATTGGGGCCTGAGCCATGCAGCAGGTCCCATCTGGCCAGCACTGGGTTCTTATCAACCTGGGTAAGACAGCAGCCTGTCCCTGAGCAGGCTGTTGTGAACTGTCTGCAACTCTGCCTGGGGTCAGACTGTCTACAGCAGTTCTGCACAGCAGCTCTGTGGTATGACTTTCTCAGGGGGTGCCCAGGGCTCATGCCTTACTTGCATCATTCTGCCTTGGCTGGCATTACTGTATTTACTTGCATATAGCATGCACCCAAATTTTCAGAAGCCTGTTTTTGGAAAAAAGGTGTGGGTTATATGTAAAAACATATGGTAAAACC
Organism: Caiman crocodilus; assembly: GCA_030014935.1. Lineage (NCBI taxonomy): Eukaryota > Metazoa > Chordata > Crocodylia > Alligatoridae > Caiman > Caiman crocodilus. Next base: position 72,779,188 of record JAGPOW010000304.1, on the reverse strand, counting down.
ACTGAGAATGCCATCAGCTACTTCAGCCCTGACACTGCTAGCCATTCAATGCTGGTCTGCTAACTTCTCTCTACTGAGAAGCATTGTACCTTTTTTTTCTTTTAAAGATTATCCACTTGTAGCAAAGTGTTGCCACGTAAAGGCATCTGAAAGCTTGATTTAGAGGTCTTCACAGCCTACAATAAAATAATTTCTATTTTTTCTTTTTCCCCTTTCCTTTTCCTCCTGTGACTAGATACATGGCAGGAAGAGGCACAGCTTTACATTTCAGTACATTCGTCCTTTGGTTTGTTCATTGCCACTTTGTACTTTCAGGCAGACTAGAGAACTCAGATTAATAGGTTGTTTATTCTTCAGCATGTTTCTCAAATCAAAGGCATTGGATTGCATTATTAAAGACATTTTGTGTGGCAGGCCTGGAACTCTCCATCGAGCTCTACATGAAGAAAAACTATTGCTTTTCATCCACCACTCATTATGCAGACTGGCACAGCAGCCTTGTTAGCTGCAGTATCTTATACTATCACTTAAAGTCTACCCCCCCCATACAGCTGTTATTTGGTTCCGTTCAACTGAATACTAATTATCTGCTCTGGAACAAAAATGTAAAACCCTTGAAATAGAAACCCTAATGACTTTATATTTTAAAAATTAGAATATTCAACAGCATAGTAAAAGGAGGTTTTGTTTAGTGCTCCAGTGACTGACTGTTCTTCATGATGTTCTTAGAACTCCTAAGTGGGATTTTGTTCTTTTTTTGTATAGCTGTTCATGTATTCAGTCAGCAGTAATTCTGTTAGTCATTCAGTGATAATTCAACTGAATTATCACTGAATTGATGAGGGAAAGATTCAACATTATTTTGAGCCCACGTCCATAATCTAAGTGCCCTCTGCCTGCTCTGTGGTTATGCCTTATGCGTACTCCTTTTTAATTAAAAGCACTGAACATCTGTGCTTGTGGATACTTTTCATCTATGTTGCAGAATAGCATCCAACATTACAATACTGGTTATCTGAATCCTAATCCCATGCAGTTATAGCCAAGAGGAGCAGTCAAGACCTTTGTAGCATGATCAGTGCTTGTTCCCATGTTAGAATCCTAAGCACTCCTCTTGCTGATTGTCTTCCACAGGTGATGTATTCCAGTTAATGAAGGGTGGCTAAAACAACCACCTAGTTTCTAGAGATGTCCGTTTCTCATGCAGGTGATGAAAGTTCATAAAATTAGTTTGTCCATTCCCATATAAGAATCATGAGATTGCTCTGCAATGATTTAGGTGAGCACTGAAGAGCTAGGACTTGACCCAAGGCCTAAAACTTAACTTGGGAAAACTGTGACCCACACAAATGAGTTAGGGGAAGTAAGTTCTGATTTCCACTACTTGGCCAAGTGAGTCCTACTTCAGTTCTAGCTGGTGTACTCAGAGAGAAAGGAGGGGAAGAACATACCCAATACTTCACCCCATCCTGTGAGCAAATGGGTAGATTCTTACTCTAATCTATGTGTTAGACCACAGAGTTTGCTAGGTACAGAAGGAAGCAAGCAGGGTCACAGTCACCAGGCTGACTCTACTGCTGATTCCACTAAGTATACTCTGGTTCCACCTATAATCATCTCTTGAATAGCATGGAATCATTGTCAGGCTGGGTCCTACCTCTCAGTTCCCTGCTAATACGTGCAATTCCCAGCAAATATGAATTTGGGTTTAGGCCCTGCATTTACTTTGTCTCTGGGTCAATGATATGGGTAGTCAGCAACCAAACTGTGCAATAGTTAGGAGATGCTCTAATGCCATGTGGATGAGAGCTGAGAGGTACCTTGTACAGATAGATATACCTGTTATGTTGCAAAACTAATCCTCTTTATAATTCTTTTTGTGAGATTTAAATTATAATCTGATATTTTGGGCATTTAAAATTGTCAAATGTTCATTATTTCATTGTGACATGGAAATTAAAAAAAAAAAAAATGAAAAGCTCATTAAAATCCACAATAATTTACTGTGTGGTTATTTCAGAACCTTGACTCCTAAAAGAGCAGGAATCATTTCTCTCTTGCTATGGTGGTGGTCAGAGAATGAAAAGTCTTTTACCCAGCAAAAGGCAACCCTCATCTCATCCAAGGCAACCACAGTTGTGTTTATGGAGCTGTAAATGAAAATGAGTTGTATATACACAAGCTTTCAGCCTATTTTCCAGTGAAGCTCTTATCTGTTTATTTACTGCCAAAACCCAGAAAGCATCCTTCTAAAACAGGAGAAGTAAATAATGAATAATCTGTTTTTTTCCCCCCCATATAAATATCACATCCCATTTTAGTGTAGTAACTTGACAGTCTTAATTCCAGCCTTGGACTTCAATATGCTGCTACCTCAATGTTTGATGCCTACCAGCCTAGCATTTGGCTCCCTATTCATGCTAGCCTAAGATCTCTTGCTTCATCAACACCCTTAGTCCAGGAAGTGAGATCACATAGACTGTGACCATCTAGCCTACTGATGTCCCAGAAAAAAAACAACTTCCCTTTGTATTTCTTACAAGAGCAAAATAGTTTGAGTCATCTAGTTATAGTTATTCATTCAACTCTTCACAAGCTTTTGTAGAAGAATATTTTCTCCTTACTTCTTAAAGGCCAAGTATCTGGTTAATAACCCTTAATGAATTATTTAATAACCCTTAATGAATTATTTAATCATGTATGTTCCATCATCACTGACAGATGCAGAGACCAAGATCCTGGTGCATGGCTGGTGACCTGAAGTGATAAAAAATGTTAGATGACACGTAAATGTCCACATAGAGACAGTTTGAAAAATGGCAGTTACCAGAAGATGTAGTATGCAGGTGAGGGAAGAGGAGGAATTAAAAGTAATATTTAAATAACATCTTTCTTTACCAACCAATTCACTAGCTCTGCATGCAGAGTACTGCAAAAAAAATGCAGCCATCCACAGGAGGGAGTGCAGTAAGCAAACACATTCCCTAAAGGACAATCCTATGGGTCTTTAAAATCTTCATGACACAGACAAGTCTTCAGCTTTTAAGTTCTCCTTTGAAAGCCCCTCACACCATAAGCTACTTAGTGACCAGTCACAAGGAAAAATGCTGAAATTAACTCATTGAGGTTGGTGCCTTTATAACTGAGCAATTTGACATGCTATTTATGCCACCCAACTTGCAATCTCTCTAAATATCTTCCACCACATATGAGGAAAAGATGAAAACAAAATATAACAGCAGATAGCCAATGAACATGTGTTTTACAAATCTTTAATTTCTGGAGATCTTTAAAGAACAGCTTTTACTTTGAATTTCCACTATCCAATTCCTGTTTTCTCCCCCAGACAGAATGCTCTAAGTACAGGCATTTCCATGACATTTCTCTTCCTAAACCTGGCAAAAAATGATGATCCTGTTGCAGAAGAAGGAAAAAAAAAAAGTCAGTGGCAGGATCATCACAAATAGAATGACGGCACACTTCAAAATGAAGTTTCAGAGGTTCTGCTAAGACATCTGATTTCTACAGTTGATCACTCTCTTTAGATGTCATGCAGGCTAGCAGTATAGAATTAACGGAGCTTTTAGTGGATTTTCTTTTGGCTCCACATTCCATTCGATGTTGATTTTTTCATTAGTCCCACTTCACTTTTTCTTCCTGAGACCACACATCACAGCCACCATCCATCTATATAATTCTGATTGAGGGCTGACTGGTCTCCATTTGGGTCCTCAGTTCTATACTGTATTGGTCAGTCACATATTGAGGGTATTGCTACATCACAACCCTTTCATATTTTTCGACTTTGAAATGCCACCCTACTCCTAACAAGAAAAGTTGAAGGTCCTCACCTCTGTGAGGTAAGAGGTAGTTTAAACTACTGAGTAGTTTTCAGCCTTTGCAACTACAGATGAAGGGGGGAATTCATCCTCACACTTGCACTCCAGTAAGTAACCTCTGTTTGCTCTAGAAAGGTTTCCAGAAGCAACAAGGAACCCTAGAGAGCATATTCCTTTTCATTTCCAGAGCAGAAGACAACCTTCCAAGTTGTGATCATCCTCATTACCATAGTGTTTGCATGTCTTCAATGCTAATGGGGATAAAACATTCCAGAGTAGCTGCTTGTAATATCCTCTCTAATTTTAAGCAGTCTTGGACACATCATTTTATTATCATTACCATAAGGTCCTTTACAGTACTTAAACCTGTTTATATGTAATGCTGAGGTCTAGAACAGCTCTGGATAATGTCCAGAGAGTCTAAGAATAATCATATGCTGTTGGACTTGGTTTGCCATGGTCTTTGTTGAGGATTCCTAGAGAAAGCAGCTGAAAGTCCATGAATATTTTAGGTTGAGATATTCATAATCTGCAGAATATTCATCATTAATTGTAATTACAGAAGTATGACTAAGTCTCTTCAGAACACTTTGAAAAACCTTAAGTCTAATACCCAGTTGTTTTCTTGAGCAGAAACTGGATCACACCTTGTTTGAAGATTACTGGCACTGCCCAAGAGATAGGGAAACATTAGTAGTCCTATCCAGTGAAGTGCTACCACTCCTGGTTGAGCTCTGCCAATCAAAATTGCTGCAAGTTCAATGCCAGATAGTTGAACAGAACATCCCTAGAGCTTCCAGGATCTTCCACTGAGAAATCAAGTGAAAGGTTTGTTCCTTCCAATCTACAGTGCCACTTTGTTCCAGAATTTCACTGTGATCTCTGCAATGGGGAATAAGAGTCCAACCTCTTTAACCTGACGAAGGGTTTTTGAATCCAAAAGCTTGCTTAATAATTGTTTTCCAACTATTTAGGTTGGTCTAATAAAAGATATCAGATTCACCCAAAGAACTTTGCATGCCTTATGGTAAGGATCTTTCTAAAAAGTTACTAGTTACCTACTACCTGAAATGGCACTGCCAATTAGATATTTGCTGCCTTTATGGTAAAGAAAAAGTGGCCCCTTTTGCTCAAAATTGTATTTACAGCACTGGAGCAATGAATGTTGCTTGTCCCAGACACCTTAGAATATTGTGCAGATTCATAGTGGATGAGGTCAGAAAACTACAGAATTCCATTCAGCAATTTCTTCATAACAAGTTATCGGGCTTAATGGGAGGTAGAACATAACCCAAGATTAGATGCCTTTCTAGGATAAAGCTTTATACAAAAAAAATAATCTACCACAGCCCACAGGAAATTGCTACAGTGGCTGGTTACTCTCACTTAAAAAAAGGTGGTTGGAAACCAGTCTAAACCTGTAACAAAACAGAAGTTCAGGGTACATAGACTGCTTTAAAAAAAAATGGTGGATCCTGGTCTAAAATAGACCTAGATCAATGTAGTATCAAACTTACTGTATCTAGGCTACACCAGTCTTTTGAGTGTCAGTACCAGATCCACTCATGAATTAAGGTAGGTCACTGTTTGCCAGTATCCCAGTTGCCTATGCAGGGTACCCTAATCCTTCTAATCCTATACCTTGCAGGGAGCTCAGCTGCTTCAACCAAATGCCTAGCCTGCTCCAGCTTGGATCTCTGTCTGTCAGCTGCAGACAGGACAGGCAGCAGGGTGGGGAGCAGAAGTGGGACTCAAGAACTGCTGGGGAGAGGCTGTGCCAGTGATGCACCCCACATTTCTAGCTGGGTCAGCAGGGCAAAGTGTCTCTCTCTTGTCCTGAGCCCTGGGACCCTCCATTGAAGCAGCTTCAGGAAGAGGTTACAGGATTTTCCACCAGAGCCAGCACCAAATCCTGGCTGAAGTCACTTCTCCACAGCTGCAATGACATGGCTGTCCCCCCCGGCTGGATCCTACATATGCAGAGAAGCAGATTCAGCTGGGAATTCAGCACTGGCTTTGGGGTAAAAGACATGCTGGAAGGCCTCTTCCTCCTCCTCCCTCCCCCCCCACACTCCCCCAAGCCAGCACCAAATTCGCAGTTGAAGCCACGTCTTTGCAGATGCACAGGTTCCGTTCCTCGAGGAGGGGGCAGCCATGCCCTTGCAGCTGAAGAGAAGTGGCTTTAGCCAGGATTCAGTGCCGACTCTGGTGGGAAAAATCCTGCAACCCTTTCCCACAGTTGCTCCAACACTGGGTCCTGGAGCTCAGGACAAGGGAGGCACACTGTGCCCCACTGACCCAGCCAAGAATGTGGGTGCACTGCTGGCACCACTTCCCCCCAGCAGCTCTTGAGTGCTGCTCCCTACCTCCATCCTCTGTGGGGTAGACCTGTGAGGTGTGCCCACTGCCTTCTGGCCTTGGCTAGTGCAGCCATCTGCCTGCCTCCCCCAACCAAAGAGCTAACACAAGTTCCCTTCACCCCCAATCTAATCTATGCAGATTTTAATGAAACCTGCATAGATTGAATTGGTTCCACCTCAGGCTTTTCAAATGTCTGTACTTAGCCTGCATGTTCAGTAGACTAAAGAGCCCATTAGAATCTGATGCATTTTCCATGTTTTAGTTATAAAATGCCAGATTACTAGCCATTATTTCTGCTGAGCCAGAGAATCTTCATTTTCTGGGAACAGAGTCTGTAATCACATACAGCTTCTGCTGGCAAGTGTTTTAAACGTTTCCCACCTGGGTTTGGCATCATAGAAACATGAGGGGAGATAGCATGTTCTTGCACTGTAACCATTCAAGCCTGCCTTGGCATCCTTCCTCTAACCCAAAAGTAACAAATTTATTAGGCCTGTGCAAAATTTCAGTGTTTTGTTTTGAAGCTGTTCCAATGTGTTTTGAGATTGAAATAAAAATGAAACAAAAACCTTCAAAATGAAACAAGGGCACTCAAAATGTTTTGATTTCAAAGCCGGGCTTACTTGGCTTCAGTGCCAGTCCCTGCTGGCAGCAGCAGCCTCGTGTCATCCGGCATTCAGATCTGAGGGTCACAGTCCTGGGAGGAGTCTGGCACAACCCGGCAGCCCTCCTGCGGGTGCAGGCTCCCAGATCTGTGCACAGGATAGTTTCATAGTTCATAGGGTTGGAAGGGACCTTGACAAATCATCAAGTCTGCCCCCTTGCCATGGTAGGAAAGAGTACTAGGGTCAAACGACACTAGCAAGGTGTTCATCTAACCTCCTTTTAAAGACCCTCAAGGTAGGAGCCAGCACCACTTCTCTTGACATTGGTTCCAGATCTTAAGTGTCCTGACTGTGAAGTAGTGCCCTTGATGCCTACTCTGAATCTACCCTCTGCCAGTTTGTAACCGTTATTTCTAGTCACTCCTGGGAGTGCTCGGGGGCATAGGGACTCCCCCAATGCCTGCTGGTCCCCTCTGACTAGTTTGTAACAGGCCACTAGATCCCCCCTCAGCCTTCTCTTGTGGAGGCTGAACAGGTTCAGG
>JAGPOW010000304.1:72750655-72763060 GCA_030014935.1 Caiman crocodilus | reverse complement strand
AAAAAAAAAAAATCAAAATTAGTATTCATCAAAGAGAAAAAAGTCTCCATACATTACACCATGCCACTGCTCAGCTCTAGTTTAGAGCCAGCCCTCTTGCACTTGGCCTCAGCCTGCTCTGACTGAGCTGGTTCTACCCCTTTGCTGAGAAGCCTCCACCTAAGTCTTCTACACATAAAGGTGCCACAGGGTTACATATTTTCTCCAATAATTCTCAGTCTCAGCATTTTTCCAACAATTCTTTTCAACTCTCTTACTCTCAAGTAGCCCCATTTAGCAGCTTCCTTGTGTAGTAACTCCTGCTATTACTCTCTTTAACCTCAAAGAAGCCTCTCCAGGCAATTCTTACCAGATCCCTGATGGTTTCTCTGCCATCTTAATTTGCCTTTCATAGCTTCAGTCTATACCTTCATTGTAGCCAGGTGCCTTTTATCAGGTCCCATCACATGGCAATTAACAAGCCACAAGTGAAGAATCCTTTACCTTTTACAGAAACCAGCTGAGCTATGACTGTGGCTAATGTTCTCAGGTTTGAAGAATGAGGACCCTTAAGAAAGTATAGATAAAAAGGCATCTTGTTGTTAAAACTAAATGTTTCAGTCACTTTAATCATTTAAATGGATGAAATTTGCCTCTGAATGGCCAGCACTTTAAGTCCATGTAAAACAAAGGCTCCATGTGTGGCACAGAATTTCACACTAGCCCTTGGCACAGGGCTGATTTTTACCCAATCTGACTGGTAGCAATAAACTGCAAAACAATAAGCTTTGTACCTAAGAAACCCTGTTTTAAAATACAAAACTATTTTGAACTAATGTAGCAGAAAACAGTCTTGGGTAGCTAATGTCTTGTTTCCATGAGCCACTGCAAAAATCAGCCAGAGTTACTCTTTACTTCTCCCTTCCTGATTTTCCTAGACTCTTAGGTTTGTTTTCCAGCCATTTTGGGAATTCCACAAATGCACCAAGTGCAGTGTTTCCAAGTGTGTGGATGCGTGCGTGTGTGTGCATACGTGCTTATACACGCTTTAAAGGACAACTATTTTTAGCATGTCTTTATGTAATTGCCATTTGTAATGGTGGAAATAATTGTGTGAGCTGCTGGTTTGTTTTTGTTTGGAAAAATTAAGAAAATTTTAAAGTAAGACAAATGCACATTCTGGCTCTGGTTTCTATTTATTTTGTAGCTGTTCTTGTCAGTGAAAAAAGCAAATTAGTCAAAGAAATAACTCTTTAATGTTTTTGTTTTCTTCAGAGTTCTTATTTAAACAACCCCCCACCTGACAAAGACAGGCTTTTCCGCTGCTGGTTCATTACATTTTTCAGGGCAAAATTTTATAAATAATAAAGTGGAAGAGAAAACTATTCATAAACATTTTTTTTACATTTAAACATTTTAAAATCAGTTTTTAAGTTTGAGGCATGGACTCTTTCTAGAATATCCATTGTTCAGATTGCTTTTATTCTTAATGTTTGCCTGGGAGGCCAAACTGTTGCCTTCATGTGAATTAGGTGAGCCCAAAGTGTATCCCCTGGGCAAAAACATATACGGTGGTATTGTGCATTCTTCTTATTCAGTTGTGATATTTGACATTTTTCCTAAAACACTAGCTCCTTGGGGCAACTGATTGTAAAAGACCTTATAAAACATGCTCACAAAGTCAGCCAAGCAAAGAACATCCCAAATTATTATTTTTTTACTATCTTGCTATATTTAAAACAGTCTCATGACCCTTGAATATTTGGGTTAACAATACTGACTCTATAGCACATAAATAGAGCCTGCAGAAATATTTTGTTCCTGCTGCATTTCTCCATCCTCCCTGGGCTGGGCTTCTATTCAGTATTAAGAGTAAAGCAGGACATAATGGACATGTCTACGTGAGACATTTACAGTTGTCTAATTAACTGTGCAGTAAATGTCTCAGCATCTACATGTGTGCCCCTATTAGGGTGCAGGAAGCTAATAAACTCAGCAGGGTAGTACAAGTAAATACAAGTGCTACTCTGCTGTGGTGTTTTTTCATGCACAGCAGTGCATGTGTAGGCACCAGCCTAGCTGGCTAGGGCATGAGGGTGCTTCAGTGTGGGAGCTGCCTGTTGGTTACCCCTGCACAGAAGCACCCTCATGCCTCAGCCAGCCCTTCCACAGTGCATTGAGCCTGGTCAAAGCAGCCTTGGGCTGGCAGGCTGACTTCCTGGCCCCCTACCAGCCAAGGCTGCTGTGCCCTAGCTCAATGTGCTGCAGTCCAGGTGCATGTGTAAGGTATGCCTAGGAGCTTCCTGGTAGCAATAAACTGCAAAGCAATAAGCTTTGTAGTTTATTGTTGCATATTAATAGCAGGCATAGATATACCCAGTGAGCTGTGTTTTAGGCACATCAGGAGCAGCCCAAAAGGTCCTGTTAGAAAAGTTTGGGCACTCTCTTAGGGTGCATCCAGATGAGCCTGCCCATGCCTCTTGCTGCATATCATTTAAAGGAAAAGAGAGTCATTAACACTTGTTGAATGAAGAGTTTAGAAGGAATCAAGTAAATTATAATGAGCCATGAAGTCAGTTGACTCTGTCACTGCTGCATGGATAGAAGTTCTGCTGCTGTTGCAGGGCAGTTGGCTTTAAACTTTTGAGGGACCAGGAATCAAAGAGGGGTGCAAGTGCACCCATCCAGATCCACTGTTCCCCATTGTCATTCATAGGGCACACATCAGTGAAGTAACCAAGGAGCACATGTGGTCCATCAAGCACATGCGGCAGGAAAGACATGTGGTAAGACGTAGAAACTTCTTAGCCAGAATCCAGGGAAGGATTAGAAATTTGCTACAGACTTTTTTACTTTCCAGCTGTGAAGATGGTACATTTGGCCACAAGCTGGCCTATTTTTTCCAGAACTGTACTATCCGGGCAAACATTTACTTCATGTCAGAATATCTGAGATGTGAAGAAAAGTGCAGTTCATGCACTGTAGACAATGAAACCATGTCAGGTAGGTTGGATCAGATGGAAAACAAGTAGATATCTCTGTGGAATGATGACATCTGGCATTCAGGACTGGACAGATATTGGAGGATAGGAAATGTGATCAAATGCTTAGGGAAGGAGCCTGACAAATTAGAAAACCAAGGTGCTTTTCATATTGTTCCGTGGTCTTCCTCTGTGACCTTAGCCAAGCCTCTTAATTTCTCTGAACCTAATGCGGATAACTCTTTCATCTACTTCTCAGTGTGTTATGTGACTGAATTACTATTTCAAATCACTCTGAGGTGCTTTGATTAGTCACTCTTTGGTAGCAGGGCAAAGTGTTATTAAGTTCAATTGTTAATGTTTATGGTGAGCACTCAAGCTTCAATATCTCTTGGTCTGTGCCTGAGCACTTGGGACTTCAGAAGCTGTTTCAGTTTGGGGGATATGGTAGAGTGCACATGGATGATTTCCCTGTGTTATGGGGTCAGGGCGAAATCTCTGTGATGTAGTTCATTTGTTCCTGGAACTCTAGATACAGTAATTTGTGGTAGCAGCCAAAGTGGCACTTGCGGATTCCAGTTTTCACTCATTCTGATGGGTACCTTCCATCTTCTCTTTCTTCCCTTATAGTATGGCAGTGAATATATTATTTACTCAGCTGTGGCCTGGAGTTGAGCCTCATTGCCCTGGAGACAGGAAGGAGCAGTGTGGTCATGCACCAAAACTGTCCTTGTTTATTCCAAGCAAAGCTTGGCAGACAGGGTGGGTGCATGGGCAAGGATAATTTTTTTGCATGGTCTTCAGTAACCCCATTCCTGCAAGCAGGAAAACAATCATCACTGCAAAGAGCAGACACTTCCTGAAGGCTGCGGTGATCCTCTCTGATGTAGTGGGTACCCATCTCTAGTCTGAGAAAGTGATATAACTTGTTGGGTAGGCTCACTTCTGACCTGCTTTGAATTCCAAAAGGATTTGCCTACATTGGTGCCCACAGATGACTTGAAGGGCACACTGTCTTCTGACAGGAGAATTAATTCCATCTTTTTTCTCCTCAGACCACCAGGTTTCTCTGCATTGGTCCTTTGTGGTCTGCAGTCCTGATCTTGACAGGTTACCTGCTCCTAGACTGAAATAGTAGTTCTTTCTTTGTTTTCCCTGACAAAGGAGTTTTCACCTGATAGTCCTGCTCTCTCCTTTGGAGGATGATTTTTCTCCATGGATGAGAGAATAATTTGTTGTCTTTGCCAGGATGTTCTCAAGGTCCTTTTGAGCAGAAATTCACAATTGCTGGATAGTGCTCCTGGCTGTCTTGTGATAGAGAGATCATGGAGCTGCTGTCAGGGGTGGGATAATAAAAGGATAACAGGTATTAAAACGGAGACAGTTCATTCCTGCAGTTGAGAGAGCTCTACTAAGACCTTGAAAGCTGAAGATCTGGGTGAGCCCATTGCACTTACGTCATCAGTCTCAATAGTAACAACACACAAGAGAGCAATGTAACTAGAATCCCATCTAGCTGCTTCTGACTCTCTAGTCTTGGAGACCAGACATTCAGTTACACCTGGAGACAGCCTTTGACACAAAGCCAGAACAAGACTTAAACTTATACCCTGGGGACTGTAGCAAGATGCCTAACTACTCTACCATCAGATGTTAGCATTAAGGTTTCAAAACTGATACTTAATTAGAGCTCAGTCACTCCCTCAGGCTATCCTAAGCTGGGGAATCTTCAGTGCTGTGACCAAAGCCCAGCCTCTTCTGTGACACCTCACCCTCCTTTCTAACCCTCTCCCCTTCAATTTTCACAAAATAGTAAAATATTGAGAATTTGTAAAATGAGGTGATTTGCCCTGGGTGTCTAGTGGAGATTTTTGTGCTGCAGGTGGAAGCGTCCTGGCTAAGGCTGGCATGCAGTCTGCTTTCTGTATGTACCCTCGGCAGGTGCACAAGGATCTAGAATACTGTGTATAGCTTTGGGAACCTTGGTAGCACAAGCTAAGGGCATTAAAAAAGAGCTACAGAAATGATTAGGAAGGGAATGATTTAGGAGGAGCAGTAGAAGAATGAAATAGCTTGGCAAAGTCAAGAGGTGCTTGGGGTAAAAAAGATTATGATAATTACCTACTAATACTTGAAGGGGGGAAATATTTAGATCAGCATGTGAGGGTGTCAGTGGGGGAAATATGAAATTAAGCAAAGGGAAATCAGGGTTGAATATAAGGTAAAGCTTTGTAGTTCAGTCTTTTTAGATTGTGAAAAAGTGTTACCTGGCAAAGAATATGAGTTCTATGATGATTAGAGTCATTTAAAACTACAGTCTGAAGATCCTGTCCTTGTCACTGAGGATACAATAAATATTCCAAAAGAGCATTTTCTTGGATGTCTTCTAACCTCAGTGTATCTGTACCCTGCCAGATACACTGAGCCTACTGAAAGTTATCACTGAGCTTTGTGTACCTGATGGAGTCAGGTATATTTCTTAGAAGCCTTAGGCCAAATTTTCTTTTGGTGTAAATGAACTCAGCGAAGTCAGTAGTGAACCAGAGAACTGGTTCTCTTTGTTGGTTCTTGGGTGACAGACAGTGAGGTGGAGCTGATCAGTGTATAAATTAAACCATATGCCCATCTTTCAGTAACTGGGACCTTTCCAAGGGACATTTTTGAGACTCTATCTACCTATCTACAGATAGATAGATAGATATACCTGAATATATCTGATTCCCAAGAATTGCTTCCTTGGAACTGAGTAGTTAACACTTCAATAGAAGATCCAAAGCACTCCACTGCATGTCCTAGTTAACACACAGAAATAGTGTCTTTCACTGAAGAACCAAGTAGTATTTGTCATGGAGGAGCTTCATGTAGAGCCTATGCTTTAGGACAGGGGTGGGCAAAATGGTGGATCTGGCCAGTAGCCAAGGTTTCCATGAAGGCCAGCACTGGCAGGGCATATGGCTGGGCAGGGAGCTGTGCCAGGACCTGGCCTGGGATCTTGTGGCAGTGACACTATGGTCTGGAGCCAAGACAGAACTGTTATATGCCACTCACAAGATCCCAGTGCCATGATCTGCTGTCAATGCCACAAGATCGCAGCCCCAGAGCAGCTCCCCGCCCAGCCATGCACCCTTCCAAAGCTGTGGGAGCCAGTCTCCATGGTGCTGTTACAGCCCCGCCAGTGCTGGGGTCTCCATGGAAACTGGCTTCAACATGGGCAGGGGCTGTTAGGAAGCAGAATCTGCCGCAGGCCTGATCTGGTCCACGGGCCAGACTTTGCCTGCCCCTGCTTTAGGGTCCACCAAGGTTGCAGGAATTTCAGTGCTGCTGCAGTAATTACACTCAGGTCAGCATTCACACCATTAGTGGTAGAAGACAGGCTCTCTCCTGTTTATCAGCACATTGAAGTGGTTGCACAAATCTTCACAATGGTGCTGCAGTCCCAGCATTGTCTGGGCATTCCTTGTTACACAGCAGATGTATGGGTATAGAGTTTGCCTTCCCAGTCCTTGACAGAAAGTGACTGTACTTTACACCAAGAATAGCTGTCTTGTGGGGTGATGTGTAACCCAGTGACATCTCTTAGGTGCTACACAGGGGCAGAGACTCTACCCCTTGGAAGCACTGCATACTGTGTCCCTTGGACAAGTCAGTGTCTATCATACAACCCTCTAAGTCAGGGGAGCAAGGTTTTGCAGGGGGGGCAGCTGTAATTGAGCTTAGCTTGAGCATGGGCTGCTTCCAACATGGCCAGAGCTGTGCAGCTGGATCCACCACACCCCCCACACAGTGCCACCATCACCACTTCTCACTGCCACTTGGGCAATGTCCCCCTCTCCCAAAACACCACAGAAGCCCCATCTCCAGGCCAGATAAAATGGCCCTGTGGTTGCCGACCCCTTCTCTGAGTGCTCCTCGATAGTGGTTACAGAGGATTTTGATGGCATCAGCCAACCTATCTTAACCAAAAAGAGGTTTAAATTGAGAAAAATAGGACACCTAGGAAAGCACTCTTTTTCCAGTAACAGATTGAAGGGAAAAAGCTGTGATCTGGTGTTGCTGAGAGTCCTTCTGCAATGTTTCTTTAGCCACCATTGAACATGGCAAAGTACTCATTTGGCTGGCAGGAGTACTGCAGTGCTCATACCTGCCCCTTTTATCTCCTGTCAATCCGTAATATTTTCCCTTTGTCTTGCTTGATTTTTGAGACAGGCCGGCTTTCAGGAGTCTGAAATATAGAAGTTGAGGTCCATCATCAATGGTACTTACTAGAAAATGCATCAGCTGGATATCTGGAACAGGAGTTTTGTGGGCTACAGCGTGCTTATAACTAACTGTAATAAAAAAACTCAACCCTGCACTTCACTTCTGCTGCCTGTGCCCTTTGGATTCCCTCCCAGACTGCTGCTTGGCTCTGACTCTACCACTGGCTCTTTCTTCCATACTTTGCATACTTATGTATATAGAAATACTGCAAAATTGCTGCTCTTCAGCTGGTCCTTTCCTTAACTCTATTCCACGACCTTTTGGACTGTGAACATACAATCATACAAAGCTTTTTGACATCAGTATGTTTCCATTCCCTGGGGATTCCATAAACCTCCCTGAGTTCACCTCTCTTAGTCTCCTACTGAACCACACAGGCCATTCCTGACCACTCTCTCACAGAGCAGCTCCCTATAACATGACTCATTTGGTTGCCCTTCTTGTATACTTTGGAACTTTGTTCTGTGCTTCCTATAATACAGTGACCAGATTTGTACACATTATTCCAAAAGAGGACATCCAGCTGCGTTACTGGATGCTAAAGTAATAATGTCTGTGGGTTTCTAGTCCATAGCTTTCCATATACAACCAAAGACCTTGTTTGCCTTTGTTACTGCTGCCAGATGTTCTGCAGATGGTTTTCAAGCATATTGCGGTGAATGTTACCGTGCCAATGAATTTCAGCAAATTTTAAAAAGCTTTGAAATGATTTCTTTTTCCAGATAATTATATGCAAGTTAAACCAAGCTGGGTTGATACCTGATACTTTCCAGTTTTGTTACCTTTTATTACCCCAAATCACTACCTGCTATCAGTTCACTCTGATGGATTCACTTTAGTACTCTCCTTTTATCAGGTCTTTTTCTGGCTGCTTTGTTGGAATTGCCATCTAAAAGACACTTTGCCAAAAATTATGGCAGTTCCACTATGTTTATTACTAATTTTGCATTCATTGTAGTCTTGACTCCCTCAAGGGAATAAGAGTGGGCCTTTTTCTGAGGGAAAGAGGAAGTGGAAGGGACAACCTCAAAAAAGATTCTGATGCTCCCCCCTTTGTTTCTGGTGCAGATCTGCTGACAGCAAAGGACTACCACTGCCTGCTGCAGCTGCTGTGCCCTGACTTTCCAATGGAACTCACTCAGAAGGCAGCAAGGTGGGTCTTCGTCTGCTCGTCTTTCTATGGTTAGATCAACCCTATACAACAGCTTTAGTTGCTACAGCTAAATAGATTCAAACGTGAGCATGCACATTTAATCAAAAGGCCAGAATTATTTGTGGAGACATCATGATTTGAGGTTGAATAATGGGTACATTTTTAGCAATAAGAAGTGGTCTGCCAGGGAATGACAGCACAGTGATGCTAAGGTCAGCAGTGCCATTATTGACCTTGTCTAGATGCAGAAAGTGAGTGATGTTTAAAACAGTATTAGCTTGCACATTTGTAATTAACCTGATTTTAAACTATCTTAGATCAAGTTTATCTCTGAAAATGTGTTAACTTTCCTCCCAGCATTTACCATGACTAGCCAACACTTTCTAAAGACTTCAATTGGCAAAAGCATTCAAAATGATGGTGATTAAGAACATGTTAGCCAACCTGTTAGAAAATACAGTTTATGTTCCTATCTTAGACAAGCGGCTCAGAATACTGGGAACATCATATGGAGCTTTTGCCTCTTAGTCACTGGTTATTGACCATCAGACTTCTGTTGGTAATGGTGAAATGAAGTGGGGGCATTGATCCAAATGCTATCAGGCATAAGTGCATGTCAACCACAAGATGACAACATATGTGGTCTTCTTACTGGCTACCTAGCTCAGAACAGAAGCAGTGGAGACTGAACTCTCTCTAGCCCCAGATATGGTCCTTCCAGGCCCAGGTCAGGCACTTAAGCAAGACAGTGGGTGCTGTCTGTGTCATTCCTGTTCTATGGATGAAGAGGCCTTCAGTTTCTAGGCAGCATTTTGGCACCTCTCATCAGCATCGTAGTCCTGTGAAACATGAGAAAAAGAAAGCAAAAGAGATGTGTAATCCATCTGCTGGTACATCCACACTGCTCTTTTTTGAAGTCTTCCTCCCAGAGCATTGCTATCCCAGCTGAAATGCACTTAATGCTATTCAATCCAGCTAAAACTAAAGATAGAGCAGAACAAATCTCTCTAGTCTATCAGTGAGGAATCCCTGGCTTCATATCTTCCCTAGTGTAGTTCCATAGCCTCCTGCACTAGACCAAGAAGGAATACTAGAGCTGTAGCAAAGATTTTTTTTGCTACAATCTTGCATGAGATGCAAAAACACCATCCCACACATGGGCCTGTATTGTAAAGGGCTCCAGCTGAGTTGAGCAAGGATTTGGGAAACAGCATGAAAGGGAAACTTCAGAATATCTACACATATTATGATGTTTGCGTCAAGGAATTTAATCCACAAGACTGTTGTAAACTAGAGGCCCCATTCAGGGGTAGGCTTCCCACAACTGCACTGCTCTGTGTGTGTTAGAGACAGACTAGCCCGGGTTTCAGAGCAGGTGTGCAAGAGAAATGAGATCTCTCTCTGAGGCACCTTGGCTCAGGTGGGGATGACCTCACTCCTGCCTGTTTAGACTTACATACACATTAATATTGTTTTGTTAATCACTAATCCAGTTGAACAAGGTTAATAAAACCAATTTCTGTTCAAAACTGGCTTCCGTTTTTGTTCCCACCTACAGTTCTGTCTCCTTTTTTTCATCCTTCATCTCAGTCTTCACTTTTCCACTAGTGCTGTCTCTCTACTTTCTCTCTTCCCTGTAAGTTTCACAGGTTAAAACAGACAAGCCTTAATGGACCACTTCTGCTGCCACAGAGTATGGGCATTATGAATGCTAACCTTTTCACAGGCTGAGCACCCCACACAGCTGTGATTGCTTTGCTTTGGGAAGGAGAATGCACTCAGGAGTATCAGTAGCAGCACTCAAGTGATTAAGCTTGGAATCCTGAAATCATAGGTACTGTGTCAGGGCTCCCTCCCTTCCAAGGGAGGGAAGGTGAGTAACCCACAAGTCACATGCTAAGGTCAAAGCAACAAATATACTTTTTATTGCAAGTAACAGCAAAATAGTCTAATAGCAGCAACTCACTACAAAACTGCTAGCGCAGTGGGCTGGAGGAGAGGCACTCCCCACCCTGTCCTAAGTCATTACCTGACTTGTCTTGGGGACCCCACTGCATCCAGGGTAGCAAGACGGTCTCCTTTATTGGGTCCTCAGCCTTGTCCTTCCCCAAAGTGATTCTACAAGGGGCCTAGTTCTCATGACTTTTATCCTTTCACTCCCACTCCCTATCTCTTTGGGTTCTCCAATCAAAGCAGCTTCTAGCCTGATTACCTTTTAGGGATTAGAGCAAAGCTATTGTTTCATGCTGCAAAGCTGTCATTTCGACATGCTGCAGAGGTAACATTTTGAAGTTCTTTTTCCAGAGCCATTAGGCCAAGCAAGAGCAGTTCCTCTTTCTAACTTTATCCAAAGAACAAGAACAGCAGATGCATTAGGTCATTACCCCATGGCTCCTGTGTTCTGCAAAGCTGACCCCCCTGCCCCAGGATGCCAGCTTTGCCTCCTCCCAGAACCCTTTTCGGAATGGGCCTTGCATGCTGTTAGGAAGAGACCAGCCCTCTGAGTAGCCTCAGAGCTGCATTACTGAGATGATCTCACAATATAGCATGATCCACTCTTCCAGGAGTTGTTGCTATGCATTGATAACAAACACTGGAAGAGAGCAAGGTCAGGAAATGTCAGGGCAAAAGAACAGAAGCAATAACAATGTAAAGTTTTATTGGCAGCAAAGCACAGGGAGCCCAGTTCTTCTAGGTGTAGTGCAGATCTTCTTGCCACACCCAGGGGAGAACCAGACTAGTAGCTATTTCCTTAAGGCCCTGATACTCAGTAGGACAGTGGCTATGATAAAAGTTTGAAGAGTTTAATCTTTAGAGGTGCTGTCTGGCTTGCAGAGTCTTTTACTTAGAGAAGGATGTGGAGAAGAGGGATTTTCTGGTTTGATGCCATAAACAGGGGCCTGTGTCTGAGCCCCTACTTCTGCAGGCCGTAAACTTAATTAAAAAAAAAAGTCTTCCTGATATCGTCAGGTGCTCTGTTTATTGTAGGCTGTTAACAGCAGAA
Organism: Caiman crocodilus; assembly: GCA_030014935.1. Classification (NCBI taxonomy): domain Eukaryota; kingdom Metazoa; phylum Chordata; order Crocodylia; family Alligatoridae; genus Caiman; species Caiman crocodilus. Next base: position 72,751,683 of record JAGPOW010000304.1, on the reverse strand, counting down.
AGCAAACCAAATCCCAAGAGACCCACCTGTGAGGGTGAACCACTCGTAAGTAAATGCTCCCAGGGAAGTTTCTACAAGTCTAGGAAAGCAGGAGCAGATTTGCTGCTAATGACAGCAACTTGCTCTTGCTTTCTGGGGCTCTGCAATGGGGCCCCTGCCACCACCAAAGGGAGCTCTAGATTCCCCCTGGGTGCTAGCCTGGGGGCTAGCAGGGAGAACTGGGCCAGGAGACAGCTGGAGGAGCTGGGGAAGAACCTGCAGCCGCACAGCTGTGCCTGCCTCTCCCTGCTCAACCCGAATCAGCACCAAAACAGTGTCAAAACTCTGAAACAGATTTGGCTGAATCAAAATGGAATAGTGATCCAAAATACCGAAATGAATCACTGTCCCTCAAAAACGACTGAATCTGAAACAGAAATGAAACATAGCTGTATCACGCATCCCTAATCCTTATCTCCCAACCACAGGGCTTGAGCTGGCCGATGAGGATCTTGGAGCAGGGGTCTTGGAGCTCTCTGCTGCTGGGACAGGGAATAATAATCCTTGCCTGGGTTCCTGCAGCAGAGCCCGCCCCAGTAGTAGACAGCTCCTGGGGACAGAAAGTAATCTCCTGCTGCCTGACTGACCAGGAGCAGATTTGCTTCCAGTCAGGCAGCTACACAAGCACTACTGCACAGTAACTAATCGCAAGTAAATTAGTTTGCAGGTAGCAAATTTACTCACGATTAGTGAAGTTTACTGTGCTGTAAGAATGTGTATGTGTAGACATGCATGCTTACTGTGCAGTGAACTATGCTACTGCATAGTTTCATAGTATCTAAGGTCAGAAGGGGCCTAAGCAGGCCATCTAGTCTAACCCCCTGCCAGTGGCAGAATCGAGTGCCAGGGTCACAGGACCCCAGCCAAGTACCTATCTAATCTACTCCTAAAGATGCCAAAGGTAGGAGCAAGAACAACTTCCCTAGGAAGCTGGTTCCACATCCTAGCCACCCTAACTGTGAAGTAGTGTTTCCTAATGTCCAACCTAA
>JAGPOW010000304.1:72735441-72748950 GCA_030014935.1 Caiman crocodilus | reverse complement strand
AGTGCTGGTATTGGGTCTAGGACCCATTGGACGATCAGGCCTGTGTTTTCCAAGGTGCACAGGGCCAGAAGTAAGTCCAGAGCTTTGGATGGTGGCAGCGGAAACCCCAGGCTAGCGGGTGTGCTCCAGGGAAGGGGTCAGCCAGACACGAGGCACCCCAGGGAGGCACTCGGAGCCTGGAAGGTGGTCGGGCGCAGGGAGGTAGGCGGCTCAAAACGGGAGCGCCCCCTACTGGCCCGCCACAGGGCTTTCCCAGCATCCCTGACTGCAATCAGCTGGCTGTTTGAGAAAAAGTCCAGCTGCAGGCAGTCTCCTCTCAAGTGACCGCCCTAGATTTACACTTTTCTCAGCCTTTCTGGAGAGCAGATGCCTTAGCCAACTGGAGTTGGTATCCCGCACCAGAGTGCACCTGCTTTTAGTTAGACAATTCCCCCTCATATAAACAGCTGCATAGTTCTCCGTCCTGGCTTTATGACTTTCTGTAACAGCAAGAGTGTCTCAGCAAACTCAGATTAATACCAATTCCCTGCTGCTCTTCTGTAAGTGGAAGAGAGTTTTGCTGCTGCTGCAGCAAAGGCAACCCCTTGTAGCTTTAGATTTCACAAGTGAATTTAGTTGGTTGCCATGATGGTAATATTGCACTTCCTCTCCCTAAAATGGGAGGATAACATAACTCTTTCATTACGCTCTCCTGCTCGAGGAAGGAGAAGTGCATTGGCCAAAGCTATAGAAACTGTGCTTTGAGGGTGTGCAGATCATTAGGCAGAGGGAGGGATCCCAGCTTCTCAATGATGTGGCCTGTAGCATTTCCAGTGCTCCAAGTGTGGTTTGAAATGCCAGCAGCTAAACTGAATTGCCTAGGAGATGAAGATGCTCTGCCTGCCAGCTTCAAAGCCATCTCCTTGATGTGGCCACTGACAATCTCAGTAACATACTTATTAGTGAGAATTAAGAACTGAAGCTGCTGCTCTAGACAGGAGGAGGAGGAGGTGGTGGTTTCTGGGACATAATAAATAAATCAGAAGCACTTTGACATCTTCAAAGGGTTTTGTTTTAAACAGTGGCTTTTCCCCTGGGGACCCTCTTAGCCCCAGTCTTTCTTCTTTGAGATAATTAATTCAAGCTGCTCTGCATGCTTGAGTTTGTTACAGTGAACTGAGCTGGTCTGAGTGGCAGGGAAGGAAGTCTTTTGCACAAACAGGTCCTTTAGTATACTCCTAATGCACCCTCTCACGCTGCTTCCTAGAGCTTTCCAGGAGCTAAGAGCATAAACCTCAAAGCCGTTTGCCACACTCAGATGGCTCCCATACCTTCCTGGGTATCAGAGGTTATACCTTCCCTGCTTTTTCCCTTCTCTCCTTGTCAGAACAGAGCTATATTGTCTCCTCTTTAGCTGGTTTCTCCCTCCTTTCGCAATAGTGGTGATGCGAATATTGTTTCTGTGGTTTCACTCCTGTAAACCTGCTGGCTTTAGTCCTCACAGAGCTGTGAAATTGAGAGGTTCCACCAGAATATTACAGAAAGGCTTCACTACTGCCTCTGTCACATCTTTATGTCTTCTGTGATCTTAGCTAATATTATCTGTATTCATGCTGTGGGTGAATGCAGTTCCATAGCTGTGCCTGGTACTTTACAGAGACAATGAAGCTGCATTGCTTTGGAGATGCCCCAAGGGTTTTTCAGTCTCCAAGAGATATGACACAAGGGCATGCAGGGGAGACAACTCCATTTGTTAAGTGGGACGTTCTGGCACACAAAGCACTTAGGGAGTTACTTGTTCATGCAAGGTGCATGTTGTACTATTTTCCTTTCTAGTAACCTAGGATTTGCTTGATATAAAAGTAGGAGTTACTTTACAGGTCACCCTCAGATATTCAGAAAATTGCCTCATTTGCAAAACTCTGTTACAGATACAGGGCCTCATTCTTCTTTCATTGTGCTAATTTACACTATTTTAGCTCCATTTTCTTCAGCACATTTGCTCTTGGTTTACCCCAGTTTGAGATCAGAGTCACTCCTGCCATTTATACGCCCCATACGGTTGCCAGAGTGTCTCCTACCAATTCCATCCTTCTGTTATGTATTCATAATCAATGGCTGTCTGACATCCATTCTGGTCTGTGAGACAAGGTCCCTGGTCACACTATAACTGGGGCTGTCACTTGCAGTGATGTGGACAGGGCCTTCCTTTGAGTCTTGGGTTACCAAGCTCACTCAGCACATTTAATACCTCATATCTGGAATGTTTATATCCTCTGAATATTCACCCATACACACAGACCTGAGATTTTCCTTTCTTGCATTGCATTTACCTCGAGTCTGGGTGTTCCCATCTCCCCTTGAAGGCTTACCCACCTCCTAGGTCTGGAACCTCTGCCCTCGTCTAAGGAGAGAAGATGTTTGGGAACCATCATCTTTTATGTGTTTGTTGAGTTGTTTCTCTTCTCTCTTTCTCAGGATTGTGCTGATGGATGATGCCATGGATTGCTTGATGTCTTTTTCTGATTTCCTCTTTGCCTTCCAGATCCAGTTCTACTACTCAGGTGAGACCAGACCACTGGGAAGCTAATGTCTTGTCTGCTGCCGTAGCTTGTGTCTTTCTGTTACAACCTCTCAGCCGTGTGTCTGTTGCACTCTTTTTGAAACTGAGAAACGGAAATGCTTTTTCACACAAAGTACACAAATAATTTGTGGAACTTACTGCTGCAGGACCCCACCAGAATCAGGAGAATTGTAATGGTATATAGTTTACTTTTTAAGAAGAGCCTTGGAAGGGGTACAGTCCCTCACACCTTGGAATATATGCCAATTCTTACTTATCAGTATTTGGGAAGAAACTTTCCATGTGGCAGCTTTGCTTATAATGGCCTCATGAATATTTCTTCCTCTGAAGTAGCTGGTACTGACCTCTACTGGAGAGAGGCCTATTTGTTATGCAATGTGAAACCATCCTGCTGGAGACAGGATGATGGATTAGGTGGTTTGTTGGTCTGATCAAGTCCTGTATTTCTAGCAATTGAAGACAGGCCCCATCCATAGTACAAATATCTGCATTTTAGCATTTCTTCCCTGCATACTTCCTACTATAACGCTTCTGTACAGATCCAAGCAGTATTCGTGACCAGGACATGAAAGTAAAACAGCTCAGGGGACTAGTTTTGTGAATGAAGCGGAACTAGGGCTGGAATTGTCTGCAGTGGGCACAGAGTCTGAGAAATGTCCTGTGTTCAGAAAATCTTTCCTTGCTATAGCAAATATTTTCACAGTGAGCTACAGAACCTCAGCACAGCACCAGGAGTCATCCTGCTGCCCTCGTCCTGCTCACTTGGTCACGCTTCCCTTCATAAGGCACCACATCACGGGACTCTACACACGTACCCACCCTTGCGTGCACACCCGCAAAACACGTCACCCCATTTTTCTTCACACCAGCAAAACATTCACATAAGACTCTCACACTCTTTCCCATCAACCCACACACATGCAAACCACTCCGAGCGGAATCTAGATTTGTAAACTGCTGACCACAGCCATAAACAACCTTGTTTAAAATTAGACTCTTGCAGTAAACAGTGGGTAGTACTAGGAGCCTGGGGGGAGGCTTCCTGCCAAGTCCAGCCCTGACCTGCGCTGGCCTTCTCTTTAGGTCCCATGTTGTATTTACTTTGGAGCAGTGCTGAAGCAGGCTAGGTTACAGCCTGGAGCCTGGCTAACCCATTCCTGCTACTTCTTTAGTTCCAAACGTTACACTTCTTGGGTGACATTTCTTTGGGAACAGAAAGAGAAGGGGAGATTTTTGAGGGTGTAAACTAACTGGTAGGGTAGTATTAGATACCAGCCTGCCCATCCCAGTTTTACCTACGTGCTGCTTCCTTTCCCCCCCTGGAGAAACCTCATGAGAATCAGTGGGTGCCTACAACAACTTGCAGCTGTGTCAGCACTGGGGTGCCTTGCAGCTGTGTCAGCTAGGAGATTATAGGAAAGATGTGCCTGTATGAACTAAATGAGTAGGATGTCTCATGGTGAGTTCATTCTTTCAGTGTCACAACCAGGTGTAGAAGCAGGGGATGACAGTCCAGTCCCAGCTCTAGTAGATCAGAGCTTCCCTTCTAGTTGTGCCACAGCCTCGAGTTCTGACCTGTCCTCTGGTTTTGCAGAGTTCCTGGAAAGTGTGGCTGCTATTTATCAGGATCTGTTGGCTGGTAAGAATCCGAACACTGTAATTGTTCCAACGTCATCCTCTGGGCAGCACCGTTCCCGCCAGGCTTCAAGTGAGTGCAGCCCACTTGATGGGGTGGAGGCATCTCTATTCTACCAGTGCCTAGAGACTCTGCTTGATAGGTCAAAATACAGGTAAGAACTGGGGCTGCAAGGAAGACTCTAAGCTGATACCTGGAAGACTGTCTTAGTAGGGGTGGAGCTCTGAGGAACTACAGGACCTTGGAGAATCTATGAAGCCCTCTAAGCATTCTTGGGTGGATAGAAAGGGAAAGAACCCTAATATCCCTAACACAAAAAAAGAGAAACTACATCACAGATGTCAGAAATGGGGGCTTGAGCTGATACTTGAGATGAAGGGTTCTACGGGGGCTCTGCTTCCCTATAGAGATCTCATCTCTGCCTTGGCACCCTTCCAGAGAGAGGCTCACCCAGCACCATGTATTGCAGTAGGAAACTTGGGTACCACTCTCTGCCCCAATGAATTTGTATGTAAAATATTTAAACTGATCATTAGAGTAAGTTTCCCACATCCTGTGTGAGGGAAACCTACTTCCCTGTATGAGCATTTTAGCCACTGAGCTAACAGAAGCTGGTGGTAACAGCACCATTACCACAAAGACAGGTCACTGTTTGGTTTGTGAAAGGGAAGGCTCAGAGTTGTGGTGCCTGAGTCCCCATGTAGATCTAGTCTTGTCTCCCTGTCCTTGGACTGGAGGCAATCATGGTTGTTCTTGGAAATCTGTCTCAACTCAAAGGCATTCCTTAGTAAAAGGACAGCAGTTAGGAAGCTAAATGAATACTCCAACTGCTATTTGCCATGATAGCTTGGCTTACTTCCTTCAGTCCATTCCTGGAGGATATAGTTATCAAGTATAACTAGGTCTGTGTTAGAGTAAGTCAGACATTTGAGAGACAGAAGAAGGTGATGTTCTACCAGTCATGCTAGTTTTGCTTCCTCTCTTCATCTAGCTGTCCCCCATCCACCCTTGTCAAAGAGGTGCTGAGCAGTGTCCAGAGACTGACTTTCTATGGATTCCTGATGGCACTTGCAAAGCATCACGGGATCAACAGAGCTGTAGGTGAGGGAAGAAGGAGCCCTCCTCAAACCCCTGTGGGTGTGCCTGGATTTGTCCACGTCAGAATTTTTCTGGGATGTACTACACAATTGTGCCACCTATTTTTCATTGTCGTTCTGCAAAGCACAACCCAGTATGGCAATATCTGCCTGAGAGGAGAAGTGCCTGAAGCAACAAAACAGAGAGATATGAATTGCTTTGTTTATCTCTTATGATATGATGCCTCATGATAGCAATATTGTGTGCAGATATATTCATTTAACACTGAGTGGAAATGAGTCAGGAGGAGGTAAGGTGGCTGATTGCTTTCAACAGTTACAGTAGTAGGAAACTGAGTTCAAGTTTCCTTTCCCTCAGTGTGAAGTGACTATGGTCTATGACTGCAAGAGAAAAGGGAAGAAGAAATGCATCTCAGGTTTTAAAAAATTCTGCTGTGCCCTTGCAGCAAAGATCCTAGTGGAGTCCCAGACCTTCCCTTCTATCTCTCATACCACAACAGGAACCTCCTGCTTCCTCAGACAGCTGTACCCATGTAGTTGTGTGTTGTTGGTACAAAAATCTGTCATTTAGTGAAAATCTGATAGCAGTGTAAAATACATCACTATAACATCAGAATATAAGGCCCAAGGGAGAGGGACACAGATGATTGGATTATTCAGGTTATTTATTATCTGGTCAAATCCTCTTAATTGTCACAGGCTTGTAGCCACCCGAAGTTCTCTACCAGATCAGTGTGGAAACCAAAGATGGTAGTGCATGGGTCCAGGTTAGTGCAGATGACATGGATCCTCAAAACTTGATTCCATTTGTCTATTGCACAGGTCAATGTTGTCCAAGATCAGGAGGGCTGGGGCACTGCATTGGCTTCTTGTTAGGAGGCCAAGAACTCTACCTAATTTGCATGGATTTCAAACCCACTGTCCTGTGCCAGCTTCCTTATTCCTTCTTGTGCCCTCCCTTCCTTTCTTGAAGAGGAGAGGGAGGAGCTGATTTGTCAGCTGAGTTTGGAAAGGCTGAATTTGGCACCCCAAGGCTGTCCAAGGGCCAAAGAAGAATATTTGGATGCCTGAAGCTCTGATCTCTCAAGATGCCAGCCTTGCAGCAGGGGACAAGAGGGATGACCACAGGTCTATCCTACCATACGATACCAAGAAAAGCAGCAGGGCATCATGGGTAGTGTTTCTGTCCCTATAGCTCCATATCTGACTGTCTGATAGTCTGCCACACCTCAGAGGAGAGTCTCAGTGGAAACTGCATTTTCTCTTCCCTGTGGGCCTGCTTCTTTGCACAGGTGTGTGTCATAGCAAAGAAGCAAAATCATCCCCTCCCTGGCTGAGCCCCTCTCTTAACAGTCCATTTCTGTTGCTGATGTTTCTCTGGGGCAGGGCTGCTTATCCAGCAACACAGAGATTATGTATCAAAGGAACATGAATACAACCCAGCAATCCCCACTGCAAACAGGCTTAGGGAGCAGTGCATTCACTGAGGAAGGAGATGCATGGATTGTACCAAGCAAAGCTTTTTTTGTTAGTGCTACAGAATCCACTTCCAGCAAGGTGCAAAGAAAACAGATGGGATGAGAAAGCCCTGCCCACAGCTTCCATTGTACCCTGTACAAAGTGTGTGGGTTTTTCTTTCCATTAACACAGGCCAGTCCCTTGGCCCCCTGCCAGCCTCCTGCCGAGGCCTCTCACAGGGGAGGGGCAGCAGCCGCAAGTCTAACAGGTGCTAGCATCTTGGCAAGGAAAGGAAGCTTCTTCTCCTGATGTCTTTTAATCTTTCCTGCAGGATGATTTCAATAGGCTTTGGTCTGCAGACGATCACAGGCTCCCCATAACCCTGCAGCCAGGGTAGTTCCAAGGGAAAATTTCAGGAGCAAATGAGGTTTCCCACAGTGGCCTGTGTTGTCTCTAGTCTTTCTGAGGCCTCACAAAGCCAGCAGCCCCTCTGGTAGAATAGGGGGGATTAGAGCTGCTCCTTCTGGCTGGGGCGGCACCAATGAGTTTGTCAGGCACATTGGAATCTGCAGCCTAACTCCAGTGTCAATATTGATTCATGAATCCTTTAAGTGTTATTTACTGACTCGCCCAAGTAACTCACGTGCCCCAGAGACCTCACCGTGCATTCTGCAAATGCAGGAACAAACCCAGGATTTATCTGGGTTATTCTTTTAATTGAGCTCATGACAGAGCAGGCTGGAAGACTGCTCAGTTCCTGGGCTCCCATCTCCTGATGCCAGGGAGGCTGCCTGGTATTTGTGGGAAGGGGCCCAGAAATGGAAGCAGCTAGGAGCCTGCTACCTGTTTATGGTCTAATTGACTTGGTGGCCATAAATTGCCATATTTGAGCACCTATACCAAGTGCCCCATGTGAGGTGGGGGTATGAATCCACAGATCGTGCCTGCCTAAGAAGCAATAGACTAGGGTCAGAAACCACAGACAGAACATGTCAATACAAAATGCTCATTCCAAGGACACTGAATGATACATTCTGGTTGTCTGCACAATAGAGCAGTTCCTACTAAACTGTTGTTTCAGTGCTTTGAAGCCTGTTTGTACCTGGGGTTATATGGTGGCACAGCCCTGGCCTGGCCAAGGCTCCCATCTCTGGGCATGCCTGCCTGACTCACTGTGCCCAGGGCTGGCCTATCCTACAGACAAACTGGGCTGTTGCCCAGGACAGTCTTCCTAGCACTGATCAGTAATCAGTGACTTCTGACTGGGTGCCATGGTTAACACATGAACATGGGAGAGGAGGTGCCAAGATTTATTGTGCCCAAGGCAGCAAAATAGTTCTGGTTGTCTCTGCGTGGGGGAATGGTAAATCAGGAGGGGCTTTGTAGGAGGCTTCTGCCCTTTTTGCCAGCGTAACTTAGAAGAGTAGCAACATGAACTGCTGCCACAACAGGCCCAGTCACCTCCCCACACTGCATGCAACTATCAGCACCACTAACATGCCTCATAAGGATGCTTCCTCAGCCTGACAAAGGGTGTCTGTGCCAGAAAGCTTGCTAACAAGAATTTTCCCAACTATTTGAGTTGGTCTAATAAAAGATATCAGATTTACCCAAAGAACCTTGTCTGCCTCATCAGGACCCATGCCTACCAGTGAGGGACAAGATAGATGATCACAGGCCAATCCCACCAGCATGTCTTTCTCATCCTGACAACAGATGCTACCAGAGAGCAGCCTATCCAGTCATGTCTTCCTCATACCTTATGGACAACCAGGGTTGGGCCTAGTTGCCTTCCTGTAAGCACTGTCTGGGGTGGGAAATGCTTGGGCCTCACGCCAGAGCTCAGAGCTACCACAGGTTCCCAGTGACACTGATAGATGTGTCCCCACAGCCTTCAGGCCACTCTTGTAACCCCAGCTTCTGATTCTCAGATTCAGTTCTGTCTACACAGCAGCCAGTTACCAGTCCATTGCCCACTTTGTTCTAGGTATGGTTAATGCCCAGGCACATGGCTAGTTCTTCAATAGGAAATGAGGCTGTTAATCCTGTGCTGCAGTTGGCAAAAGCCTGGGGGGGACATGGTCACCTTCCTTTAAACTAGGCCACTGTACTGTTGCTTTGCAGGGTAGAGAGGCCTCCTTAACCCCTGGCTGTGTAGATTGCTTGGCTGGGCTTTTCTCCCAGCCCTCACATTCAGAGTGAGCGTGGCTGTGTTAGTGAACAAATTCAGCCAAGAGGTGTATGCTGGGACTTCCATTTCTTGCCTGTGGTCCCTCAGTTTGTATAGGCAGCAATCTCTGAGGTGGTAGGAAGGGTCTTTTCAGCCTCTTAAGTCCAATAACTGAATACTCCCGTGGCACAGAGCCCTGAGCAGGGATTCTGCATGAAGCCTGTTGCAGCATGGCCAGGCTCTACACTGAAATGAGCCTTGCTGTTGTTTTCCAGGGGCTCTGCCAGATAAAGGAGATTTGCTTCTCGACCCTCCCATGGACCAGGAACTGGAGAAACTGTAAGTGCCCAGAGAAGAAAGGAAGGTAACAGATCCAGCACATCACACTGGGAGGCTGAGATTAGGAACTGTCCTCTCTTCTCTCATCCAGCCCTAGGACAATGAAGGAGTCCTTCATCTTAGGCATCAGAGGCCTTTTTATGCAGGGTGCAACAGACAGAAGTCTGTGGCACATGCTTGAGAAACAGAGCAGAATGCTCTCTGCAGTGAGATACAGTGGTAGCAGAGAACCCCCAGGGCATGGGGAAGAGCTTTTTATATGTGCATGCTCAGTCTGCTATGGCAGAGTAAACCAGGGGAGAGCTAGTGGAGCACAGACTGATGCATGAGACAGGAGTTCCTCAGCACATGAGGGAGGATTCACAGAGTCAAACCCCCAAGCTGTCCTGCTAGCTGTCAGTGCAGGGGGTTCCCTAGTCTGCTGTAAACATCTACTCCCCACAATCACTGAGTGAATTCTTTGGCAATGGCCACCATCATCTCTGGCTTTCCCCTGGCAGAACAACGGGGTGAAGGTTGGTGATGACCACCTAGGGTTTGTCTTTTCTTTCAGGGTAGCTCAGGTTTCAGGGCTCTCCATCTCCACTCCTGCCAGCTCCAGTGGGGAGCCAGCCAACTTGCCTTCCCGCAACTCCCCCAGAATCAACTGCCCCTGGAAGCCCCTGCACCACCGTAGGAAAGTGGATACAGAGAGCGATATCTCCACTGAAGAGACAGACTCCTCAGAGAACTAATGTGAAGTTAGCAACTCCTCCTCCTGACTCCCCTGCAACTGATGGGATGCAAGATAGAAGAGCACCTCTGCCTGGAAGCTGAAGTTAGGTACCACCTGCATCTCCATTGCATGTGCCTCCCTCCACACCACGCCCAGGTGCCTCAAGTCCCTCCCTGCAAATCACCATCACCTCCTATCCCAGACTTGGCAAAGAAATCTCTTTCGTCCAGAGCCCAGAACTGAGGCCACTTCCAGCTGCAGAGTTATGCTGCCCCCTGCTAGCAAATAAGACAAATTACCCAAAGCTTGCCCTGGGAAGACCTCCCCATGGCATTCTACTGCTGGTAGGAAATATTCTTCTCACCACTGATCTCACCTTCCTGTGCTTGCTAGGTGCAAGGAGCAGAGGAAGAGCTAGTACAGATGGAATCCCATCTCCCCAAGAGCTTCACTCAAATTATTCCTGGTAAAGCTGCACTTGTCCTAGGACAAAGGTGGAAGAAATTTCTATAATGCCCAGAAAAGTAAGACATAGTTGTTGCCCTCTTTACTGTACTCTGCCTTCTCCTTGGTCTCTCAAGAGATGCCAAAGCAAACACAGAAACTAGATTTTCAGTTAAATACTGCACTGTGCTCATCTGTTGTACTGGGTTAGCCATGGGGTTCTCTCTGGGAACATGCTCCTTCTAATGCCATCATAATATAATTTAGTGTTATCTTAAGAGCAGTGACAGGGTGGACGTAGCACATAAATTTCCCCTTGTCCCGTACCTTGTGGTCTGCAGCTGGGGTGTATATGACAGGAGTTGAAGGGAGCTTATCTTGACTTAATCTGAGTTATCTGCTAAATGGGTGCAGGCATTGAGATAGCAGCAAAGAACTCAACATCCTACCTGAATTTTGCCCTTAAAACTAAACGAACGAAGCCTCCACCCTGTTATTCCTGCAGAACTCAGCAGCTTGGACTTCAAACCTCAGAAGCTGGTAGAGCTCAGTCTTGGCATCTCCCAGTCTGCTTGTGTCTTCCCCAAAGGCCAGTTACCTCCTGCCCCTGACTCTCAGCTTCCTTGCTTCTCTTCCTCCACAGAAAGCTTCAAGGTGCTAAATACCAGGAACTGTTTCCCAAGGGTGTAGAGTTTGCATCCAAATGGTCTTTGTCCCCTGAGGGATCTGGTTTAAGAATTATTCTACCCAAATCCTCCCATGCCTGGGCCCCTGCCCCACCCAAGAAGAATATCCAGGAGGGGACATTTATTTATTGTAACTTATTTTATTTATTATGTTTTTAAACTGCTGTAACTCTCCCATCTTCCTGGAAGTGACTATAACATGAAGTAAATAAAGCATGCTGTGTAAGGTGAATGCTAAACCTAGGGTCTCCTGCTCTGTTCTGCCCTAAGGAGTCAGCACCACCACATGCCTTAAGGTAAAACAATAGCATGTTTCACAGCTTCATCCTTCTGAGCCTGCAACCAAGACCAAAGGCTGGTACAGTTTTGGAGGTGGGGTACACACCAGAATGTGCTCCACAAAGGGCAATACAAATGGTACAAATAGGGGAAGGAGTGGGCATGCCCCTATAGAGAAAGGCAGTGGTGCTTAACCTTTTGGCCCTGAAGACCAAACCCACAGCACAGGGTCCGTCCATGGGCTGGATTAAGCCCTGTGTTCCAGGATTGGATGCTGGCCCAGCACTGCCTCCCTGCTATGTGCCAGGATTGGACTCTGGGGGCTGTATACTGCTCCTGCAGGTCTTGAAATTTGAGGCTCCCCATGGGTCTTGAAATGTTGCTCCCCCACTGCCAAATTTCTGGAGCCATGGGCAGCGCCGGGGGCTGGATGACTTGCGGGCCAGGGATTGAGTGGCCTCAGGGATGTGAAGCCTTCAGCTGGAAGTACATGTATAGGATGAAAAAAATGAAGGTGTGTCCCAAATTATATAGCTTTGAAATGTGAAAATGTCTAGACTATCTGGTTAGTGTCTAACCTAGATTCTAAATCCTTGGGAACAAATCTTTCTTTTGCACCATGTGCAGAAAGAGCTCAGTCAAATAACTCTAAATACATTTTTTTTAGACAAAGTTTTGGTAAGTTAAGGTTGCTGAGAGACAGCAGTTTACTTACCCATCATACCATTTAAAAGCACTTCTATGTAATGGTTTTACTCTTCCGGTACAATAAACAGATGGCTTTCAACAAGCACAAAGAAATGACATATTTTTATCACAACGGCCTTAGCTCTGACCCAGGGGTAGTGATAAATGTTATTTTTGTTACCTTCTCTTTGGCAACAACGTATTTTTCATTGGAGACTACTTCCTTACTATGAACCTACCATGAATCTGATTGGTCATTGTTGCCTTTCTTTTTAAGGTTGTTCTTTATGTTTGGAGAATGCTAAGGAAAGGATCATTGTCAGTTTGGGTCTGTGGAAACGCATGATCATGTGTTGACCATTCACCAATGTCTCCATTAACTGCTGGCCACAGTCCTTCCACAGGCCCCACCAGACCACTCCCCCAGACACTTCACAACAGGTTTCTGATGAAGCATTTGTAAAGCAATCTCGCCAAGCAAAGATAAACATTCATTCTTGTCTGTTTTGGGGGGGGGGGGGTTGGAAGAAAGTCCAAGGACCCCAGGGCTTAATACACTTTCCCCTAAAGAATTATGGAAGTATCCCAGGACTTTAACCTTTTCCTACAATTTCCCTGGACTTGAACCACTGCCTTATGAAGGTCTTACAGCTCTGGGACTAGGACAGTGTTGTATAGCGGTACCTGAATGCACGTAGCAGTAATAGCTGCTCTCGTTGATGCCGATATTGAGACTCCCAACTTGCTCAGTAGCCAGAATCTGTTTTCTGCCTTGCTGCCATAGAAAACCTTGGAGGATGCATAATGATGAGAAGTTCTGGTTCACTTGCACACTGTATCTGGAGTAATTGCTGCAACCCCCAAGCTCTTTTCCTTGTCCAAGGAAACCAGGACCTGGCAGTGATGTCCTGTCTTGGAACTCCTGAGGCACCGACCGAGAGGAGGCCACGGCCCTGCTACACAGGAAGGCAAAGCCCCCAGCCCAGCCCAGCCTGACCATGGGGTAAAACCCACTCCTGACCCCAAGTGCAGGGACAAGCCCTCCAGCTAGGGTGGCCAGAAGACAGTCCAGTTGTCCTGTCCTCTACTGATATGAAACCAGATACCTTTATTTTTCTCTTCAAGAGAAAAATAGAGAACATAGTCATTGGGTTTTGTATCAATAAGGGACAGAGTAGCAGAAAACCAGAATGTCCTCTATGATGGCCACTGTACCTCCAGCCCAGCCCTCCCCAAGGCTGCGCTGGTGCAGGCAGCTCAGCTTCCCTGCACCCCCAGGAGCCTGTGCCAGGGTGCAGCTCTGCCCACATGACCTGCCCGGGCTGGTGGCTGAGCCCAGCTCCCATGTTCTGGGCCAGTCACAGGTAGTCTGAGCATGTGCATGGCGTCGCTTCAAGCGGGGAGGGAGTTGCCTCCAAGTCCCACCCATTCCCCA
>JAGPOW010000304.1:72690665-72732199 GCA_030014935.1 Caiman crocodilus | reverse complement strand
AAAAAAAAAAAAATACAATTTTCCGTGGGTTGTGTGGGTGCAACTTATACCCATCAGCGGGCTATAAGCACAAAAATATGGTAGTTTCCTTACACTACACATCAGTTATCAACAACCTGTAATAAAAGTTACTATGTTATCTAACTCCATGTTTCTGTGCCTTAACTAAGTGAGATGCCTTTGAAGTTAAACACAGGAAAATCAGAGTTATGGTTAAAACCTGCTCTAGGGATAGCTATACTGCCCCTATCATATAGTTTATGTTCTGAACGTACTGCTACATTCTCTCAAATGAACCCTTGTACAGGAATCCTAATGTGGTTACAAACATCAACTTCCAGAGAGGGTGGATAATCTGACAGAGATTCTGCCCAGAATTGCATGCCGAGTGAGGAATATACTATACTTGACTCAATTTGCACCAACGTACAGTTCCAGTTCTCCTCACCTGATTCTCTCATCATAGCCATGGCATGCCACTGGAATGAGGCATGAACTTGTCACCGGAGCAGCAAGTGGTAAGGGAGGTAGCATAAACATGGACTTGCCTTAAAATTCAGTTCCCTTTATCCTCTTTTATTCAGAAGGTGTGCATTTCAGATCATGGCCACTACTGCTCCTCCTGCCCCATGCCATGCAGCACTACATGCCTGGCCCAGAAAGAGAGAAGCTGGAGATCACATGGGGTTCCTTTATTCAGCTGAGGAAAGAGTTCCACTTCACTCACCCTTAGACAGCAGAGCCTTGAGCCCTGCCACAAACATAGCACATTATCTCCTACATAATGCAAACAACCCAGAGAAGATAAATCCTTTCCTGTCTCAAAGCAGAGAGAATATCAGGCCCCAAGGAACACCCACCATTCTCCAAAGCAGGGTGTGAGAGAGGCTTCCTGTGCTTCACTCTTGAGACCTGATAGTTCAAATCTAAGCAACAGTGCATATTTCAGAGCCCAAGGAGCAGACACTGAGGGAGCACCGGAGTGGGGAGAAAGAAAATTTGCAGAAAGGCAAGGCAGACACTCACCTCTTTCAAGTTTGCAAGGAAAAAGTCACTGACTACTGCACTGTGTACAGGCAGGGGGAAGGGTTAGGCCCTGCTTTGAAGGCAGGGGCTAGAGCCCTCCCATCTCCTTTTCCCTCCCTCCAACAAGCAGGCCCATCAGCGTAGAATTTACTAATGCCCATTCAGATGTGGGAAAGGGAGACTGTGTCCCTTTTACAGGGGAAGCAGGCCCAACCTGTAGCCATCAGCTGGCAAAGGGCTGGCAGAAGAGTCCAGACCTGTATGGGCAGGGCATAGTAGCCACTGGCTGAAGCTACCTCTTTGCCAACAATTGGTACAGTTCTAAAAGTTGTTTATCAAATCATAATGCAGCTCCCCAGGTGGAATAAGGAGAGAACTCAGTATCATGAAGTAGTTTCACCTGTCAGTGGCAGGGCATGAAGACACAATGAGGGAGGCTTCCAGGCAGGTGCACTACATGCAAAGGCTCCACATACTCTGCACTGTGCTCATTGCTGGCTGCAAAAGAGAAGATTCCCTTGCTACCTTTGCCTCAAAGCAGCACTGTGGGAAGAACAAAGATCAGCTCATCACTTCCTCCAGTTCCTCTGTTCCCCACAGAGAGAGTTATTCAAGTAAAATGACTTGAAGGAAAGGTCCAAAGCTGCCATAAGGGAAGAACAACAGGGTTCAGCCTGTGCTCAGAACAAAAGCTACTGCCATCTTCATATACACAGACAGGAGGTGGCTGGGGCATGGACTTCAGATAGAACAAGTCAAACCAGGAGTGGGGAGGCGCAGTAGAGCAGGCGCATGTCCCTGGGCACAGGTGCAAAGGGCTCCACATGAAACTGGGGGAATGGAACAAGTGGCTACTACCTCCCTTTTTGGAAAGAATTGTAAGAAAGGAGAGAGAGACAGAGATCTTTCTTCCATTGCCAAAGAAATTGCACCCAGCCCTCGAGGACCCAATGTAAGGGAGATCAGGAAGCAAGCAGCCAGCAGGCATCTTAACTGCAAACCTTACACAATTCTCTACATCACATGCTACAGAGACTCTGACATGCTCTACCTGAGCAGAGCAAACCCTTGCCTCAGAATTAGAAGCAGCTGGGGAAACACTAGCACTGGGCTGCTCCAGCCACCTTGCAGGTAGGCACCTTTGCCAGGCTTAGCTCCCTCCAGATCCAGGGTTTCTGCTGCCCAATGTAAACAGGGGCTAAATTTTTGCTTTACTAGATTGTTTCACTCAAGCACTTTGCCTAATTCAAAGACTGTCATGTGACTTGATTTTACAGCAGTAAGTGGGGACATTGCATCATGCTGCAAAATGCAGGCACTGGGAAACCCCAACCCCATCTTCACTGGTAACTGCAGCTCCTCCATCCCCACCTCTTCTCCTGGCCTATGGTAACTGAACACATCTTTCTACCCAATGATGTCAGCTCTGCTGTACTGGCCTGTATGAGAAGGATCACCAATTAGCAGGACTGAGCAGAACATGTCATCTAAAGAGCTCCTGGTTATAGCAGTCACTTTAAGACAACATATGGGCCAGTGAGGTCTGAAGCACTGATAATGGCAGCAACTGGCAGCTTCTATTCCACAGTTCAGAGCAGTGTGAGAGTTTCTGGAGAAAGGCCTCCTTCTTCATTGGTTAAACAGGTAGGGTCATGTTTGATGGCATACCGATTCCAGTACAGATCAGAGTCCAGAGCTATTAAAAAAGAATTCAGGACATGGCCATTTCCCCCCACCCTACCCCAGACACATTAAAACACAATCTTGCAATCCAAAGTGAAATCAGTGCCTCAGCTGGCATCCGTGAGTTGCAGTCCCTGGTTCATCAATAAGAGCCATAACGATCCTGGGGAAGGAAACACACTCTTAGCTGCTGTCTACACCATGCTTCATGTACACTAACAAGAGGACAAATGCAAAAGCCCTGAGCTGCTTAACGTTCTTGGGTACCCAAGAGGCAGGCAGCAGCACAAAGCAAAACCACACCACCCAAAGACACCTGGCCAAGAGGCAGGTTTAAAAAAAGCAGCCTCAACATGGTAGGTTCTACCCAAAGGTGTAGTGAGGAAAATGCAAGGTGTTTCTGGAGCAGCAAGGGTCCCTTGCACCACTTACTACAGCAGCCTGGAATGGTCTTAACCACCCAGGGCACAGAAAGTAACTCTAGCAGAAAGCCACACAAAGGAATTTGACTTCAAAACCACTGCCCATGCACATGTGTGCACACAGGTGAAGCATGAGACAAACAAGAGGCTGCAAATTCAACTTATTTGCTCTGCAGTTCACCTGAAGATGTACAGTCGGGCAGGAAATTCATATCCAGATCCACACCCAGTCCAGAGTCCCCCTTCCTCACCTGAAGTGAGTTCATCACACCATTGGCTAGAACAGCCATTTTCCCAGCAACAGATTTCACTCCTTGCTTGAACTGAGCGATGTCAGCTGCAGGTAGCACATTCCCAATTGACACCCCACCTGCAAAGAGCCAGCAGGAGGGCTGGGGACAAAATGCAAGAACAGTGCCCCCCATTCCTACAGGTCTTGTTGCAGAAGACAGGGGGATAAGGCTCCATGCTGGTCCCCAGGCATGGCACTCTAGACTCCCAGCTCCAGGGCCACCCTTCATCCCACACTAGGTGCTAACAAACCTGAATGCGTGTTTTCAGCCTCCCCAAAGAGGTCTGCGGAGCTGATGGCACTGCTGCCTGAAAGCTGCTGCAATCGGGACCTGGCTTCATACTGCACCGAGGAAAAAACAGAACAAGACTGAGATCCAGCTACAAAAGGCCAAAGCCAAGGTTTATGTAGAAGCCAGGGTCTGTCCAAAGGCAGAGAACCAGACCAAGTATCTGAAAGTGGGTGCAGCAGGGCAAGTGTGGCACTTACCTCAGCATCGGCTTCCCGCCCAAAGAACATGTCTGAGGAGATGGCTTTGGCCCCTGCAAATTTCTGCCGAGCTTCATTTGATTCCACTATGGATGTCCTGCTCTCTGCCTCCTTCCGATTGGTGGGTCTGAGGAGATGACGAGAGACCTCTCCAAGTTTTGCACTTACTGAAGCAGCAAGGAAGGCAGTTCATGGGCTCTGCTCCTCAGACTCCCTACAAACCTACAAAGCCACATGCAGCAGCTGCTGTCCATTAGGACAGTTTAGCACAACCAAATATAGCTAGTGGTCATGAAGTTCTTATTATATCCCCAAGCCATCCACTTCCTTGTTAGAAGTAGAGGCCAACATTCCTTTTACCTAGAAGCCACTGCAGACACTGGGTATTCTCCATTCACAGTGCTAGTGTTTAGATATTTTGCCTATGGGGATTTCCACAGCACAAGATTTGAATGGCTGGACACTGGCATCGCTATTGGCTCCTCAGAAACACCAGACCAGCACTCTCCCTGGCAGGCATACCCCTAGGGTCCAGAGCCTGAGCTCTAGCAATAGCAAGAGAGTATACTTTACCTCTCTCCAATGGGCCGGATGCTGGAAATTGTTACTTCAGCCTCTTCCTCCCCTTTGTCGACACCCCAGGAGGAATCAGTTTCCCATCGTGAACTGAAGGCATCTCCCAGTGAGAAGGGGTTATCTTTATACCTATGGATCAAACAGACAGGAACTCAGCTAGGCCACACCACATGACCTAGAACTAAACCAAAGGCCACAGTGAAGCTCAGGCTTACTTGGGGGGTCCAGATGTAAAGCCTCCAGCATCTTCAAATAAGTCCAACCTGGAGCGGGAAGATTTTGCTGCCAGTGGGGTCTCCTGCTCAATTACTTGCATCTCAGACAGCACCGAGTGTGAGACAGAACTAGAAAAAAAAAAAATGCAGCCAGATATACCCAAGGTCTATAACAAGAGCAGCTGCCACCACAGTAAGACTCAGAGGCTGAAGGGGCCACATCTCAGTTTTCTGGACGGGTCAAAGGCAGACCAGATTCTCCAGATAAAACATAAGGCTTCATTCCCCTTCAGGGAACAGAGTGGTTCTAAATGCCACTTGCCATATTGGCAACTGAATCAAACACATCAGACACTCATCTGTTAAGATGGCAGCAAGCTAATTCCTACAGAAATCTTAAGTCAAAGCAACACACTTAGAGTGTACCTGGCACCCATCCCACCCAGAATCAGGTACCTTCTGGACACCAAACCCATGCCCAGTCTCTCAGCTTGTTCACGTTTCTTTCCTTCCAAGTTCTGAAGTTTCTTCTCCTCCTTCTTTCGATCAAGCTGCAATTCCTGATAGGCCAGTCGCATTGAGGTAACTCTAAAGGAAACATCTGTTGTGAATACAACAGTTTGCCTCTCCCAAATGGATACAGTGCGTTTGGGGATGGGGAGAAAAACAAAAAGAAAACCCCACACTCTGGCCATGTCTACACTGACAAAAGGTCCATTTTTACAACAGTGTGTGCACAGATGTGGCATTAAGCCTGTAAGTAAAGAAGATGCATCATTTCAGCTCAACATCATAAAATCTAGACTAGGATTTACAAGTTAAATGCTTGCTCAAAGAACCTTGCCTGCTTATAAAAACAAATTTATTTCCCTTGGGCAGACACAGCCTTCAAGTTCAAAAAAAAGTTCCAAATCTCAGCCCAGTCTTATGGCAGGCCCTTACATGGCATTAATATAACAGACCCAGAACTTAGAGAGCAGTAAGAAAATACTACTTCTGCTGACCTAAGGCCCTTTCAGAGACACTAATTCAAGCAACCAACTAAGAGCAGCTATATTTGCTATTCTTGCTTCAGACTACTGCCCCCTGTAAGCCAAAGATTTACCTCGCTGTTAGCCCTGCACCCAAAGCTGAGAAGCTTCTAAAAAGAAGAGTCGGCCTCATCATGCCAGTTTCACTGCTGTGGCAAGCAAGTACTTGGCCCCTGACAAAGGTTTCTGCCATGCTTGACACTCACATGGATTCCTCAGCTTGCTTTCCAGACTCCACAGCTTGCTGCTCCCTCAGCTTCTCAGCCACCTGGGCCTGCCGCTCGATCTCGGTGAAGCTCTGGCTGCTCACTTTCTGGGCTCCAAGACCCTTTTTCGCACCCAACTGGGAAAGACCCAGAAACAAAGATAGACAATTCATAGCCATTAGAAACTCAGCGAGTCACTTCCAGACTAAAACCTTCACCTCCTTACAGGGCTAGATCAGGTCTTCAGTCTGTCCAATTCTGTGTCCCCTAACAAGCAAGCAAGCTAGCAAGCAAGCAATTATGCAGTACCTGAAGGGGGTACCAAGGACAGGGAGAGCAACTAGGGAATGAACCCAACTACTGCTGCAGGGAAGAGTGGGACTGGCCCTATGCATGGCAAGTCTACCAACAATGCTCGCATAATGCTTCAAGGCTCAAGTACCTTCACCTCCGCAAGGCATTGGGGGAGCAAGAATGGATGGAGAGAAGCATTGATTCACTTAGGGCAAAGGCAAGGGTTTGGCCAACACTGCTCAGGTTCAGGAGGCAGCCCAAGTAGAGTGCCAGGAGGGAGAAAGCAGGGACAAGGGAGAAGTGGGGCTCTCCCCATTACACAACAGAAGCCAAGACATACATACCCCTTTCTTGGCAGCTCCTGGCTTCTTCTTGCCAATTAGGGAAGGTTTTACTTCTGCAACAGGGAGAAAGGAAGGAGGGAGCAAAAAGGAAATAAAAGCCTCAACAAGCTGAAGTTAGTATTTAATAAACCTGGTGGCAGCCCACACAGAGATCCACTACAGCCCAGCCACAACAGAGTCTAGGACATAGCATGCAGTTCTACAGCAGCAGCCTGGGTGACTTTACCCAGCCAAAAACAAAGCCCTAAGACCATTCTGAGGGATGAGAAACCCTGAAGCTTCGCAGATATGGGGTTAGGGAGGGTGTGCTGTCTGAAACAGTACATAGTGGAGCTGCAGGAAGGAATGGTTTCATGCATTATAGGCAGGGGCGATTCGTATCTGGTCAAGGACGGGCAAGTCTAGTCTTTGTCCAGTGATTCCATGGAGAAAGCTCCAGCAGCCAGTCAAAAAGGAAAGGCAGCACGAGGGGACATGACAGATAGGGAGGTAGGAGCATCATCCAAAAAAGTCAAAAACCCAACCACAGTAAGCTGTAGCACCGCCTCCCTGCAGCCAGGGTCACACCTGGAAGGGATATTAGCACACTGGCTACTTTGGTAGGACCCCAAAACACAGTGGGTGACAGACAAAGCATAATTTCCTTATGCTTTCCACTAGGAATTTGGTCCCTTGCGGCAGAAATGGGGATGTTTTCTCCTGCCCAAAAAGCTGACAGAGTTGAAGGCAGAGTCACAGAATGGACAGGCAGAGGTGCCACAAGCAGCTAGCACAGGCTATTTGTTAGCCAGTTACCTCTGGCAGGTGGAGGCCTGTGCGTAGTAGACAGACACATGGACATGTCTGAGGGAGAAAGACACAAAATATGGGGAGTGAAAGGGTTGCTGAAGGATGAGAGCTTCATACTAAAAGCCAAACAGAGCGAGGCAAAATCTAGCCATACAGTACAGCTCCAGACAGAAGCTAGTGTGGCAGGATCATCATCCCTACAGATGATACCTCCCTAAGGAGCTGACTGCATGCCAAGAAAAATGAATAAACTTTCTACAAGCCTAGAATTAAGATGGCTTGAGTAGTCAAGTTCTGGGTGCCTATTCTAAATTCCAGAAAGGTAACAAGCTGTTGAAAAGATGTGATTCTGATCTGGTCAGTGAATGGGGCAGGAAATCAATAGTACACTGAAAGGAATCCATGGTCACAGAGACCTAGAGCACAAAAGAACTAGAAAGAGGACAACAGACCCCCTAAAACTGACTTCAAAGGCACACTCATGCCTGCTTAAGTGCCAAGAGTTGGTGATCCCATGCTCTTGCTAAAGAAAAAGCCCTTTTAGGTTGCAGCTCCTATATCAGGTCCCAAGGAAAGAACAGCCCAGGAAGAATTGTCAACTCCCAGAGACAGGAAAGTGGGGAAAGGAGTGGTGTTAGGGTAAGAAATTTCACTTACCCACAGGAGTTTTGGGGGACGTGCTCAACAGGTCAATAGATGGGCCTTGGTTAGACTCTAAGGAAACAAAATCAGCAGTTAGCCAATAAAAATAACTAGATGTTCTTCTCCCTCTCCCCTTGTCAGCATGCTCCCTTAATGTACAGAACCCAGACATCTCTCAGAAAGATACAATATCCCCAGAGTAGCTGACCTATGTTCTCTACACAGCAAGCTACTTTAAGAAGCACGACAAGAAACCACCTAAGCCAACATCTTAGATAGAAGTCTGTGAAGCACATTTTTTCCAAGCAAAATCTGTTTCTGGACCTCCTGAGTCTCCAGAGTTCCTTTCTCTCCCTGCAGCATGCATTTGGAAAGAGGAACTTTGAAGCAATGTTCACCTGTCTCTGTTCTACTAATGCCACTTGCAGAGTAACCTGTATGATACTCTGCAGAGGCTTACAATGTCTGCAAGTGAACAACAGTCAAACAAGACAGTTAAGCCCAAAGTCAAAGTCTAGGTCTCTATACATATGCTTCAGAGAGAGCAAAGAACTGAACTTCATCTGTAGCTAAGACGACGACTGACTTTCCCAAATGTCTGGATTAGTTTAATCAGTCCTCCTGCACTATACTGAATGAAGCCTCCACCCATACCCATGGCTTTTTCCAACCCTGTCCAGACAGCTTCTCTGCTGGAAGAGAAGCCAAGTTCTTAACAGAAGTTAGTCAGCTGGGTACTCACGTGGCATTGTGCTGGCTTCAGATGGCTTGGCTGCTCTCTCCATCTCCAATGAGGACTGTGCAGGATTCTGACTGGCCTCTGCAATGTCCCATATACCACAAGGCTTAAAGATAAACATGTGCTACAATAAGTCTCAAGGGTGAATGACCCAGTAGAGGTCCAACCACCCTTCTTCCAACCAAAGCAAGCAGGCATCCTAATGTAATTCAAAAAGCATAAGCAGATGAAATGTACTTAAGCTGCACAGATCATAGCTCCTCTGGGGAGATGGAGAATACCACGGACCAGTCAACAATCTCTTGAGAGTATTTTAACAACATATGTAATAAAAGGATAAAAGGACAATGACCACCCTTATTCCCCTCCTTTACCCATAGCAAGTTAGAGTGCTATGCCTTGTAAGTTGCATGACAGAACTGACTATGTAGTTTTAGTAATAGTTTAGCAAAGGATTTGTATGGGAATATTGGGATAAACTCTAATTCTCATTTTATTCTACACCATAGGAAGAATAATCCCAGACATGACCCAAATTCGACAAACCTGGGCTCCACACAGTAGAGCAGTGGGTAGCAACATTTTTGGGCAGAATGCCAAAAACACCTGCAACCTTGCCTTGTAAGACATTGGTATGCCAAGGGCAGATGGTGGGGCGGAGCCCATGAGAGGCCCAATCCTTGCTGTGGCAGCAGAGTCCCAGCCCCCTCCCAAAGGCGCACGTGCCGAGAAAAATGCTTTTGCATGCCACATTCTAGTACACATACCCAGGGTTGCCCACTCCTGAAGTAGAGACTACTTGTACTACAGCTTTTGCTGGCTACCTGCCTACAGCACAAGAGCTTACTTAACTGAACAGGTAACAAAGCATGACCTATGGACCAAAAGCAGTTGTGCAAGTCTCCCACCTTCAACACAGAACTCTATACAGAGACTACAGGTGCTGGCATGCAGTACTCCAGCCCGTAACCAGACAAGATGCCAGGACTATAGCAGTCACAAGCCACAGCAGTATCATCAGCAATGGCAACTACAATCTATCTGCTTTCATGCACAACAGGTTTGAGCATTCTAAAACCATCTTTCCACACTCCCGACAAGTAACCAAGTCACCTTGGGATAGAAAGGACGGCCCTATCTGATTCTCCTCACCTGTGTGTGCTCCATGAAGAAGTCAGCATCACTCTTTTCAGGAGAATGGCCAGGTGTTCCACTCAACCCATCTATCAGGAGCTGAAAAGAAAAGACGACATTCCACAACCATAACAGTGATGTTGCCTTGCCACAAGGTCATCAAATGAGTCAGGCTCATCACTTACATCAGTGCCATACTTGGCCATGGTAGCACTAGCCAGCTGCCTGATCTTCTCTCTGTACATCTGGGCAGCCCGACTGTTATACTTGGCATTGGCATCTGTGGTGGTGCATCCATGCTGGCGAAAGAAGGCAGTCTGAAAAGAAGAGAGACTCATCAGTCTGCTGGCAGCCAAGCCACGCTCAAATAAACAGAACAGAGCTATAACTAACTTGACAAAAGCACCAGCAGGGGAAGTAAGGGCTTCCTGGGGCTGAGGAGGGTGGAGAAAAGCTTCTCTCAGCTTTCACTTAGATCCTGCCTGTCCAGGACCCAGAAGCATGAGAGAATGCAGCCAACCCTTCCCCAGAGAAGAACAGTTCTGAAATCACAAGAGACGGTTGAGGAAGAACAGGTCCCCTGACCAGTTTCCAGTGCCCTGAGTTGGAGGGGGGTGTGGAAAAGGGAATCACATTTGGGAGAAGGAGCACGGCAAGCCTATTTTTCAGGAAGCTGCACTCTCTGGCAAGGTCACCATTCTGACCTCCTGATTTCAGATGAAAAATGAAGAGGCCTTCTCTCCCTTGTAGGCCTCCAAAGAACAAGAGAAGAGAATGGCACCAGCAGCACAATGGTGTAACGGCAGGAAGAGGTGTAACAAGCAAGGAGCAGGTGTCTACTACTGAAAGGGGAACCAAATAAATGCCTACAGAGGGTCCTCACCGCATTGGCATTGCTGCCCACTTGCATACACCTCAGCTGGAACCAACTCCAGTTTGAATCCAGCTCTGTAGACCTGCAAAAGAACAGATCAACTACATTAATAAAAATAAGTAACAACCAAAAAAGCTTGATATCCTGCTGCTATTCAGTCTCACAGTTTGCAGGGGAACTATGGGATATTAACTGTAGTCTTGCTTCCCCGTCTCCCACACCAACAGTAACAAATTAAGAAGAGTTTTAAATGATCAGTATCTCGCCAGCTGGCTCACCACATGGAATAATGTAACGTCCAAGTAGAAAGGCTTTCCACTAATACTATACTCTTAACATGTTGTAGTTCAAGCTAGAAGACCCCAGGAAACATATGCTGTCATTCTGGAACTGGTCCCACCACAGTATGAAAGATGTATCTATTTATCTCACCTTACTGCATTTAAAGTCTTGCAGGGACACTGTGTGAAAGACCTGACTCAAAGCAGCACTGCATTCTGACAAACCTTGAAGCCAGCATGAGGAAGAGCCATTTCAAGAGCCATCCCACCCTCCATTTCTAGATGGTTGCACAAAAAGAGACAGCAGCTACCACCAGGGCCCCCGCTGGAAGACAAATCAGAGAACAAAGAGATGGATTCTACAGCAGGGCATGAATCTAGTCACTATGTCATACAACACCTCTATGGCAAAGCATGCAGTGGACGTTCAGTGAACTGAATTCACTCAGGACATTAAATTGTGCCTGAGAAACTCTCATAACAGTTGTATATGATATAACAAAAACAGACCAAGAGATTACAATGTAGGCATAGAAATAAAGTAATCCTGTACTCCAGAAATGAAGATAATATATCTGAGGAGAAAATATACTGGAACAGGCACTAAGTCGGAGAGAGAAACTTAGGATGTTGATATTTTGAGAAAGTTTTCTCTCTGGCATAAATGACAGTTGATGAAGAAATACAACAGCAAACAGGGAGCCTATGTAATCCTAGAACCCAGATGCCTTGTGTTATAGCACAGAGAAGGAAGGTTCCTTCCATGGGTCTACTGCAACTACTTCTAGAATATCACTTTCTGTTTGGCAGTCAAATGGCAGCATGAACTTGGCAGCATGCCAGAAAACATGAATAAAAGTAACTCAATGGATAAGAAATTGAGGACACATCTGTGTGATACAATGCAGTGCCATCCAGAAACACCTCAGCTGGCTGCTACCAGAAGCAGTGTAGCTGTCTGTTCGGCTGGGTAGAGTGCCAAGCTAATCAGCCCTGATGGGAAGTAGGTTTTAACAAGCAGGCAAAGCACTAAGCTAATGCAACTGTACTGTTTCTAGTATTCAACTTAATTTAGATATCTCCTCCACACAACATTGTATTTTGTCATGCAGAAACACCCTGAGTTTTAAGGAAAAATTAAGAGCTAGATTTGCCTGGTGCAATTAAGAGATTACGAAAAAAGCAGTCTAATTATACAAAGGATGTAACAGAGCAGCAGAGACATCATAAATGGGAAAGTTTGGCTTAATAATTTTGAATATGCTAGTGCCTACAGAAGATGACCTCATTGTACTAAATGAGTTAGGCTAACCCCCGCACAAAGTTAGGCTAACCTGGTGCAGGGGTGGTACCTGCACCAGGAGTATAAATGATGCTGCATAATAAAATGCTGTACATGAACCCTGAGCCTTGTACACGTTACAACTTTCCCTAAACCACCACTCGTATTCTCTGTACAGCTTCCTGCCTGTCTTCTTTTCGACTGCTCTCTGGACCAGTGCTTTGCTACGTTAACAGGCTCTGGTTAGAGAGCCTATGCTTGGCTCTAGCTTCCCTCCTCATGGGTAGCCTGAACAGAAGCAACTATAGGTATCCCTCCCCTGAGGCTGCTGTGCAAAGACATTTTGTGTAGCCCTCACATTGTACCTCACACCCATTTCTCTCCAACCCTTACACAGTCTTCTCCTCTGAGATTACCAAGCTTATGTTGGTGCTTTAAGGTTTTCATTGAGTTTTGTATGAAATGTACTTCAAAAAGTTTGGAGACTTTTATTTGCATCCAGCAAACTACAAAAGGAACCTGATTGCTTTTGGGCCTGCTCCTGCCTGACACAAACCCTTCCTTTAATCCAGAGGTATCAAAGATATGGCCCGTGGGCCAGATCTGGCCTATGGAGCTCAGCTTTCTACCCCATGGATCTCAGACCAACCCTACCTACTGGTGTGCAAAGGCCTATCTGGCCCTATATGCTACACTGGGTGGGTCCATGGCACAGGCCTATTTGTCATCTTTAGTCTGGTGGGTCCAGCCCACCACGTTTCTTACTGGCCTCCCTCAGACAGGAAAAGGTGCCAATAGATTGCTTAGGACAAATAATAAGGTGTGCTGGTCCCAGGTTTAAAATGAGAATGCCAAGGGGGGATGCTAGGGAGAGCGCACCAGACAGCGCCCACCAGCCCCCAAACAAGTCCAAGGAGCCAGCAGACACTACCCAGTGATACTCTGCTTGGAAACAGGGATGAAGAAAGGCAGCTCCCGGGGACCCTACCAGCCAAAGCCTCCTTCCTGGTCAAGCCCACAGCCAGCTTGGCCAGGACCAGGAAGAGGCTGATCAGGATGCTAATCAGGAGGCCTGGGGCCCGCTGCACGTGGCATGCACGCCTACAGTGCTGCAACAAGCCCCAGACACTGGCTTGTGCTGCACGAGGTGTGTGGAACTGGATCCGCTTCCATGGGCACTGCACACGACACCTGTCCCATGACGTACACAGGCAGCTCTGTCACACTGGGCATGAGGTCCAGCGCAGGCACAGGCCCCTGCCCAGCGCATGCCCTGCACCACGGGCCCTGCTATCCCTGAGCCACGCACACCTGATGAAGCTGAGGTGCACGCCCAGCGAGCGGTGCGCGCCCGAGCAGTCGATGCAGAGGAAGACGCCGTAGGTGACGCTGGCCCAGCTCGGGTTCTTGGCGCCGCAGTCGAAGCAGCACTAGGGTAAACAGAACGTTAGCGCGAGCGGGAGAACCCCGCCCCCGCGCATGCGCAAACGTGAGCGAACCCTGGGGGCTGGGGTGCCGGTCCCGCACCCGCCCCACCCCAGGCCCGGGGTGGGGAGGAGGAGAAGGGGGAGGCCCTGGGCCCGCCACAAGGGGCCGCCAGGCGGGTCCGCGCCACGCTTGTACCTTGTTAACTGGCGCCGCCCGCAGCCGCTTGAACAGGGTCTGAATCTCCGCCTTACTCGGCTCGGCCGCCATGATCTCTCCTTCCCAGGCAGCACCGCGGCGCCGCCGGGTCCAATCTACTCAGGAGGTGGGGCTAGCGGACGGCGGCTCGCTCGGATCAGGCCACAGAGGAGCGCGGCCGCCGGGATACGCGGACCAGGGTGGCTGCTGCAGGGCTTGCGTGGCGCCATGCCTAAGGCGTGCTCCGTTATCAACTGCCCCACCCGCGAGAGCCGCCCCTGGAGACTCTCCTTCCACAGGTCTGGCCGGGGGCGGGGCTAACCCCTGGGGGCGGAGCTATCATTATGTGGAGCGGGGCTAATCACATGGGGCGGGGCTACCATTCCAGGGCAGGGTAGCTCCGTGGGGGAGGGGCTACCATGCTAGGGCTGGGGATAATACCAGGGGGCGGGACTAGCGGACTGCGGGCGGAGCTACAAGGTTTTGGGCGAGCCTAGAGGCCACCAGAGTTGGGCTTATTCCCGGGAAGTGGAGCTACAAGGTGTTGGCGAGCCTAAAGACCGTGGGGTGGGGCCAGTGGATAGGGGGCTGGGCTCATGAGTTTGGGGAAGGGCGGGGTGGGGCTAGGCACTGGAGGTCAAGGGTGTCTGCCCCCGCCCAGCATTGACCCGTGCTTCTATCTGCTTGCAGCTTTCCCAAGGCGCACGAGCTGCAGAAGCGCTGGCTGCTGGCAATGCGGCGCGTCGAGCCTGGCTCCCGCCGGCTGTGGGTGCTAGGTGCCAGCGCCTGCCTCTGCTTCCAGCACTTTGCACGGGAAGAGTGTGAGCTCCACGGCAGGTAGCGGCGGCTCAAGGCCAGTGTCATCCCCTCTCACTTCTCCTTCGAGGTAGTGCAAGTAGGTCCATGGGTCTTGATTGTGCGGGTACTAGCTCCTTGGGGTGGGGAAAGCCTGCTCAGACTCCCTCTTTGGCCCTGTGTCGGGCCCCTGTGTCTGGCTGCGCCTCTCCCTAGTGGTGTCTGATGTTGAGGAAGAGACACTCATTTGTCCTGTCCATGCTGGCACAGGAGTTATCTGCAGGGCGCCTGCCCCAGTGGGTGAGAAGAAAGTTGTTTGAAGGGCAGGACTCCTGGGTTCTCCTGCAGACGCTGTGCCTGCTCCCGTGGTGCAGAGACAACTACCACCTCTCTGAAGCATAGTCATCTTATAGTGGCCCTGCATTACTCTCTGGGGTCACCAAGGAAAGGAGTTGAGTTTCCCAGTTGGATGAGGTAGAGAAAGACAAAGCACAGTGCCAAAGATGTCTCTAGTTCAGACCCCTTGTGTTTGGCTTTACAGTTTCCTCATGGCCTCTCTCCCAGCACAGATGTGGGATTGGGAGTATCTGCACCAAATCAGTCCTACATGACCTACGTACAGTACTGGACTGGATGTTTCCCCCATGAGTTTGATGCCCTTGTTTTCAATCCTTGGCATAGTATCTTATTCAAGATATGTCCTCTCACACTCCAGAGGAGAATGTTTTCTTGTTGAATTCCCTCTAGGTCTGGTTTTTATCCTGGCTTGAGAGGCATACCTCACACTTAGCAATGTGTCCTCCCTTGCCCTTTTTTCTCCCCCTTTCTGTGGGCATTCAGCAATCATTGCAGGAGTCTTCTGTGCCAGGCCTTTTGATGTGTCCTCCATTTCCTGGGGCTCTAAGTTTAGAGATCAGATCACATTAAGAAATTCATTTTAGAATAGATGGCATGGATGGTAGCTATTGCCCACAGGTAATGGCTGTTTTGCAGCATAGTGAGACAGAAAACAGCAGTGGAGCCAGCTATTACCCAGCATGCATTTATTTGAAACAGGAGCCCAGAACAGACTACAATACCTGTACAAGTGTAACACATACACATATGTGATATTTCTTGGCAGTGAAAGATGCATCTGCTAGAAAACTCCAAGTACTTTATCCTGGAGCAAAATTCCCAGGGAAGATTTTTTGGTGGAGTCAATACCAGACTACCAGGGGGAGCAAATCTCAGAATCACGAGTCCCACAGAAATTCCAACCCCTAGTCCCTATGTGTTCCAATCTATTAAAACACCCCTAGCAAAAGCCTCCAGGGGAAGGCAAGAGATGGAAAGATATCTTGTGCCCATAAGAAAAGCTGTCTGAGTTCTGTAGGTCAACTGACACCTGAAAAGCAATAGGGATCCAGTGAGTCAAAACAGCTACTAGAAACTGAATGATATGTGCTCTCTAGAGCCAGCTCTGCTGACAGTTATGTTTTATATTAGCTAGAGGTAGCTAGTTGTCCCTGTTTAGAGTTCATAGCAGTATCTGACACTGAGATAATAATTGGCCTGATTCACTGCAGCAATGGATGGTCATTGAAAACAGCTTTTATCCTGCTAGTCCTTTCTGTAGAGTCGGTAGAGGCCACCACAGAACACCCACCACAGCCCTAAATGCACCAAACTAGGTACTGGACTTGATGGTGGAGCACAAAGGATGGAGTTAGGGCATTGTCCTGAAAACTGAAGGGAATTTATTTGACCAAAAGGCTATTTGTTTACAATACAGAAATCACAAGGAATGAGGTAGTAAGGAATATTAAAATGCTTTATATGAGAATCAGTGGTGCAGCATCAGCTGGCATAGTGCATGCTGCACAGGTCAACCTGTCTCAAAAAATATTGTAGAACTAAAAGGTGACAACAATCTGTAGGACCTAATACCGGATGTGCAGAGACTGAATAATTAAAATTGTCTGCCTTAAAGATTGATAACTTCATGAGAAAGATCCATGGTAGAGAGGGAGTTAATCAGGAATTTTTGTTCATGCTGTCTCTAAACACAAGCAAATCAATACAGAAAACCCTCGGGATTCATAGTTTCAAATATTCACAAATGCTGGACCTGCATTTTAAATACACTTTAAACACTTACCAGAGCTCTGTGCTTGCTGCTGCTAGGTTCCTGAGGCTGCTGCCAGGCTCCCAAGGCTGCTACTGGAGCTGTGCCCCCCATCCCAGCTGCCGGGGGCACTGCGTTCATGATCGCAGTACCTTATTCATGGATTTCACCATTCGCGGGGGATACATTCTTGTATCCCCCCGCAATGATGAGGGTCACCTGTATTTAATCAGGACAAAATGGTCAGAAATTTGATACCAGCAAGAGGAAATATTTTCTCACAGAGTGTTGAAATTATTGTGGTGTGGCACATGTTGCCGTGGTAATTAGCTGAGGCCAAGACTTCATTATTTATGTGGGATCGAGGGGAGTCAGAGTCATCATACTTAATAGCCAACCCCACCACAACTTTGAATGAAACACTAAACCTCATGCTTCAGGACTTCAGCCAGTCTTTGTCTCCAAGGGATTTGAGTGAGCCCTTAATGTGGGCCAGATGATCGTGTATCTGTTCACTGCAGGGTTCTTGCACCTTCCTCTGAGCATCTGGTTTCAAATAGTGTCAGAGACAGGATATGGGACTAGATAAACCTCAAATCTAACATGTGTTCCTAACCTGGGGCAAAATGATATTATGTTGACCAGCCCTGAGCTCACTTCAACAGGCCAACTCCCCAGTGGTATACACAGCCTCCAGCATCTTTGAACCAGCTCTGCACTTCACCACTGCATTCATCACATTTGCAAAGGCAGTAGGGGAAGAGGCACTGTAGGCTTATGTCCCTTCTCTAGGGCTTTCAATTAACTTGGACGCGCAGCACAGTCACCTAGGAGTGTTTGC
Source organism: Caiman crocodilus (assembly GCA_030014935.1). Classification (NCBI taxonomy): domain Eukaryota; kingdom Metazoa; phylum Chordata; order Crocodylia; family Alligatoridae; genus Caiman; species Caiman crocodilus. Next base: position 72,714,514 of record JAGPOW010000304.1, on the reverse strand, counting down.
TGTAACAGACAGCCAAAAAGCATTGCTAGCTCAGGGGAATCTTTTTTTGATGGCCCCAGCTCTTAGCAAAACTTTCTTGCACAGGATGAGGCCTTCAGATTCAGAGTACCCATTGTCCATGAAAGCAGCAGGAATAGAGAGATGCTGGCAGTAGAAATAGTTTATTTTTGTTCCCTCAGCCAGCACAGGAAAGACCTCCTGTCACTCTCTCTTCCCTGGGAGCAATTGCTGTCACAGCCACACAGGGCAGCTCTCTTTGTTTCCTGCAACTGTTTCTTTTGCCTTGCAACCTGATTAAATGATTCAGGCAGCACCAACAGGATTCAGAGCTCCAACCTGGCAGCCTGTCCCTTGCCCCTAGTCTCCAGGTCCCTTCACATCACATCTGGCTTCTGGTCCTGCTCCTCTTAATTGCCAGTAAAGTGAGCCCTGAGCCAGTTGTCCCTCCCAGGCTTAGTTCTCCTAGCTGTTTCCAGCCCCCTCAGGAAGTAATGGCCTCAAACAGCATCCCTTGCATGAAGGAAAATGAGTGAAAGTGATCTGGTTTGTTCCTGCTGCCTGACACATAGCTGGGGCATTTCCCAGCATGAAAGCCCTACTATAAATAGTGCTTGAGCTCAGATGATAATAAGGACAAGCGGTAAAGAGGAAGCATGAGGACTCTGTGCAGGACAGAAGAGACAAAAGTCACGAGTAAAGAATGGAGGGGACTGGCGTGGACCAGCCCTGAACTTGTAGGGCTGAGCCCGAGAGTGGTAACTACAGATCTTCTAAGAGCAACCTTCATCTTTTCCATGGAGTATGGCAAGGCAAAGCAGGAACCACTAGTTTATCCAGAAGTGAATCCTGACCCAAGTGCCGTTTGGGAGAAAGTGCCCAGTGAGCAGATATCATGGGCTCATTTGAGGCAGGCTGCCAAGCAGAGCTGTTGATCTCTTGTGCCACCACTAAACCAGAGGACCAAGAGAGGACAGGGGAGAGGCTGCAGCAGGTTCAATTTACTGTGAAAAATCGTTCAGAAGGAAGCAGCACCTCATGTTGCCCATAGGTGTAGTGTGGTATCTGCCCTTCAATAGCACGGAATGGCCAGGAACAGAAGTTGCACATTAAAAAGAGAGAGTAGGAAAAAGAGATGTCATTAATCAAACCCCTTGAATCCAAGTCAAAGTTTGTCAGGATTTGGCAATAGCCAGCTAGATGGTTTCCCTAAAGTAGCCACCAAGAACTCCAGGCCCCATTCACACTGCTCTGCCCAGACTGACTGGGTGCTCTTCAGTCAACTCTTCTATAGCCACTGGAGATCTCCTAAGAGTCCTTGCCTATGAGCAAATCCTTCTTCTGGAGTAAACCTTACCCAGCTTCCTAGGTCCAGCCATACTGGCTGTCTGATATAACAATTATCTCCATTTCTAGTTCTGATGGAAGCTGTTGAGATGGCATCGGTTCCTCTGAACACAGCCCAGTCCAGGGGAAGCCATTACCATATTTTCATCACAAGGGTTTGTGCTGAAGCAGTTTATCCATTAAAGGGCCCCTCTGTGTGTCTCTTGCTTTCAATTTGCCCCAATTAGAGGTTCATCAAGATGTGGTCCTGTCCTTTATTAGCAGGAATCCTGGTTTTTCCTGATAAAAAAGTGCAAATTCTTGATAAACACCCCCCATTCAAGTTACCTGACAAAATCCCCAAAATCTGTGATTAAAATAAAACACCGCTATTTATATAGGTATTAATGGAACATAATGTTTTATTGATATATTTACAATTTTAAAGCAGTTTGGAAGCTTACCAGTGCCTCAATCACTGTAGTAAAATAATTTAATAAATTAAATACCTATACATTTTGGTATTTGATTTTGGCTTTTTATCATGGAATGTCAGAGCTCCCCTTGCCCTCTTAGCTCACCAGGATGCAGGGCCAGGCTCCTCATGCACCACCCATAGCCCACTGGCCCTGCTGGTGCTGCTCACTCCCCCCTACAGCCACCTTGACACTCCTGGTGCCCCTCACTCCCCACCCACAGCCTTGCTGGTGTCCCTTGCCCCCTAACCACAGACCATGTACTCCCCTCAGCCCTGCCAGAGGGGGCCCTCAGCTGCCAGGGCTACAGGATCAGGGACCTAGGTCCACAGCCCCCTGCCTCCTGCAGCAGCGCCCAAGCCCCAGATGCTGCCTGTGGGAGGTGGCAGCTGCTGCAGTAAAGTGGAGCATGGAGCCCAGCTTTGCCCCTCACCCCTCCCTGCCAGACAAAGCCCATGCTGCCCTCTGTGGACTCAGGGGACCAGCTCCCCATCACTGCATGCACTCCTGTGGGGAATGTGGGGACACGTGCAACACATTGTGGCCTCAGGCTCCAAGTCCCACATACTGCCCTGTCCTACCCAACTCCCTCCCTCTTTATGGGGGCCTCAATCTCTTGTCCCAGACTTACCTGGGAGAGCTGCTCTCCAGGCTGCCTGGCAGCCATGTGCATATACATGGCACCCCCTGGCTGACTGCCCTCCTCCCACTCCCCCAACCCCTTGCAGGCTGGAACTCTGCCAGCTTGCAGAGAGCTCTTTGCAAAAGAGCAAAACTTACGTGTTTCTTTGTAAAATTAAAAATCAGTGTTTTTCTCCAGTAAAAGGGAAAATCAGCATTTTTTCCATGGGAAACTGAAAATCTGGATCCCTGTTTATTAGGCACCTCTTAACAAAATCTTTAGGAAATGGCTGTGTCAGGAAGTGGAAATGAACTAACTCTATAATGGGGATATAGAGTTAAAGAATCTACTTTCTACCTACCATCTAGAAGCAAGCTGGAGAGACTGGGGCTGCAGGGTGTATGAATGACTGATAGCCTAATATCATAGATGGGAGGGAGCCCAGGGGCTGTGATGGAAGCCTGGAGACAACAGCAATAACAGCTCAGAGCCTCGGAGTGAGATATTTGTAACGTATGGAAAGGAACTGCACTAGGAAGTAGGAGTAGCCTGGTAGTGGTAGCTTCAGGCTGCTGCTTTTTGTGAGGGGTGTGTGTGGAATTTTTAAGCTGGATATTGGAAGAAAGAGCAGCATATCAGTGAGAGCTCCTTACTCTTGGGATCCCTAACCAGCCTGCGGCTGGTTCATGAGGAGACTGGAGGAGTTAGGAAGGTGATCAGGGACAAAACAATCATTTCTGGTCTCCTTGTTAACCCAATGGAGGCCTCTGGCATTGCTTCAGTTCTTTCAGCAGCTCACAGCCCACTGGAAGATTCTGTGGAGCATAGCTGGAACTTGGACTAGGGAAACTTACCAGGGACTTACAGGCTAAAGGAAGAGGGATAGTCCTGTGTTTCAAGCATGGAGTCAGGACATCTGAGTTCTGTTCTCAGCTCTTGACATCCTCTGCAGGACCTTAAGCCAGTCATAGTGCCACTTTGTGCTTCAGTTTCCCTGTCTTTATTAAAGTGGGAGGTTAATACATACCTCCTTGGTGTTGTGGGGCTTAACTTGTGCATTCTGAACACTTCAGAGTGTTATTGGTAGAAGTGGGATTTCAGCACCATTGCCCCATCCCATCTGCACTGGCTTTCTCCATCATAGAGCCTGCTAGCACTGTTGCTTCTATCTGCCCTGCTCAGGATCAGTGTCAGTAGGTGTGCCCCAGTTGCCCAGAGGCAGATCATATTATCTGAACTTTTACCTGGTACAGAAATCACCTAGAGGGCAGCACCCAACAAGGTCTCTCAAAGCCATGGGCACCAATATACCAGCAGCAGGCCCTGGTGAGGCTATTTTACCAGCAGATGTCTCTCCAACTCAGGCTAAAGTGTTGAGTAGAAACACACGGGGCAGCCAATGCTTATTGTGATGCCTAAAGCCTAGAACTTCTGTCCCCTAGGATTTCAGATAAAGGGTCAACCCAGGGCATGGTGGGGTGGGACATTTTTGTAGGGGTGACTTGGAGAGGGCAGTAACTGAAGTGTTTTCTGATTCCCTGCATCCTAGATCCTAGGACTCAGAGTGGGCCCAGGGTCTCTGATGCAGACATACTGCTGGAAAAATCAGCCTAATAACAAAGGTTGCAAAGGGGAGAAGAAAATAGAAGTTGATTATAATTTTTGGTTTCAAAAACAATTGTATGAGCGTGTCCTGGGCTGTACAAATGACAGGAGGGAGAGTGCTGGCCTGGAGGCTGTCATTTGGGGCTATCGGGACATGGGAAAAGGGAGCTCAGGAAAAGGGAAGGGCTGTCAGGTGGTGACAGGCATGCTCCTGTGTGCTGGCAAGTGGAGCTCATCCAGGCTGAGTGCACGGAGGACAGAACACAACCCTCCCTGCTCCCCAGCCTCATGCTGGGGAATGAGCAGGAGCAGGACGCAGCCAAGTGGCGCCTCTCCTACTGTCGCCAGGAGCTGCGGAGTGTGCTGGAAGGCTTAAAGGAGCACAGTCTCCTCTGTGAAGACAACATGCACATGCTGAGAGTCCAGTTTGCTGGTAAGGAAAGGGCAGGGGTTTTCCTCTCAGAGACTTGGGTGCTGCCCCTTCTCTACCTGTGTCAGTGAACCTTGTGGAGGTGTCCATGCACCCACTCTGGCCCCTTCCTTGTGAGCTCTAAGAGGAGGGCCTTATACCCACTGCCCTCTCTCCCCCCCATCAAGGACAGACCTCCTGCGGTTGGGGGTAGTTGTCGATGGAGTCTCCGTGAAATCCATGTTCTTCCACCCTGCCACTCCAGTGCTCAAGGTCACCTATTTTTTTGACCCCTGCCACCTGCTCACACTTGTTCACAACACGCTGCAGGCACATGGGAGCCTCCAGGTCAGTGGCAAGGCTATCTATTGGGACTACATCCTGCGCCTGGGGCTGCTACAGCAAGAGGAAGTTGCTTGCAGACTGGACGGCATGGGCCTGTCAGGGCAGATGTGGGGAAACGGAGCTGCACAGCTGTTCAGCGAGAGCACAGCCCAAGCCCTGCACTTTGTTGCCAGCCTGGGTTTGCCCCAGTTTCAGGGCCATGAGGTGACAGCACATTTCCTCCGGCTACTTGGCAGGGTGTTTGACAACTGCAGTAGTCGGAGCATCCATGGCAAAGGGCCCAAGGCACCATTGACCCTTGCCAGCTCCATTTCCCTCAATAGCCTCTGCAATGAACATGAGAACCTGCTACACAAGCTGCAGGATGCCTCTGGGGAGCTGCTGGGACTGAGCAAACACTGCTGGGGCTTCCTGAGCTTCCTAGTGAACCTGCGCAGTCTCCAGCAGATGCCAAGGACCTACCTGGAGGCAGAGGACGGGCCTATGCCATACCTGCTCCCTGGCTGGTGGAGGCTAGACCCTCTGCAGTGGTGGTTGGAGGCCATTCAGCAGGCCTGTGATGAGAGAGGGACTCCCACTGCGCAGGGTTTCCAGCTTGTGTACAGAAACGTCCTGCAGAAGGGTCTCACTAAGCTGGGAACCAGTGTCCCCAGTCTGCTGGATGTGTCTTTGAACAGATGGGCCAGTCTCCAGCTGCAGGCTACTTGGCCCCTGGAAAAGGGGAAAATCTGGCTGGATCACTGGTATCTGGGTTCCAGGCAGGTCCCCAGTGCCATAGACCTAACCCCATCCGTTCTTGCTCAGGTGGAGGAAGACAAAACCGCCTCTATCACCTGCTTTGTAGTACAGAAGATGCTACCACTTCTGCCCTGTGCCAAGTGTCAAGCTGCCCTGCTGTCTTCCTCTGGGGTGCAGCCTGCAGGTAGTGTCCTCCTGTGCCTAGAGAAGAGGAAAGGGCTGCATCTTCCTGCTGCATTAGTGAGGAGAGTTATTCATAGAGCAGAGAGGATTCTTGGCCTTTCCATGTGGCTCTTCAGGAACTCCAGGCAGCCTGAAAACAGGCTTAGCACTGGAGTTGGCTATCCTGACTGACATGAGCAAGGAGCCAGGCCTCTTTCCATCCCTGCACAATCATCTCTTTGAGAACAATGCAGTGGTTTCCAATCACTATGTCACCCTCTTGCAGGGCCTCATGCAAAACTTCCTGGAGCTGCATTCAGGGAAGTGGGGGGCAGTGCAGGGGCCAGAATCTGGACAAGTCACTGAAGGCAGTCACTCCCATGCTGCAAACAATAGGCAGAGTCTGGGCAGTGCTACAGGGCACAGGGCCTGGTCCCATTAGATATTTGGACTCAAGCAGCAGTTTAATTCTCCTTAAAGAAAGCCTTGCTTTGTAGAGTAAGTCCAGTCTCAGGTGCAGAAGAGTCAGGCCAGGGGTCAGCATGCCAGCCTGCAGCCTTGCCTGACTGCCTAGCTGTTGCAGAAGTGGTGAATCTGCAGTGCAGATGCCATGAGTGGCACAAGCATCCTCTGTGTATAGTGCACAGTGAATGAGGGAGGGAGCACAGCAGCAAATTGGACAAGGAGCAGAAAGTCAAGCAGATCAGGCAGGGAGCACAGGGCTGGGAGCAGGAAGCAGAGCAGCAGATTGGGCAGGGGAAGGGAGTCACAGTAGCACCTGAGGAGGTTGTGGAGATCATTTGTGGCATGCCTGCCAAAAGCTTGGCCCCCAAATACTGCTAATACTGGGTGAAGTGAAACGGTCTCTGTGCACAGGCAGTGAACTACAACATTGTGTACCATCTGAAAGCCGAGGGTCAAACCTGGCTGAGTGATGTCCAATGCCCTAGCTGCAGGACCAGTCTTTTCAAATCAGATTCCTCCAAATCTGTCAGTAAAGGCAAGAGCCCAGTTGCTGTATTCTGTAGCTGCCAGTTTCCCCAAACTGACTCCCTGGCCCTATCACAGCAGTGGTTGCGATGCATTTAAGCAGCACCTTGCAATAAGGTAGCAGAGTTCCCACCCAAAAAGACTGGGTAGGTAGTTCGGAGAAAGGAGCAGAGCATACGGCAGAGAGGCAGATGTAATAAATAGCCACATTAAGTAAAAATGTTTTAATAAAAGATTTTTGAAATAGGAGGGATTCTTCCAATGTCAGTATTCTATATAAGGAGAAAGGGAGCTGTCACAAACACCAAAAAGGAGGAGGTACAGTAAGACGGGAGAAAGACAAGTGCTAGTGTGAGAGACTCAGTACATAGATTGTAAGGAGCTGGAAGGGACCTTGCAAGATCATTGGGTCCAGCCCCCATGCACTAGGCAAGAAAGACAGCTGGGGGTCAGGTGACCCCAGTGAAGTGACAGTCCAGTCTCCTTTTGAAGATTTCTAGGGTAAGTGACTGCTCTGCCTCTGGAGGGAGTTTGTTCCTCTATCTAGACACCCTGGCTGTGAAGGAGTTTTTCCTAGAATTGAGCCTGAAGCAGTCTTTCAGGAGTTTGTATTCATAATTGGGTACATGGGATATAAAGAAATGGACATATCTCTAGGAAAGAGTAGCAGTGTTTGGGCACAGCTTAAATGTGCAGGGAGGGGATATGAAGGTGGCAAAATCTGGCCCTGAGCAACTGAGTAGCTCTGTTGGGTAGCAGCCTTGGCAGTGAGAAAAGGAAGATAGGAGGAGTTCAGTTTGAATCATACTAAGTTGAGGGTACAACAGGTTGAGATACAGGATTAATTAGAGAAGACAAGTTAACAGGGAAATACAGAAGCCATGTGTCAGGGGCAGGAGGGAAGAAATCCATGGAAGAAAAGCAAATGGAGGAAGACAGAATTTCAGCAGCTAGACGAGGGCACAGCTGGCAGAACCAAAAGCTGCTGGAAGGTTAAGAAGGATGAAAGGTCTTGAAACAGATCCTGGTAAGCCTGTTTGAGACGTTGCTCTGATCAGAATCCTGGTTTCTGAAGATGTTGCATCAGGTCAAATGGGCAGTTTTCTTTCTAGCTGTGGCCTCCTCCTACCGGTCAACACAGCTCATCTCCATTCAGTCCCCTCTACTTAGTCTCTCACTCAGAGAGAGCCCAGTAGAAATTAAGTCACTCACAAGCCTGTAGCACAGCTCTTCCCCACATGAAACATTGACCAAAGATCAGGGGTTCTTGTTTTATTCTCAAGCAGCAGTTCATGTTTGGGATATGTGGGTGCTATGAACTGGCCTTACAAATCTCCCCTCTCTCCTAAAATACTGTGTTGCCTTTGTGCCTTGCAGCTCTGCAACCCTATTTGGGGTTGGTTGGCCGTGTCAAGGTATCCCTCCCTCAATAAATTCGATTTGGTTAGAAAATCCTAATCTGGGTTAAAGTGGTAGATCTAATTCCAAATTTGGCATAATTATTTATGCAGGATGCCTGCATGATCAGCCTTCAATTTCTGTTCTCATTTGCAGGCCAGCCCCAGGCTTCAGGTGCTGTTTCTGCCCCTGGGAAAGAAATTCACATGCACATCTTCTGTCCATTATTTTGTCTAAGGGATTTCTGGTGGACTTTGCACATGAGAAGATTCCAGCTGCCCTAGGAATGCAGCTAAGGCAGTCATGCTCAGTGCACAGCCTGATCTTTGGTCAGGGAGAAGCAGTGTCCACAACCAAGACACTGTGGCTTTGGGCTGGGTAAACAGGACAGGAATGAAGGGATGCCAGGACAGTTTGTAACTGCTCCCGAGGGCTCTGCTTAGGCTTTCCACACATTTGCACCTGTTGCTGCAGATCACTCTTCATGCCAAGTTGCTCTGCCACCCCAACCTGCTGCAGCAAGTGCACTGAGGAGGGGGAGGGTCCTGCTAAGGCTGTTCCAAGCCCAAAGGCCACAGCTCATCTGTTTAGCTGTTCTACATGATCAGCTGATAAAAGAACAAGAACACAAATAGGTGTCAAAGGTAAACAGGAAAATTAAATTTAAAACCTAGCTACCACAAGCAGTACTGAGCTCTCTGAAGAGGCCTGAGTTCACCACCAAATTAGCCATGAAATTTGGTGTATGTTGCTTAAACCCAGCTGGGAAAACTGGTTATCAGGCTTCACAGTCCCTCTGATGGGGCAGTTCCTATTGGTTAACTGCTTTGTAGAGGTTCTGAGGTATGTGCGACGTTACCCTTAGAGAGAGCCATATGGTTTTGAACTTCCTCTGCCAAGGCTCATAAATCCTGTGCACACAAGGAAATCCATGCTGCACCAGAGGAGTGCAGAAGCCCCTTTTTGAAGATCCCATGACATGCTGGAATATTTAATAGCTAGCTCACAATAGGTTTTCTACAGGCTGCTTTGCCAGTGGTTTGGAAGTACTGTAGAGGAGTACTATACAATGTAGTCAGGTCATCCTCAGTGGCAAAAAGTATGACATAAAACCTTAAAAGTTCACAGAGGAATAACGTGCATGAAGTGACAGTTACAGTAGCAGTGCTAAAGCAAGTGGCTTTGCTTGGTTTGAAATCCAACTCTGCAACTAGTCTCTCTTGCTTGTAATCAGGTGACCACAACATGCAGTGGTGTGGATTATGGGGTAGAGCATGTGAAAACACCTGACTCCATGCCTGAAGCTTCTCTCCATTTAGGTTGAACTGGACAAGTTCTAGTAACTACAGGCTAAGGTTAATGTTAACACTTTTCAGTCTGCCTGTCTCAGCAGGTTTCAGGTTGTGAGAGAAATTTAAGACAAGCAGCCCAAAAATAGCTCAACCAACTAGTTTAATTGTGATAAAACAGGTTTTTTCTATTACAGTTTTGCATCCATTTTGATTTGTCAAACCCCAGCTAGGGAAAAAGGTTTCGTCTTATTTTAGAAGAGCTTCTAGTAAGCATAGAAAGAGTTGTTTGTATACAACTCCTGTAGCACAGGAAGAGGCTGTTGCTGTTTCAGAGCTGTCTTAAAAAAAAAATCCATTTTAAGCAGGTTCTTACTCCTCAGCTTCTCTGCCCTGCTAATCCCTTTTTTCCTTAAAATTCCCAAATTGCAGTAATTCCCTTTTCTTGCCAAGAGTGTCCAGTGAGCAAATCCTGTTAGAGTGGACCCAATCACACTCTGAGTTATGCTTAAATGTTATTTCAGGAAATTTCCCAACAGTCCATAACGAGCAGCTGGTCATGTTTTCCCCAAGACAAAAAAAACAACCCATTTTAGACTTTGGTCTTTGGTATTTGAATAGTTCATACCTTATCACAGGCTTTCTGCTGCACATTTCTACCTCTGTAGCAGGTCCTACATGTATTCACCAGTTTATTATATACTGGCTTGAATAAAAACACTGATAAATTTCCAGGGAAAGGGTGCATAAAGCAATCTTTCCATATTACTCTTGTTTGTTTAATAGAATTATAGGAGTAGAAAGGCCTTCAAGTGGTCATGTAGTCCAACCCATGGTCAAGACATATCTCCCCATCTAAACCACCCCAGACAAACTTCTGTTTGACCTGCACTTACACTTCCAAGAACAGAGAATCCACAACTGCTTATCTCCACATGTTGCAATTCTTGACCTGAAACAAGTAATAGCATGTACTCCATTTGTTAAGTGACACATTGGCTAAAAATTCAGAATCACGCTACTTAAAAAGTGGCTGTATCCTTGGTTGGACTTTCCCATACCCTTTTGTATATGGAGTCACAGAATTATGGTCCATTACAACTTGGAAGACTAAGCACAGAAAGCCATGGCAAAGTATACTACCCCTACTATCTCAGGATTTGCAGATTCTCTGCCATGAGAATCCTCTTGCAGCATGTTACAGGGCTTACAGCACTCACACTTCAGTCAGTAAATATTATAAGATCTCCGAGTGGGCTTGAAAGCTATTCTGTTTCTTAGGGAAGGCATGTTCCTCAATGCTGCTTAAGCTAAGACATAGGCTGGCAAGATCATAGTCAACTAAAGAGATTTAAAAAACTCCGGGACTCCAGCTATTCACCTTTGCATGAATCTTGGAGTCACCCATCCTTTGATCCATTTCTCTGCTTAGTAAGCATAGCTTGAAAATGGAGGTTTGGGTCATGTTCAGTTCCAGATAGTTTCTTTTTAAAAGTTTCCAGTCCTATCTGTAGTTAATCCTGAAGGTCAGCTGCCCCAGAAGACAACAGCATACATCCATTCTTGTGTGATTACCCAACATCTGCACTGGTGTACCAAGAAATACTGCCAAGTGACAAATGTATTCCAGAGACAGCCAAGCAAAGCTTTAGGCCCAAGGGAATCTGCTCAAACCCTGCCAGTGTATACAGTCTGATAAGGAATTCAGCTTCTGCCATTTCAGCAGAAATTTTGCTCCTTCCTACGCTACTGCTCCAATTCCTGTAGGTTAGTAGAGTTAAGTCTGCTCCTCTTCACTCTACAAACATTACAAGCAGCTTAACTGAACTTCCTACTGAATATCACATTGTGCGGCTCTTCCTTTGACCCATAAGTAATGGTGTATTTTTACTAGCCTATAGTTAAAGAATTCCAAGTCAGCTACCTATCTAGGTCAGCATACAACTCCATTCTGTGCCTCACACCTCCATTCAGTGACATTATTCTTTTCCTATCTGGTTCAACTTGTTACCAGCTACTCTGATTCTCTTTGGCCAGGCCAAGCACCTCATAGATGCTAATCCAGCCCTGGTTGTTTTCCTCAGACAAATTCTGCAAACTATTGTTTTACCACCTTGCATCTGCATCTCAAGATATAGACAAACTAAATAGTTATGCCAGTTGAAGGGGAGGGAGTTCCCATGTTTCAAGTTGTTCCCTTATAATGGTTTTACATATCCACTCAATCCTGCAGAAAGAAGCAGTCATAGTCTAGCAGCTCTTATTTCAGTACAAGTTCACCCATATAGTGTCACTTACAGCAGGACACAGTAAAACATTACAGTGGTTTAGGCGATATGTGGTCACCAGTGGCAAGTCCCCCCACCAACTTTAAAGCAGAAAAAAATTTGTCTGGCCACAGGTTCTACCACAATTCACATTCACCCAGATCTAACGTATTATACCAAGGAACCAAATTCTGGTCTCATGTTAAGGAGGCATTTCAATCATAAAGCTCATCTGTTAAGCTTCAGTTCCTTGGTCCATCTTGTTTGGAATATGAAGGCTAGAATCAGAGACCCTTAGCCTAGTACCAGGTCCCTGGTTGATCTCAGTTGCTCCAGAGGAACACAAAAGATAGAGAGATAGGACTCATGCCCAAAGATATTCCTTGGTCACCACCATTGAGTGGCATCTGGAAACAGCTGGGAAGTTAGGTCTCTTACAGTTGAACTAGAACCTTAGTTAATGTTACATTTTTATGCCATATAACTGTTAAAATGGGCTACAACATTTTTTTCTAAGAGGTATAACTCAGCGTAGAAGTCAAGGTCCAGAAGAACTGGGGAAAGGATGGTCTTACTGGTACTGAAAAAGGAACCCAAGTTAGCCCTTCCCTCCTACAACTAGGAAAGCAGGGAAAGTGCACAACCCTTGGTCTGTCAGACAGCTGTTTTGTGAACTGTCAACCGATATAGTTTATGCCAGATGACTAGGGGAGGCAATGAGACTTGTCAAAGATAAGAGATTTATTTGAACCTCAGAATGCTCCCACAGGAAACTCTAGGGCAGACACCAGCATTACTGAAGCCTTCCTAATGCATCTAGAATCAAAATGAATGCTTGTTTTTTGGCCAAAGGCAGCCAAGACTTCTAGAGCTTTTTCAGGGCCATATCCCCACCACCAAATCTGAAAGCTACTGTAGCAGTTTTAATCCCCCTTTAGAGAAACTTAAGGATAGAGCATTCAGCAGCCACCTGTGGACCCAGAAGATCCCAGCTAGCTTTTATGCATAGGCACAAAGGAAGTAGGCAAGAGTGATCTTTAATAGGCAAGCATCAGTATGTGTCACTGCACTACCCCAGCAAAACCCCTAGTCCCTGTCTACATCCCACCCCCAAATTCCCCTAGTGCTCAAAGGCAGAATAAGCCTTTACTCATCCATATTTATTTATTAGAAAACCCCTAGGATTCTAGAAATTTAAAATGAAGCATTGGTTACAAGGAACAAGTGTCCTCAGAATCAGAGTCCAGATGTGGCTGTGCACCCTGCTGAGGTGGGTTAGGGGCCAACAGTGACCAAATGACCTCTGCAGGGATAGGCTGCTGCATGTGCAAGAGATGCCTTAGGAGGGGAGCAGCAATCATGATCCAACCCTCTGGACATAGTTAGCAGGATAGAGTCCAACCTGGCCTGTGAGAAGCCGGCCTTTGCACCAGCCCTGCTCATCTTCCTCACTGATCTTCATTAGTTCTTCACCTAAAGAAAAGCAGCACAACAATTTAACCTTGGGAAAGAACCAGGAGACTCCACAGCTGTTCCTTGGTGTTCAAAGACCTCATGAAGGGACTTAGGGCAGAAGTGCATGTACACACACATGCACTAACACCATATTAATTAGATGTAGCTAACGAGTATAATCTTGATCCTTCACAATGTCTCAGTGTGCTCTAGAAAGAGGGAACAACTGTAGGCAAGAAGTCTTTCAGAGAGCTTTTAAAGGGGGAAATTTTATAAAAAATTGGCTTGTCACGAATCAGCACTCTCTTCATCCCCAAAGACAGAGAAGTTGTCATCTACAAGGTCAGAGGATTCTTGGGAAGCATTACGGTCCCCAGATCTTCAGCTGCAAAGAGTCTTGTTTCAGGTCCCCTCTGCTTCATGTTTCCTCTGAAACAGGTAGGAAGGACTTGCAAGATGTTCAGCTTTAGGCAAATGACTTTCTTGGGTTCTAACACAGAATAGCCAGAGCCCAAGGCAATCAAAATAAGCCATAGAATGGGTCTAGGTTTCCCAACCAGACAGGCAGGGGGGGTGCTCTCCTTTACCCTCCCCAGCTTTGCACCATGAAAGGAAGAAACAGGAACCCTTCCCACTGATAGAAATACCTGTATATGGTCAGATACAGCTTTTGGTGTTTTCCTATGGTACAGTCCCATTTATCATCTAGAGGACTGGAAAGTCATCTGCCCCCAGAGTAAGGTCTAGTCCCCTCTAATGGATTTATTAGTTATACTGGGATTTAAGTGGTACAACTCTAGTCTGATACAGAAGGAACTGGTTAGCTTGGATCCAAGTTACTTGGTAGGGAAGCAGCTGGAGGAAAATCAAATCCTAGAGCCTTCTGGCCTGTAGGAAGCTCTCCAACACATACAGCGAAGGAAAATTCTATCCCCACCCTCTTGGCTAGTTATGCCAATCCACCTGTACTGTTGGGATGGCTTTAAAAAAAGCTGCATTGAGCAACAAGTGAGTTAGTGCTAAAAAGTCTAGGTGATGACTCAGCAGAACAGATGCTGACCTCATGCATGGACCCAGGGACTTTAGCATCCATTTGAAAAAATAAAAAAAGGTAACACGCATTCCTAATGACATGCACCACACTCTACATGCACAGAATTCAATACAAGCAAGATTAGAAACAGTCCTGAGATCCAGATAGCCCTTTGGAAACTGAGGAGAGGCAGGTGGGGTAGAAACTAACTCAAAACAGGGATCCCAGCATTCTCCCTCACACCCTCTATTGGGAGCATCTATCCTTGCCTCTGAGCAGTAGTACTTTGCCATTCATCTAGACCACAGGGCTAAAATCACAGGGCTGGTCCATGAGCCAGATTGGACCCCATGCCACTGCCACCCAGGATTGGGCTCTGGGGGCCTTGTGCTGCCCCCACCTAGCTGGGACCAGGTCCTGCATTGCCTTATCTAGAATGGGAAGCCCCACAGGCTGAATGACAGCACCAGGGGTGGGATCTGGCTTGTGGGCACCCCTGACCTAGAAGAACAGACAAGATGGATTTATCAAGAAAAACTACTAATCAGCCCAATTTCCTTCTGACAGGAACAGGTTTTGTGGCTAGGCTGAGAGCAAGTCATTGTAATTTACCTCAACTTTAGCAGGAATTTCAACATGGTCTTCCATGACATTCTCATTAGTAGACTGCATTCCCTTAATTTAGATGGAACTGCTATATGTTAGACATCTAATTCACTGGATCATTGTGTTTGACAGAGTAGCCAATGGCTACTGGAAGGAAGCATTGAGTGAGATGCCTCAAGAATCTGTCCTGGGTCCAGTACCATTTAATATTTTCATTAATGATTCAGAGGGTGGAACTGAGTACACAGCTAGCAAATCTGCAAGCAGCACTAAACTGGGTGGAGTTTTAGATACTGTTGGGGGAGGGAGGGCAGAGGGGAATTGGATTAGGATTCAGAATTACCTTAAACTAGAAAAAATGGTCAAAATTCAATAAGTGTACACACACTAAGGACAGAACAGTTACATGCACACAGAGCCACCCCTAGGGGTATGCAGGGCCTGGGACATATCAGGCTGTGTGGGGTCAGGACAGCAAGTAGCCAGAGCATGGAGCCAGCAGTGCACAGTGGCCGGTGAGGCCTGTATGGGGCCCAGGGCAATCGCCCCAATTCCCCCCGACCCAAAGGGACAGCTCTGTATGCACAGATGCATATTGGGGAATAACTGGCTAGGTCACTGTACTACAGAAAAGGACTTGGGGTGATAGTGGATTACAAGTTTATGAATCAGTGTGCTCTTATTGGGGAAAAAAAGTCAACAGTATGCTAGGTTGTATTAATAGTAACATACAAGTCAGGGGAAGTGATTCTTCCACTGAGACCTCATTTAAAACAATGTATCCCGTATAGGACACTGTACTTCAAGAATGCAGGAACAAATTCAGAGTCCCTCAGAGAAGAACAACAACAGAGATCTAGGAAAAATGACTTACAGGAAAAAACAATTCAGAAGATTTGGGGGGATTTAGTGAGGAAGAGAAGATTGAAAGGGAATTTGGCAACTCTCTTCTAATATCTGAAGTGTGGTTATAAAGAGGATAGCAATAGATGACTTTGTGGCTGCAAAGGACAGGACAATGAACAATAAATTGCAATAAGGGACAGTAGACTGGATATTACAAGGAACTCTCTCACTATGAGAATGGTTAAGAAATGGAACAGACTACCTAGAGAAACTTCATTATCTCCATTCTTGGAAGTTTTATTGAGAGCAAGTTAGATACTTTTTGGGGATGATCCTCCCTGGAGCAGGGTGCTAGAGTAGATAGCTTCCTGAGGCCCCCTCCAACCCTATGATTCTAAGAGATCAGCATATAATCAAGTTTGAAGGCACCCAAAGAGCTTGCATTCCCTTTTTTCCCTTTGTTCAGAGTGTCACCTGTGACACATACCAGGTAAATCCCAGACTTACCTCACACATTTCAGCTGTGCTTTTCCCTCCTGCCCTCTGTGGCCAAAAGCAAAGCATTCTCTTTCTAGCATCCTTGTGCCTTGTTGATCTCCCTACTAAGTGGGGGCAGGGGCAGCCTCTGGGCTTCTCAGTGTTTTCCCTCAGTGGGTTGGTGGCAGGGAAAGGCACTGTATGGTTCCCAAGGGGGCTATCCAGATCTCAGTGGGATGTTTCAATCAGTCAGCCAAAGTGGTAGTGGCAAAGGATTAGTAAAAGGATTAGTGCTTCTGTACCTGCTTTAAAGCTCAGCTCATCAGCCTCTTGTCCTGTGTAATCATACAGCGCTCGCACTCGCACGCCTGGTACCTTTAGGTCCTCCTCATGTCCATTGGCCTCCAGGCACTTCTTGGGAGTGTCCTCATCTGACCACTCTGAAAGGTCCTCTTTTCCTCCACTGTGTGGAAAGGGGCAGAGGGATAAGGATAAAATAAAAAGGCTCTTGGGAAACTACAGCCCAACTCTGAGGTACTTCCCCAACCTCCTGAATCATGCCCCAGATCCCCATGGAGAGTTAGGTTACAGATCAAGGAGCATGAGGCAGGACAGGAGAGTGGGGTACCCAGAAGGAGAGAGAGACCAGGAGGAGCTAGAAGCAGCTCAGAAAATTCAGGCTCAAGTCAGGTCCCTATAAAGCACCTTCCTTCCACCTTTGTGTTCTCTCAGGCAGGCAAACATACAGCTTGTCAGTTTAAACCCATGAAGGAAGGCATCACCTAGCTACTTCCAAAGACAGTCCATTTCCAGGCAAGCAGACAAAAGAGGGGGTAATCTACATCCCCCATCAAAGGCAGACTCAGCTGGCATGCCAGCCTCCCAGCCACAGCAAAAAGGGTAGGGAACATGTGGAAGGGAGGGAAAGAAAGCAGAAGATAGATGTTTTGCACCCAGTCACCCCTTCGAGGACAGCATTCCATACTAACTTCATATGGGCAGATGCCCTCAGATTGTTGTAGAAGAGGCTGTTCTGCTCCTCTTGATAGGAAAACCTGTGGATTGGCAAATATGGCCCTGAATCTAGCAGACTGGGCAAAGAGAGCAGTGTGGAGATGGCTCTGCATCTCTGGTCACCAATGCCTTCCCTCCCTTTCCCTGTATTTGACTCCAAGCACCATTTGTGCTACCAGAACAGGCCTATGGTAGGAATGGTGTGGACCAAGTGAGAAATTACCCAAGAGATCCACATGCTATTCTCTGGATTGGTTTCTACAGACTGTCACAGGAAGACAGCTCCCTGAATGGTCACCACTGGTTTATCAGGTTTTGTACTAGTACCAACCAATCCTAAGCCATGGAAATAAAATAACCCTCTCACCCCTCCCCAAGATCAGAAGCAGCTGCAAGCAAATAAAGGAAGTCACTATCAGTTCAGCTAATCCATGACTTGGAGGAGGATAAGGCCTTTCTCAGCCTACATGTCCCAAGGTGAAGGCTTTACCCTCGCTTTGTCTGCGGAGGAGTAGGAGACACACCATCCCGTGTGGCCACAATGCTAGTCAGGGTCACATCTTCACTGCCTTTACTACTTTTCTCCTTCTTGCTGATTGGCCGCTGTGTTTCCAGGGACCATTCCTATTCAGGGGAGACAAAAGCAGATACCCACATTTGTCCCAAGTCCAGGAGTTTTAGATCAATATGTGGGGGAGGGGAGGGAAATGACCACCACAGAGCTCATTTGTTATTTAAGCACAATGTAATGGAGTAGTCCACCTGTTGGAACCCTGATGAGGCACCTAAAAGGACTCCAGAGGATGGGAGGGGTGGGGAGCAGACAGAGCTGCAACATTTTGGATAAAAACAACTCATTGCATGGCCCAGGGCCTACCCACATCCCCCTAAAAGCATATCTTCCCCAGCTGGGGCTGGAATGATGGACCACAGTCCAGATGGCATGCATACATGCAAATAGCCACGAAGAACCAGCTTACAAGTGATCCCTTTTTTCACAGAGATCCTCTTGATCCCTGGTGATTAGAGGCCAACCACTTCCAATGAGAATGTCTCAAAAGGAGCAACATAGACATAAGCGGGAATCCACAACTACATCCATGGAGGAAAAGGGTCAGCTGGCAGGAAGGAAAGCTCTGTGGTAACACTCTCTCCATAGATGCACTACCTCAAACTGAGGCCAATTCATAGCCATGCCTGGCCCATGGGTGTTGCGCCACCACTTCAGGTCCTCCTGGTCATCCGCAGCCACGATCACTTGATATAGATCTCGGTACAGTGTTTGAAAGCTGCAATAAGCAACAGAACCAATGTTAGCAAGCCTCATTAGAGTAACTAGGCAAGATGAAGGGAGCACCTGCACTGGTTACCAACTGTAAGGTGGCACTGGGATCCACCAAGAGTCTTTGCCACAACAGTGGCAGCCCTGCACTTCTTCTGCCCAGCCATATGATTTGGGCAGGGCAGCACCCCACCAAGCATTAAAATCAGGGAGCAGGGGACAAGTGGAATGAGTGGAACGATGTCCTCCCTTTTCAGCCCTATTCCCACTATGTATGTATGGGGGAGGGAGTGAGCAGGGCACAGGCTCTCAGGGAGTTGGGCTGCCTGTTGGAGTGGAGCTGATGCTGCTACAGCAGCCACAGCAGTAACCCAAGAAGGTTAAAACCTCCCCTTCCCCTCACCCATGTCAAAAAGCTTGAAAGAGGCAAACAGATTCCCCACGTAGAGATGCAGGGAAATGGCCCCATCTGACTTGGTTCAATCTTACATCCTGGATAGGGTAAGGAAGAGTCAATGTCATGGGTATAGGGCACTAGTAGCCTTCAAACTGACAAGCAAGCGAAGAGTTGTAGCTTGTTTTTCTTCTTTTCCTTTTTTCTTCCTGCCCCCCACTTTTTTTTAAAGAACTGAGGAGAGGGTTAGGAGCCTACTGCCAAGAGCATCTAATGCCCTTGCTGCAAGGGCAGAATCATTTCTGTACCCACGCCACAGTAATGCTAGAGGTTCAGAAACATAATCCCTTGCTTTGTACCAGAGTCAGGAGAAGGGGTGGCTGTTATCCAGACAGGCCTTCTGAACAAAGGCATTTAAAAACAAACAGCTTTTGTTGAAAAATGGGTAAGTCAAGATAAGGCCTAAGTCAGAATAACAGACAAGTCAAGAACCCACACCTACAAGATGGGTGCTCAGTGGTTGTGACTATGTGGTGGAATCCTGGAGGCTCCTAGGAGGAACTGCAGACAGTACCTTCAAGGGGGATGAGCACTTTGTTCATAACCAGACAAGTGGTCTGGCCAAAAGAAAGATTAGTTCCAAATCTCAGTGACATTAAGATGGGAAGGGACAGGACAGGACAGCAGTCCCTCCAACTCCTTCCTCAAAGACCCTCAGAGTCTCTACCCCCCTGCCAGGGATCAGTGTGTTCTAGGTCCTGGATAGGCAGACAACCCATAGCAGTACCCATCTTTGACGGAGAGGTTTAGGTGCTGGTGTAGATCCAAGAACATCTCCTTGAAGAAGCACAGCCTCTTGCGCTCTGCCTCCTGGCAGCCCTCAAACACTTGCTCCATGTCCTCCATGTAGCGGGGATTGTAGCGGTTCAGCTCTTCTAGCATCTTCTCATACTGATCCCTACACTGCAGCAGCCCACAATGAGAAGAGTCACAAAACGATCCCTCCTGTCTATCCTTTCCCTCAAGGGAACCTTGCAGTTCTCCCCTTACCGCAACCCCTCACCCCACACAGAGCAAAGTGAGGGGTACAGCAAGCAGTCAGCTCACCAGAGTCGGGAGCATATTGTTGCACCAGTGACCCCTTTGTTTATGTTGCTTTCCTCTCAGTCTAAAGACAACAGCTTTTCCCCCTCTCCCTTCTGCTCAGAGGGGGCAAGGGAGAAAGTAGCAGCCGGTCTCATTAGTCTGGTCTTCCATGGTAGCAGGCTGCAGCTCTTACCTTCTAGAATAATGCCATCCCAAGTTCTCTGCCTTATTAGTCATAAATGGACAGTGCATCATGTCCTGTCCAAGTTGCAGTTCCTGCCCCCCCCGGGGCATTGAGGCGCAGAAGGCACGCCCACACACTCACTGGCCCAAGTCCACATAGCATACACCCACCTTCTCAGCTTCCTGCGTGCATTTCTCCACACGATCCTGCAACTTGTGTAGCTGATCCTGTGAGATGGAGGCATCAGCTTTGGCATGGTTTTCCCGGGTCTGTGCTGTCTTCTCATCCTTCCGGGTGGTATGGTAATTTTTCTTAGAATTCTCTACCTAATACAGGCAGGAATACAAAGCTGGACATGGTGCATGGCTCTAAGTTTTCCCATCCCATATAGTCTGCTCAGTTCAGATGTTGTAACCTTTGCTATAGGCAATCCCACCAGGTAAGCACATCCAAGCCAATTGCTTTCCCAGCCCCAGTAGCCCAACATTCCAGCCCTTCCCTGTCCAGACACCACTCCTTGCTCACATCCTTCAGCTTCTTCACCCAGGGTTTCTGGGCTTTGCGAAATCCATCCTCTGCTTCCTTCGTCTCCTTGAATCCCCCAATCATCTGCTTGTGGTAGGCTTCCTTTTGCCAGCCTTTGATCTTCTCTGCATCTTCCCCAGCCAGCTGGTTTCGCACTTCCAAATGGATCTCGCTTAACTTGTCTGCAGCCGTCAGGAAGGCATGCCAAGCTTTCTCTAGGGTACCATACTGAGGTCCTAGAGGAGGAAGCACAAAGATAACCCATTAGAACCTGCCACCATGGGTAAGAGGGCCAAAGCAGACACTTGCCACCTATCTTCCAAATGTCGTGGCCTGCATCAACTGCTCTACATGGACAGATGAAGTGATGGCTGGAATGGGTGTTCCAGTTAGTCTCAGTTCTAGCTGCTGCTCATCTGGAGATGTCCCCCTACAGGCTATAGATTCTCACAGGAGGTTGTTCCCTTCCCCTACCAACCCTCAAAATGTGTGTGCACACACACTTCCTCCCACCCCCAGCTCAATAGCATCTCATGACTGAAGTGAAAACCTGGTTCCCTTGAAAGTCTGTTCCACAGGCTGGCAGTCTCCTTAGGACATGTGCCTCACCATTTCTAGTTAAGTCCTAAGGCACCAACACCTTGGGAAACTAAGTGCCCGTGGATCACCCAACATTAGATGCTCTTGGCAGTAGGCTCCTAACCCTCTCCTCAGTTCTTTAAAAAAAGTGGGGGGCAGGAAGAAAAAAGGAAAAGAAGAAAAACAAGCTACAACTCTTCCCTTGCTTGTCAGTTTGTCAAGCAGAGTCCTCCATGGATTCAGGACCCCACTGTATTCTGGAAAGCCTTTTTTTGGTAGTGGGGGGATGGAGGAAGAACTTGGAAATTCAAGGAGCGAACATCCCCTTCACAGGGCTGGACTAAATTGATAGCTCCTTTATTTTTCTTTCTAAGCTTAAAACCGAAAGAAGCTGTTCTGTTCCATCCACTTTATTTCCTTCAGACACACTCACAGCACAATCACGTCCTACATGTTGGAGACGGTTTCATGGAGACTGTGCCCAGCACAGTCAGCCTGCCTCACCCTTTTCCACATTGGTCCTCCATTTGCGGGACCACTCTGTGAGCTGCTGAGCATAGTTCTTCTCAATCTTGGCTCGCTCTTGGAAGCAGGAGATAAGATCATTGCAGAGCCGGTATCCATCATCCACACGTTTTACTGTCCGCTTGTAGTTACCAGCCTACAATTAGAGACAACAGCTTCAGTCCTATTGCACTGATTTCATACACCTTCAGGAGCCAAGTCACAATATAGCAGGGGAAGGCAGGTCCTTCTGAGGCTTCCATTAGGACCAGCAACTAGTGTTCATGCAGGAAGTTGGGCATGGGTGCTAGAGTTATGCTGTGACATTCTGGCTGCCCTTGACTTGAATCATCATCAGCTGATAATGGAGCCATCACTCAAGGTCTGTACCCCATACTCTCCCCTCCTCCAGGAGGTCAAAGCCACTCCTAAGAGCAAGTCAAAGAGTCTCTCCCATCTATTTGAGGACAGCATTATGTTGTCAAAGGAGCCCAAAATCTAACCTCCTTATTCCATAAGTGGGAGGCAGAAGACATTCCCACCACTCCCACCCATAAGTATCCCTGCTTACTTCCCAGAAGCTGCCTCCAGAAGCCTCCCCGCCAGAATCATCTTCTGACGACATCGCTCTTGTTTCCTTGCAGCAGAGAATTTTTGCAGATTTCAAGGAAGCTGGAAGAGAGAAAGGCTGTTGGTAGCAGGATACTGACAGGGACCAGGCACAGAGCAGAGCCTTGCACCATCCCTTCATAAGATGCTTATGGAAGGGAAATGGGTTGGCTCAAACAGGAATCTGGACAACAGCCTCATTACCACTGAGCAACTGAGCCTTATTCACTTCTGGACCTCCCTGAAATTGAAAACCCCACAGGAAGTCCCCCCAGAACAGTGCTGCAGGATGTTGTGGATGAAGGTGGCCCTGCCATGGCCAGAATGTACACATCTTGAAGATGTCACCAAATTCAGTCCCTTTTACCAGCACCAAGAACTTCAGCAGAGGCTCCTCTTCTCTAAACCAAGACCTTCAAGGGAGAGACACGAAACTACTGAATACATTCAGCCTTGAAGCACTTTAAAAATAGATCTTGCATCAAGAGAAGACTCCAGATTCCTAATAGAAAGGGTCATGATTAAGAGACTACTCCAATTAATTGGAGAAAGCAAGGCCCAGTCATCACCAAGAGAGCATGTCCTAAAAGGCCTGGTCTATAAGTGAGGAAGCAAGCATCTGGCAGAGCTGGAAGGCAGAACTATAGACATATCCTAGTGCCAGCTATTCAAGGATGCCCCAACCCAAGCAGATGGTGCTTCCAACAGGGTCAGAGTGGCTTATATTACACTGAAAGCTGTGTCACAGCATTTGAGTCAGGCATGGAAAACCCCTTCAAGAGGGCAAGGGAACCCCTCTCCACCCTACATGGACTTTATCTAGTCCAACATGAAACTTCGGTTGCATCCAAGTTCTTGGTACCAGTGCTCCACCAGGACTGACCCAAGAGTGGGCTCACACATGCCTCTAGCAGAGAGATTAGAAGGGTGGGAAAGCAGGGCAGTCCAAATGTGCAGGACAAACAGGCTAATCCCAGGCAAGCCTGAGGTTAATACAGCACAACCAGGATTGATTGCTGCTCATCTCCTCTTGCACATTCTTGGTTATAAAAAGCTTTCCTCACACCCCAGAAAGGTATCTGTTCATTCTGCCAGCCCCAAGGCACAGCTTATACAGTAGGAATCATCTCAAGGGACTGGGTCTCAGTCTGACCCATCCCATCCCTCTCGCCACCACCCTTTCCCCCCCACCAGCTTTCTAAATATTGACCCACACAATAGAAGCCTGAAGGCAGGCTCCATAAGAGATGCAACAGAGAACCAAGGAGAGGATTAAGCATCCCCTGCCTGAGCGATGTGCTTGTTAACATGAAGGGTATTAGAGGCACAATAAGGAAATTCACCTGGCTTCCAAGGGGAGCCAATATTGCCCCAGTCCCACAGCCTCCCAGGAAACCCATAGAGGCAAGTTATTAAACTAGAGAAGTAACTCAGGTACAAAAACCCTAATGCTTGAAGGACACACCCTGTTCTGCCTTGATAATCAGCTTGTGACAACCCTGCATGCTTAACAAGGCAGCTGGTTCCAGTCTTGTGGCCAGAAACAAATAGACTACATACCTGGAAGCCAAAAGAACGAGGAGTCTAAGACACCTGGAGACTGTTTCCTGGATTCTGCTGACTTCGTGAAG
>JAGPOW010000304.1:72670620-72690565 GCA_030014935.1 Caiman crocodilus | reverse complement strand
CCCCCCCCCCCCCCCCCCCCCCCCCCCCCCCCCCCCCCCCCCCCCCCCCCCCCCCCCCCCCCCCCCCCCCCCCCCCACAGTTAGAAGTTGCTGCTTCAACCCAGAGATAAGGGTATCACTGCTCTGACAAGCCAAGGTCCCAGGGTAGGAGCCAGGTCTCCCTTTCTGCCAAATACAGAGGAGCACGCCCCGATACAGCAGCTGCTGCCACTCTCCACCCTCAAATGTACATTCCAGCCTGCAGAAGAGATGCCAAATCCGAGTGTCACAAGATCCAGCTCGAGAGAGAGTTTAAATAGAAGCGCTGGGGTGGCATGACAGCATTGTGCAGGAAAGGCACCATCATAACAGCTGAGCAAAGGGAACAGCTTGCTACCAGAAAGGACTAAAACAAACTCAGTGCCTGCACCAGGCTTAGCACCCACATTTGTGTTCTCACCACCCCCAACTGCCTCCAAACAGTCCTACTGGCACTCACAGGCTTAACCAGCTTGATTCCTCTGGGCATCAGGGTGGGGCATTGAAAGCAAGCACGCCTTTCAAGGGATGTCCTGCCAAAATGCCAAGTGATTCACACAAATCAAAGACACATGATGATTCACTCATTCAGAAATTAAGTTAGTGTTGTTGCAGTAGCACTAGAGGACCCCAATCAGAGAGCAGGACCCCAGGGCAAGAGGCAAGAACACAGAAAATCCCTGCCCCAAGGATCTTACGTGTCAAGCAGAATTTTCTCATACTGCTCAGATTTTTCAACTAAGCTTTATTTAATTATATATAGTACACTATACAGAGTGTGTATAACACATGCACACGTATGTACGCTATGGACCTTTTAACCTTTGTATCATCCTTATGTTTTACAGTGATCACCAACTGTCTGCAGAGGAAGCTGAAACAAGGGTTTTAAAGAGGTGACATGCAGGATCCTGGGGGAGGGTAGTGAAGAAGAAAGCTGTTTAAGCTAGAAGACTAAAAATGACTATGAATTCTCAAAGTGGAGACCTCACAAGAGCCAAGGAAGTTAACAGATTCCAGGAATCTGAAGCAGTCAAGACACTGTTTGGGACTGGAGTGGAGAGTAGCAGGGCTTGGTTATTGCAGTTTAGCGTCCATAATTAAACTTCCTAGATCTCTACAAAAGTAAAGATTCTTTAACTACTGCCCCTTCACTTGAAAAGTTAGGATTCCTGATAAACATTTAGGACTACTTGGAAATCTCCAGCAAAGACGGGTAGTTAGCTGTGCTGGTCTGCAGTCAAGCAAAGGCAGGGTAGATTTTTGTTAAATTAAAGATAAATTGCTACTTATGAAAGCTAATGTATTTCATTGGAGGCTAAGAAGGGACTCTTAGCAAAACAACTTCATGTTCTAGAAGTTGTTAAAGGTAAAACACACAAATGTTGGGATAAGTAAATGTTTGACCCAGATTTCATCACCAGGAAGCAGGAAAAAAACAAGGGGGACAGTGCAATTAAGGGTGATCTGAAAAATATTTTCTTAAGTAGAGTATTGTTTCTTTCCCTATCCAGAGAGAAGCAACATGCCTACCTTTGAGTCATTTCTCTCTGGATGGGTTCAGTTCCTGGACACGTAATACAACTACAGCCATGGAGGCACCAAACATTTGGACTCAGTCTTTGGATTTTGTCTCAGTGGCCTAAAGGTGGGGATGGAAGGTCTGGGCAGCCTCCACTCCCCTGAACTCCTGATTAGACATATGTTTCAAAGGTCAGGGCGACTTCTCACACACCATGATTTGGAAAGATCAGCGCTTGCCAACAAGATCTCCAGCTCCGACCAACTACCCAATATTAGAATTTGAGTGTGGAAGCTGGCAGTTGTTTAATGCATTAGATGGAGAATGGCTGTTCCTTCAAGAGAGTGGTCAATCAGTCTGTCTTTTTTACATACACAGAAAACACCACAATGGATAGGTGTTATGAAGGAGACTATTTCTGGCGTTTTACTAAAGACACGAGACTGGTGTAGGTGTACAAGTTCTGCAGGTGCCCACCATGTCAGGAGTGAGAAGGGTACTTTTGCTGCCACATTCTTTCTAGAGCAGAAGACTAATAATCAAGTTTAGCACCCTGGGCAGCAACAGCAGCCACTGTGGCTAGGCTGCTGGCAGCAATGGTCAATCTTATGCTCCTCCCAAGCTTGATGCCTGGAGCTGGCATCCCACTCATCCACCTCTAGTTATGCTACTATTTTGGAGTTCCCCCAAGTAGCGAGGCCATATCAATCACCAGATCAAACTGACCACAGCTGCAAACCCAGAGAACTGAACGCAATGGCATCAACAGTCACTGGCAACTAGATGTAAAAGGTAATTTTTATATCAGTTCCTCAAGTTCTAGGAACTGTTTGGACAGGAAATGGCAAAGACAAGCCCCCCAGATAATTAATTCCAGAAATCCCTAGAATAGTTTTGAATTACAAGTTTTTATAGTTTTCACTAAGCAAGTGGCAGGAGCACTTGGTTGATATCCTAACATAGTAGAGACCACATCACGATTAAGAAGAATTGGCAGCTGCTCTGGAGAAGCAAGGAAAGGACACAGTACCAGAAAAATCTAAGTATGCAGCTCAGAACCAAGGCAAAGCAGTACTTCTGCTCTTCTTCTGGTACTGCTAGCTGAGCAAATGATACAGTAAAACCAGATCAACAGGTACACAGAACCAGGAGAAGCAGTGGAGATTGGAAAAGAGGGCAGAAACTGAGTTTTGTTTAGTTTCCTTCTCTTAGTGGAAAAAAAAAATCATATTGTAACTCCTGCCTTTTCTGGACAACCTTTGTGCAGGAGAAGAGAGTTAAAGGGGCTAGAACTCTGCCCATTTCATTCTACTCTAAGATGATTCCCAGAACATAGAGGCACCAGAAGCTCTGTACAAGTATCTGCAGACCAGACAGTTAAAAAGCTATGGAATTTCTGTACCCTTATAAATCAAGGAGTCATAGAAGAACTACACACTCTCACATGCAAGCCCCAGAAACACATTCCCCCCTTCCCGATATCACCTACTCTATCAAGTTAGCCAAATATGCTTGGCAACCCTCAAAGAAAGTATTACTGTGGCTCAAGATTGTCTTAGATCATTGGTTTTCAACTTGTGGTCTGCAGACCCCTGCAGGTTCACATACTAATGTCCAAAGGGTCCACCAAAAAGGACTGTGATCAATCAAAAGTATGCAAATACCCACACTTACAATTCAAAGGGGTCTGGACCTCCATTCAAAAGTGTTTAGGGGTACATACAAATGCAAAAAAAATGTTGAAAGTCACTCCCTTAGATCATTTGCTATTAATCAGCACTCCACAGCACTAAAGATCTGACTTCAGAGGTGCCACCACCGTAAGCAGCCAATCAGAAAGCAAACACACACAAGTAGTCACAGAAAAATGTAATAACTCTTAAGTGGCTTTGTTGCTCCTTCCTTACCCCCAGAGAATATCCTCTATCAATGCAATGGGGCCCACTTCTGGTCCATTTTTGGTAAACTCACAATCATTACTAGATCAGATAAGCCAGTTTCATCACTGAAAATCCAGTGACTCCATATCAGGGCTTGTAGCAGGAGCAAGACACTAATAAGTTCAGTTTGCATGGTGAGCAACCTTGCTCCCCGAGGTCAGGGAAGCAAAGTCAACCCTCTATTGCCTGCAGTACTCTAGCTTGAACTGGGAAAGAGTTGTTCCCTTCCCCTCACAAAGTGGAGGAGAGCTAGGGTTCCATGCAGATTACATGTCAACACCCCAAGCAGCCAAGTCTCAATTCACCCACTTTACCCTACTCACATACCCAGCCAGTTTTTGTCCCCCATTCATACTCTTCATGCCTGCAGTCCCCCATGCATGAACACCATCCCTGACCTAGGTTGCCATGCTATCTTTTCCTTCAGACACACTTTCTTCCCGGAAGATACGTTAGGGACCATCTTTCTTTTGCATTTGTAGAGAATTTGAAATGACGGGGTCCTGGCCCTGGTCTGCAAGTAGGGCTCTAAAACACAGCCACTCCACTTTGCAACTCCGGGAACATTGATCTAAGACATGGGCATCCTCCTTCCTACACACCACCCTTCGATACTTCCACCCTCTAAATGCCCAGGGCACTACCTGGGTGTATTGTCCGTCTCTTGACTGCAGGCTTTATGTCAGCAATGCCTGGACTCCTCCATTCTCTAGAGAGGAGTACAATTACTAGGTGGAAAATCAGATCTCACAACTCTCCTAGTGCTAGAAGGGCAGGTGTGTGCAGTTCTGCAGAAGTTTCTGCCTCACCCAGCAGCTATCACCAGATGCAAACTGGTTGTATTACAATCCTTCCATGAAACGGTTACCTCCCGCTCTGGCCAATGAAAACACTTTAGCACAGAGTGGTCTCTTCTTGTAATGCCAAGACAAGACAAAACTGAGGTTTGTTTTGATCCAGCTATAGCAAGCTCATTTCCAATTCAGGGAGAACAGGACCTTTGTGACCATTAGCTTGATGCCCCAGTCTTCTCACCTCTACGCAGGACAGAGGTAAAGGTTGTATTCCTCCTCCAGACATCTCGGTAGTCCCACAAGCAAGAGCCGCTCAGGCTCACACCTACACAGATAGATTTTGTTGGAGAGTTTTACCTTCTAGTCTCTTATCCAACCTGCCTAAAAGACAACTGCTTTTCTACTTTACCCAGAGCACCAGATGAGGAAGCCCTTTATCTTCTGTTTGTCACTAGAATTAAAAATGCAGGACCAGCAGGTCCTACATGACACCAGCATGCAAGTGAATGAGACTTCACTATTAGCACCATTCAGTAACTTCCTGTAGCTGCCAAAATACATACCCACTTCCCAGAGTATGCCCCTAACCACAACAAAGGTGTCCCATACAGACTTTCATAAACAATGTTTACCCCAGTCCGTGAGTCACACCCGTGGTAGAGTCACCTAGCTGGGAAAGTTGTGAAGAGCCAGTGTTTCTCAGCTGCATCCTTGGAATTGAAGTCTGTCAGAGTCGTGCAATGTAGTTGAGAGAGAAATTTCAGCTGTGCTCTCCAGCTTGGGGAGAGAACAGAGAAAGATTTAGCAAACAGTAGGAACAGGCCAGAATCAATCTAGAAGGTGCCTAGCAACATAAAGACTCACCACAGATCAGACAACACTATGGCTGAAAGATTTCCACAATCGCAATGAAGCAGTGAGGTGGAGAGAAGGAATGCAGAAGCTTCATTCAAAAGTGAAGGGACAGAGGCACTGGGCCAAGCAGCTGCCTCACACTTCCCCATATCTCGGTACTTGACTGTGTTGGTCTCATGCGGAGCTCAAACAGAGCCCACATCCTGAAGCACAGCGGAGATCTCTCTCCCCCAGCAAGTGGCTGTCACTTCCAAGAGCTTTCCTTGATGTCTAAACATTAACTTTAGGCAACCACCCTCCCTTCTCTCACCTGAGGCCACATCTCCAGTAGACTTCTGCCAGTACAAGCTTTGTGCACGCATCCTAGTTATGCTCTAGATGGACTTGGGGATGCAAAAGGAATTGAGAAAGCAATTGTAAAGAGGTGCAGCTCTGCCAGAGGAAGCCGTATCCAAACTAGGAGCCAGTATAGGCATGCTGCTATGCTAAACCACAAACCCTTCTAGCACAGACACAGCGGAACACAGAGTTCTCCTTCCATTATTAGATTATCACTTTGAAGTAGGGTTGTAGTAGTCATGATGGTCCAGGAAGCATGCAAGAAGCGAGACGTTTTTCTCTGGTACTATCTTATATTCAACCAACATCTCTGTCACCTATTCAGTTGGTCCAATAGAAGATAACAATTTGAAGTGATTTAGTATGACCATGGTATATTTCCCTCCCTTTCCAAGTTTATTCTTTTCTGCATAGAACCTTCTGTAAATCTTGGGTGGTTCTTACAGTATATTCCTGCCTTTCCACAGCTGTATCTGTTGTTCTAAAGACAGACTGTCAGGTGTAGCCAAGTTTCCCCAAATTGTTTTGTAAGACTTTCACAAAAATAAAAGTCCAAATTGCTGCATCAGTAAATAACAAACTAACTTGCCATATATCAATCAAGCTATTTGCGCTTGTGGGTTTGTTACATACCCCCAAAACCAGGTCTAGAAAAAGTACCACAGGGGCCAATAGGAGTAATAAACTAAGCCAAATCATCTTCCATTTAAGCAACTTAGATTGCAGCCTAGGGGAAAAGGTGGGGGAGGGGGAAGTCAACTCTTGCTAGGTTGTCTGCAAGGAGTAGTATTGATGCAATGGCAAAAGTACCCAGCAGAAGAGGAAGAACAGAAACAAGCTGTATTAAAAAACTGCTCTTAAAAAATAAATGTGTATGTTGAGTTTTCTAGCCTTTTTCCAGTTACACTTGAAAAAAGTAAAAGGGATCTTGTTGCAGGAGTCAAAGGAAAGCCTGTGGCCAGGAAAAGAAAACCCAAAATGGAAAGTCAAGTCCAGAATGCTGGCAGCTCTGACCAAGCCCCTCCCCACAAATGTTTCCATATGGCAAGGACTCAGAGGAAAAGTACATACAGGAATTATTTTAAAAATCAAGTTCAGTGCCACCTATGTTTTGTATGGGGAAATGCAATAGGTTAAAATAAAAAGTTATTCTGCAATGTTTGCATGATCATTTTACTTGTGACAAGTTCATGAAGGACTAAATTATAGGACCTATGAGGGTAGACCTCAGAGATGGTCAGGTAGGTTTCTTGGGGGAAGGAATAACTTAGAGTCTCATTCTCTAGATCTGGTACCAACCAGCCTATTTACAAGTGTACCCATGAGACCAGGACCAAAGACTTTGGGTAGATCCTGCCTGGACTGAAGGGAATTTTATGAGCCTAGATTCAGGCTGCATCTAAACTCAGCTGCCTGGTATGTAACCAGAGGCTGGCTTAACCAGGATTAAGACACCAGAAACCATGGAAAGTAGCTCCCTTCTCTCACTACTCCATGAATTTTACCATATCTATCCCTACAATATCTACACTAACCAGTTTTGCTATTTCTCTATTCCCTGTCCTTCTCTGAGGACAAGAACTTCACCCTTCCAAAATTATCTGTGACTGCAGTCACCGCTGTTCCACTCTAGCTATTTGATTGTTACATGAATTTCCTACCTTCCTACCAGCCTGAGCTAGTATCAAGCTTGCCAGCAAATTCATACCAGCCCAGAGACTTCTTTCATCTGGAAGAGGCCTCAGATGCGTTATCAGGGCCATCTTCCTGTACTGCGGCAGGAATGATTTCATCCCCAAACCAGAGGCAGGTGTCTAATCAGGTCAGCCCCAGGGTAAGGCTTGCCCCCACACCCGCAGGATAGTTTGTTTCCACACCCACTCTGCACTGAACGTGAGTCCATGGGCAAGCAAAACATTGGTTACATATTAGGGAAACAGTGAAGTTACAGCAGTGGCCTCATCCTTTAAGAACTGCCTGTCAAGTAGTAAAGGAGTCTCAACTGAACACGAGACTGAGACTCTCTGCTCACTTTCACCAGCCTCAGTAGCAGCAAATAAAAAGCTTATACATTTGTGTTGCTTCTCCCCAGACTCCAATTTGATTGTCTTTGTACAAATGTACTCCAAACAGAAAAGTCAAGTCCCACAGCCTGAGCCTACTCAAGGCCAAAGAGGATGGAAGAGTTTCTGGGGGTTTTTCTTTCCACAGCAATCTTTTCTTGGTCCATCGTCGTGCGACATTTGCTTTCTGTGATGGAGTCACCTTACTAACCCCTCAGAGCAAGGTCTACAGCATCTGTGTGTGCTGAAGGCTTTTCATTACATAATATTCAAATCATCCTCTACACCACCACTGCCCAGTTAGTCCTCAGTTGAGCTGGGCATTTGGTATTTCCTTCCTTCACTAGGTTTCACACTGCACAAATCTTTTCCACCTATTCTTCCAATTTGGCAGTTGAACTGCATTTCAGTCCAACCTCAACATAAGCAAGTAAATGCTCTAGTAGTAATCATTTCCACTAGCTCCTCACTAGTCTGTTTCAGAGTATTTAGTTGCCACTTTGCATTTGCCTGGCATGTGACACAGGCACAGACTCAGAACAAGAGGCCTCTATCCCCCGGTTACGTCAGAGGCTTTGCCTGGCACCACATTATTTGCCAACCAGGTTTGTCACTTGTGTAAAAGTTTGAGAGAAAGGTGTACAACTGAAACAAGCATCTGAAAGAAAGAGGTGAAGTAGCACAGTTTTTCTGAAGTTCATCGGATCTGTCCCTTGTTCCCCAAGCAGGCTACAGAAAAGCTGGAGGGCACAGGGTGACACCTTTGGAGAAAGCTGGATAAGACAGGTTTGAGGACAAGGACTCCTAGGGGGGAGGGACGTGAGCAAGCATGGGGGAAAAGAGAGAAATACAGAGGCCCAAAAGGTCACACCCCCTGTTGCCTCTGCTATGCACTACAGTCAGTTCCTCTGCTTTGATGATGGGAAGATTCATTGTTCACACTTTTGTCGCTAAAAAAAGGTTTACCTAATTATTTCCTCAGAGGAAAGTCTAAAACAGGAAGGCTGACTGCAGAGGTAAGGCAGAGTTCACAGAAGGCAAACAGCTACACAAAGCCATTTTACAGAACCAAGGTCCCTTCAAGAACCATGTACCTGGGGACTAGACTTGCAAAAAGGATGCAAGTTTTGTCTAAGAGGGGATGGGAGAAACACAGCACATTGCCTATCCCACAAAGCAGCAGGCAGACAGATTTACCACTTTACATATAATGCTTATCTGGATCTAGTGCAGTGCATACACAGAGGTAGAGTAAGTAAGTGGCCTATACTGAAAATACTAAAAGCTCACTCATTGTTTCTGAGGTAAGCACCCTGCATGGAGCCCAGTGTAAATCAAGAGACCATTCTGCAACCATCATGTCGCCTGAATGGCACAGGAGCATTACAAGGCACAGAACCAGCCTCTCCATACCGAAGATGGCTTGCTGACCTTTGAAGTGTTTGGCCAGTTGCAGAGAATGGGTCAGTCAGCTCTGAAGGACAGGCCCTGCAGGAAGATATTTCAGCTGCTCAGTATCACTGGACTGTGGCTTGATCCCCTAACTCGGGGGCAGGCAATTATTTTGGGCAGAAGGCCGCTTACTGAGTTTTGGCAAGGCATCAAGGGCCGCATGACAGGCAGCCAGGGGCAGATGAAATATTAACTTCCTAAATTTTTTAGGGGCCCCAGAGGCTAGATAGACGGGCCTGGTGGGCCGCATCCAGCCCACGGGCTGCATTTTGCCCACCCCTGCCCTAACTCCATCCCTCAGCACAGAGGACTTTGTCCCTGCTTTTCAGTGCCCAGTCTGATATGCTGTTGGAACAGCAAGGGTATGTTTTTTAAACAAACCAGTCTTCTCTGTTTGGTTTGCTGAACCAGTCCCCACCCCACTGCTTGAAGCACCAGGTTTCTATTTGCATTTAGGGTAAAGACATGTTGTTCATCCCTAGACCTCCTGTCGCCTTCCTCCCAGCTACCTCTCTAGAAGATGATATAGTACAGAGCCAACTTAAGACAGACCCTGCACATGTAAATACAAGAAGCTCTGTGGGCACTGGCACAGCACCTTCCAGCTCTGAGCCAACACCAAGATTTGGCTCAAGTTTCTGGCCTGTGGAGCCAGTACTTCTGGTAGGGCTCCCACTACAAGGCACTGGCTGGGGACAAGGAAGGGAGAAAAGGGCAGAACAGAACCATTAGAAGGAAAAATAAGAAGTGGAAAGGCAGCCAAAAGTACTAAGCAACTGCAATACACAATGACATCTCACAACCCTCCTCAAAGCTCACATGCTCTTATCGAAAGTACATAGCAAACCCTCCCTGAGTTGTACACAGCAGTGGCAAAGCTGCTCTGAAGCCCACAGTCAGGCATACACAGTAACAGAATTCATCCAGCTTTAGAGGATGCATTAATGGGGAGGGAGAAAGAGATAGAAAGTGAAAAGAAGCTATAAGCACAGTTGTGCATCATATACATAGACAGCCAAGTAGATTTATCGTTGTCCACAGCACCCCTTGAGGCAAGCATATACCATGTCCTTCTGAAGATAAGTGACTCAACTTGTGCAAGGTCACAGAGAAAGGATAAGAACTTGTAGGTAGCTGGAGACTTCCAAACACTATTGGCCTACAATGACTCAGGTAGCAATTCTAAGCCCCTAGGCTGAAAAAAATCACAGACAGATTGTGATAAACACATTCCTAGCAAAATCATCCAGGACAGGCCTGGGGGGGGGGACGGGGACAGGGAAGGGGGCGGGGTTGCCATAGCCAAGCAGGAGATCTTACAGACCTAGTCTCTTACAAGTGCAGAAAACCCACTTAAGTGCTTTCTGAATCTTGGAAAGGAATCTGGATTAGGCATTGGAAAGGAATCTGGATTGGCTTATCTACCCTGAAGACTCCATAATGATTGAAGAACTTGTGAAATTCTTGAATCAAAAGAGTAAGAGCTAGAGTTTTGATAAAAATAGTTTTAGTCGGGTTGTTGACAGTTTAGTAGAAAAGGAACCGGGTTGTTTCAGTTGCAACACATACTTTTCTTCCAAAAGAGAGATACCTAATAGATCTTTAGGATACACCTTCAATTAAAGTACAAATCCACAAAACAAATATCCTCAGGAGAGCTTAAGGTAAATAGGAGGAGTGAGGGGGAGAAAGCAGTCTTGATATGCCCAATGTTTCAAATGCTAAACTTCCAAAGCCAGGCTTTCCTTACAGGTTAGAATGTCCCAGTGATACCCACCACTTTAAGAAGAGCACCAAGTACTGACCCTTTTTAGAGGGGGTTATTTGTTTATTTTTTGGCCCCCAAGAATCTGGGAGACTCAGTCCATTAGCTCCAATGGAAACAGAAGGAACCTACTGAAGGGCAAAAATATGATTAGGATGCCAGTCACATATACTGCTTTACACCAGTGCCCTGCTTCAGCCCACATTTCAGTTCTAGGGAGCTCGAAACTATTGTACTATTCACGGAAACAAAGCTGACTAATCACAGCAGTGGACCCAGCAAGCTGGCTCTACCTACAAAAGGGACATTGCCTCATGCTGCAGAAACTTTGCATACAGAGTCAGACTGTATGTGGAATGTTATAGCAGCAACTGTGCTAAAGAGGGGTGGAGAGCAGTAACTAGAGGTCTTGCAACAGATTCCAGCTCAAGCACACCAGGCTCTTTCCTGGTTCTCCAGAGGGGCTCATAGAATTCCACATTCTCCTTAAAGGCTTTCAGATACAATTGTCAGTTTTTGTTCCATTTCCTAGGCTACCCACTAAGGCCTTTAGACTTAGATTTTGAAGCTGGTGTTTATCTGCTTGCCACAGGTCCCTGTTGTACACTGCCACATGCATGCACCATGCTGAGTAATGATAATAACTTGCCTGTTCAGAAAAGGTCTGTTTTCAAATGACAGAGTCCTTCAAAATGCTGCCCTGCCTGCTTTCTGGGATTATGCAGCTTTATTGTTGTTTAAACAAGTCCCAGAAGTTTCTTACATGCAGCATGTGTGTACTCACTGCTCTCAGTGTACATTACCTATTCCTCTGTGGCTCATCCAGAAAAGATGGAAATAGCCAGTCTATTACTGCTGTCTGATGGCTCTTTAGTGTAAAGAAAAGAGGCACACCTTATTTAGCTTTGAAGAACGTCTGTTCAATATCTGACATCAGCCAAAATAGTCATCATCATC
Organism: Caiman crocodilus; assembly: GCA_030014935.1. Taxonomy (NCBI): domain Eukaryota; kingdom Metazoa; phylum Chordata; order Crocodylia; family Alligatoridae; genus Caiman; species Caiman crocodilus. The sequence goes on along the minus strand of JAGPOW010000304.1, from coordinate 72,678,860 downwards.
ACTCACCAGGTAGGGCAAGCAAGAGTTGAATGATTTGTAATCTCGCAGAGGGAGCCAGGCAGATCAGTGCATGCACTGTAGAATACACATTGAATCCTATTGTTCTGCCCTTGGGAGCCAACATATCTCCATACATCTGGAGCTCTTCAGTGGTACTAAGGTTAGAGCAGGCTCACTAGTGTTCATACTTGTTTCAGAGTCACTATATACAGTTGCAATTTTCTCAAGAATAAATGTATCACATCAGAAATACTTTTACCATAACCTTGAGTGAAACAGTGCATTTTTGGACTTTTCCAAAATTCACTTAGATGCAGCATAGAGGGTTAGTTTGGGTCTTGGGCCAACCACAGCCTGTCTTGGTCAAAGAGCACCAGACCTATCATTGCTCTGAGACCATTTCACACACTTACAAAAAACAGTTTTCAGGCTTTTAGAGTGGTATGTAACCAAATCATAATGGTTACTCACAAGCCAACCACCTGGCTGGAGTTCTCTGCTGCGCTGCATAGTCCACAGCCACATGCAGTCCAGCTCACTTTAAAATACTTTCAAAACTTTTATTCCCCCCGTTTCCATAATGGAGTTACAGACAGACAACAGATCCCCAGCCTACTCTCGGAGAAGTCTGGCCTCTGCCTAGGAGGAGACAGTCACCACAAGAACAAGCACAGACAAGCCACAGACAGGAAAAAGTTGGCAGGTAAAAATCTCAGCAGACAGACAGGAAGAAGAGCAAACAGCCAGCCCTCTCCTCCACTCAAGCTGAAACTTGAGAGAAAGTCCAGGGGGTGTGTTAGGAAAGCAAAGGCAAAGCCTCTTTTAATGAGAAGTATACAACTAGGAGCACAAGTGTGGTCAAAGAACAACAGGCCATTAGGCATCACCTACACGGCAGCCTCTCTCTAGCAGTGAAGTATCCAGTACAGTTCAGAGATAGGTAATCCTTCCCCTAAACACAGAGCATGCACTCAGTTGTGCAACACATGGGGAGGAATTCCATTTTGGCTCCACCCAAAGATCAGCTCAAATGAGAGCAGAGGATCCAGAGCTCTTGTCATGTAACCGCCTGGATGGTGACAAGTTCTACTCCTATTACACAGTGCAGTATCGGAGCCCTTGTAAGGCTTAGCTACTTCTCAGCTGCATTTGAATTCCAGGGCAGGGTGGGAGGCTCTCACATCCTGGTCTAAGGAAAGGAAATTTCTGCTTCGGGGTAGAGATGTATGGAGTAAAGACCTCGCTTACAAAACACTGGCTAGAAAGTTCCCAGTTAAAGGAGGTGGTTTGCTAGGCTTCCCCCTTCCCACCTCCCCTCCAGTCCACAAGGGCTCAGCAAAAAATACGCTGCTGGCACAGAAAGCAGTCAAACTGGTTAAAGCATTTGTGCTGTGCTGGCTGCACTTGTGATATTTCTACTGAAGAGACTGATCTGTTCTGCCACAGGGAAGGACAAGCTGCAGATGTCCTGTTCTCCCAAGCCACGCTTGGTGCCCTCCATGCTTAAAACAGATGGGCGGTGTCGCTGCCATTTTCTCCCCCCCACAGCAAGTTACACTCCCCCAGGTTCTCATGATGGCAAAACTGCGTAGGTTGAAGCTAGCTTCTGCTCTTGCAAAACAGGCACTGGTAGACCACCCCACCTCAGTGCCACATTCCCACCCAAAGGTCCCAGGGGCAGAGCAGACAGGCAGGGGAAGAGCGCCGGCAGGAAGGCTGGCCCGGGAAGGAAGGGAGGACGCCAGGCGGCGCTCCTCCACCGAGGGCTGCCGGATCTCACCAAGGGCGTTGAGTGGGGGATCCCAGCGGTTTGCAGCCAGGGGTGGGAGCCCTTTGGCAGCGGCTCGGGTTGTAGTCACCGTGGGACCGTTCCGCACAAAGGCAACCTGTCCCTCGGCCCCCTCTCCCCAACGGCGGGGGTCGCGGGCAGAAGGGAAGGCAGCTCGGCCGGGAGAAAGGACTGCGCGACTCACCGCCCCTCCACCTCCGCCGCCTGCCGCGTTGCTGCTGCCGCCCCCGAGCGGCGGGAGCTGCAGAACCCGGACCCACTGCGTGCCGAGCCCCGCGGCGCTGGCGCCTCCTCCCCCTGCCCCTATTTCAGCGACGAGACACAGGGGCTCCCGCCTCGCTCCGCCCTGTCCCGCCGCCCAGGAGGTCCGGCAGCGGCCTGGGCGGGCGCTGCCAGCAGGGCTGCCCCCGCCCTCGCAGCCCTTGATCCAATTATCCCGCCAGCTGGCAGGGCTGCTGGGGGAGTGCGCCCGCAAGTGGGGGGGCCCGCCGCAGCGCCCGAGGCCCCGCAGCTCACCTGGCTGCCGTGCTAGAGACGAGGTCGGCTGCACGCCGAGCTGTCCCGCGTTGACTTCGTGCGGGAGCGGGGAGCCAGTCTGGCAGCCGAGGGCAGGGCTGGGGAAGAGGCTCGTGTTTCCCCTGCTCCCACTCCGCCGGGTTTTAGCTCTCACTTCTCAGGGCGGGGACGGAGAAGGCTTTCACACCGCTCCGGCAGTGCTAGACCTCTCCCGGGGAGCAGAGGTCCCGCCTCGTGAGGCTCAAGTCGTCCCTCGGAAAATGCCACCCTTTCCTTTGTTTTTGGGGTTGTGGGGACAGAATGGAGCACTTTTGTTGCAAGGAATTGTGCAGGTCGGAGTGGTGTTGCCCCTGTGGGTTCCTGGTTGAAATCATAGATTAGGGTTGGAAGGAGGTAATCTAGTCACTGGGTTTATGTCCTGAGGCAGGTGCAGGTGTTTGCATTCAGGTGGCCATCATAGAGGACATTCCCGTGTCCTGCTGCTCTGTCTGTCCTGTATTGGTATGAAACTGGACACCTTTATGTCCTCTGTTTTTTCTCTTCAAGACCTAAAGGCATCTGGTGTCATATTAAGAGAGGACAACTGGACTGTCCTCTATGATGGTCACCTTGGTTTGCATGCCCAACCCTGGTCATATAGCAAGATCTTTAAAAGAGTCTCAAGACACCCCAGGGTTGAACATCACTATTATAAAGCCTGTATGTCTGGCAACCTGAGCTAAGCTCACCCAGCTTTCATCGGGTGTGTATACACATGCATTAAAACATGCATGTATTAAAGCACCTTAAATCTAGTATACCTTCATGGTGAGGTACTAGGAAAAGCCTATTTTGATGCACATGAACTAAAGAGCACAGTTTTTGTAGTGATGCTTTAATGTGCATTAAAATAAGCTAATGCACATCTCCAAGTTTGCAGAAGATATCAAGTTATAGGGCAAAATTAACACACCAGAGGGCAGGGAGCAGATGCATGCCAACCTAGACAGGTTGGATCAATGGGCAGAACAAAATAGGATGCAATTCAACAAAGATAAATGCAAGGTACTCCACCTAGGGAGGAGGAATCCCCAGCATACCTACAGTTTGGGGGATGACCTCCTCAGCAGCTCAGTGGCTGAGAGGGATCAAAGTCATAGTTGACTCCCAGGCAAATATGGGTCGGCAGTGTAACAAGGCCAATTGCACCTTGTCGTGCATTAGCAGATGTATCAGATCAAGGGAGGTGATGCTCCTCCCCTTCTATTCAGTACTGGTTGGGCCACAGTTGGAGTATTGTGTCCAGTTTTGGGCACCACACTTCAAGAGGGACACAAAGAATCTGGAGAGGGTCCAGAGGAGGGCCACTTGCATGATTATTGGCCTTCATGAAAGACCCTATGAGGGGAGGTTGTGGGATCTGGATCTCTTCAGCCTCCACAAGAGACATCTGAGGGAATCTTGGAACCAGGAGCCTTGTAGTTGCCTATCAGTTTATCAATGGAGGACAACAGAGAATTGAAGATGCACAATTTACCAGAGCACCCCTAGGAGTAACTAGGAATAATGAATGCAAACTAGTGGAGAGTAGATTCAGGTTGGACATTAGGAAGACATTTTTTATAGTAAGGGTGGCCAGAATCTGGAATGGGCTTCTAAGAGAGGTGGTACTATCACCTAACTTGTAGGTCTTCAAGAGGAGGCTTGATAGACACCTGGCTGGGGTCATCTAACCTCGGTCCTCTTTCCTGCCAGGGGCAGGGGGTTAGACATGATTATCCTTTGTGGTTCCTTCCAAATCTATGAATCTATGAATTAAAGCACAAGTGTAGACCTGCCCACTGTGTCTTCCCACCAAAGCTTCCATTTCTAAAACAGAGTTTGGCCATGATTCAGCATGAAGTTAAGGGAGTGGAAGGCCCATGCCAGGCCATTTTCCTGTCACTTGCTTCTAAATGATTAGAGAATCAAGCACCAGGATCAGTTATGCACTCACAATGATATTCATTCAATCAAAGCAGAAAGAGAAGATTGAAACCCCCACAGAAGGCAGGCAGGAAGAAAAGATCACTCGTAGCACTGACAAATCCACTCCATGACTGTTGGGCCTGGTTATTCAGAGTGTATTCTGGGACCATTTGTTTTTGAATTGCTTCCAGTTCCTGGGGAGCAAAAGTGATAATGCACTCAATGCCCTTCTGAGATCTGAAGCCTTACTCCAGAAAACATAAGCAGATGAGTGAGAGGAATGACTGATCAGTGTATTCATATTGTAATGAAGGCAAGAGGAAAGAAACTAATAGACCTCTGTAACATAATGTGATGATCCACCATAGTTCATGTCACTTTCAATACATTAGTTCAATTAACAATTCAAACTGTGAAAAAGGAAAAATCTCAGCAGTCAGAGGCAGATACTGTGTATCCAGCAACTGCCCAAGACAAAGTTTCATACCATGTGTGCGGTTTAGGCTCCTGTTTCTGTCTCTGAGTCACTGATGTCATGTTCTCTCTAATGACTCTTTTCTTTCCTCTGGGAGGAAGGTGTGGCTCATAAAGAACAGTGTCCAAGTAAAGAAGGAGATAAGTATATAATGTTACCTTCTTTCTCTCAGGGCACGGGCAGCTTGATGGGAAAGATCTTGGGATAGGAGGATGTCCAGTTTTGCTAGGGTTATGCAGGTTTTTTTCCTAATGTTTTTGGTTTGTTGGAATTCTTAATTGCTTCCATGTCCTGGTAAGAATAAGTTGCTCAGATGTTACTTTCTTTAAAATTACAAGAATAAGTACAAACTAATATAGTCCAAGAAAGCAAAACCTTCCATTAGCAAAGATCCAGGCACTGTGAAGCAAAAGGCCCAATTACCTCTACATATACCACCAAATCAGGACCCTCTCTTATAATATTGCTACCCTCAAAGTACAGAAAGGGCTTCAGTCATGTTCCAGATACTTTAACCCTGTCCAAGCAGAATGAAGTGTTAGACATGTCTAAAATTGTGATTTCTACTGGGCCTGTGACTTGTTTTCATTTATACCATCGCAGGGACACAGTAATATAAGTAATAACAACATTATTATGTTAAAATTATTTTTTCCTGTGGTCTTCTGACTGCATAAGACTTTCTCAAAAGCTTTTATCATTCAGGTCTGTTTCTTTCAGTGTCTTGCACAACATCCAGCACAGTTGACCCTTAACAAATGATGTAAGAATGGTAATTGCCAAGGTACCTGGTGAGTTTCCAAAGGGAAAATCAGGACAGTGTCAGTGTTTGATTTAAAACAAAAGCCCCTCATGTTTGTTTAAAGATTAATTAATCACTTCCACTCTAGTTAGGTGGAAAGTCCATATGTTACTGTGCCTAATCTCTTCTTGGCCACTTTCTGGTTAACACCTCAGGAAGGTGAGCAGAATAGGAAAAGGGAGTTTCACATCTTAGCTGGAAACAACTTTCTGCAAAGTTAGCACAACAGGGTCACATAACAGGATCACAGTTTGTTCTTTACTTTGGGACTGTTTCATAGTCCATTGAAGTCAATGGGAATTTTTCCATCTCATCCCTACCTTTTAAAAGGAAAGGTAAGAATCTATATTTTTTTAATTCTGAGGAAAGCAGTAGAGGTTAAGATGAAAGTAATATAATCAGTACTTGTTGCTATCTATTATTTAACTTTACGAGTTCCTCTTTCCTTTGTAGTCTCTAGGAAGCCGTGAATACTGCTGAACACACTTCCCTTTCCTGTATAGAGCAGGAAGTATTTTTTCCCGTTAGGTTCCTGAGGGATCTAGTTTAACAGGTCCTCAGGATTTCATGTCTTATATCCTGATGACAGATGCTAGTTTGAATTATTATGAATTGATTCAGCACTGAAAAGGATGCTCTGTTTTGGGGGGGGGGTTTTGCAGAAGATGATTGAAAATTATGTGCAGAGGCTGACATATACAATAATGTAGTGGGAGCTAAGTGTTTTCCATGGATGGGTATAGTTTTTTCCCACCTAATAATTTGATATATCCAATATGTTGTGTTTGTTATATAGGGTGTAAGTGACTGATGCAACATTATTATATTCCAGTAGGAAGAAAAATATTTTTATCTATACATGGGTGTCCATTGCAGCAATAGTATCTTTTGAGAACTGCACACACAGATATTGTGGGATTTGTATGTATAAGCTGGTGGTAGGGATGACTATTCTGAATGGTTATAGGAGTAGCATGTTAAGGTCCCACCAAGGTGCAGTGCAAAGTAGTGATAGCTTGGGTCTGTTTTATCCTCCATTGCTGCATGTTGTAAAGTACCAGTTATCAGTTCAGAGACCAGAGAATCCTAATGGTCTCTGAAGTGATCTTGCAACTTGAATTTGAGCTAGACTGCATCTTGTATTTCTTAAATTTGCTTTAGCTACATTCTAAATGCATGTTTTTCCTTGATCTGTAATATGCAGCTGCAATTTCTTGTTGATGTTTCTAACATTTTTCAATTTATGTAGTACAGTTCTTGGTTACTATAAAGCCCTTTTTGGACCTCACCAGACATCTATTATTAGTGTTGTTGTTAATTAGGTTTAGGGTGACACAAACTTCACAAATCAACAGGCTTGATTAACAGGTCTGGATAAACATGGTTCCCTTGTAATAGTGTGGCAGTTGACTCTACGAATTAATACACCTTACTGCTTCCCTCCCTACTTCTGCCTGGCTTAGACCACAGTTTCTCAACTTGTGGTATGCGTACCCCTGGCAGTACACAAGACACAGGCAAGGGGTATGCAGGTGCCCCAACACTATCTCTTTCTCACCCTCTTTTCCTCTCTTTCTTTCTCTCCCCATCTTCCTCTCTCTCTTGCTCCTTCCTACTCTCAAAACTATGGTAAAAAAATTGGAATAAAAAAATTTGGAATAAACTCCCCAATAGTAATTTGGCATGCCATGCTTTGTGTGGCACTGGGTTCAGCCTTCCTAGCTTTGGCCATCATCACCTCTAGCCCAGGTACATACTTGAGTTGTGCACCCCGGTATAAAAGGTGGCAACCCTACCCACACCAGATCAGACATCTGTCATATCACAGCCTTATGTACACAGCCCTTCTTCCAACACATTAGTCTGCAAATATAAAATCCCTGGGAAAATTGAATGTTGGGGTACTCATTAAAATTTTCAGCAGTAAGGGGATACTTGCTACTTAAAAGGTTGAAAAACACTGGCTTAGACTACAAGCAGAGATTATTTTTGAAAACAACCCTAGAAAGTAGTCTTGTGAGGGTCAGGTAGCTGTGTTGGAACATTAACTGAAGCCCAAACTGACATCACAAAATTATATCTTATGGACCTGTTTATCACTCAAACAAAGAATAAAACGGACAAATAAGGTTGTCTAGGAAACCTACATTTAAGAACCTGATAAATTGTTATCAAGTGATATGTCAGAAGTTTTCTGTAAGCTTCTGTGTGTGACCAGACTGTTCTTCACATATAGGCCTAGGACAGTGATTCTCAGTCAGGGTGCCACATATCCTGGGGTGCCTTAGGATCCTTTCAAGGGTGCCATGGGGACCCACACAACGTTAGTATTGTTAGATATGCAAACACGATCCACAAAATAAACACAGAGATTTCAACTAGGAATCCAAAGTGTTAAAATCATTCTGCCCAGTTGTGGTCTTTTTTAGTTCTTTTCAATGGCAGAACAGCTCGCTCTCTCTTATTTTTCTGTAGTTATAAAAAACAAGGGAAAACTGAAAGCTGGCATTTGCCAAGAGATGCCTTGAGGCTATCAGGGTTGAGAACCACCAGCTTAGAAAACATGTTTGATAACAGGCTGCTTTGCTGGCCTCCTTTTCCTGTTGAGATTTGGTGCTGTCTGGGTGAGCGGTATTGTAGCAGGGATAAACATTGCTACTTTCTCTTTGATTTCTCTCCCTAACAGAGCCGCCACGGGGGTGGGTGTTTGT